>VDFB02047230.1:504355001-504409975 GCA_007258455.2 Sequoia sempervirens | reverse complement strand
GAGAAAGAAGTAGGGAGGGAGACATAGGTGAGATACAAAGTGATGGAGGGAGAGGTAGGTAAAGAGAGAGAGAGAAGGGAGATAAAGATAAGTAGAGAGGGAAGGAGATGTAGAGACAGAGAAGAGATAGAGAGTAGAGAGGGGAGGGAGGGGGCAGATGTAGGGAGGAGATAGAGGGGTGTGAGAGAGAGAGAGAGAGATGAAAGAGAGGGAGGAAGGGAGAGAGAGAGAGAGGGAGTAGAGAGATAGAGAGTAGAAAGGAGAGAGTGAGAGAGAAAGATGATACAACTTGCTGACTACTAAAATTTGACCTCTTGATTACTAAAATTTGACATGCTGATTACTGAAATTTGACTAAGTCTAAATTGTTTAAGAACTTCCAAAAACTAGAATTTGCATTATAACTCCTAGAGATTCGAAACCACTCTCAAACATCTTGAAACTTTATACATGAAATATAACTTAAAGTATAATAAAGTTCTTATACTTAAATTTTTATTTCATGTATATAGTCTCCCTGGTAAAGAAAGAGAAGAAGAAAGAATTCAAAACATTCATTGCAAAATTCAAGCCATTTGGAGAGCACCAAATTTGGCAAGCACAATATGGCTTGTTACAATTTTTTTTGCAATTTTGAACCATTTTTGTGTCATAGATTGGCGCACACACCTATATCTCGATGTTGCATATCATACACCTTGTGTGTGTCCCTTTGTGCTGATGTTGGTTTGACATAGGATTTTGGATCCTGGGGGCTTAATGACCCCCTTTATCTTTGTCATCATATACCATCCACATTGGTACACTTGGAGCCCTCTTGAATGTCTACTTTAGTGCGAGTTTGAAGCAAGTTCCTCCTCTCACTGAAGTGGGGGCTAAATGTGGTGTAGGAAAAAGTATCCCTTTTTCACATTTAATTTGGGAATGATTAACATTAAAATGAACCTAATGTTGTAATGTGTTTTACACATTCACATTAAGTTTAGGGCCCTTTTAAAACTAAATAGACCTAATTTTGCCTTAATTTAGTGTTGAAAAATGTATTTATTTACATCTTCACACTAAGTTTTGGGCCCTCTTGCATTCAGGACCTTTAAATCATCATTAATAGGCCCCTAAAACCTTTTATTACACATCCCAAGGCTTATTTCAACTACAATCATGATATATTCAATAAATACACTTAATATTCTAACCCCCTAACATTTCCTCAGCTTGAAAATATAGGGTGGGACCCATACGCCACCTTGGTCATATGAGTCCCATTTGGCCCCTTTTAGGATTTGAGTGGGAAATCAAGGTTTTCAATTCAAATTTTATGAATGTTGACATTTTGGATCTAATAAATGGTAAATTAGATGGAATGCCTATATAATTAAGGTTTTAAATCATTATTTCACCTAGAAATTTTGAGTCAAGCATCCTAAGACTTCATAAGATTATTATAGAGTATTCAAGAGTATTCAAGAAGGCATTAAAAGGGAAATTTGTAGAAGATTATTGTAGCAATTAAGATCCATTATCATGTCAAAGGCTTGATGCACCATGCATTTGGAATTGAGCTAATGTTGTGATGTATTGTTCAAGATCAATTCAAGTATTCAAAGGAATTATCTTTCATCAAGAATCATGATCAAGATCTACATCCATTGAGGCAAATTCATGCTTCTTTGCAGATTTACAAGGTTTCAAACAAGGTTTTATTGTTCCATCTTATGTTTCATGTTTCATTTCATTTATGCTTCATTTCTCATCAAAGTTTGATTACCAAAATGGGGTTTGACCAAGGAAAACCCCCATCCCCTAACAAAAAAACACTTATTCTCTCTCTTTGTGTGATTGTAGGTTTATAGGTTGAAGAAAAAGTGGATTTGAAGCCTTCAATGAAAAAGTTGCAAAAGTTGTCAATAAAAGTTGTCAAGGCTCATGAAAACTTAGATCTAGAGAAAGGTATCCAACCTATTTACATGAAACAAGTGGGAAATTTCTTATTTAATCCATCTCAAGAGACTCACAAAGTTTCAGTTCAAAATTCTTCTCCTAGGACACTTTTCACATTTTCGGGACACTTTGCAATAGTTTGGGCTTATGAGTCCTAGTACAACCATTTTACCAATTTTCAAAAGATTCTAACCAGTCAACTGGAGATTGCAGATCCTGCCTAGAAACCCTATATTGGGACTAAATCGCCCAATCTAGCGTATGAGTCCCAATACACATCAAAGTTAGCAAATTTTAGAGTTTCAGACCTTCCTTGGACTATGTCATCCTTTCAAGTGCTTCTTTGTTCATCCTCAATTTATTAAATTATGATTTTGAGTTCATTTCCTAGGTCATATAGTTATATTTGCATATTGCTTTCATATATTTCTTTCTAAGCATTTTCTTAGTGATGAACCCCCTTTAAATCATACCTAAGGAGACCTTGTAGCAATCTCTTTTCCCAATTAGATCATTAGGTTGAGATCTCTAGGGTTTCCTTGAATGAACTACGAGTGAACTAGGTCCTCCTAGTTCCATATCCTAAAAATGTGGAACCCTATTTCCTTGTGTTCACTTGTAGCATCCCTCCTACAAAATCTAGTTCATTTTTCCTAGCTATATCCTCTTGTAACATTACATCATCACCCCTAATTACTCCATCTTACAATAAATTTAAGATTCTAATATCATCATGTGCATCTATAAATTCTTTATAATCCTACTATATTACCACTACCACCATCTATTTCTTCTGTCTTTCTTTTCTAACATCTCTAGAAATGCATCAATTCCACTTGTAGCTTCAAGCCTTATTTCCTCCTATTTCACAACTACTTGCAATATCTTCCCTATTCTCTTACTTCTATACAACATTCTTCATGCATTATTCTTTTATTTTTCTTACTTGCAACACCTAATTTGTGTCCACCTATAGTTCCTCAATGTCCTCCTCCATCATTGTTGTATTCTCTATGGCTTTCAGTCTTTTCTTAGTCTCCCTTAAGGTCTTCAACATAGCCTCAAAATACTCACATATGCTAGCTACTACTTTCACCCTTTCTTCATTCTCACTATCACTATCTACCTTTCATGAGTATGTCTTCCTTTCTTACCACCTTTTGATAAATCCTTCTTCATTTGTATTACTCTTATACCTAGTTTCTTGTCTCATTTTATTATAATATCATATTCAAAATTTCATTAGGAGAATCAGTGGGATTTATTTTCCTATACTAACTAAAAATTTCATTAAAAATAATTCATCCCTCTTTTTTTATTTCAATAAACTAAACTTCAGAATAAGCTTTTAAAAATTGTTCCCATTTCATATTCACACTAGATTTAGTGTCCTACAATACTGAGGTCTCTTGTGATTCTTAGGGTAAATTATAATCCTTGAAAATCTATATTCCTTACCCTCATGGTTCATTTTATCCACTTGACCATTAACACAACTATCACAATTCAAGTTAACAAGAGTGGGTTTACTTTGAATAAAATTATTATTATTATTTGCATAAAATTCATTATCCTTACAAGGGATTTATTCCTCTACAACCACATTTGTAGTGGTGTTCAATTTTTTTGTCAAGACCTTGACTTATTATCATTATTTGAGGGACTTGAGGAAATTTATATGTTATAGATCTTGATTGATTTTAGTAATCAATGGGTAGTCTATTTTTCATTCCCTTCATATTAACATAGAAAACATGAATCAAGACCACCAATTTGATCCACATCACATTATCCTATTTTATTTTCTAACTAAAATAAATAGTATAAGGAATAACATGTATCTCTAGATTGATAGAAATTAAACATGTGTCATTCATGTGAGGAAATATAGCTATGAAATTTCCAACCTAGTAAGTATTTCCCTAGATTTAACAAAATAGGGAAAAACCCCATAATTATAGGGGAATAATGCCAATTTTAATACACTTGGATATAGACTTAGACAAGACTTCATAGAGAGTGAACTTGAAAGGCTCCAAGGAACCTCTCTAAGAACTAATTTACCTATGCTTTTGAAGTTTTTATTTAAAAATCTCTTATTCATGTTAGAGTAATTTAAGAAGACCAAAAATAGCCCTTATTGCAACATTTTAAAGAGGGAAACACATAATTCCATTTTTTTCCTACATTATTAACCTAGTTATAAAAAAACCTTTTGGAATGAAAATCATCCTTATGAAGATAAATAAATATATAGATTTTTTTTACATTTTTTATCTTTATTAACCACATATTGCATATAACTATTGATCTTGACAATCGTTCTAGGACTAGAAGAACTATTACCATGCAAATTTCTTTGACTATTGACACTTCCTACTTTGATTATGTTGTTTAATTTATCCATCATAATATTTGGCTACAAAATTAGGTTCTTAAAAAATAAAAGTAGATTCATCCACTCACAATTCAGTCCTGTAGAAACATTTTTCACCTTCTAGTTTACTAATGCCATTCTTAGCATGACTATAATTTATTTGCATTCAAGGCATTTGGCCTTTTAATTCTATTTTTTTCATACACTCATTCACATCATATTGACCAGGGAATTCTTGATATTCAAATTAGACTTTTCCATGAGTGGGAGGCACGCTTTAAAGGAAAAATTTAATTGTTATTAGTTATAATACTCAAGGAGAAAATAAGCATAATAAATGTAGGAATGATGTTGATTGTAGGGGATACAATCCACAAAATAAAATCCCAAAGTAGACCTAACATTTATACACTCTACAACACACCTTAGAAAATAAAACCTAAAATAAAGAACATAAAAATCATAATCAATCCACAAGAATAATGCAGATGATTAAGAATGATATATGCAAGATGATGAAACTAACCAATCTTCTTCAATTGAAGCTCAAAGAGTGTCAATAAAGGACAATTCTTCATCTTCCTCACCAAGATCTAGGCTAAGCTTTCTTTTTTATGGTTTTTTATTAATTTTTCTTTTACATATATATTCTCGCAAAGAAATTGTTGATTGCAAATTTAAAATTATACTATTAATTACAATTACTTATCTTATAATCTTGAAAGGACACTAAGGTTAGCTTGGTGAATATGGCTTGATTTAAATTAAAAACATAGAGTGGAAGTACCAATAACATGAATTACTTCTAAGGAAGGCATCATATATTAACACATTTGTAGAAAGATTATAAATTTGATTCAAACTGAATGTGCTTGCAAAAATAGGTCAAAATTAGCCAAGAATATATATTCTTGTCCTATATGATATTAAAAAAGAAGCATACAAAAAAAATTATAAGGAAGATTCTTGACATGTACAATCATCGAAGATTAATTATAATCAAAAACTATATTTTAAATGATTGTATGTATTCCTTTAATAGAACCACATTATCAAGGGTTTACATTAATAGAAAATAAGAACTATTATGATAATGTCAAAATAATGTAAATACAAAGATGATTCAATTAAAAAACACAAATTTCATGTATTTTCATTTGAAATATTAATATAATCCGAATGTAACTTCATCATTGTCTATATAATATTCATCATTAATTCATGAATCATAATCTTGAACTTCTTTCTTCAACCTTATCCAACCAACTATAAATAATTTCTTAATATAATAACTTGTACATAATCATGATATTCAAATATTGCCATATTATTATTATAACATATTTTACTATTCATCAACACATAATTATGGCACCAAAACAAAATAGTTAATCAAAATGATCGCATCGCTATATTCTAGCGAATAACTACCTACAACGTGGTGATCACGTCGCTATTTTTTCGGTTTCTCGTTCACTACGGAAAAAGAGAATATGAAAGCCATAATAATTATTATTATTTGTTGTTAATATCCATTCAAAGTCGTGTTCGTCGGCTGCTGACCGACTTCCTTTGACGAACCTATATTTTATGCTTTAACTCACTTTCATACCGAATTTCATTGTAAAAGTCATACTGCCTTCAATTGTACATAAACACGTATTCAAACATGTAAAAAGCTAGGGAGCCAAATCATGCAAACCTAACTCGATGAATTTTTTTATCACCTTTTTTGAAATTGGTGACTAATTAATGCAATACATTTTTTTATGTTGAAGAAGCAATTTAAATTTTAAAGACATTTTTTAAGGTGCATTAGATTTCTTAGAGTGTACTTGATTTGATGGAAAATATTTTTGTAATTTTATATAATAATTGTAAAGGAAAATAAACATATGAACATTAATTAATTTAGAATAATGAATGATAAATTGTGAGTGGAGATAATTTAGTAATTAATGTTAACTTAAAGAATTAAATATGAAATGGACAAGGATATTTAGTTTGATGATCAAAGTTAGAAGATTTTGATGAAGATTCTAAAATTTAATTGTCTTTGGTCTAGAAATGAAACCTCTTTCTCCATGTAATGTCTTAAATTTTGTGCATTGCATGTACTCTATCTAAGATCCAATCCACATGTTAGGTGTTTTTTTGTACCCATAGATCTATCCTCTAGTGTGTGAGTTTGATTCTATTAGTTATGTGTTGCTTCTCTTTGATTCATTGAATTTTCCTTTGTGTGCTCTACCATACGAACTAACAGTGTTTATGAATATTATTAGAAGGTTGTTGAATCACTAGGGAAAATGTTCTCTTAGGTCAATTCCTATATTTAAATGCCAAATTTATGGTCATGTTGTTGATAAGGAACAAAATTCAGTCATCTAAATTCTCTAGGACGAATATTCAAATGATTTCTTTTGAGTGCACCAATTTTAAATGCTCTTCTATGAATATTCCTTCATAGGATGAGAGAGCATATTTGAATGTGAGAGGGTATGAAATGAATGCAATTGAATTAAATCTATTATAAATACAAGTATACAACAATTAAGCTTGTAAATATTTGTTTGGTTAACTCATAGTTGCTAGTCAAATGAGCAAGAGTTGACCAAATTTTAATTGAAAGTTAGAAATTTAAGAGTTAGATCTATGAATGTGAGATTGATCTTGTACCTACAAAAGTGATCCAAGATGGTGGAATAATAATGCATGTGTAGATAATTATTTTTTAATCATGGTAGGTATAATAAATATTATTTTCTATGTGAAAGTGTGTTGAGATAGATAAGTTGCAAGTACATGTATGAGAATGTGTATATGTTAAGATACATGAAGGCTAGTTTGCAGTACATACAACTTGAATCTTATTATAAAATTTTAAACTAGTTTTCCAACATTTATTTTGATTGTATAAGGACATTAAAATAGAATATTTTTAAGACCATGACTTCTAAAGACAATTCATTAGATTTAAAGAGCCTTATTAAATTACCCAAGAAGATAAATTCGAATGAAGATATTTTAATTCAAGATTCAAAGTAAACTATAACAAACCCTATTATGAAATAAGGATGGTGTTACTATCCTTACCAAGAAAGGATGTAACAGCTCATCTTTATTTCTAGTAAATGCACTAGATGTATTGCATAACATAGGAAAGTGGAAATAGAAGGTAACAATTGGAGGCGAGATGTAGTGGGGTAGATATTATATTTTTAGAGACTCAATTCTAGTTTCAAGGTGGGAACTGCAAAAAGATTCACTTTTCGAGGGATACTAGTTCTAAATGTTTCAGTCATATCTAATTGTGATGGATCTTCATTGCCTTCAAGTTTCCACTCAAAGCAGTGCATGAGTTGAGCCAAAACAAGCTCAGTGTTTCGAGTGGCAAGCAAAGCTCCAGGACAACCTCTCCTTCCAGCACCAAATGGGAGCATGTTGAAGTCTCGACTTTTACCATTTAGATTTTTACTCATAAATCTTTCAGGATTGAATACCAAAGGATCTTCCCATATAGCTGGATCTCTTCCTATTGCCCATACATTGACCACAAGCCTTGTTTTGTTAGGTATGTGGTAGCCACCAACAGTACAAGCTTCTCTAGATTCATGGGGCAACATTATAGGCCCCGCGGGATATAATCGAAATGTCTCCTTTACAACACATTGTAAATATTCCATATTTGTCAAATCACACTCCTTTACCATGCGATGTTTCCCTACTATGGACAGAATATCTTCTTGCAACTTCTTGGCCATATGAGGATTTCTAATCATTTCACTCATCGCCCATTCTAATGTAATAATCGTTGTTTCAATTCCCCCAAGGAACATGTCCTACAAGAAATGAGTAGTAAGAGTGAGTTAAAGCATAAATGGAAATAAATTGAAGCATAAAGAGAGTAAAAGCATGAGAGTGCTACGAAGGACGTACGAAAATAGTTGCCTTGATGTGCTCTCGGGTGATCTCGATGCCATTCTCCCCCTCGGCCTCTTCCTTCTCGATATCCAGGAGTACGTCAACCAAGTCCTTGACATGCTCCTTTTGTGCATCCACTTTCGCATTGCGCTCCACATGCTGGTCTATTATCTTCCCTACCACTCGATCAAAGAAGTCGTGGGCCCTTGTCATTCGACGCTTCATACCTCTCAGCTGGTCAAGCCACTCTCCATAAAGAATAAAGTCGCCAACATTAAAAGCCCCCACCATACTGGTAACCTCGTTGATCATCATGGTAAGCTCATCGCCGCTGCCAAGTAATTCTGAATAGCCACCAGAGTTGGTGCCGGCCAGAATACCCCACATAATACCGGAGATGATGGAGGAAATAGCTGCCGTGAGGTTGACAGGGAGTGTGCCGTGCATGCTCTTATCCCAAATGGAACGCACGCCCACAGATATCTCTTCCTCTCGCACGCAGGCGAAGGAGTCGACTCTCTTGGCACTCAGCAATTGCATGACGCTGATTTTGCGCATGTGCCGCCAGTAGGGTCCATAGGGAGCCAAGCCTGGATCGATCTCCCCGTATGCTACGTATTTTGCAGCCGCCGTTGCTGGCCTGTTTCCGAATGCCAAGTCGTGTGTTGTCAAGATCTCCTTTGCCATCTGCGCAGAGGAGACGACGAGGGCGGGAACATAGCCGAGTCTCATAAACATCAACGCCCCATATTTCTTTGAGAGCTCTTCCAGAGAACGGTGGGGCAGCTCTCCGAGCTGATGAAGATTTCCTATCACAGGCCATGGTGATGGACCAGGCGGTAATGGCAATCTCTTTGCATTTGCTTTTCCTCTCTTTAACACCCACCACAACAAAATTACTATTAACACTGACAATCCTATCGTCATCGGTGGCGCTTCTGCAAATGAGAAAGCCATTTCTGTAATTGAAATCCCGAGTTCTATCTATCTGGTTGGCTCTCTTTTGTCTTGTATTTCTGCTTGGATTCTGTTTTCCTCTGGTATTTGTAGTTCAATCCTTTCTCTACAATCTTTTCTCGTCTGTCGTTTACTATAGAAAGAGGACAAAACGGCATCAGAACATGGATGGTGCCCTGCCATTTTCGACTTTCCCTTGTACGACTGCTGTTTTGTTGACCAGCGAGTCCGTTGGATAGAGACACAGATTGAGAAACGTGTAAAACCAAGGGAGGGAAATTGATACAAACGCGAAAAGGTCGGGTACGCAGGACGGGCCTTCTATTCTTATCTTTATTTGATTTTAGTGAGTTCATATTGAAATATCAATGTAGATATGAGGACTTTTTCAACTCAAAGAAGAATTTCTTTGTATATTTGACTTATATGTTTTTAGTTCAGATTTATACAAGATTTCATTATTGACACAAAGTTAAAATGGCAATTCATATGGTTATGTAAATTTTATTATTATATTTTCTTTTGCTTCAATGTGGATGTGAATTTTAAAGTGATCATGTATCTTTAAGTATGTTATACATAGAAATATGTATGTAAAGTAAATATTTCGATGTAAAAATATATCTTAAGTCTATATAAAGTTCATGTCAATTAATCCTTTGGTATGTGTGCCTTTTTAAGAGTTTGTCTAAGAGAGGAAAAATGTGTCATGAATAGCTTTTGTCATGCAAGTAAAAGTGTAGACAACTATAAGCTAAAATTCACTATCATCTATCATAAGAAGTAAAAGTAGAGAGGAAGAATTGGGATTAGAAAACTTCTTCCTATACAAAAAGTGGAATGTTTTCCTTGCTTGGTGATTATGGAATGACAAGGTGCATGCGGTGTTGGCAAGTCATGTAATCGTGATTTTCCTAGTCATAATGATGAATCTCTATGTAGCACATGTTGCTATATATAATTGTGATCATAGGAATTGTTGTCTTAAAACTAGTCTCCACAATCCTAGACATTGCACTCAAAACCTAAGCCCAATGATGCATGTCAACCTAGGGCAATGAAGCAAAATCATAATCAAATTATGTCAACCTCAAGAAATAAGAAAACATAATTGACCTTGAGACAAGCCACACCCTATGCACATGAAGCCCCTAAATATTTTTTGTCAAACTTCAATATGTTGACTTACATATTTAAGACCAACAAACCTCATCTCAAGCATAGAAGAAAAAATTGTACATGTAACTCAAGGTGAAAATATCTATATTCCTTTATATGGATCCTTTTATACTCTGCATACACATGTACAAAATACAACAAATCTATCATGATTGTTTTTAGTTTATCAATCTTGAGCAAGTACGAAGGATTTACAATTGATTAAATCACTAAATCATAATAGCAAGTAGGACCTAATCTAGACTAGTACATTAATAGGGAACAAGGCAGAGAGTAAGTGTTTGATTTATACTTAGATGAGGAGCCTTATACCATTATTGATTATTTCATATCTATTGGGAAATAAATTTTGAAGCATACAATAAGAGATAGATATCTACATGAAACTAGACATATTGAATAAAGAAATAAGATAGTTTACATCAAAATATACTTCATAATCCATTACCAAAAACTCATTGTATGGTACATTAAGAGAAGAGCATTAGAAAAGATTTGTAATGTATTACAATGTTACTATTGAATAACTCCTAATACAATTGCACCTACAAATGAAGTATGAGATTTTAATAGCACACTCATGAAGCCCCTTGAAATGAGCTAATTGACCATAGATATGTTTATTTGTAAAAGAATCCTTGCATGGATACACCATACAATAGCCTACAAAATATATCAACCTCCAACTATATCCCAAAACCTAACAAATATTAATGCCCTAGAATACCATTAAGTTGCACTATATAAGACCATGGCCAAAAGACTAGCAAACATCCAACCTCAACTTCATCAAACAAGCTTGCATATATCTACTATTTTCTCTCCATTCAACTCAAAAAACTCACGGGCATATATATTCAATCAAATCATTGAAAGGAAGCAAGGTATATGGAAACACTTCCTAACACTGATCTAAGAGGAGAGATGTGCAGTTTTTATTCTTTTATAGTTACAAAGTAAGATGCATAATAGGAAGATTATTAAAATAATAACAAATGAAAGTATCAAAAGCTTACAACAAAAGATATACATGGGGAAAACCCTTTAAGGAGAAAAGCCCCACATTCCAAAACCTGCACAATATATTATCTAACCAGTGTTGATTACAACACACTTGCAATACAAGTTCTTCCAAGAGCATACAAATGTTGATTTTTGGAACTATTCTAACAACATAACGATACCTAAAAAATACAACTTGAAAAATCCACTCTAAGACATCCAATATATAGTGAATACAAGTATGAAGGTAGCTTCTAGAGTAAGCTACAAGAGACCAACTGGAACCTCTAAAAATGGGGTCTATTGGTCTAAATAAAAAATGTGGTCTATGTGGGGAAGGTTCCACCCAAGGATAACCCTCGAGATTTCAATACAAAGGAGATTGAAATCTAACAATAGGGTTGACCTAGGGACTGAATATAACAAAAAGGGGTTCACCACCAAGTGTAAACTTGGAAAAGACAATGTGCTGGAAAACATAGTGTGATATGCATTTAATGACCTAGAAATGCAAATAAAATGTAACAAAAAACTATAAAACTAGAAATGTGCACCTGGAAAAATGAAGAAGGTACAATGGAGGTCTGGAATCTTGAAAAATCCACTATTGATGCTAACTAGGACTCATACGCCAAGTTGGGAAAATCAGTCCAATTTCGGGTAAACTGTGGGTCGAAACAGGTTTTAGACAAATGGGTACTCAAATCTGCAAAAATCCCTGACAGACAGGTATAGTGGGACTCATTCACCAATAGTGGTGAATCAATCCACTCTTGGATTTCTAGAAATTCAAAGCTGGATTATGTAGCTCTCAGTCTGCTTTTCTATTTCTGATTCATATCTGGGTCCAAAACTACAAAATTCAGCCTATAGACCTTCTCTAAGCTTCTCTGAGGCTTGTTTACAACTTTGAAAACTTTGAATTGCTTTGACAACTTGATGAAAAATTTTCCAATCTTGCTCCTTGATAAATTTACAACTTAAACTTGCAAATCACATGCAAAGAGAGGGAAAAATGTTGTGGGATTAGTGAATAGGGGTTTGCCTTGGTCAAACCCCTTCTTGGTAATTAAACCCTTGAAATGAAATGAAATAGAATAGAGAATAATGAATTAACAAATAATGATGTTGCAACTCACCAAACCCTTGTAATAAAGTGTTGCAAACATGTAAGTAATGGCTCTAATGGATGAGGACTTGAAATGTAGCTTGATATTGATGCAATGCTTACTTGAATCACACAATCCTACACCATAATTGTTAGCTCTAAAACAACATGATGCAAACAATCTTTGACATGATGATTGACACTTGGAGAATGCTCTTGAATGCTTGATAAGCTTCCCTTGAAATCCCTCGAATGCTCTTATGAATGCTCAAATGCTCTTGTGAACTATATGCATGAATACTTGAATGCTTGGGGATGAAAATGAGAGAAAGAACCTTGTATTTATACTCAATTATGCAATAATTCCAAAAATTACAACACTACAGGCCAACCTTAGATCTTGGAGAATAAAAACCCGCCAAAAATTTAAATAAAATTTGAATTTTGAGTTAAAGGGGACTCATTTGCCACCCTAGGCGAATGGGTCCCACCTAAGGGGACTTATTTTCCCATACCACCTTAGGAATTTAAGGTGGGTTTTGGGATTTTGATGTTTTAAATGATATTTGTCAGGATTATTCTCAAAAATACACATAAATAAGGCCTATGGATGCAAAATGGGGCCAATTAAAGCATAAAAAAGCCCAATTATTAATGACAAACCTAGGAAAGTGTGAAAGTGTGTTACAACACTTTGAAATAAGGCTTGGTAAATGATGAAAAGAGGTTATTTTATTAACAAGACCTTAGAAAAGTGTGAAAGTGTGTTACAACACTTTCCAACACTTAAGGTACCATTAGAATCCCTTTAGTTCACAAGGGCCCAAGACCTAATGTGAATGTGTTATTCACATTGCAACATTAAATCAAGGCCACATTAAGCCAAAATCACAAGGAGGGCCTGATCAAGTTAGAAAAAGTAGAAGGGTTTCTTTTTTGGTGACTCCATCTAGCCCCCACTTTAGTGAGAGGATGAACCTGCTTCAGACTCACACTAAAGTAGACCACCGCACACATCAAGAGGGGTTCAAATGTACCAATGTTAGCAAGACAAGACAACAACAATTGAGAGGGGTGATCAAGCCCCTAGGATCAAGATCCCATGACAAACCAACATAAGTGCAAAGGGAACATGTGCATGAAAATGATATCAAGAACAAGGCACAAGCATACAATGCCAAAGAGAGAAAAAAAAGGTGAGGGTATGTGCAGGATCATGATGGGTATGTGAAGGGTATGTGGCTAACAACTTTTTTTACCCAAAATTGATGAAACAAAAAGGGTTTTTAAAGGAGATTCTCATCTTTCCACCAATATAAATTATTCTTTACTTTGAATTTAATAAATAATTATTATTCATTTTCTATTTGAATTACAACTAAAGTCCTGATTGATAGGCTGATTGAAAAACATCTATAGCTTTCAAACGGTATCACATTTTTGAATCAAACATCACATTTTATGCTTCACATACTATAGGATTAAAAAATTGAATTTCATGAAGTTTTGACCAAATTATGGTGGTTAGACATACAAGTTTTTTATATTTTTAAAAGTTGTAATAAAAATTCATAATTAATTATTTACTTGGAAAAATTACAAAAATATATGCATCACATCGGGACATGAGTCCTCTACTTATATCTAAAATATTATAAAAATATATTATCATTTTATTGTGGTTAGGGTGGTCAGACAGACACCTACTTCTTATTTTTTCCCTAAAATTTAAGTACTATTGCATTGAAATTTCAAATTTTCACCAAATAGATTTTCTTTTCAAATAAACCTAGTTGTTTAGAAACTACATTCAATTTTCTACAGATTCTATTCTTACATATTTTTGAAATAATATAGATAACTTATTCAATTTTTTACGTCAAGTTGCCTAACTCTGATTTTTTTGAATTTTCATCGCCACTTAAGGGCTTATTTTTTCCATGATGATCCTGCACATACCCGTGAAAATAGAAGAATCAAATCAAGCTTCGACCGTTTTTCCAACACGATGTGGATCAGATCTAGGTTGTTTGTTTGGAAAATGAATACTCACACACATGCAAGTGGATATGGGGAAAGTCATGCCTCGGATTGGGCTTCCCGCTCAACCATACCAAATTTATACCTCCTAATAACTTTAATAAAGAACCTCACAAAAAATGACTTTTCAAGCTTCATGAGACAAGCAAAAATTTGTATGCTTGGAGCTCATGAAAAAATGCGATGGCTCCATAGGCATGCAAGATATATTATCCAAGGTAGCCATATAACAACAAATGCAAAATGAAACATGCAAAAAATCTTCAAAGGAGTCTTGCTTAGTCCATGCGAGAACTTAGGGAACATTGTGCCTAATGTCTCCAAGAGAGGACCAATCAAAGAATAGAAAATTTGCAACTTAGGGGATGTAGTGTGTCGCATCAATCCACTAAGAGGAATGTAATATGCTAAGAGAGATCATGCTCATGAAGGAAATCACACCCAATGTCATCCACAAAGTGACAAATGCATCGTATGAAGTAAGAAAGCTGCATTAAGAACCAAGAAAAAAGAAAATGAAAAAGAATAATGCCAATGTATTCCCCCACTTTAAAGAAATTGCTAAACACCATGATGTGAGCAATTACTTTAATGTAGAAAATGAAAAATGCAAACAAGAAAGAAGACATGAGAGCCAACTTGGAAAGCCCTATGCCAAGTCATATGTTTCAGAGTAAAGCTACGTCATGTAAGATAAAAAGAAAAGAGAGGGGTTGCCTCCAAAATAAAAACACCAAACACATAAGGAATCTATGGATTTGGGGTTAGTATGTTTTTTGCTATAATGTTTCTATTTTTGGAGAGTTTGGAACTATCATCATCCCCCAAATACACATAGAACTAGAAGAATGACACAAAGAGAGTGAAAACAAAGGGAAATCTTTTGAGTCAACATGGAAGAGACATAGGGTGTCTCAACGCCTTGCGTCATCCCCAAAAGGAAAACACAAGACAAATGAAAAAGAAAAGGAAAAGCTTTTGGGTCAACATTCAAGGAGACATGAATGTCTCGATGTCTTATGTCATCCCCAAAAGGAAAACACAAGAAAAAGATAAAAAATGAAAAGGAAAAGAAAAAGAAAGCCTTTTGGGTCAACATGAAGGAGACATGAATGTCTCAATGCCCTGTGTCATCCCCAAAAGGGAAACACAAGAAAAAGATAAAAATGAAAAGTCAAGGAAAAAGAAATCCTTTTGGCTCAACATGAAGGAGACATGAATGTCTCAATGCCTTGCATCATCCCCAAAAGGAAAAAACAAGAAAAAGATAAAGATGAAAAGCGAAAGCAAAGCACGACATAGAGAAGAAGGAAGGTACAAATAGAGGAATGTCAGAAAGAGAGAAAAAATCAAACAAAACATCACGGGGGATCACATTACACACATGCAATCACACAAAAGAAAGTGAAAAAGGAAAAAAAATGCAAAAGACTAGTAAGGAAAATGTGAGTCAACCTATGAGCAAGTCATCCGCCTCCCAATCTCAGTCTGTATAAGCGGAAGGTGAATGACAAACCTAAGGGACAATGGAAAATGCATTACTAGGACAATGCTAACAATTACTTGCCCCACTAAGTGCCAGACAAGAATGAACCAAGGTAGGTGATGGGAAAGATCATGTAATAGTGAGAAATGTAACATTCTACGACTATTACATGACAAAGAGTAGAGGGTATGTTATGCGATCACTGGATAGAAATTATTGCCATCAAAGTGATACTTGCTCAATATTTCTTGCAATGTATGACACTTATCAGTACTATGTCCAAGAATCTAATGATATGCACAATGTGGAACTTTGGCATCTTTAGGATATAACACAAGTCGGTTCATAGGTGATAATAATATTAATACTTGGTTGAGAAGAATTTGTAATTTTCTTTCACTTTCAAGTGGTAGGAAAGGAGACTTCAGTTTTTCTAACTTGTAAGGCCTCTTGTGTTTGCTAGAATCACCAACTTCTCTAGATGGGATTAGGCCGGGAGGTCCTAAGATGATCCTATCTTTATCCTTATTATTGTTATGATCTATTGGTTGTTCTTTAGGAAGAAGGATATTCAAGTCAGGGGGAGAATCAAAGATCACCGTACCATCATCGTGGAGCCTTAGATATTCTCTAGGAGGCTTGTTGATATGAGAGGGATCTTGATATCCTAACCCCTTTGTGTTTTCATTCATTGGTTTTTTCTCTAAGAGTTGATGAATTCCATGTTCACTTTTTGTGTCATATCCTTGTCTGCTCAAGATTGTGAAACCTTTTCCACATGTTTCTTCAAGGTTGATGAGAATATTTGTTACTTTGTTATCATAAAATGGTTGAGTGTTTGCTTGTTTAGAGGAACTAGGTTCACCTATTGTAGGGAACTTAGGTTCAAAATTTGTTTTAGGATGTAAGTAACCAAACATCTCAAGAGGTGGTATTGTAGGAAGATTTGGTTGGTTCATGGATGGATAAAAGGATGCATTAGCTTCAAGGTTGTCAAGACAATCATTTAGGAACTTATTCATGTTGTCATCATCTTCTCCAATTATGTCAACATCATGAGGAGGACATGCATTAGGAGTTGAGTGAGCATGAGTGAGTTCAATGTCATTAGGGTCATTGCCAAAGGTACAACTTGACATATCTACTAAGGAATTTAATGACATCCAAAGTTTACTAAAACACATATCCATGATGCAAATTTTAGATTCTAAACTATGCTTGTTTGATTTTAAGCAATGCAGAAGATGAATTCATGAATGTATGCTAAATGCAATGAATTGAATGAAATAAAAAAATTGCAAACTAAAACAGAGAGTTAACAACAACAAACAAAAACTCATAAAATGAAGGATGAATGCCAAAAAATGTAGTGAAAATATGCAATGGGACTGATTCACCCAAGGTGACGAATGGGTCCGGTACTATTTTTTTTGAAAAATTTCAGAATTTTTGAATTGATTTTTATGCTTTTTATGTTTTATGATGCAATTTTGAAATACAAATATAGAATTTTACTCCTTTTCAATGGAATTAAATGCAAGCTAAATGAACTTTTCACTAATGCAAATTTTTAAACCCTAGAATGCAAATTAACCAATGCAAAATGTAATGCAATGTTAATGCAAGTTAACTCTAGGATGTAAATGCACTCCAAATCAGAATTATGATGTCCTAAATGCAGGTTCACCAAGATGGAACCTCTAAAAATGGGGTCTATTGGTCTAAATGAAAAATATGGTCTATGTGGGGAAGGTTCCACCCAAGGATAGGGTATGTGCAAGATCATGATGGGCCAAAAAGTGGTAATATGATGGGTATGTGGCTGATGACTATTTTTTTACCAAAAAATGATGAAACAAAAAGGGTTTTTAAAGGAGATTCTTAGCTTTCCACTGATATAAATTATGCTATACTTTGAATTTAATAAGTAATTATTATTCATTTTCTATTCAAATTATGACTAAAGTTATGATTGATAGGTTGATTGAAAAACATATATAGCTTTCAAACAATATCACATTTTTTGAATCCAAAACATGCGTCACATTTTATGCTTTGCATACTATAGGATTAAAAAAAGAAAAAATGAATTTCACAAATTTTTGACAAAGTTAAGATGGTTAGAGATATGAGTTTTTATATTTTTATAAAAGTTGTAATAAAAAATTCATAATTAATTATTTATTTGGAAAAAAATTACAAAAAAATATGCATCACATTGGGGCATGAGTCCTCTACTTATATCTAAAATATTATAAAAAAATATTATCATTTTATTGTGGTTAGGGTGGTAGACACCTACTTCTTATTTTTCCCTGAAATTTAAGTACCAACATTGAAATTTCAAATTTTAACCAATATATATATATATATATTTAAACATACCTAGTAGTTTAGAAACTACATTCAATTCGCTATAGATTCTATTCTTACACATTTTTGAAATAATATAGATAACTTATTCAAATTTTTATGTCAAGTTGCCTAACTTTGATTTTTCAGAATTTTTTGCCATTTAAGGGACTATTTTTTCCATGATGATCCTGCACATACCCCATAACCCTCGATATTTCGATGCAAAGGAGATTGAAATCTAACAATAGGGTTGACCTAGTGACTGAATATAACAAAAAGGGGTTCACCACCAAGTGTAAACTTGGAAAAGACAATGTGCTGGAAAACATAGTGTGATATGCAAAATGACCTAGAAATGCAAGTAAAATGTAACAGAAAACCATAAAACTAGAAATGTGCACTTGGAAAACTGAAGAAGGTAGAATGGAAGTATGGAATCTTGAAAAATCCACTATTGATGCTACCTGGGACTCATACGCCAAGTTGGGTGAATCAGTCCAATTTCAGGTAAACTATGTCGGAACATGTTTCAGAAAAATGGGTACTCAAATCTACAAAAATCCTTGACATATAGGTACAGTGGGACTCATTCGCCAATAGTGGTGAATCAGTCCACTTCTGGATTTCTAGAAATTCAAAGCTAGATTTTGTAGCTCTCGGTCTACTTTTTTGTTCCTGATTCAGATCTGGGTTTGAAACTGCAAAATTTAGCCTATAGACCTTCTCTAAGCTTCTCTAAGGCTTGTTTACAACTTTGACAACTTTGAATTGCTTTGAAAACTTGATGAAAAATTTTCCAATCTTGCTCCTTGATAAATCTACAACCTAGACCTGCAAATCACATGCAAAGAGAGGGAAAAATGTTGTGGGGTTAGTGAATAGGGGTTTGCCTTGGTCAAACCCCTTCTTGGTAATTAAACCCTTGAAATGAAATGGAATAGAATAGAGAATGATAAATGAAAAAATAATGATTTTACAACTCGCCAAACCCTTGTAATAAAGTGCTGCAAACATGTAAGTAATTGCTCCAATGGATGAGGACTTGAAATCTAGCTTGATGTTGATGTAGTGCTTGCTTGAATCACACAATCCTACACCACAATTGTTAGCTCTAAAACATGGTGCAAACAATCTTTGACATGATGATCGACACTTGGAGAATGCTCTTGAATGCTTGATAATTTTCCCTTGAAATGCCTTGAATGCTCTTGTGAACTATATGCATGAATACTTGAATGCTTGGGGATGAAAATGAGAGAAAGAACCTTATATTTATACTCAATTATGCAATAATTCCCGAAAATACAACACTACAGGCCAACCTTAGATCTTGGAGAATAAAAATCCACAAAAAATTTAAATAAAATTTGAATTTTGAGTTAAAGGGGACTCATTCACCCATGGGCGAATGAGTCCCACCTTAGGAATTTAAGGTGGGTTTCAGGATATTGATGTTTTAAATGATATTTGTCAGGATTATTCTCAAAAATACACATAAATAAGGCATGTGGATGCAAAATGGGGCCACTTAAAGCATAAGAAAGCCCAATTATTAATGAAAAACCTAGAGGAAAGTGTGAAAGTGTATTACAACACTTTACAACACTTTGAAATAAGGCTTGGTAAATGATGAAAATAGGTTATTTTATTAAAAAGACCTTAGAAAAGTGTGAAAGTATGTTACAACACTTTACAACACTTAAGGTAGGTCATTTGAGTCCCTTTAGTTCACAAGGGCCCAAGACCTAATGTGAATGTGTTATTCACATTGCAACATTAAATCAAGGCCACATTAATCCAAAATCACAAGGAGGGCCCAATCAAGTCAAAAAAAGTAGAAGGGTTACTTTTTTCGGTGACTCCACCAACACATCCAATATATAGAGAATAAAAGTATGAAGGTAGCTTCTAGAGTAAGCTACAAGAGATGAGCATCTAAATCCACTTGGCACATTTTCCCACCACCTCCAAGCATGCAAATGACACTTGTACAATATTTTTTGAATCCTCATTCATGCCTCCAAACTTGGGCACCCCATTTTCACTCAAAATAGGTATGACAGATGCTCTTACACACCTTACAACTATAATGAAAATTTTCATATATGGCAACACTTACAGTTGTAAGAAAATCCATCATAATTGACTAATAATAAATTATTCTCTTACAACTTGTCATAGTCAAACTTGGGTGCCTAGATTCCGCATGCCAAGATGCCTTCTAACACTTTTCCAACCTATCATCGAATCTAGCTCTTATGTTTCATACTTGATCGTCATAGGAATCCGTCATAAAATTGTCATAGAAATTTGTCATGTAAAATCATCATAGAATCCTTCAAAGAGGCTAACGCATGTCAAGGAATATCTTCCCAAAGTGGGATTCCTACATTGCTTTATGGGGACCACAACATCCATGTCACATTTAATGCCACCTTCCAACATGTTGACAACTCATCGTGCCATGTCATAGTAGATGACAAAATAATATGAGAAAGAAAACAATATAAGCATAATTAAATTAGTATTTTAATGTTAGGAAATTGCAAAGGTTGAGACATCTTAACTCCCAACATTCTCCCACTTGTTGAACACCTTTCAAGGGCCAATCTAACTAGGTAATCAACTACTAGGGGTTGAAAGGCCCATAGACTCTGAACACCATCTAAAATTCTCTCTGCTCACTAGCTTTGTCAAGAAATCTATAACATTTGTCGAAGTATCAAATTTTTCAATCTGCACCTTACCATCTTCAACCATGTCATAGACAAAATGGAGTTGAACATCAATATGTTTTGTTCCAACATGAAAGGTAGGATTCTTTGCTAAGAAAATAGCACTCTAATTGACATTACAAATAGTAATCATCCTTGCATCAAACCCAACATCTAAACACAATCTTCAAAGCCAAATAGTTTCCTTATGTTTAGGTGAAAAATAGGGTTTGCATCAAAATGAATTGATCAAGATGATGAACCACTAATTTTCACCACAAAACATGCAACTATGTGTATGATATGATGCAAATAACAATGAAAAATCAAACATAACTATTATAGCAATCATGAGGGAAGTTTTGAGAGGCTAGAATGGCGTATACCTTGTTGCAAGAAGGTTGTTTTTAGGTCACAAAGGACTCATTCGACTTTACTAGTGAATGGGTCCCTGTTAGGGTTTCTGAAAATTGAGATCTGGGTTCTGTTCTCCAAGATTTGCACTCTCAACGATCACGAAAACCTGAAATAAATTCTATAGCCTATTTTTTGTGTTCTTGCAATGTAAGTGACAACTTTTGCAACTTGACAACTTTGAAAAATTTTACCAATCTTTTTTTCCACTTGATCTTCAACCTAAATCCTGCAAACACACATTCAAGAGGAGAAAAACTTGTTGATTGTTAGAGGATAGGGGTTTTCCTTGTTCAAACCCCTTTTAGGTAATTAAACCTTATGATGAAATAATGACATAGAAGCATGAAACATGAAATATGAAATGATGATATACCTTGGAAGTTGTCTTGGAATGTAAAATCTACAAACTAACATGAAGTGGCCATGAAGAATGTATATCTTGATCTTGAATAAGATGTAAAACAATGCTTGCCAATAGATCTTCAATGCTACATCAACAACCTTAGATCAACAACATGCTTGAATGCACTATGCCTTTGACATGATGATATAATCTTGAATTGATGAAATAAACTCTTAATAATATTCCTTTGAATGTCCTTAAAATGCTCTTGAAGTCCTTTGTAATGCTCTTGTGAATGTACTCTTATGATCACTTGGACTTGCTAAGTGAAACAATGTGAATTAACCCTATATTTATACTAAATCTAAGAATTAACCTAGCGGGTGCAAAAATATGGGGGTGGAAAAAGTGTCCAAAAAGTGGCCAAATTTTCAAAAATCATTTGATAGGCTATAACGCGAGTACGTTATAACGAGATTGCATTATGGCTTGGTGTGACTAAGCCAAAGGTTCAGTCACATCCAGCCTATAATGTGCCCGTGCTATAACGCGAGTGTGTTATAGCTTATTAAAACAAAAATAAATAAATGAATTCATTTGTATTCTAATTATGTTTTTTGTTGCTCGTAGCCAAAAACCCTACTTTTGCACACTTGCATTCTGGAGGGAGGTTATTTTGCATTTTCTTCATCAATTTGTTGTAATTTCATCACCAAGATGCTGCCACGTCAATGGGGAGGTCAAACAAGTAAGAATTGTTTGTTTTTTGTTGTGAATTTGTTGTTAAATTGGTAGTTTTAGGTTGTTTTTTATATTCATTTGTTTAATTTTTAGGAAATGTTAATGATCTTGAAAACCCTCCTCAAAATCTTGAACCACAGCAAGAAGCACCCGAAAAAAATCCTCAACAATCTCCACCAATTCCTCAACATCCTCTTGGTACTCAACAAAATTTAATTGAGGTAATTGAAAACAATAAAAAATAGATTGAGGAGTTAATCACGAGGCTGAACGATCCAGTAAGTTCAACCATGGAAAGAAGAATACTTGCAAGTTCACTTCAAGAAATGTTAAAACATGTAGATGCAATCAACAAATAATTAAGTGGTTGGGCAGATAGGAGGCTGGTGGCTAGGAATTTTTACGTAGATAAATTGTCATATAAAGAAGTAAAAGATGAAAAAATTATAAAATATGGTGTGTGCTCATTATTCACTGATCCACGCACAAATCAAAATCTTGACCTTAATGCCAAGAGTTTCCTATCCATTGGTTCCACCACCAAGGGATTATGAACTATTTTTTGGATAGGTCCAGTACATGGTTTTTGACTATCCACCATGCAACAATTGCAAAGTCCCCTAGTATTTCTTGAGGAAACTCTACTATGAGTTCATCCTCAACAAGATCCCCTTATTTTGATATGAGGGGCTTTCAGGGGAGATGTGGGGGGTCAGCACATGATAGACCTGGTGCATGACTAGATCCTTAGTGGCAAGCGAGATGAGCTCTCGCTAGGCCGGTTAGTGAGCACATCATTATCCCTTCCATCATGAAGGAGAGTGTTGAGGTGGACACTTTGTAATCTATCAGCTCTTTGACCTAGAGTATCATCTAGCATGCCAGTCCTATAGGATAGTGCCATCCAGGGGAGTCTTTGAGTGGTAGGCTTCCACCCCATTCTTGTTAGGTTTGCGGGTCGACTTGTAGATATGACCCCACAGACACTCAAGAGGCTAGTGCGTAGGATACGTCTGCAACTATGGAGATAGTGAGGGCAACTAAAATTTTGAAAGAGGATTTTTGCATCGATACTCAGGTAAATGTTAGCATGTTCATTGAATTGAATTTATTAAATTTCATTTTTGAAATGCAATATTAACTAATTTAGTTTTATGAATGTAATAAAATTTCAAGGTCATAGTGTTGATACTGGATACACTGGCCCTCCACCTGTTTGTTAGTCCACTGCATCTACCGCTAAGGTATGTAACTAGTAAACAATTATAAATTTATTACTTGTGAATAACATTGTTATATGAATGGTATTCTAATATCTAATTTTGGATATTGAATAGGCTAATATTGGAGGTTTCATGGGAACACCTCCCAGCACCAATGGAGTTAGACAAACCTTCATGCAGGTAATAGAATAAATATTTTAACTAATGAGTTGTACTTAATAGATTTGTATAGTTTATATTCATATCGTTGATTACATTGAATTGCATATCTTTCAAACTCAAATCATTACTTCACATTCCATAACTAAGAACTAGATGTTGATAGATGAAAAAATTTCAACTACAATATAGTTTTTTAGAAAGTCAACATAAGCAGTGATGCAATTACTTCTCATAGCATAAGTAATAACTAGGAGCAGCTGCCAATTGCATTTGCTTGTCATGGAATTCCATGAGACCACTTTTTACTGAGGCAATTTTCAAATAGTTCACTACCTTGTCTATGTTATGGATGCTTGGAAGAAATATATGAAAGAATAATAGCAAGCAATAGCATAGACAAGGGAATGAGTTATTTGAAAAAATTCCTCAAATAAATGTGGTCTCATGGTGATGTCCATCACCATGAGACCCAATTTCTTTGAGGTATTTTTTCAAACAACTCACTGCCTTTTCTATGAACCACATTTTCCATACATGTCTACCAAAGCATTTTATCAAACTGTTCACTTCCTTACTACTATGGCTAAAATCCTAAAAAAAGGTGCTTTCCAACAAACTATGGATTTTTGGAAAAAATCTATCAAAGCATAATAGTAAGCAATAGCATAGACAAGGCATTGAGTAGTTTTAAAAAATTCCTCTAAGAAATGTGGTCTCGTGGTGATGGAATTCCATTCCATCACCATGAGGCCACATTTCTTTGAGGCATTTTTACAAACAGCTCACTACCTTTTCTATGCTACCACATTTTCCATACATGTCTACCAAAGCATTTTATCAATCTACTCACTTCCTTGCTGCTATGGCTAAAAGCCTAAAATAGGTGCTTTCCAACAAACTATGGATGCTTGGAAAAAATCTATCAAAACATAATAGTAAGCAATAGCATAGACAAGGTAATGAGTAGTTTTAAAAAGGCCACATTTCCTTGAGACATTTTTTCAAACATCTCACCACCTTTTCTATGCTACCACATTTTCTATACACGTCTACCAAGGAATTTAATCAATCTACTCACTTCCTTGTTGCTATGGCTAAAATCCTAAATTAGGTGCTTTCCAACAAACTATGGTGCTTGGAAAAATATATCAAAGCATAATAGTAAGCAATAACATAGACAATGCAGTGAGTAGTTTGAAAAAAATCCTCAAAGAAATGTGGTCTCATGCTAATGGAATGCCATTCCATCACCATGAGACCACATTTCTTTGAGGTTTTTTTTTCAAACAGCTCACCACCTTTTCTATGCTACCACATTTTCCATACATGTCTACCAAAGCATTTTATCAAAATACTTGAACTTCCTTGATGCCATGGCTAAAATCCTAAAAAAGGTGCTTTCCAAAAAACTATGGATGCTTGGAAAAAATATATCAAAGCATAATAGACAAGGCAGTGAGAAGTTTGAAAAAATGCCTTGAAGAAATGTGGTCTCATGGTGATGGAATGTCATTCCATCACCATGAGACCACATTTCTTGGCATTTTTTCAAATAGCTCACCACCTTTTCTATTCTCCCAAATTTTCCATACATGTCTACCAAAGCATTTTATCAAACTACTTGAACTTCCTTGCTGCTATGGCTAAAATCCTAAAAAAGGTGCTTTCCAACAAACTATAGATGCTTGGAAAAATTCTATCAAAGCATAATAGTAAGCAATATCATAGTCAAGGCAATGAGTAGTTTGAAAAAATTCCTTGAAGAAATGTGGTCTCATGGTGATGGAATGGCATTCCATCACCATGAGACCACATTTCTTCAAGGAATATTTTCAAACTACTCACTGCCTGAAGAATAGAAACCAAGCCTTTGGCCAAAATTCACCTCCAAATTATTTTCAAGGTCTTCATCCTCATCCTCACTTTACCAATCCATGGAACCTTCCACCTTTTATTCCACTTGTTCATATCCTCACCCCTCCCTCTTCATGTCATGATCGCCCTCCATCTCATAACCAAGACCACACTATACCATCCACCCCATCCTAGCATAATACCATAGAGAAGGAAATTAACTGTTTGAAAAAATACCTCAAAGAAATGTGGTCTCATGGTGATGGAATGCCATGACACATTTGTTTGTAATGGCATTCCATCACCATGAGATTGCATTTCTTTGAGGCATTTTTTCAAATAGTTCACTGACTCCTCTATGCTATCATAGTTTCCGTATATGTCTACCAAAGAATTTTATCATACAATTCACTGCCTTGTTGTGATGGATAAAAGCCTAAAATAGGTTCTTTCAAACAAGCTATGGATAGGGAAAATAGTAAGCATGATCGTTAGAAATATATAGTTCAATAAGTACTCAAAATTTTGTTCATTATCTCATACATTATAAGCGATGACATGCATCACTATTGTAGTTTCTATGATTGGATAATTTGTTGTTTTATTTTTAGATGTTGGAACCAGATACATCTCCACATGTTCATAGGGAAATGGAGCTTGTTGTTTCTTCTACTATAGACTCCTCGACACCTCTCACGAAGGTATGAGGTAGACTACTAAATTTCAATTTGCATTCATTGTTATAGCTATTAGTTAGTAAAAAGTTAAATCATTATTGATTTGTAGTTTAATTTCTCTTTGGATGGTTTCTACAGGGCTTCAGCATGCCACAGGATGGGCATGCGGATATTTCCCTCGAGGAGAGTGATTGTCTAGTGGCAGTAAGTGATTATTTTGTTAAATATATCATTTTTTATAATGTAATTTCTATATATTAATGTCTTTACTTGTTATTGTAACCGATAAAGCTTGACCAAGAACTAAACCCTAGGAGGAGCACTAGGAGCACTCCTTGACCTCAGAATAAATGAGTGATAGACTTATTTCCATCTGACTGACAAGCAAAGGGCAAGAGTTTATTTTGATAGCATGGAGAGTAATAACTTTTGATTCCAAAGCCCTTTGTTTTATGCCTATATGGTATTTTGTACATATTTTGTATTGCATATATTTGACATTGTATGCCTATATGGCATTCTCGTGAGCCTATATGGCTATTTTGTATATATTTTATACTTATATTTACATATATTGATGTATGCCTACATGGCTATTTGGTTAATACAAATCTTTTTTATTGATGGTGTCCATATTTGCATTATAAATCCACGGTTCAATAGATATGAGTTACATGTATTCAAGTGTATACTTTACAACTTATGTGTATACTTTGTGACTTATCTGTATTCTAATGTATACTTTATGACTTACATGTTTTCATATGTATACCTTGTATTCATGCATATAATTTGTATTAATTTGCGTCTACTATGTAGTCATGTGTATACTTCAAAGCTTATGTGTATTTGAGTACTTGTACTTCACTTATTCACATGTATGCTTGACTTATTCACGTGTATACTTATTAATTGGTTAGCCCTAGCATTTCTCATTGATGTCCTTCATGGTTTGTCTTGAATATTCATTGATTGATGCTAAACAACTTCAATATTTCTAGGAATACTAGTAGAGTTACAAATTACAAAATTGCACAAATTGAAAAGAAAAGATTAACTGTAAATAAATGCACTAATTATTAACTTGATAATTGCTTAAGAATGAGTATAATATATATATATCAAGAGATGATCCTTCTAGAATGACAACTTCCAACTAGAAAATAGGTATGAAACTCCATGCAAGATTACACAATTAAGCAATCATTATCCTAAAAATCTAACAACTATCAAACTTAGCTAAAGGAATATTTTAGACAGAATATTCTACACTAACATTTTCATAATCAATGGCTTGTTTCCATGCTCGATCCCCAACTATCAACCAAACTTTTTCAAGAAACCCCTTTGATATATTTCTATGTCCATTAGATCAATGGATATAAAGCTACCCAAAGCATTCCCAATACTTTGAAAGTAGTAATCCACCCAAAGTTGCAATGAGAGATAAGGAAAATGAACCCACATAGGAATAACTAAATAAAGAATAGTTCACACTTCACAGCTTGGTGAAACCATTGCCAAAGTTAGAAGATCTTAAAGATAAAGAAGAATTATGATCTATATAATATAGAATTAGTACCCACTTTGATGAGTACAAATTTTGTCAACCATGGGCTTATCATGGTTTTTCAAATTTGGTAAGAAGGCTTATTTAAGATCCTTGAGCAATGTATTTCCTAGTGCTCCCTTGTTCTTACATATCTCAATTTAGTTTAACTCAAAGAGTTCCATCAAATGCTTTATCTAAAAGAAAAAACATGTTTTCAATTGGTATTCCATGAGATGTTTAATAAAAGATTCCAGTATATTTAATCTTTTGATTGGAACAACTCAATTAAACAAAGGATACATAATCTTCACAACACTTGCAAAACATAATATTCATAGTAGATGATGAGTAGTTAACTTCTTGACACATTATCATACAAAAATTTATCTTGAATTGTCTTTAAATATTTTTACAGCATAATCCTCACAGTACAAAATGAATTGTTATGTTCTTTATCCATCACCATATAAACATGTCGAAAGATGTATATGCCAACTTTTGGAAATATTATTTCTTGTATAGGAAATGGACTGGGGAGAAATATTTATAATTTATAATACAAATAAGAAATTTTGGGTGAAAAAATTATTTATCACACCAAATAATAAATGTACATGAGAGCATCATTTGTTTCTCTTAGACTCTAATTTTTAAGCATAGAAAATTATTTCAAATGAAAATGACAAAATGCTTCACAATCAAAGTTGTTAATTGAGGAAAAAATAAAATGTTTTCAAGTTCCACCATTGTACGCATTTTCAAATGGTTGTATATTGTTGTAAGGGCAAGGAGGATAATTAAAAAATGTCTTTCCCTTGCTATACTTGAGGATGATCATATGCTTTTGGTGTGGAAAACGCATACTTCTCAACTGTTGTGTGAATGTTTCTCTTTTCAATTTTTTTGCATGCCATCAAAAGGGATCGAGCAGGTTGAACGTAGCTCAGAGTGATTTAGCGTGTTTGGGTGTGAAAGAGGACCATGACTGGTGTAAATGTACATATCCAAATGCATTGGAATAGTTTGTTTGGTCATAGGAGTAGCAAAACAAAAGTTGCACTACTTTTCAACTTTACACTGTTTGCATTTGACACTTTTTCCATCAACTAAAAAGTCATCACCACGGAAAAATGACTCCGAGATAACAAAAATTGAGAGAGGTTATTGTAGAGGGGTTGAACACATCACATAGGCTTACATGAAGAGTTTGTAAGCATCATGGTTTCCGAGTAATAGCCCATTAAAGATTGCAACCATTTTGCACTTTGGACCCTTAAGGGACCAAGCCAGTTGAACGTAGCTCGGAGTGATTTGGTTTGGGTGCAAAAGAGGACCATGAATGGCGTAAATGTACCCATATGAACATTTTGGAATAGTTAGTTTGGTCACACGAGTTGCAGAACGAAAGTTGCACCACTTTGCAACTTTACACTGCTTGCATTTGAAACTTTTTTCATCAAGTGAAAACTAGACACCATAGAAAAATGAATTCAAGATAACAAAAATAGAGAGAGGTTATTGTAGAGGGGCCCAAAATGATCCCATAAGCTCAAACAGAGAGTTTTTAAGCATCACGATTTTTGAGTAATAGCTCGTCAAATATTGTAGCTAGTTTGCACTTTGGACCCTTAAGGGATCGAGCCGGTTGAACATAGCTCAAAGTGATTCAGTGTGTTTATGTCTAAATAGGACCATTCCTAGCATAAAATTACCCATCTAGATGCATCAAAATAGTTCATTTGGTCACACGAGTTGTAGAACGAAATTTGCACCACTTTGCAACTTTACATTGCTTACATTTGACACTTTTTCCATCAAGTGAAAGCTTGACACCACAGGAAAACGAATCCGAGATTAAAAAAACTGAGAAATATTATTATATAGGGGCCCAATGTAATTCTGTAGGCTCAGACAGAGAGTTCGAAAGCATCACAGTTTCTAAGTAATAGTCTGTCAAAGATTACAACCATTTTGCACTTTGGACTCTTAAGGGATCGAGCTAGTTGAATGTAGCTCAGAGTGATTCGACGTGTTTGGGTGAAAAAGTGGACCATTCCTAGCATAAACATACCCATCTAGACATGTTGGAACAGTCTGTTTGGTCACACGAGTTGCAAAATGAAAGTTGTACCACTTTGCAACTTTACATTGCTTGCATTTGACACTTTTTCCATCAAGTGAAAATTGGACACCACGAGAAAATAACTCTGAGATAACAAAAAATGAGAGAGGTTATTGTATAGGGGCCCAACATGATCGAATATGCTTAGACAAAAATTTTGTAAGCATCACAATTTCCGAGTAATAGTCTATCAAAGATTGTAGCCATTTTGCACTTTGTCCACCCTTTAGGGATCAAGCCGGTTGAACGTAGCTCAGAGTTATTCAGTGTGTTTGGGTGCAAAAGAGGACCATGCCTATCATAAACGTACCCATCCAAATGCATTGGAATAGTTTGTTTGGTCACACGAGTTGCAAAACAAAAGTTGCACCACTTTGCAACTTTACACTACTTGCATTTGACACTTTTTCCATCAATTGAAAAGTCATTACCATAGGAAAATGACTCCAAGATAAAAAAAACCAAGAGAGGTTATCATAGAGGAGCCCAACATGATCCCATAGGCTTATATGGAGAGTTCTTAAGCATCATGATTTATGAGTAATAGCCCATCAAATATTTCATCCATTTTGCACTTTGGACCCTTAAGGGATCGAGCCAGTTGAACGTAGCTCAGAGTGATTTGGTGTGTTTGGGTGCGAAAGAGGACCATTCCTAGCATAAAAATACCTATATGGACATGTTGGAATAGTTTGATTGGTCACACAAGTTGCAGAATGAAATTTGCACCACTTTGCAACTTTACACTGCTTCCATTTGAGACTTTTTCCATCAAGTGAAAATTGGACACCACGGGAAAACAACTCCGAGATAACTAAAACCGAGAGAGGTTATTGTAGAGGTTCCTTACATGATCTTGATGGCTCAGATGTAATTCTTGTAATGAACACGGTCTCTGGGTAACAAGACATCAAAGATTTTTTCCCTTTTACAATTTGCACTGTCAAGGGATTACGATGTTGAATTACAAATGTTTGAGGGAAGCAATAAATAGGCACTAGGGAACTAGATACCAAACCCAATTATAAATTTTTGGGGGAAGACATGAATTTTTAGTTGGAAAACATGTGTGAAGAAATTGTGGGTTACTTGAGTTAATTCATGTTACTTGAACAACATCTAACAAGTCATATATGCTTCTATTACTTGTAAATGTGATTATTTTTATGACATGTTGACATTATGCATAAAAAATGTTTGCTAAACTTCTTCAATGTTTATGTGAATAGATGGTATGCTATATTGATATTGATATATAATCATTAGGTTGATTTGTTTTAATAAATGAAGTTTTTATAATAAGTTAGTCAATTGGTGCTAGTTATAATAGGAACAAAATAAAAGAAGAAAAAGAATGATTGGTAACCATCAATGGTTATTACAATCACTATATTAATAATATGATGTTTACAATAAAATGATATTTTTTTGGTAATCCTAATTCTTATGTTTGTGCTACAATTGTCTAATATGCTTCATACACCAATATGACACCCAAGTGCTTGTACTTGTAGGCACAATGCTTTCTCAAAACTATCAAGTGGTAATACAAAATCATGATAAAAAAACAACCTATGTGAATTCCAACACCCCACTTAAATCAAATATTGAATTAATGTGCCCCATTTTCATGCACACAAACTCAACTTATAAGATTCTCTCATAGTAACCAAAATAGGATTCAAGGATGCCTTAGGTACTCCATTCTCATATATCTTTTACAGTGCCACTCATACATTTGAGATTCTCTTATAATTTATACATCATAGGTGCTCATGATGAGGTTAACTTCAAATGAATAACTTGAAATTACCTCGCTAAGCTTCACACAAACTTTTATAATGTCTAAACCATATGTGTTCATGATGATGTTAACTTCAAATGAATAATTTAGTACCATCTACTAGTCTTGGATTTGGCATATACTTTATAACTTTATTTGGGTTTACTAGCTCCCACCTAAACAAAGAAAAGAGATTGTAAATATTAATAATCACATAATCACATAATCCATTCAAATAAACATGTGATATGGACCAATAATCTAAAACTTGTGTGCTCAATTATGCAATATTTTAAAACTTATCACTAGTCAATCTAGTCCATTGAATATCTTAAAAAGTAATTTTATATGAATATCAAGCATACCTCCCATCTATCAGGATTAAACTTTAGAGGGTCCTCAAAGTAATGAGGGTGAACATGAATAGAACATAACCAAACTATTAATTTCCAACCTTTTGGAAACTTGTATCCTTTGCCATAGTTCTAAACATAAAGTGTGCTACATTTGCAAGTCTGATAACTTCATCAATCACCTACATACATGATATAAACATTAGATGATAGCATTGGCATCATACAAGTTAATGTGCATACTTACAAATTAATAAGAACCAATGTGCATACTTACAAATTAATCCAACGAACCATCCAAGTTTTCTCTACTCTTTATTGTGTCAAGTATTGCCTCATGGTTAGATTCACAGACCTTCCACGAGGTCTTGTTCAAAGGTTTACCCCCATATTTGATCAAACTAACATTGGATGCCATGACAAGGTTTGAGTAATGAAGAATCTTTCGATGTGTGTCAAAGTCCTGAAACAACCAAACATTAACACTCTTATGTGGGTACCTTCTAAGCCACATTCTAGTAACAACAAATGAGCCTGTAGGGTATTCGATGTTTTCTCCATCTATAACTGGGGCCTCCAATTTATTTTTGGCCTCTACACAATGACAATTAATAATCTATTCCCTCTTCGTTATCTTCATTTGTAATAACTACATAAACTTTCCCTACATTGATATGTGTAGAAAATATGATGAAATTAGTCAACATTACAAATACACTACAAAGTAAGATAATAATAAGAATTTCAAAAACTATGTAAGTAGATATATTACCTGGTTGAACTAGATCTGATATGTGGTCAGATTTAACTGATGATTCCATCTGTGTTAGTTCTAATGTCGTTGGAGGGCAATACGTGTGAAGTGGGCTAAGATAACTTAACCACCATTTCTCAACCCACTCCTTTGACTCACACTCATCCCAAGCTTGCATTGTACATGAAGAACAAAAGCATATCATATTTCGCATATGGATACTCCATGAACCTGCATTTGAGCTAAGGAAAGAGTGTAGCTCACTCGATCCTGTTAATGTACAAAAATTCTCATATGGTGCAATGTTAGTATCATCCATCAACCAAAAAAATCTATGAACTAAAGACTTACCTTCATTACCTAGACCCATTGAAGCATTACACCATTGGATGATTTATTTTGCATCTATCAACTTTGCATTGTCTTTATACTTTAACTCTTCTCATGCTAATTCTCTTTTGACACATGTTCCTACACCATCATGCTCCCCCTTTCCATGCCCAGCCTCACGAAAGTTCCACATATGTTGAACACCTATAATGGCATGCATTTTTCTCAACTAGTAGAACATGCATGATTTCTTGAACTTTGCTACATAGTTATCCGACCATATGATATGCTAATCATATGTTATGCCCCTCTGAGCTAAATCACTATAGAAGAACTGGAAGAAACCTTGAACGAACTCTAGAGAATGTGTGTGATCATCACTAATATAAAAGTGGTACTCCCTCAATACATTCCTTTGGTCCTTTGTACTATTAACTGCATGAATGAATGATATGTGCACAAATATAGAAACCTGTGTGGAGTTGTAATATTGTGACTGCACCTCATGATGTGGCTGTAGAGTGTAGTTCTCTGCAAAGTCGACCACTAAAACTATGCTACCAACTAGAAAGGTGTATTTGCATAACTTGAATTATAAATCCAACCATCAAGCTCTATGGGTATTCCTTGCATACTCATACACTATATTGTCACAAAATGTAGACATAAACTGATACACTAGAATCTGTTGAATAACCAAATCACACGTTTTTGCTTGATTACCATCTTTTGTAATGTATGCCAGTATTTTTTACTTCCCAAACTCTACTAGTTTCTTTTCCACCACATGTGTGTTTTCCATATGTTGACATACTGACATGCATTGCAAGCCACCAAAACACTGACATGAACCATCCAAGCATAGTTTCCTATATAATATTTGGCCATCCTCTCTTTCACATAATTTTTTTTATAAGAACTCTCTTGAAGATGTTGGTGGGGTATGTATGCCACAATCCTACAAAACATCGTTAATATGCAAATATAAACATATAGAATGATAAACATCATAATGGTTAGAGAATTCAATATGTAATCTACAACAACAAGTCATGCGTGTGTGATTTATATTGACATAAAAATGTTTAAGAATTTCAAAATATCTTTGAGAAATTTTAATTTGAGGATAATCCTCTTGAAATTTACGAAAAAAATTGGTTTGAGTCATATCCAAAAATGCTTTGGATGTGGATCACGATTCCGACTACCAATTCTTCTTCTTACCACATCCCTTTGATGAAGATGGCTTTGTGGTATTCTTCCAATAGTCTTCAATTAGTGTTCTCAATGCTTCAACAATTGGTTTATCTTTCATGGGAGTCTCCCCAAGAATGCCCATAATTCATTTGAATTGGTGCCCTTAATGGATACCACATTTTGTATACATGTCTACCAAAAAAAAATTGTCAAACAATTCACATTCCTTGTCCATGCTTCCATTTTGAGCCTATCTTGCAATCATGGCATGACACATGACCACATTTATTTAAGGAATTCCATCCAAAAATTCATGTGAGCATTGACAAGCTAGTGAGTTGACTAGCTTGTCAATGCAATAGGGTTGACAAGGTAGGGGCTACATGGAAAAATTCCTCATAGAAATGGGGTATTGACTAGCTTGTCAATGCGGTAGGGTCAACATGAAAAAATTCCTCATAGAAATGGGGTCTCACGGTGATGTACTAGCTTGACAATGCGGCAGGGTTGACAAGGTAGGGGCAACATGAAAAAATGTCTCATAGAAATGGGGTCTCACAGTGATGTACACTAGCTTTTCAATGCTCACATGAATTTTTGGATCCAATGCCTTAAAGAAATGTGGTCTTGTGGCATGCCATAATTGCAAGATAGGATGCACCTTTCCCCATGTTGCTAACTTAGCCTTGAATAAAGAGTCATGAAATAGTGGAGAGAAGGGTTACCATCCCTTGTAGGTAGACTAATCAAGGAAATATTAAAAATATATCACAACATTAGTGCTGAGGTAAATTTAAAAATAGAGATGAAAACCAAAATAGATTCAAAGATCTATCAATGTTGGAGAAGTATATATTCCAATTTTGTAGAGAAATGTATGGAAAATTTGGTAGCATAGACAATGCAAACAGTTGTTTGAAAAAATGCACATCACCATGAGACCCCATTTCTTTGAGGAATTTCTTCAAACAACTGATTTCCTTGTCTATGTTGTTTGATAAAATTCTTTGGTAGACATGTATGGAAAATTTGGTAGCATAGACAAGGCAATCGACTGCTTGGTAGAACTGTTTGAAAAAATACCTCAATGAGATATGTCCTTGTGGACTAGAATGATTGTAGGATATGCACAAAATGGATTTGTTGAAAAGGATTTAGAAAATTTCAAGCATATGAAATTTATAGGTGTAAAACAAAATTCCACTACATTTTCCAATATCCCCCATGTCTATACCAAAATGAAACCTTTGGAGAGGGGTATGCACATCCATAGAAAAGGATTGAGAAATGATGTATTATTTTACATACTTATAACTTATGTCATATATATGTGTAACAAAATGTGGAAGCATACACAAGGTAAGTCAATTGTTTAACAAAATGCTTCAAAGAGATGTGGTTTAAAAATGCAATTGGCAAGTGTAAAGAATTGTGTAATTTAAAATGTGATTTGGCAAGCTAAGGTTATAATGACAAATAAATTGATGAACATGGAATATGCAAAATAAAAAAATAAAAGCAATCCAAAATAGAATGAAATAAAATATAAAGAAAATGTGTAAAGACTTCACATACCTAAAAAATAAAGATTCGAATGGAGGATTTCTACCCAATTATGTAGCCTTTGATTCTTCTTTCTTCAAACTCCTCAACAATTTGAGTTTTTCAAAAGCTCATTTCCCTCCAAACATCAATTGTATATCACTCTTGAATGGCATTGAGACTTGAATTGATATTATATGTCTTTCAACATGAAAACTCTGCTATTTCATGCAAAGGTGGTGGAATCTAAAAAACTTGCATGCACACTTCACAAAAGCATCAAAAAGCTTCTTTTTGTCAGAACATGTGCATAACTAGGAGAATATGTAGAATGTGGGCCTAGAGATCATGGGCATATTGAGTTTTTACCATTTTTAGAGCAAGACAAAAGCGCTCATGTTATAATGTGCTCGTGATATGTCTTCCTATAAAAATGACTACATCTCAACTACTTCAAAACATGCTTGCATTATTAGAAAGATGATTTTTTTATAGGTTTATTTTCTCTCTCTCCCTCTCTATCCTTAGTCATCCATCCCCCTTAGCCATCTAGGTCTCTCACTTATCCCTAAACCCTCAACCCTATACACTATGCCTTAAACCTTTATTCATTAAACATTAAACCCTAAACCCCAATCTCTCTATCTCCTACTCTCTCTCTCACTCCCTCTATCTCTCTCCCCTCTACCCTTAACCGTCTCTCTCTCTCTCTCTCACCTACCCCCTATCCCTCTCTCAAGTCTCTCTGTTACCTATTTTTGGCTTCCAACTAAATCAGGTAACTTATTATTTCTTTTTTGTTTACATTTAAACATTAAAAGATACATCATTTTTTGCTAAATTTCATTTATGTGCACAAAGGAGATTGTCAAAATAGATTGTATTATTCAAATTTTACAATTACCTACAAATAAGAAAGAGAACCAACATGTATTACAAATGTAATCTTTATTGATGATCATAAGCGTATAATGTCCCTCACAAGCCAAGGGACTAGCTATTCTAATGCTTATAAAGAAAAGACTATACACCTATAGATAAATAGAAAAGAAATGCACATAAAATGAAAAGGGACCCGTCATTGCCTAGTGGAATGACAAATCCCGTTGGCTTGGTCCCACATAATCTCAGTCTCTCTCACTTGTCCTACTTCCATTTGATGCTCTCCTCATTGCTCCTAGTTTTCCTGCATTTGAAAAAAGAGTGTTGTTAGAGCAATGAAACATCACTGATCAAAATATGTGCAAAACATCCATAAATTTGTAATCTGATGTCCATAAGCATTAAAATAGACAACATACCATAAGTGTATAGGAAAACAAGAAAAGAGTGATCAAACACACCTATGATATGCTTTGTTTATCTAACTGGTTTGTTCCTTGTGCAGATTTAGGACAAGTCTTGTTACTATTTTGATTCAACTAATGATAGAATGTGGAGTAAAATGTGGCTCCCACAAGGGTTGAGTCCAACATGCTTCCCTCTTATGTTTTAGGAGGGATAGGAAATTGAGCAACTTGATCAAATCAATGATAAACATATTCTTGATGCATTAAATCAATATGGAATCACACCAATTGATCAACTTTCATTATCAGATTCAAAAGATACAACAAATAATGCAAACTGTCAAGAGAGTTACCCTTCATCTTTTCACAATGAATCAATCAATAGGCTTCCATCATGTCAAAAGGAGTGTGTATTTTGCTAGATATGTCTTTTAATCTTCTTAAGTGGATCCAAGATCCATTTTATCAAAGAAGTAAATGATTTATGTGATGCATCAATTTCAATTATAGATGCATCAAGGTCAATTATGCATCCATCTAATGATAATCAAGAAGCTATCAAGTCATGCTTGAAACCATCACGAGTCATATGGAGCAGCAAATAAGAACAAGGACAATCATGCCTTGTTGCATCAAGAGACATAGTTCAAGTCATCTCACTTCAATCATATTGAACAAGCACACATCACTTAGGATGGTGAGCTTTTAGGTCACCACCATAAATGACACATGTCTTCCCAGTAAGATTAAAGCAAGAGGAATGGTAGTGAGTACTGATATTCATTAAGAAATCATGAAACATAGAGATGAAACTCATTTTTGAAGCCAAGGTCATGATGCCAAGTGAGTATAACAATGAATTTTAAGAGTTTGCAAAGGGAAGTCTTGGTTGGATAAGAGGACAACAATCATGATCTCATGAAGGGACAACAATAATGAGTGCATGCTACAGGGCAGCAAGGGGAGATTTTCTTGGTTTCAAGGAAGAGCTATCAAGCATTGTCAAAATGCAATCAGCAGGCCATGATTCTTCAATGGGCAGTAATTTCATTAAAAGATGTATTCACATGTGCCATTGATCAAGTCATATGGTGGACAGATGAAAGAATTCCTAAACAGAAGAGATGCATTTTATTTATATCAAATGGTTTCCCTTTTGCAAATGAATAAAGAAGTGCAATGTGTTGAAAAAACTATATACATTCTGAAATGGAAAAAATTGAGCTACATGACAATGTATTTCAAATAACTATGATTGCTAAAATAAAAATATGGTCTACAATAGCAACCTTGCAAAGAAGCACTCTAAAATATGTGGATAAGGATTGGGGCAGTCACAAAGGAACATGGTCATGTATTGGAAGCATAAATAGGAGGCATCAATGTTCAATATCAATAAATAGTTCAATAGATGGAGATGAAGGAAGCTCCTTGTAAAGCATAGATACAGAGTAAGGCAAAAGAATAGTGATGTTGAGATGATAGGCACAACCCAAAAGACATGGTTAAGCAATCTTGGTTTAAAAATTTCAAGTGGACATTCATTGCAAATGATGTTAAGATACAATAAGTCTCCATGAACTCAAAAATCCAGGCACTCACACATTTCCAACTTTTCAAACAACAATAAACAAAGTGGAGCAGCCCCAAGCATCATCATTGCAAAATACAATTTGGAGGAAATGTGTTTCACAAAGGATGCCAACATTGAACATTTGAAAGCATTGGAAGGAGACACTAACAATTAAGTAATGTAAGATAGTGCACAATGAAGGAGACCATCAAATAGCTACCACAGACATCAAGTAACCATACATGAAGGACCAAACAGTGAAAGATTCTCAACTTGAATGGGAAAAAGGTACTGAACATGTTTTATTTTGTATCCAAGATGAATATCATTCTTTCAATATTGTTGCTTTTCAAATGGTCAAATAGGTTGTTTCCTATCAGTAAGTCTGAATGTTTTTATTTAAAAACCAAGCCAACATGTTAAGAAGGAATCAAAAAAAGAGTTCAGCCATTTGATATCAACTCATCAACATTGAGTTGCAATACAATGTATTTCAAACAACTATGAACAAGTGGAACAGTGATTGATCATTACAGTAGCAAGACAAGTCATAGTGCTATAACAATGAACAATGACAATCTTGTATGACAAGAATCAATGCATTAAGATCAAAGATACAAATAGTGATATTGTGAGTATTACTGTAAAAAAAAGAATAAAGTGCAATTATTGGAAGACAACCATATTATTCTGGAAATCATCATGCAATGAGAACAACATACAAGAGACTAATGGGTATAAGTAGGGCCTCTGTAAGGTGTATATTTTTCTATGGTTCCATAGGAAGACCAACATTTGCTCAAAGAAATTAAAATCTGATATATTTTCAATCACATGCATTATATAGGACAACCTATGTGTGAAAGCTACAACTACATGTATCTTAGAGTAATAACATCATTCACAGTCTTGACTCATGAAAATATAATTTTTATGCAAACCCACAGAGCTGACATGAGTTCTTTCCATTTCAATTACAAAAGAGCAATGGTTATTTGTTTCATATTGTTCATGAAGGAATGGAAAAGATACATAGATTTTCCATGAGATATACCCATACTATGCAATGGAATTAAATCATGTAGTAAGTCATTTTTCTTTTCATAAGAAAATATAGGGAAATGTAAAATTGAAACACCCAGATTGCATCATGGAGTTCTTTCGTAGAATGAACAGAAAATGTTAAAACCCATTTCACTCCTTTATGGCCATGGTTATTTGGAGTAACTTTTCTTCACAAAAGTGACAAACCCACTTGGGGTTTTTATCAGAGGATTGCAAATGAAAAAGATGAGGAAAGTCTCTATTGTTTTTCTTCTCAAAATACATATGGGTTTTAAACCCATCTACAGAAATCAACATCAAAATACCCAATTCATTTTTCCATGGTCGAGGCCTGGAAAAATTAGTTTTTCCACAATGTAAGAAACCCACTTGCTAGGTTGTTTTAAAATTGAAAATACTAAGATGGTAGAACAAAAGAATGGGACTCTTTTCTAGAAATAAAAAATGCAACACAACCCATTTATCTCTTCACAGCCACGGCTTGGAGGAATGGTTTACTTCAAAATTACAACAAACCCAGAATGAAATCATGTGTTTCTCATCTCTGGCAGAAGAAAACAGATAATATTATGCCATACTTGACAGCTAAGCACAAACAAAATGACAATATGGCGTGAGAGTTCAAAGAACATAAGAAATATAAATGTAGAGAAAATCAATGCATTCTTTCATGGCCGCGGCCAAAAAACTAGTTTATCTTCACTAAATCGAAGAACCCATCTGGGGTTTGTTTATAGATTCAAATATAGAAGGAGAAAAGCTAAAATTGCTTCATTTTTACACTAGAAGAGCTTGGGTTTGAGCTTTCAATCACTTAAATAAAAGGAGAGAATCAAGGAATGAGTTTGATCGAAGCTTACTTGAGCTAAAATCACCCATTTTTCATTAGTATGCAAATTACTTTCACCTTCAAAGCTTCAAGGAGCCTCAATAATGGCAGTTGAGAACAAGAGAACAACCCATAGAGAAAGATGCAACAAAAATGATCAGAAAATGCTCATGGTCATGACCTTAACACATCATATGGCTGGCAAAAGGTGAAAAAAACCATATTTGATTAAAAAATAACAATTACCTCTCTATTTCCAATAGAAACCACAAGAATCTTCATGAAATGGACATAAAATCATGTTTTAGTGCTCCCATCAAACCCCATGGCGAAAGATGAACTCTCTAGAAAGGCTCGATGGAAAAATGATGTGTTTTCTTTTTTCCCCATTGATTTTGTTTAGGGTTTGAAACCCTATGGATGTCGACCAAGGTAATATTTGCCTTATGCTGCATTTTCAAACTTAAACACTTTTCCTTGTATTCATTTGAAAGACCATCTACCTTAGTAAATCTCTTGTCAGTTTGAATTATGCTAAGTCTTCCAAGACTTTGAAATATTCCTTCCAAAGACTTTGGAGTTTCCTTATTCTCATATAGGCCAAACCATTGACCCTTTTTGCATTTTAAAAAAAAATGAAAATTGTTGACCAAGTGATAGTCATAAGTCGCTTTTGGCTTTGAAATACAGAGATAGGGGTGAATTAAAATTGATCAAATTCCTTGGAGGAGTTTAATTTTTCTTGAATGTGTTTACAAGCATTTGGAGTATATCATTTATTTTTGCATTTTTATCAGTTGTAAGATATTATTTAAGTGCTTTGTAAATCACTTTTATGTAATGTTATATATAATGCAAATGTTGATGTAATCCAAAGAGGTGGTGGGGCCTTTTTTTTGCATTTGTTTTGAAATTTAAGGTAGTTTGGTTAAGTGATGTGATCATGAATCACTTAATCAGATTATTATTTTAAATGCAAAATGGAGTCTTGTGCTTTTTCAAAAGCACTAAAAGTGTGGGTCAAAGCTCTTGGAGACAAATGATGACTGGAAAACATGAGAAATGTGTGGAGGGTTGTATTTGACTATTTTTGGAGGGAAGAGGCTATTTGGAGGCATTTTTGTCACATTTTAGTGTGACTATGGTCTTGGCTTGACCTTGCTTCATGTGGAGGACAATTTGGAGTGTTTTTAGAAGGTTCTTTCTGGCCTTTTCTGCTACATCCGACCAACACCTTCTAGATGGACTTGTGTGGGAGAATTGTTGGAATTTTTTGCTTAAGTAATCTCAATCTTTGTGGTTGAAGTGAGTTCTTTCTTTCCAGTAGAGTGATAGCTTGATTTTGGAGTTATATTTTCAACAAGAGCAGTATTGTAACTCAGAGATAGACTTGTATACCAGTTGAGTGGTTTGAATCAATGACATTAAATATTTGTAACTCAGAGATAGACTTGTATACCAGTTGACACTTCTAATAAGGACAAATTAGAAAAATACTTATGTTTGTTGGTTGTGATATGCATCCAACTTTTTTCTAGCCTTTGAGAGGTCGTATCAGCATGTCTGGCAACTTTGAATGTGGAAATTAGCAGTAAACCAGTGTTGTAACAACATATGAAAAAGATTCAAACAAGGGGAAACTTTGTCCCTTTTGATTATTTATAGCTATCACCACCTAGGAGAAGAGGCAGAACAGCAAAGAAATTTGTTGTTTCATCAAGAAAAATAGTTTCGTAGTAAGAGTTCCAAGTCCTCCTATGAGGCAACAAACCTTGGTGCCACTAATGGCAGTTCCAAGGAATCAAGTTTTTGTCACTTTTGATTGAGGCAGCCCACTGCAATTGGCTCAACATGATGATATTCCCACGGCTTCCCTTAAAAGTGTGCCATATTTTTCAGGTGAAGATCAGACTAGACCAATTGAACACATCAAAGACATATCAAATTTGTGTTCAGTGTATCATATAACTCAAGAAAATGTTGCTTTGAGGCTGCTAGCAACATTGTTTAGAGGAAAGGCACTCCAATGGTTCAATATTTTAATAGTCAACTCCATTAGAACATGGGATGAGCTTGGAGAAGTGTGATGCAAGAAATTTGAGGACAAATATGACAACTTGTCATTAGTGGAGCAGTTGACTCATATCAAAAGAGCTCCTCATGAATGGATGACAAACTTCAACTTTTGTTTTTAAAGAACATGGGACCAAATTCCAAAAACCACAAGGCCTCCAGCTGAGTAAGCATTTTTTTAAGGGCCGTAAATAGTGAAATAGCTCTTTTGATTCAGTCAATGGGTGGAACCACATTACCAGTGGCTTATAAATAGTTGTAAGGGCTAAAAATAGCCTTATAAAAGTTGGAAGAATTTCCCCTAGGCCTCCTATGCCCTTTTTCCCTGATATATAGCCTCCTATAGCTTTTCCAACACCTCAAATAGCCCCTTTACCAGCTGCTATTAGCCAAGAAATTATTGTCCAAGGACCATCTTAGGAATTGTAAGAGATAAAGAGCAACCAACAAAAGATTAAGAATCTGCTTCAAACTTTTGGAAATGAGCTTGCGAGCATTAAAAAATAGTAGTTTCGAGGTTTTAAGCCTTGGCAGCCTCAAAATCAAGGTCAAAGTCAACCATTTCAAGGAAACTTTCAAGGTGTAAGGAAAAATCTGAATCAGAGGCCTTTTCAACCATACAATCTAGTTTCAATCAGTGCAACCAGAGACATGGTACCTATTCAAAATAACCTTGCAGCAAAATATGAGTGGTGTTATCCCTGCAACTAGGCCTATAATCAAACTACATGTTCAAATGGTGTCATCAATCAAGCATTGATGGTTCAAAATGTTTCAAGTGTGCAGAACCTGTCTAATGGTGAATCTTCACAACAACATGATCTCCCTGCAAGTGACACAACCCTCTTGAATTGGAAAGGAGAGGAATTTTGTGGAGTAAACAGTGATAGTTCTCCAATAACAGCCAACAGCCGAGACAAGAAGAGGGATTTCAATATTGGACAAGTATCAAATAAAGACAAGGAAGTTGTTGGCCCTTCCAATCCTCAAGTAACACACATCTTACAAAGGAATTCACAAGGCACCGGTGGTGGACAACTTGGGAACCAACCCCAATTAGCCCACTTGCAGATAGACCATGCTATTGCAAGGACCCATCTAAAGGTAAACGCTGCCACACCCTTCAACATCATTGGATCCATAAAAAAATGAATGTAAATATGTCAATGTGGAATTCTTTATCCATCCTAGGTCAGAAATACATTGTAATCTACCTTAACTGATTTAAGTGTTTCAAGTGATGTCCCAGAAGGTCAAGTCAAGGTTGTCCTTACAAATACACCTCAAGATAGCACTAAACAACCAAGTAAATATATCAAACCTCCCCCATTTTATGTGTCTTTGATAATAGGGGATAAGTTAGTTCATAATTGCATGGTAGATTTAGGGGAAAGTAGTTATGTCATGCCCAAACAAATTGCAAATAAGTTAGGACTAAAATATTAGCCTCTTGAAAAGGGAGTATCCCAACTTGATGGGACAACCATAACACTATAGATTTCATTAAAATTTTAAGCCTTACCTTACATGCCTGCCCTAATTTTTCCATCTCTCAAGATATCTCGGTCATTGATTTACCACCTCATTTTTCCGTATGTTTGTCAAGAGACTTCACTACCAAAATAGGAGGTTATTTTTCATTAGATTGGTCCCACATTAACTAGATATGGGAAAAAAGTGGTCATTAAATCTGAATCACTTGCCAAAGATCACATTGAACCTTATATCCCAAGTGTTTTTAATGTCAACTGTGTTGTTTTTGACGATAATGAGCTTGTTGTTGCTCAAGAATTGCAAGTTAGAAGTATACCAAATGTACTCTTAAATGAGTGGGCAACAAAAAATATCATTGACAGTCCAAATGATAACATTGAGGAGACTGGTTTGGGTGATTATGTGTTGCATGAATCTGATGTAGTGATCCCAAACCTCAAAAAGAAGGTGGAACATCAGTTGGAACAACAAGGTGAAGTATGGAAAATGTTCTTTGATGGTGCTAGAAGCAAGAATGGAGTTGGTGGGGGTGCTATGCTTGTGTCCCCACAAGGTGACAAATATTACTCTACCTTTATATTTTCTTTCTCTTGTACTAACAACACTTCTAAGTATGAAGGTTTAATTCAAGGCTTGGAATGGGCAAGGAGAAGAGGGATTGGCTGCTTGCAAGTGTACGATGACAATGAGCTGATTGTAAATCAGGTAAGGGGTCTACATGTTACTAAAAATGATGTCTTAAAATCCTACAAACACAGAGTGTGGGACATGATAGAGGAGTTTGATGCTTTTAATATGGTTTCTATTCCTAGGGATCAAAATAAACATGCAAATAGATTAGCTACAATTGGTGCTCAGGTTGATATCTCAAGTGAGATTAGGAAAGAAAAGGTGCAACCATATGTTAAGATAGTCATTAGACCTTCTATTCCTGATAATAACATTCATTGGAAAGTTTTTGAGAGTGATGAATAGGTATTGAGCTTTATGCTGCAAGAAGATGAATTTTCAGCAGTGAACCAAGACAAGATCAAGCAACAATATGATGATCAGATCATCCAGTTGAGGACTAACAAGCTGACCAAGGGTCTAGTCACCTTGGAATCCATTTTTAGCACTGATGACCAGCTGAAAAAGAGTAAGACCAGCATGTAGGTCAAAGAAGAACATTATGAAGAGCTTGAAATTTTCAAAGGTAAGCTCCTTAAAGTTGGTAAAATCTGCTCATATGCAAATAGGAAAGCTTTCATTGTTCTTTGTCAAGAGTTTCAAGATGTATTTGCATGGGAATATTTTGATTTAAAAGGTTTTGATCTCCAAATTTCCCAACATACCATAGAGCTAGAGCCAAATGCAAAACCTGTTAGTTAAAAATAGAGGCCTTTAAACCCCAAACTTGAGCCTCTTATGGTAAAAGAACTAACCAAGCTAGTTGAGGGAGACATCATTTTTCCAATTAAACATACCTCACGAGTCTCTAACCTTGTCCCTGTTAGAAAGAAAAATGGAGAGATTAGGCTTTGTGTTGATTTTAGAGACCTTAATAGAGCCTCATTAAAGGATCATTATCTGTTGCCCTCAATGGAGCAGATTCTGCAAATAGCAATTGGTTCAAAAAGATTCTCATTACTTGATTGTTATTCAGGCTATAACCAAGTCTTAATCAAAGAGGAAGACCAGTATAAGACTACCTTCACCACAAAATGGGGCATGATGGCTTAGAAAAGGATGCCATTTGGCCTGTCCAATGTTGGTACCACTTTTTAGAGGGAAATGGACATGAAATTTCAAGGTCTGATTCATAAAGTTGTGCTCATTTACCTTGATGATGTAACAGTGCTTTCCAAGAAGGTTGACGAACATATTTAACATTTGAAGCAAGTATTTGAGAGGTGTAGGGAGTTTGGTATATCCCTCAACCCCAAAAAATGCATCTTTGTTGTCCATGAAGGCAAGATTTTGGGACATATAGTGTCAAAACAAGGGATCACTATTGATCTAGAAAGAGTAAGTTCCATTTTGGATTTTCCTTTACCCAACCATAAAAGGGGGCTGCAAAGTTTTCTTGGCATAATTAACTTCATTAGGAGGTTTATTCCTGATATTGCTAATCTTTTGAAACCACTAATTGCCATGTTGAAGAAGAATACAAATTTCAACTAGACCAAAGAGGCCAAGCACAATTTTGAAGTTATAAAGGAGGCCTTATCAACAACTCCTACTTTGGTAAACCTAAACTTTTCAAAAGACTTCATTTTGTATGCCTATGGTAGCATTGATATCATTTCTGCAATGTTGGTACAAAAAAATGATGTTGGCTTAGAATAACTTATTGCCTTTTTTAGTCAACATTTAGAAGAGTATGAAAAAAGATATACTTTTGTAGAGAAACATGTACTTGTTGCCATCAGAAGTCTAAAAAATTTTAAACCTCTGATTTCTAATAGAAAAATACATTTAATGGTTGCTCACCCCAGTGTGAAGGAATTCTTATTAATTAGGGATCTGAATGAAAAGAGGGTTGGGTGGATTACAAAGGTCATGGAATATGACATTGACATAAAGGTAACAAAGCTTGTAAGGGGTTGTGTGAACAACTAGCCACAGGAGCTGGAAGTGAAGAAAAGACAGAAAAAAGGCGGTTCTGGTTGCTGATAATGAACTTACAACTGATGCACCAACAAGTGTAGGTTGGGTGCAATATATGACTCATTTTTTGCAAACTGCTGAGTGTCCACCAGGTTTGGATAAAGCTAAATGGAGGTATTTCAGACTGCAATCCATTCCTTATGTGTTGGTTGGTAACGTTCTTTTCAAAAAAGATCTTAATGGTGTGCTTTTAAGGTGTATTGATCAACATCAAGTAGATAAAGTGCTTCATGAGTTCCATGATGGAACTGCCGAGGTTAATCTTTTCCCAAGAAAAATTGCATGGAAAATAATGAGAGTTGGCTATTATTGGCCAAGCTTGTTTAAAGATTCCCATGATTGGGCTAGAAAGTGTGTAAAATATGCCATTTTTGTAGGCAAAGAGAGGTTGCCAGCTTTACCATTGCAGCACATTCAAGTAGAACAACCCTTCATGAGATGGGGCATTGATTTTATAGGTACCATTAACCCACCTTCAAGTGTAGGCCACAGGTGGGTACTTACTGCAACTGATTACTTCACAAGATGGACTGAAGTAGTGGCCTTAAAAGAAGCCAACGAAAGTGTTATTTTGAATTTTTATGATGATTTAGTAACAAAATTTGGGGGTACCTGAATCAATCATTTCTGATAATGCTTTAGAGTTTGTTGGTTTAAGAGTGAGTGATTGGGATATCAAGATGGTATTCACTTGAGTACATGATTAAAATATTACCCTCAAGGTAATGGTTTGGCTGAATCAACTAACAAGAACTTGATCAGAATCATCAAAAGTATTTTGGAGGATAACCAGAGAACTTGGCACAACAAGTTAAAATCTGCCTTGTGGGTAGATAAAATAACTCCAAAAAGAACCATTGGAAATTCCCCTTATATGTTGGTATATGGTAAAGAGGCAAGGCTACCTTTATCTTTTGAGCTTCCAACTCTTGGTATAATGAACTAGCTTGAAATGTTTGAGGAGGAAGATCCAATGGTGGTCAGATATGCATAGCTCATGGAGCTGGATGAAACAAGAGATAGATCCATGAAAACAATGGAGCTGCATCAACTCCAAACAATGAGATTTTTTGAAAAAAGAGCAACACCCAAGGTGTTCAGAGAAGGAGATGTTGTACTTAAGTGGGATGAGTTAAAGAGAAGGCCTAGAAAGCACACTAAATTTGATAGCAAGTGGAGTGGCTCGTTTGTCATTACTGAGTGCAAGGAGCACAATGCTTTTCAATTTTAAACAATGGATGGAGAAGCTCTTCCTATCCTAGGCAATTGGATACACCTCAAACTCTGTTTTGAGGTATGATCTAGATCTACCTTGTACAAATTAGAATAGGTCTTTATTTCCTCTAAGTGTTGTTGCACATTAGTTAGAATGCATTTTTTAGTTTTCCCTAAGTGTTGTTTTACATAGTTAGGTAGTTTTCTTTGTTTTTTGGTGTGTTTTGAATAAGTTTCAAAAGTTTCTCATGTTGGTCTAGTGAGTTACAACAACATACAATGTTTTTTTTGAGTTGTGTCAGCTTTTAGATGACTTAGTACCCAATGGATAAGGTTAAGGAAACTGGTCAAGACATTTAGTAGGAAAACATATAGCAGATGTCACCAAAAATGTTACCTAATTTTGGCTTCTAGCTAAATCAGATAACTTATTGTTCCTTTTGTGTTTACATTTAAACATTAAAAGATACATCATTTTCTGCTAAATTTCATTTATGTGCACAAAGGAGATTGTCAAAATAGATTGCATTATTCTAGTTTTGCAATTACATACAAATAATAAAGAGAACCAACATGTATTGCAAATGTAATATTTATTAATGATCATAAGTGTATAATTTCCCTCACAAGCTAAGGGACTAGCTATTCTAATGCTTATAAAGAAAAGACTATATGCCTATAGATAAATAGAAAATAAATGCACATAAAATGAAAAGGGACCCATCATTGCCTGGTGGAATGACGAATCATGTTGGCTTGGTCTAGCATCATCTCAGTCTTTCCCACTTGTCCTCCTTCCATTTGACACTCTCCTCATTGCTCCTAGTTTTCCTGCATCTAAAAAAAGAGTGTTGTTAGATCAATGAAAGGTCACTGATCAAAATATGTGCAAAACATCCATAAATGTGTAATCTGATTTCCATAAGTATTAAAATAGACAACATACTATAAGTGTATAGGAAAGCAAGAAAAGAGTGATCAAACACACCTATGATATGTTTTGTTTATCTAATTGATTTATTCCTTGTGTAGACTTAGGACAAGTATTGTTACTATTTTTATTCAACTAATGACAACATGTGGAGTAAAATGTGGCTCCCATAAGGGTTGAGCCAATCATATTGCCCTCTTATGTTTTAGGAGGGATAGGAAATTGAGAAACTTGATCAAATCAATGATAAATATATTCTTGATGCATTAAATCAATATGGAATCACACCAGTTGACCAACTTTCATTATCAGATTCAAAAGATGCAACAAATAATGTGAATTTTCAAGAGAGTTACCCTTCATCTTTTCACAATGAATCAATCAATAGGCTGCCATCATGTCAAAAGGAGTGTGTATTTTGCTGGATATGTCTTTCAATTTATTAAGTGGAACCAAGATCCACTTTATTAAAGAAGTAAATGATTTATGTGATGCATCAAGTTCAATTATGCATCCATATAATGATAATGAAGAAGATATCAAGTCATGTTTGAAACCATCATCAGTCATATGGGGTAGAAAATAAGAACAAGGACAATCATGCCTTGTTGCATCAAGAGACATAGTTCAAGTCATCTCACTTCAATCCTATTGAACAAGCACACATCACTTAGGATGGTGAGTTTTTAGGTCACTTAGGATGGTGAGTTTTTAGGTCATCACCATAAATGACACATGTTTTCCCAATAAGATTAAAGCAAGAGGAATGGTAGTGAGTACTAATATTCATTAAGCAATCATGAAACATAGAGATGAAACTCATTTTTGAAACCAAGGTCATGATGCCAAGTGAGTATAAAAATGACTTTTAAGAGTTTGCAAAGGGTAGTCTTGGATGGATAAGAGGACAACAACAATGATCTCATGAAGGGACAACAATAATGAGTGCATGCTACAGGGCAGCAAGGGGAGATTTTCTTAGTTTCAAGTAAGAGCTATTAGGCATTGTCAAAATGCAATCAGTAGGCCATGACTCTTCAATGGGAAATAATTTCATTAAAATATGCATTCACATGTGCCATTGATCAATTCATATGGTGGACAGATGAAATAATTCCTAAACAGAAGAGATGCATTTTATTTATATCAAATGGTTTCACTTTGCAAATGAATAAAGAAGTGCAATGTGTTGAAACAACTATATGCATTCTGAAATGGAAAACATTGAGCTAGAGGACAATGTATCTCAAATAACTGTGATTGCTAAAATAACAACATGGTCTACAATAGCAACCTTGCAAATAATCACTTTGAAATATGTGGATAAGGATTGGGGCAGTCACAAAGCAACATGGTCATGTATTGGAAGCATAAATAGGAGGCATCAATGCTCAATATCAATAAACAGTTCAATAGATGGAGATGAAGGAAACTCCTTGTGAAGCATAGATACAAAGTAAGGCAAACAATGATGTTGAGATGATAGGCACAACCCAAAAGACATGGTTAAGCAATCTTGGTTCAAAACTTTCAAGTGGGAATTCATTGCAAATGATGTTAAGATACAATAAGTCTCCATGAACTCAAAGAGCTAGGCACTCACATGTTTCCAGCTTTTGAAACAACAATAAACAAAGTGGAGTAGCCCCAAGCATCATCATTGCAAAATACAATTTGGAGGAAATGTGTTTCACAAAGGATGTTGACATTGAACATTTGAAAGCATTGGAAGGAGACAAACAATTAAGTAATGTAAGACAGTGCACAATGAAGGAGACAGTCAAATAGCTACCACAAGCATCAAGTAACCATACATAAAAGACCAAACAGTCAAAGATGCTCAAATTGAATGGGAAAAAGGTATTGAACATGTTTTATTTTGTATCCAAGATGAATATCATTCTTTCAATATTGTTGCTTTTCAAATGGTCAAATAGGCTATTGCCTATCAGTAAGTCTGAATGTTTTCATTTAAAGACCAAGCCAGCATGTTAAGAAGGAATCAACAAAAGAGTTCAACCATTTGATATCAACTCATCAACACTGAGTTGCAAGACAATGCATTTCAAATAACTATGAACAAGTGGAATAGTTCTTGATCATTACAGTAGCAAGACAAGTGATAGTGCTATAACAATGAACAATGACAATCTTCTATGATAAGAGTCAATGCATTAAGAACAAAGATACAAATAGTGATATTGTGAGTACGGTTGTACAAAAAAGAACAAAGTACATTTATTGGAAGACAACCATAATATTTTGGCAATCATCATGCCATGAGAACAACATACAAGAGACTAATGGGTATAAGTAAGGCCTCTGTAAGGTGCAGGTCTGTCAATGGTTCCACAGGAAGACCAACACTTGTTCAAAGAAATTAAAATCTGATATATTTTCAATCACATGCATTATATAGGACAACCTATGTGTGAAAGCTACAACTACAGGTATCTTAGAGTAATAACATCATTCACAATCTTGACTCATGAAAATATAATTTTTATGCAAACCCACAGAGCTGACATGAGTTCTTTCCATTTCAATTACAAAAGAGCAATGGTTATTTGTTTCATATTTTTCATGAAGGAATAGAAAAGATACATAGAGTTTCCATGAGATATACCCATACTATGCAATGGAATTAAATCATGTAGTAAGTCATTTTTCTTTTCATAAGAAAATATAGGGAAATGTAAAATTGAAACACCTAGATTGCATCAGGGAGTTCTTTCGTAGAATGAACAGAAAATGTTAAAACCCATTTCACTCCTTTATGGCCATGGTTATTTGGAGTAACTTTTCTTCACAAAAGTGACAAACCCACTTGGGGTTTTTATCAGAGGATTGCAAATGCAAAAAAGGGGAAAGTCTCTACTATTTTTCTTCTCAAAATGCATATGGGTTTCAAACCCATCTACAGAAATCAACATCAAAATACCCAATTCATTTTTCCATGGCCGCGACTTGGAAAAATTAGTTTTTCCACAATGTAAGAAACCCACTTCCTAGGTTGTTTTGAAATTACAAATACTGAGATGGTAGAACAAAAGAATGGGACTCTTTTCTAGAAATAAAAAATGCAACACAACCCATTTATCTCTTCACAAGCGCGGCCTGGAGGAATGGTTTACTTCCAAATTACAGCAAACCCAGAATGAAATCATATGTTTCCCATCTCTAGCAGAAGAAAAGAGATAATATTATGCCATACTTGAGAGCTATGCACAAATATAATGACAATATGGCATGGGAGTTCAAAGAAAAGAGAAAATACAAATGTAGAGAAAACCAATGCATTCTTTCATGGTCATGGTCAAAAAACTAGTTTTTCTTCACAAAATCAAAGAACCCATCTAGGGTTTGTTTATAGATTCAAATACAGAAGGAGAAAAGATAAACTTGCTTCATTTTGACACTAGAAGAGCTTGGATTTGATCTTTTATTCACTGAAATAAAAGGAGAGAATCAAGTAATGAGTTTGATCAAAGCTTACCTAAGCTAAAATTGCTCATTTTTCATTAGAATGTAAATTACTTTCACCTTCAAAGCTTCAAGGAGCCTCAATAATGACGACTGAGAACAAGAGAACAACCCATAGAGAAAGATGCAACAAAAATGATCAGAAAATGCTCATGGCCGCGACCTTAACACATGATATGGCTGGAAAAAGGTGAAAAAAGCCAGATTTGATTCAAAAATAACAATTACCTCTCTGTTTCCAGTAGAAACCACAAGAATATGTCATGAAATGGACATAAAATCATGTTTTCAGTGCTCCCATCAAACCCCATGGCGGAAGATGAACTCTCCAGAAAGGCTCAATGGAAAAATGATGTGTTTTTTGTTTTTTCCCCATTGATTTTTTTTAGGGTTTGAAACCTTATGGATGTCAACCAAGGTAATTGTTTCCTTGTTTTTTAAAAATTGCAAACACGATTTAATGTGCTACGTGGGTTTGGAGTTAAGTTTATGCCTTAGGCAATTTTGCCTTATGTTGCATTTTCAAACTTACACATTTTTCCTTGTATTCATTTGAAAGACCATGTGCCTTAGTAAATCTCTTGTCACTTTGAAATATGCTAAGTCTTCCAAGACTTTGAAATATTCCTTCCAAAGACTTTGGAGTTTCCTTATGCACATATAGGCCCAAACATTGACCCTTTGTGCATTTTAAAAAAAAAAAAAATTGTTGACCAAGTGATTGTCATAAGTCACTTTTGTCTTTGAAATACAGAGATAGGGGTGAATTAAAATTGATCAAATGCCTTGGAGGAGTTTAATTTTTCTTGAATTCTTTTACAAGCATTTGGAGTATATCATTTATTTTTGCATTTTTAGCAATTGTAAGACATTATTTAAGTGATTTGTAAATCACTTTTATTTAATGTTATTTATAATGCAAATGTTGATGTAATCCAAAGAGGTGGTGGGGCCCTTTTTTTGCATTTTTTTAAAAATTTAAAGTAGTTTGGTTAAGTGATGTGATTATGAATCACTTAATCAAATTATTATTTTAAATGAAAAATGGAGTCTTGTGCTTTTGCAAAAGCACTAAAAGTGTGGGTCAAAGCTCTTGGAGTCAAATGATTACTAACAGACATGAGAAATGTGTGGAGGGTTGTATTTGACTATTTTTGGAGGGAAGAGGCTATTTGGAGGAATTTTTGTCACATTTTTAGTTTTATTATTGTCTTGGCTTGACCTTGCTTCATGTGGAGGATAGTTTGGAGTGTTTTTAGAAGGTTCTTTTTGGCCTTTTCTGTTGCGTCTAATCAAAACCTTTTAGATGGACTTGTGTGGGAGAATTGTTGGAATTTTTTGATTAATTAATCTCAATCTTTGTTTTTGAAGTGAGTTCTTTCTTTCTAGCAGAGTGATAGCTTGATTTTGGAGTTATCTTTTCAATAGGAGGAGTATTGTAACTCAAAGATAGACTTGTATACCAGTTGAGTAGTTTGAATCAATGACATTACATATTTTCCTTCTCATTTCATGTTTTATGGTGTGTAATTAGTGGTTGACCAAATTACTTGTGAAATTTAGCTTTCCTTGTAGTTTTGTCTCATTTTTAAGCACCTGTTTAGCAAAAAAGTGCATTTTTGCAGGTTATAAGTTGTGTTAGTGAATGCAAATGTTGTTATTTGTGAAATTTTTCCTTCTAAGAGTTCTACTAAAAACCTCCTTATAAATTACTTATGCAAGAATGCATGTGAAAATGAGTTGTGTGAATTAGGTTTTGTGATTGTTTTGAATGTGTGTAGGTTGTTTGCAAGTATTAGTTAGTTTTTGGTGTATCACCCTTAGTAGTTTTCATTTGACATTTTTTAGTTTAGTTCATTTTCATGCATCTTTTTACCCTTTCATCAAGAAGTCATTAGTTTAGTGGCATCAAAAGGAGACCAACCCTTAGTATGGAGGTCTACTTTCACAATAGGATACCCATAGCCTGAAAGTAGTTCCATGTTAGTCCAAATTTGTTGACTTCTTTCACAACTTGGTAGAGAGGTACAAATTTGGATCTCTAACACACTCTCTCTCTCTCACTCACTCACTCTTACCCCTCTCCCCTCTACCATTAACATTCTACCCTCTACCCTTAACCCTTAAACCCTTAAACTCTTAAACCCTCTACCCTTAACCCTCTACCATCTATCTCTCTCACACTCCCTCCCTCTCTCTCTCTCAAGAATCTCCCTCCTACCCCCTCTCCCTCTCTCTCA
>VDFB02047230.1:504304624-504345872 GCA_007258455.2 Sequoia sempervirens | reverse complement strand
TAGTTGAGAGTTTAATGAGTACTTATAACTTCTTTCCATGCAATCATGATTAGTTAGAGAACATATAGGGAAACTTGATGAGCTATGCAACAAATGAAGAGAATATAGTGTATTTTGACCTAGTCTTAAGCATCTCCAAGCATCTAGGAGATATTGAAGGATTCAAGTGGCTGATAGATAGGGTCAAGGATAGAAGTTTTATTTTTTGTTACATTGACATCATGTAGGACATCCATAGTCTTATTCTTGGTTACGTTGACATCACAAAAAAATATATAGGATGGAGTAGAATGTAGCTCTACCTTTGTCAATTCCATGTTAAATTTTTATTATATATATCTTGCTAGTGTAAGAATTCTAAGACAAACAATCATAGTAGGATGATTCTTAAAAGCTTGAATAATAACCTAGTGAACCCATATACTCTTATGACTATATATACACAAATCTAGATTAAACTTAGAATTCATTAGTTAAGTTCTCTTTATTCTATATTACCTCCGTGAATGTTTGAGTAAATCTACTTGCACTCGAAGGTGTTCCCTTGAATCCTTCGACAGTACCCTGTTCAACATCCAAAATAACATATTAAAATACCATTCGTAAAATAATGCTATTAACACATGTGTACTAAATTTAGAATTGTTTACTAACTTTACATACCCCACTGATAGGTGTACTGCAAAAATAAACAGGCTGATGACTAGTATATCCAAGCTCAACGCTATGACCCTAAAATTTTCTTAAAATAATAAAACTAAATTAGTTAATCTTGCATTTCACAATCAAAATTTAATAAACTAAATTCAATGAACATGTTGAATTTTACCTGATTGTCAGTACCATATGCATCATGCAGAATGTCAGCCGCCCTCTCCATCCCCGTAGATGCATACGGATCAGGCTACGTAGAAGCATGTGGATCCTACATAGCACCCTCTTGAGGGCCGGTAGGGTCATACAAACAAGTGGCTCCGCAAGATCGACACACATGGCCTCGAAGGCCACCACCTGAAGACTCCCCTAGATTGCGTTGTACAATGGGGCTAGTGTGGTGGATGACACTCCGAGTCAAGGCCGATGTGATCACCTGCAAAGTCTCTACATCAGCACTCTCCTTTGCAACTACAGGCATCACAATCTGCTCACGAGGGTGCCCAGCGAGATGTCATCTCCCCTGTCGTGTAGGATCCGGCTGTGCACCGGGCCTATCCTGTGCTGACCCCCCACCTCTCCCCTGAAACTCCCTCATATCAAAATAATTCAGGATTTGGTTCAACACAAACTCACAGTATAATTTCCTAAGAAAATATTGGGGGACTTCACAGTTATTGCACGGTGGGTAATCAAAGACCATATACCATCTGTCATAAAAACGGTTCCTAATCTCTTGGTGGTGACACCAATGAATAGGAAACCTCTTTGCATTGAGGGTGAGATTTTGATTTGTTTTAGGGTCAGCGAATAGAGAGCACAAATCACCTTTAGTAATCTTTAAATCTTTTACTTGTTTATATGATAATTTGTCTGCATAATATGCCTTCGATGTTTCCCTCCTATTTTGCCATCCAGATATTTGTTGGCTAATTGCATCTACATTTTTTAACAAATCCTTTAATGAATCTGCTAGATGTATTCTTTCTGTGGTTGAAGAATTTTGATCACTCAACCTACTAATAAGATCCTCAACTTCTTTTCTATTGTTTTCAATTCCACTCCTCAAATTTTCTTGAGTGCTAGGAGGGTATTGAGAGAATGGTGGGGGAGGTTGATTTTGTTATTGAGGCTACAGTTTGGTTGAGGATTTTCCTCCTCTTGTTGAGGATTTCCTACAAATTAAAAAAAAATCATTTCCTAAACTAAAACGAAAATCAATTTAAAACTAAAAAATTCATAACAAATGCCAAACAAAACTTACCTCTTTGCATCTCTTAAATTAAATTAGAACCATATTTGTAGAAGAAAGGAAATCCAACTAAAGTTGATGAAATGTGAAGAAATCACCTCTCCAACAACGCGAGCGCGTAAAGCAGGGTTTTTGGCCCCAGGCGGAGATGAAAAGCAGTAAAAAGCAAATGAAAAATGATATTTGGATTCACTTTTTTTTTTTCTTTTAAAAAGACATAACGCGTTCGCGTTATGGCATGTTTTTTTCTTGTTTGGCCACAAAAGTGCGACCATCTTGGTGCACTTACCCCAATGCAAAATTTAATGCAATGTTAATGCAAGTTAACTCTAGGATGTAAATACACTCCAAATCAGAATTATGATATCCTAAATGCAGGTTCACCAAGATGGAACCTCTAAAAATGGGGTCTTATTGGTCTAAATGAAAAATATGGTCTATGTGGGGAAGGTTCCACCCAAGGATAACCCTCAATATTTTGATGCAAAGGAGATTGAAATCTAATAATAGGGTTGACCTAGTGACTGAATATAACAAAAAGGGGTTCACCACCAAGTGTAAACTTGGAAAAGACAATGTGTTGGAAAACATAGTGTGATATGCAAAATGACCTAGAAATGCAAGTAAAATGTAACAGAAAACCATAAAACTGGAAATGTGCACTTGGAAAATTGAAGAAGGTAGAATGGAGGTCTGGAATCTTGAAAAATCCACTATTGATGCTACCTGGGACTCATACGCCAAGTTGGGTGAATCGGTCCAATTTTAGGTAAACTGTGTTGGAACATGTTTTAGAAAAATGGGTAGTCAAATCTACAAAATCCCTGACAAATAGGTACAGTGGGACTCATTCACCAATAGTGGTGAATCAGTCCACTTCTAGATTTCTAGAAATTCAAAGCTATATTTTGTAGCTCTCGGTCTACTTTTTTGTTCCTAATTCAAATCTAGGTCAAAAACTACAAAATTCATCCTCTAGACCTTAGACTCTAAGCTTCTCTAAGGCTTGTTTACAACTTTGACAACTTTGAATTGCTTTGAAAACTTGATTAAAAATTTTCCAATCTTGCTCCTTGATAAATCTACAACCTAGACCTATAAATCACATGAAAAGAGAGGGAAAAATGTTGTGGGGTTAGTGAATAGCGGTTTGCCTTGGTCAAACCCCTCCTTGGTAATTAAACCCTTGAAATGAAATGGAATAGAATAGAATAGAGAATGATGAATGAAAAAATAATGATTTTGCAACTCACCAAACCCTTGTAATAAAGTGCTGCAAAAATGTAAGTAATTGCTCCAATGGATGAGGACTTGAAATCTAGCTTGATGTTGATGTAATGCTTGCTTGAATCACACAATCCTACACCACAATTGTTAGCTCTAAAACATGGTGCAAACAATCTTTGACATGATGATCGACACTTGGAGAATGCTCTTGAATGCTTGATAATCTGCCCTTGAAATGCCTTGAATGCTCTTGTGAACTATATGCATGAATACTTGAATTCTTAGGGATGAAAATGAGAGAAAGAACCTTGTATTTATACTCAATTATGCAATAATTCCTAAAAATACAATAGTACAGGCCAACCTTAGATCTTGGAGAATAAAAATCCACCAAAAATTTAAATAAAATTTGAATTTTGAGTTAAAGGCCTTAGGAATTTAAGGTGGTTTTCAGGATTTTGATGTTTTAAATGATATTTTTCAGGATTATTCTAAAAAATACACATAAATAAGGCTTGTGGATGCAAAATGGGGCCAATTAAAGCATAAGAAAGCCCAATTATTAATGGCAATCCTAGAGGAAAGTGTGAAAGTGTATTACAACACTTTACAATAGTTTGAAATAAGGCTTGGTAAATGATGAAAAGAGGTTATTTTATTAACAAGACCTTAGAAAAGTGTGAAAGTATGTTACAACACTTTACAACACTTAAGGTAGGCCATTTGAGTCCTTTTAGTTCACAAGGGCCCAAGACCTAATGTGAATACGTTATTCACATTGCAACATTAAATCAAGGCCACATTAATCCAAAATCACAAGGAGGGCCTGATCAAGTCAGAAAAAGTAGAAGGGTTACTTTTTTCGGTGACTCCACCAACACATCCAATATATAGAGAATACAAGTATGAAGGTAGCTTCTAGAGTAAGCTACAAGAGATGGGCATCTAAATCCACTTGGCACATTTTCCCACCACCTCCAAGCATGCAAATGACATTTGTACAATATTTTTTGAATCCTCATTCATCCCTCCAAACTTGGGCACCCCATTTTCACTCAAAATAGGTATGATATATGCTCTTACACACCTTACAATAATGAAAATTTTCATATATGGCAACACTTACAGTTGTAAGAAAATCCATCATAATTGACTAATAATAAATTATTCTCTTACAACTTGTCATAGTAAAACTTGGGTGCCTAGATTCCCCATGCCAAGATGCCTTCTAAAACTTTTCCAACCTATCATCGAATCTAGCTCTTATGTTTCATACTTGATCGTCATAGGAATTCGTCATAAAATTGTCATAGAAATCTATCATGTAAAATCGTCATAGAATCCTTCAAAGAGGCTGACGCATGTCAAGGAATATCTTCCCAAACTAGGATGCCTACATTGCTTTGTGGGGACCACAACATCCATGTCACATTTAATTCCACCTTCCAACATGTTGACAACTCATCATGCCATGTCATAGTAGATGACAAAATAATATGAGAAAGAAAACAATATAAGCATAATTAAATTAGTATTTTAATGCTAGGTAATTGCAAAGGTTGAGACATCTTAACTCCCAACATTCTCCCACTTTTTAAACACATTTCAAGGGCCAATCTAACTAGGTAATCAACTTCTAGGGGTTGAAAGGCCCATAGACTCTAAACACCATCTAAACTTCTCTCTACTCACTGGCTTTGTCAAGAAATCCATAACATTTGTCAAAGTATCAAATTTTTCAATCTGCACCCTACCATCTTCAACCATGTCATAGACAAAATGGAGTTGAACATCAATATGTTTTGTTCCAACATGAAAGGTAGGATTATTTGCTAAGAAAGTAGCACTCTAATTGAAATTACAAATAGTAATCATCCCTACATCAAACCCAACATCTTAACACAATCTTCAAAGCCAAATGGCTTCCTTATGTTTAGGTGAAAAATAGGGTTTGCATCAAAATGAATTGATCAAGATGATGAACCACTAATTTTCACCACAAAACATACAAAATTATGTGTATGATATGATGCAAATAACAATAAAAAATCAAACCTAACTATTATAGCAATCATGAGGGAAGTTTTGAGAGGCTAGAATGGTGTATACCTTGTTGCAAGAAGGTTGTTTTTAGGTCACAAAGGACTCATTCGCCTTTACTAGTGAATGGGTCCTTGTTATGGTTTCTGAAAACTGAGATTTTGGTTTTGTTCTCCAAGATTTGTACTCTTAGCGATCATGAAAACTTGAAATAAATTCTATAGCCTTTTTTTTGTGTTCTTGCAATGTAAGTGACAACTTTGACAAATTTTCACCAATCTTTTTTTCCACTTGATCTTCAACCTAAATCTTGCAAACACACATTCAAGAGGAGAAAAACTTGTTGATTGTTAGAGGATAGGGGTTTTCCTTGTTCAAACCCCTTTTAGATAATTAAACCTTATGATGAAATAATGACATAGAAGCATGAAACATGAAATATGAAATGATGATATACCTTGGAAGTTGTCTTGGAATATAAAATATGCAAACTAACATGAAGTGGCCATGAAGAATGTAGATCTTGATCTTGAATTAGATGTGAAACAATGATTTCCAATAGATCTTCAATGCTACATCAACAACCTTAGCTCAACAACATGCTTGAATGCACTATGCCTTTGACATGATGAAATAAACTCTTGATAATATTCCTTTGAATGTCCTTAAAATGCTCTTGAAGTTCTCTGTAATGCTCTTGTGAATGTACTCTTATGATCACTTGGACTTGCTAAGTGAAACAATGTGAATTAACCTGGTAGGTGCAAAAATATGGGGGGGGGGGAAAGTGTCCAAAAAGTGGCCAAATTTTCAAAAATCATTTGATAGGCTATAATGCGAGCATGTTATAACGATATTGCATTATGGCTTGGTGTGACCAAGCCAAAGGTTCAGTCACATCGAGCCTATAATGTGCTCACACTATAATACGAGTGTGTTATAGCTTATTAAAACAAAAATAAATAAATGAATTCATTTGTATTCTAATTGTGTTTTTTGTTGCCCATAGCCAAAAACCTTGCTTTTGTGCATTTGCATTCTGGAGGGAGGTTATTTTGCATTTTCTTCATCAATTTATTGCAATTTCATCGCCAAGATGCCACCACGTCGATGGGGAGGTCAAACAAGTAAGCATTGTTTGTTTTTTGTTGTGAATTTGTTGTTAAATTGGTAGTTTTAGGTTGTTTTTTATATTCATTTGTCTAATTTTTAGGAAATTTTAATGATCTTGAAAACCCTCCTCAAAATCTTGAACCACAGCAAGAAGCACCCGAAAAAAAATCCTCAACAACCACAACAACAATCTCCTCCACCAATTCCTCAACATCCTCCTAGTACTCAACAAAATTTAATTGAGGTAATTGAAAACAATAAAAAATGGATTGAGGAGTTAATCACAAGGTTGAACGATCTAGTAAGTTCAACCATGGAAAGAAGAACACTTGCAATTTCACTTCAAGAAATGTTAAAACATGTAGATGCAATCAACAAACAATTAAGTGGTTGGGCAGATAGGACGTAGGTGGCTAGGAATTTTTACGTAGATAAATTATCATATAAAGAAGTAAAAGATGAAAAAATTATAAAATATGGTGTGTGCTCATTATTCACTGATCCACGCACAAATCAAAATCTTGACCTTAATTCCAAGAGATTTCCTATCCATTGGTTCCACCACCAAGGGATTAGGAACTATTTTTGGGATAGGTCCAGTACATGGTTTTTGACTATCTACCATGCAACAATTGCAAAGTCCCCCAGTATTTCTTGAGGAAACTCTACTATGAGTTTGTCCTCAACAAAATCCCCAATTATTTTGATATGAGGGACTTTCAGGGGAGATGTGGGGGTCAACACAAGATAGACCTAGTGCACAACTAGATCCTTAGTGGCAAGCGAGATGAGCTCTCGCTAGGCTGGCTGGTGAGCACATCGTTATCCCTTCCATCGTGAAGGAGAGTGTTGAGGTAGACACTTTGCAATCTATTAGCTCTTTGACCCAGAGTATCATCTAGCATGCCAGTCCTATAGGATAGTGCCATCCAGGGGAGTCTTTGAGTGGTAGGCTTCCACCCCAGTCTTGTTAGGTTTGTGGGTCAACTTGTAGATATGACCCCACAAACACTCAAGAGGCTGGTGCGTAGGATACGTCTGAAGCTACGAAGATGGTGAGGGAAACTAAAATTTTGAAAGAGGATTTTTGCATTGATACTCAGGTAAATGTTACCATGTTTATTGAATTGAATTTATTAAATTTCATTTTTGAAATGTAATATTAACTAATTTAGTTTTATGAATGTAATAAAATTTCAGGGTCATAGTGTTGATACTGGATACACTGGCCCTCCACCTATTTGTTAGTCCACTACATCTATCGCTAACATATGTAACTAGTAAACAATTATAAATTTATTACCTGTGAATAAAATTGTTATATGAATGGTATTCTAATATTTGATTTTGGATATTGAATAGGCTAATATTGGAGGTTTCATGGGAACACCTCCCAGCACCATTGGAGTTAGACAAACCTTCACGCAAGTAATAGAATAACGATTTTAACTAATGAATTGTACTTAATATATTTGTATAGTTTATATTCATATCATTGATTACATTGGATTGCATATCTTTCAAACTCAAATCATTACTTCACATTCCATAACTAATAACTAGATGTTGATAGATGACAAAATTTCAACTGCAATATAGTTGTTTAGAAATTCGACATAAGCAGTGATGCAATTACTTCACATAACATAAGTAATAACTAGGAGTAGCTGCCAATTACATTTGCTTGTCATGGAATTCCATGAGACCACTTTTTACTGAGGAAATTTTTCAAATAGTTCACTACCTTGTCTATGTTATTGATGCTTGGAAGAAATATATGAAAGAATAATAGCAAGCAATAGCATAGACAGGGCAATGAGTTATTTGAAAAAATGCCTCAAAGAAATGTGGTCTCATGGTGATGTCCATCACCATGAGACCCAATTTCTTTGAGGTATTTTTTCAAACAACTCACTGCCTTTTCTATGAACCACATTTTCCATACATGTCTACCAAAGCATTTTATCAAACTATTCACTTCCTTAATACTATGGCTAAAAGCCTAAAAAAATGTGTTTTCCAACAAACTATGGATTCTTGGAAAAAAATCTATCAAAGCATAATAGTAAGCAATAGCATAGACAAGGCATTGAGTAGTTTTAAAAAATTCCTCTAAGAAATGTGGTCTCATGGTGATGGAATTCCATTCCATCACCATGAGACCACATTTCTTTAAGGTATTTTTTCAAACAACTCACCACCTTTTCTATGCTACCACATTTTCCATACATGTCTACCAAAGCATTTTATCAATCTACTCACTTGCTTGGTACTATGGCTAAAAGCCTAAAATAGGTGTTTTCCAACAAACTATGGATGCTTGGAAAAAATCTATCAAAACATAATAGTAAGCAATAGGATAGACAAGGTAGTGAGTAGCTTTAAAAAGACCACATTTCCTTGAGACATTTTTTCAAACATCTCACTGCCTTTTCTATGCTACCACATTTTCTATACACGTCTACCAAAGAATTTAATCAATCTACTGACTTCCTTGTTGCTATGGCTAAAATCCTAAATTAGGTACTTTCCAACAAACTATGGATGCTTGGAAAAATATATCAAAGCATAATAGTAAGCAATAACATAGACAATGTAGTGAGTAGTTTGAAAAAAATCCTTGAAGAAATGTGGTCTCATGCTGATGGAATGCCATTCCATCACCATGAGACCACATTTCTTTGAGGTGTTTTTTTTCAAACAGCTCACCACCTTTTCTATACTACCACATTTTCCATACATGTCTACCAAAGCATTTTATCAAACTACTTGAACTTCCTTGATGCCATGGCTAAAAGCCTAAAAAAGGTGCTTTCCAAAAAACTATGGATGCTTGGAAAAAACCTATCAAAGCATAATAGACAAGGTAGTGAGTAGTTTGAAAAAATTCCTTGAAGAAATGTGGTCTTATAGTGATGGAATGTCATTCCATCACCATGAGACCACATTTCTTTGAGGAATTTTTTCAAATAGCTCACCACCTTTTCTATGCTCCCAAATTTTCTGTACATGTCTACCAAAGAATTTTATCAAACTACTTGAACTTCCTTGCTGCTATGGCTAAAATCCTAAAAAAGGTACTTTCCAACAAACTACAGATGCTTGGAAAAATTCTATCAAAGCATAATAGTAAGCAATATCATAGTCAAGGCAGTGAGTAGTTTGAAAAAATTCCTTGAAGAAATGTCGTCTCATGGTGATGGAATGGCATTCCATCACCATGAGACGACATTTCTTCAAGGAATTTTTTCAAACTACTCACTGCCTGAAGAAGAGAAACCAAGCCTTTGGCCAAAATTCCCCTCCAAATTCTTTTTAAGGTCTTCATCCTCATCCTCAATTTACCAATCCATGGAGCCTTCCACCTTTTATTCCACTTGTTCATATCCTCACCCCTCCCTCTTCATGTCATGATCGCCCTCCATCTCATAACCAAGACCACACTATACCATCCACCCCATCCCAACATAATACCATAGAGAAGGAAATGAACTGTTTGAAAAAATACCTCAAAGAAATGTGGTCTCATGGTGATGGAATGCCATGACACATTTGTTTGTAATGGCATTCCATCACCATGAGACTGCATTTCTTTGAGGCATTTTTTCAAATAGTTCACTGACTCGTCTCTACTATCATAGTTTTTGTACATGTCTACCAAAGAATTTTATCATACAATTCACTGCCTTGTTGTGATGGATAAAATCCTAAAATAGGTTCTTTCAAACAAGCTACAAATAGGGAAAATAGTAAGCATGATAGTTAGAAATATATAGTTCAATAAGTACTCAAAATTTTGCTCATTATCTCATACATTATAAGCGATGACATGCATCACTATTGTAGTTTCTGTGATTGGATAATTTGTTGTTTTATTTTTAGATGTTGGAGGCAGATACATCTCCACATGTTCATAGGGCAATGGAGCTTGTTGTTTCTTCTACTATAGACTCCTCGACACCTCTCACGAAGGTATGAGGTAGACTACTAAATTTCAATTTACATTCATTGTTATAGCTATTGTTAGTGAAAAGTTAAATCATTATTGATTTGTAGTTTAATTTCTCTTTTGATGGTTTCTACAGGTCTTCAACAAGCCACAGCATGGGCATGTGAATATTTCCCTCAAGGAGAGTGATTTTCTAGTGGCGGTAAGTGATTATTTTGTTAAATATATCATTTTTTATAATGTAATTTCTATATATTAATGTCTTTACTTGTTATTGTAACCGATAAAGCTTGACCAAGAACTAAACCCTAGGAGGAGCACTAGGAGCACTCCTTGACCTCAAAATAAATGAGTGATAGAATTATTTCCATCTGACTGACAAGCAAAGGGCAATATTTTATTTTGATAGCATGGAGAGTAATGACTTTTGATTCCAGAGCCCTTTATTTTATGCCTATATGGTATTTTTGTACATATTTTGTATTGCATATATTTGACATTGTATGCCTATATGGCATTCTCGTGAGCCTATATGGCTATTTTGTATATATTTTATACTTATATTTACATATATTGATGTATGCCTACATGGATATTTGGTTAATACAAATCTTTTTTATTGATGGTGTCCATATTTGCATTATAAATCCACAGTTCAATAGATATGAGTTACGTGTATTCAAGTGTATACTTTACAACTTATGTGTATACTTTGTGACTTACATGTATTCCAATGTATACTTTATGACTTACGTGTTTTCATATGTATACCTTGTATTCATGCATATACTTTGTATTAATTTGTGTATACTATGTAGTCATGTGTATACTTCAAAGCTTATGTGTATTTGAGTACTTGTGCTTCACTTATTCACATGTATGCTTGACTTATTCACGTGTATACTTATTAATTGGTTAGCCCTAGAATTGCTCATTAATGTCCTTCATGGTTTGTCTTGAATATTCATTGATTGATGCTAAAAAACTTTATTAGTTGATGCTAAACAACTTCAATATTTCTAGGAATACTAGTAGAGTTACAAATTTCACAAATTGAGAAGAAAAGATTAACTGTAAATAAATGCACTAATTATTAACTTGATAATTTCTTAAGAATGAGTATAATATATATATATCAAGAGATGGTCCTTCTAGAATGGAAACTTCCAACTAGAAAATAGGTATGCAACTCCATGCATGATTACACAATTAAGCAATCATTATCCTAAAAATATAACAACTAGAAAACTTATCTAAAGGAATATTTTAGATAGAATATTCTACACTAACATTTTCATAATCAATGGCTTGTTTCCATGCTCGATCCCCAACTGTCAACCAAACTTTGTCAAGAAACCCCTTTGATATATTTCTATGTCCATTGGATCAATGGATATAAAGCTACCCAAAGCATTCCCAATACTTTGAAAGCAATAATCCACCCAAAGTTGCAACGGGAGATAAGGAAAATGAACCCACATAGGCATAACTGAATAAAGAATAGTTCACACTTCACAACTTGGTGAAACCATTGCCAAAGTTAGAAGATCTTAAAGATAAAGAAGAATTATGATCTATATAATATAGAATTAGTACCCACTTTGATGAGTACAAATTTTTTCAACCATGGGCTTATCATGCTTTTTCAAATTTGGTAAGAAGGCTTATTTAAGATCCTTGAACAATGTATTTCCTAGTGCTCCCTTGTTCTTACATAACTCAATTTAGTTTAATTCAAAGAGTTCCATCAAATGCTTTATCTAAAATAAAATAACATGTTTTCAATTGGTATTCCATGAGATGTTTAATAAAAATATTCCAGTATATTTAATATTTTTATTGGAACAACTCAATTAAGCAAATGATACATAATCTTCACAACACTTGCAAAACATAATATTCATAGTAGATGATGAGTAGTTAACTTCTTGACACATTATCATACAAACATTTATCTTCAATTGTCTTTAAATATTCTTACAGCATAATCCTCATAGTACAAAATGAATTGTTATTTTCTTTATCCATCACCATATAAACATGTTGAAAGATGTATATGCCAACTTTTTGCAATATTATTTCTTATATAGGAAATGGACTTGGGAGAAATATTTATAATTCATAATACAAATAAGAAATTTTGGGTGAAAAAATTATTTATCACACCAAATAATAAATGTACATGAGAGCATCATTTGTTTCTCTTAAACTCTAATTTTTAAGCATAGAAAATTATTTCAAATGAAAATGACAAAATGCTTCACAATCAAAGTTGTTAATTGAGGAAAAAATAAAATGTTTTCAAGTTCCACCATTGTACGCATTTTCAATTGGTTGTATATTGTTGTAAGGGCAAGGAGGATAATTAAAAAATGTCTTTCCCTTGCTAGACTTGAGGATGATCATATGCTTTTGGTGTGGAAAACTCATACTTCTCAAATGTTGTGTGAATGTTTCTCTTTTCAATTTTTTTGCATGCCATCAAAAGGGATCGAGCAGGTTGAACATAGCTCAGAGTGATTTGGAATGTTTGGGTGTGAAAGAGAACCATGCCTGGTGTAAATTTACATATCCAAATGCATTGGAATAGTTTGTTTGGTCATAGGAGTAGCAAAACAAAAGTTGCACTACTTTGCAACTTTACACTATTTACATTTGAAACTTTTTCCATCAACTGAAAAGTCATCACCACGGAAAAATGACTCTGAGATAAAAAAAAATGAGAGGTTATTCTAGAGGGGTTGAACACATCACATAGGATTACATGAAGATTTTGTAAGCATCATGGTTTCTGAGTAATAGCCCATTAAAGATTGCAACCATTTTGTGCTTTGGACCCTTAAGGGACCGAGCCAGTTGAACATAGCTCAGAGTGATTTGGTTTGGGTGCAAAAGATGACCATGAATAGCGTAAATGTACCCATATGAACATTTTGGAATAGTTCTTTTGGTCACACGAGTTGCAGAACGAAAGTTGCACCACTTTGCAACTTTACACTGCTTGAATTTGAAACTTTTTCCATCAAGTGAAAACTGGACACCATAGAAAAAAGAATTTAAGATAACAAAAATAGAGAAAGGTTATTGTAGAGGGTCCCAACATGATCCCATAAGATCAAATAGAGAGTTCATAAGCATCATGATTTTTGAGTAATAGCCCGTCAAATATTGTAGCTATTTTGCACTTTGGACCCTTCAGGGATCGAGCCGATTGAACATAGCTCAAAGTGATTTGGTGTGTTTAGGTATAAAATAGGACCATTCATAGCATAAAAGTACCCATCTAGATGCATCAAAATATTTCATTTGGTCACACGAGTTGTAGAACGAAATTTGCACCACTTTGCAACTTTACATTGCTTACATTTGACACTTTTTCCATCAAGTGAAAACTAGACACCACAAGAAAACAAATCCAAGATAAAAAAAAAATGAGAGAGATTATTATAGAGGGGCCCAATGCAATTCTGTAGGCTCAAATGTAGAGTTCGTAAGCATCATAGTTTCTGAGTAATAACCTGTCAAAGATTACAACCATTTTGTACTTTGGATTCTTAAGGGATCAAGCTGGTTGAACGTAGCTCAGAGTGATTCAGTGTGTTTGGGTGAAAAAGTGGACCATTCCTAGCATAAACATACCCATCTAGACATGTTAGAATAGTCTGTTTGGTCACACGATTTGCCGAATGAAATTTGTACCACTTTACAACTTTACATTGCTTGCATTTGACACTTTTTCCATCAAGTGAAAACTAGACACCACGAGAAAATAACTCTGAGATAACATAAAATGAGAAAGGTTATTGTAGAGGGGCCCAACATGATCTAATAGGCTTAGAAAAAAAATTTGTAAGCATCACAATTTTCGAGTAATAGTCCGTCAAAGATTGTAGCCATTTTGCACTTTGTACACCCTTTAGGGATCGAGCCGGTTGAACGTAGCTCAGAGTTATTTAGTGTGTTTGGGTGCAAAAGAGGACCATGCCTATCATAAACGTACCCATCTAGATGCATTGGAATAGTTTGTTTGGTCACACGAGTTGTAAAACGAAAGTTGCACCACTTTGCAACTTTACACTACTTGCATTTGACACTTTTTCCATCAATTGAAAAGTCGTTACCATAGGAAAATGACTCCAAGATAACTAAAACCAAGAGAGGTTATCATAGAGGATCCCAACACAATCCCATAGGATTAGATGGAGAGTTCTTAAGCATCATTATTTCTAAGTAATAGCCCATCAAATATTTCATCCATTTTGCACTTTGGACCCTTAAGGGATCAAGCCAGTTGAATGTAGCTCAAAGTGATTTGGCATGTTTGGGTGCGAAAGAGGACCATTCCTAGCATAAAAATACCCATCTGGACATGTTGGAATAGTCTGATTGGTCACATGAGTTGCATAATGAAATTTGCACCACTTTGCAACTTTACACTACTTCCATTTGAGACTTTTTCCATCAAGTGAAAATTGGACACCACGGGAAAACAGCTTCGAGATAACTAAAATCGAGAGAGGTTATTGTAGAGGTTCCTTACATGATCTTGATGGATCAGATGAAATTCCTATAACAAACACGGTCTCTGGGTAACAAACCATCAAATATTGTTTCCCTTTTACAATTTGGACTGTCAAGGGATTACGATGTTGAATTACAAATGTTTGAGGGAAGCAATAAATAGGCACTAGGGAACTAGATACCAAACCCAATTATAAATTTTTGGGGGAAGACATGAATTTTTAGTTGGAAAACATGTGTGAAGAACTTGTGGGGTACTTGAGTTAATTCATGTTACTTGAACAACATCTAACAAATCATATATGCTTCTATTACTTGTAAATGTGATTATTTTTATGACATGTTGACATTATGCATAAAAAATGTTTACTAAACTTCTTAAATTTTTATGTGAATAGATGGTATGCTATATTGATATTGATATATAATCATTAGGTTGATTTGTTTTAATAAATGAATTTTTTATAATAAGTTAGTCAATTGGTGCTAGTTATAATAGGAACAGAATAAAAGAAGAAAAAGAATGATTGGTAACCATCAATGGTTATTACAATCACTATATTAATAATATGATGTTTACAATAAAATGAGATTTTTTTGGCAATCCTAATTCTTATGTTTGTGCTACAATTGTCTAATATGCTTCATACACCAATATGACACCTAAGTGCTTGTACTTGTAGGCACAATGCTTTCTCAAAACTATCAAGTGGTAATACAAAATCATGATAAAAAAACAACCTATTTGAATTCCAACACCCCACTTAAATCAAATATTGAATTAGTGTGCCCCATTTTCATGCACACAAACTCAACTTATAATATTCTCTCATAATAACCAAAATAGGATTCAAGGATGCCTTAGGTACTCCGTTTTCATATATCTTTTACAATGTCACTCATACATTCGAGATTCTCTTATAATTTATACATCATAGGTTCTCATGATGAGGTTAACTTCAAATGAATAACTTGAAATTCCCTTGCTAAGCTTCACACACACTTTTATAATGTCTACACCATAGGTGGTCATGATGACATTAACTTCAAATGAATAAATTAGTACCATCTACTAGTCTTGGATTTGGCATATACTTTATAACTTTATTTGGGTTTACTAGCTCCCACCTAAACAAAGAAAATATATTGTAAATATTAATAATCACATAATCACATAATCAATTCAAATAAACATGTGATATGAACCAATAATCTAAAACTTGTGTGCTCAATTATGCAATATTTTAAAACTTATCACTAGTCAATCTAGTCCATTGAATATCTTAAAAAGTAATTTTATATGAATATCAAGCATACCTCCCATCTATCAGAATTAAACTTTAGAGGGTCCTCGAATACTTAATGAGGATGAACATGAATAGAACATAACCAAACTATTAATTTCCAACCTTTTGGGAACTTGTAACCTATTATAAAAACAACACAATTTAATCTTCTACTTAGTTTACTATTCTATTGAGAATATCCTACATCATTTTTTTCATATTTTTGAGAAAAAATAAAATACCATTGAACTTTGCATCCTTTGCCATAGTTCTAAACATAAAGTGTGCTACATTTTCAAGTCTAATAACTTCATCAATCACCTACATACATGATATAAACATTAGATGATAGCATTCACATCATACAAGTTAATGTGCATACTTACAAATTAATAAGAACCAATGTGCATACTTACAAATTAATCCAATGAACCATCTAGGTTTTCTCTACTCTTTATTGTGTCAAGTATTGCCTCATGGTTAGATTCACAGACCTTCCACAAGGTCTTGTTCAAAGTCTTACCCCCATATTTGATCAAACTAACATTGGATGCCATGACAAGGTTTGAGTAATGAAGAATCTTTCAATGTGTGTCAAAGTCTTGAAACAACCAAACATTAACACTCTTATGTGGGTACCTTCTAAGCCACATTCTAGTAACAACAAATGAGCCTGTACGGTATTCGATGTTTTCTCCATCTATAACTGGGGCCTCCAATTTATTTTTGGCCTCTACACAATGATACAATTAATAATCTATTCCCTCTTCATTATCTTCATTTGCAATAACTACATAAACTTTCCCTATATCGATATGTGTAGAAAATTAGATGAAATTAGTCAACATTACAAATACACTACAAAGTAAGATAATAATAAGAACTTCAAAAACTATGTAAGTAGATATATTACCTGGTTGAACTAGATCTGATATGTGGTCAAATTCAACTGATGATTCTATCTATGTTAGTTCCAATGTCGTCGAAGGGAAATACATGTGAAGTGGGCTAAGATAACTTAACCACCATTTCTAACCCACTCCTTTGATTCACACTCATCCCAATCTTGCATTGTACATGAAGAACAAAAGCATGTCATCTTTCGCATATGGATACTCCATGAATCTGCATTTGAGCTAAGGAAAGAGTGTAGCTCACTCAATCTTGTTAGTGTACAAAAATTCTCATATGGTGCAATGTTAGTATCATCCATCAACCAAAAAAATATACGAACTAAAGACTTACCTTCATTACCTATACCCATTGAAGCATTACACCATTGGATGATTTATTTTTCATCTATCAACTTTGCATTGTCTTTATACTTTAACTCTTCTCATGCTAATGCTCTTTTGACACATGTTCCTACACCATCATGCTCCCCCTTTTCGTTCCCAGCCTCACGAAAGTTACACATATGTTGAACACCTATAATGACATGCATTTTTCTCAACCAGTAGAACATGCATGATTTCTTGAACTATGCTACATAGTTAGCCGACCATATGATATGCTAATCGTATGTTATGCCCCTCTAAGCCAAATCACTATAGAACAACTAGAAGAAACCTTGCATGAACTCTAGAGAATGTGTATGATCATCACTAATATAAAAGTGGTACTCCCTCAATACATTCCTTTGGTCCTTTGTACTATTAACTGCATGAATGAATGCTATGTGCACAAATATAGAAACCTGTGTGGATTTTTAATATTGTGACTACACCTCATGTTGTGGCTGTAGAGTGTAGTTCTCTGCAAAGTCGACTACTAAACCTATGCTACCAACTAGAAAGGTGTATTTGCATAACTTGAATTACAATTCCAACCATCGAGCTCTATGGGTATTCCTTGCATACTCATACATTATATTGTCACAAAATATAGACATAAACTGATACACTGGAATCTTTTGAATAACCAAATTACACATTTTTGCTTGATTACCATCTTTTGTAATGTATGCCACTATTTTATACTTCCCAAACTCTACTAGTTTCTTTTCCACCACATGTGTGATTTCCATATGTTGACATACTAGCATATGTTGCAAGCCACCACAACACTAACATGAACCATCCAAGCATAGTTTCCTAAATAATATTTGGCCATCCTCTCTTTCACAGAATTTTTTTTATAAGAACTCTCTTGAAGATGTTGGTGGGGCATGTATGCGACAATCCTGCAAAACATTGTTAATATGCAAATATAAACATATAGAATGATAAACATCATAATGGTTAGAGAATTCAATATGTAATCTACAACAACAAGTCATGTGTGTTTGATTTATCTTGACATAAAAATGTTTAAGCATTTCAAAATATCTTTGAGAAATTTGAATTTTAGGATAATCCTCTTGAAATTTATGAAAAAATTGGGTTTGAGTCATATCCAAAAATGCTTTGGATGTGGATCACAATTCTGACTACCAATTCTTCTTCTTACCACATCCCTTTGATGAAGAAGGCTTTGTGGTATTCTTCCAATAGTCTTCAATTAGTGTTCTCAATGCTTCAACAATTGGTTTATCTTTCATGGGAGTCTCACCGAGAATGCCCATAATTCATTTGAATCGGTGCCCTCAATGGATACCACATTTTGTATACATGTCTACCAAAAAATTATTGTCAAACAATTCGCATGCCTTGTCCATGCTTCCATTTTAAGCCTATCTTACAATCATGGCATGACACATGACCACATTTATTTCAGGTATTCCATCCAAAAATTCATGTGAGCATTGAAAAGCTAGTGAGTTGACTAGCTTGTCAATGCAGTAGGGTTGAAAAGGTAGGGGCTACATGGAAAAATTCCTCATAGAAATGGGGTGTTAACTAGCTTTTCAATGTGGTAGGGTCAACATGAAAAAATTCCTCATAGAAATGGCGTCTCACGGTGATGTACTAGCTTGACAATGCAGTAGGGTTGACAAGGTAAGGGAAACATGAAAAAATGCCTCATAAAAATGGGGTCTCACAGTGATGTACACTAGCTTTTCAATGCTCCCATGAATTTTTGGATCCAATGCCTTAAAGAAATGTGGTCTTGTGGCATGCCATAATTACAAGATAGGATGGACCTTTCCCCATGTTGCTAACTTAGCCTTGAATAAAGAGTCATGAAATAGTGGAGAGCAGGGTTACCATCCCTTGTAGGTAGGCTAATGAAGGAAACATTAAAAATACATCACAACATTAGTGATGAGGTAAATTTAAAAATAGAGATGAAAACCAAAATAGATTCAAATATCTATCAATGTTGGAGAAGTATATATTCCAATTTTGTAGAGAAATGTATGGAAAATTTGGTAGCATAGACAATGCAAACAGTTGTTTGAAAAAATTCACATCACTATGAGACCCCATTTCTTTGAGGCATTTCTTCAAACAACCGATTTCCTTGTCTATGTTGTTTGATAAAATGCTTTGGTAGACATGTATGGAAAATTTGGTAGCATAGACAAGGCAATCAACTGCTTGGTAGAACTGTTTGAAAAAATACCTCAATGAGATATGTCCTTGTGGACTAGAATGATTGTAGGATATGCACAAAATGGATTTGTTGAAAAGGATTTAGAAAATTTCAAGCTTATGCAATTTATAGGTGTAAAATCAAATTCCACTACATTTTCCAATATCCCCCATGTCTATACCAAAATGAAACCTTTGGAGAGGGGTATGCACATCCATAGAAAAGGATTGAGAAATGATGTATTATTTTACATACTTATAAATTTTTTCATATATATGTGTATACAAAATGTGGAAGCATACACAAGGTAAGTCAATTATTTAACAAAATGCCTCAAAGAGATGTAGTTTAAAAATGCAATTGGCAAGTGTAAAGAATTGTGTAATTTAAAATGTGAATTGGCAAGCTAAGGTTATAATGACAAACAAATAATGATGAACATGGAATATGCAAAATAAAAAAATAAAAGCAAGCCAAAATAGAATGAAATAAAATATAAAGAAAATGTGTAAAGACTTCATATACCTAAAAAATAAAGATTCAAATGGAGGATTTCTACCCAATTATGTAGCCTTTGATTCTTCTTTCTTCAAACTCCTCAACAATTTGAGTTTTTCAAAAGCTCATTTCCCTCTAAACACAAATTGTATATCACTCTTGAATGGAATTGAGACTTGAATTGATATTATATGCCTTTCAACATGAAAACTCTACTATTTCATGCAAAGGTGGTGGAAATATCATAAAAAAGGTGGTGGAATATGAAAAACTTGCATGCACACTTCACAAAAGCATCAAAAATCTTTTTTTTTGTCGGAACATGTGCATAACCAGGAGAATATGAAAAATGTGGGCCTAGAGATCATAGGTATATTGAGTTTTTACCATTTTTAGAGCAAGACAAAAGTGCTCGCGTTATAATGTGCTCCCGTTATGTCTTCCTATAAAAATTACTACATCTCAACTACTTCAAAATGTGCTTGCATTATTAGAAAGATGATTTTTTTATAGGTTTCTTTTCTCTCTCTCCCTCTCTATCCTTAGCCATCCATCCCCCTTAGCCATCTATCTCTCTCACTTATCCCTAAACCCTCAACCCTATACACTATGCCTTAAACCTTAATTCATTAAACATTAAACCCTAAACCCTAATCTCTCTATCTCCTACTCTCTCTCTCTCTCTCTCTCCCTCTATCTCTCTCCCCTCTACCCTTAACCCTAAACCCTTAACCCTTAAACCCTCTACCCTTAACCTTCTCTCTCTCTCTCTCTCCTACCCCCTATCCCTCTCTCAAGTCTCTTTGTTACCTATTTTTGGCTTCCAACTAAATTAGGTAACTTATTATTTCTTTTTTGTTTACATTTAAACATTAAAAGATACATCATTTTCTGCTAAATTTCATTTATGTGCACAAAGGAGATTGTCAAAATAGATTACATTATTCCAGTTTTGTGATTACCTACAAATAAGAAAGAAAACCAACATGTATTGCAAATGTAATCTTTATTGATGATCATAAGCGTATAATGTCCCTCACAAGCCAAGGGACTAGCTATTCTAATGCTTATAAAGAAAATACTATACACCTATAGATAAATAGAAAAGAAATGCACATAAAATGAAAAGGGACCCGTTATTGCCTAGTGGAATGATGAATCTCATTGGCTTGGTCCCACATAATCTCAGTCTCTCTCGCTTGACCCGCTTCCATTTGGTGCTCTCCTCACTACTCCTAGTTTTCCTACATTTGAAAAAAGAATGTTGTTCGAGCAATGAAAGGTCACTGATCAAAATATACACGAAACATCCATAAACATGTAATATGATGTCCATAAGCATTAAAACAGACAACATACCATAAGTGTATAGGAAAACAAGAAAAGAGTGATCAAACACACCTATGATATGCTTTGTTTATCTAACTGGTTTGTTCCTTGTGTAGATTTAGGACAAGTATTGTTACTATTTTTATTCAACTAATGATAGAATGTGGAGTAAAATGTGGATCCCATGAGGGTTGAGCCAAACATGCTGCCCTCTTATGTTTTAGGAGGGATAGGAAATTGAGCAACTTGATCAAATCAATGATAAACATATTCTTGATGCATTAAATCAATATGGAATCACACCAGTTGATCAACTTTCATTATCAGATTCAAAAGATGCAACAAATAATGCAAACTATCAAGAGATTACCCTTCATCTTTTCACAATGAATCAATAAATAGGCTGCCATCATGTCAAAAGGAGTGTGTATTTTACTAGATATTTCTTTCAATCTTCTTAAGTGGATCCAAGATCCATTTTATCAAAGAAGTAAATGATTTCTGTGATGCATCAATTTCAATTATAGATGCATCAAGGTCAATTATGCATCCATATAATGATAATCAAGAAGCTATCAATTCATGCTTGAAACCATCATGAGTCATATGGAGCAGGAAATAAGAACAAGGACAATCATGCCTTGTTGCATCAAGAGACACAGTTCAAGTCATCTCACTTCAATCATATTGAACAAGCACACATCACTTAGGATGGTGAGCTTTTAGGTCACCACCATAAATGACACATGTCTTCCCAGTAAGATTAAAGCAAGATGAATGGTTGTGAGTACTGATATTCATTAATAAATCATGAAACATAGAGATGAAACTCATTTTTGAAGCCAAGGTCATGATGCCAAGTGAGTATAACAATGAATTTTAAGAGTTTGCAAAGGGAAGTCTTGGGTGGATAAGAGGACAACAATAATGATCTCATGAAGGGACAACAATAATGAGTGCATGCTATAGGGCAGCAAGGGGAGATTTTCTTGGTTTCAAGGAAGAGCTATCAAGCATTGTCAAAATGCAATCAGCAGGCCATGATTCTTCAATGGGCAGTAATTTCATTAAAATATGTATTCACATGTGCCATTGATCAAGTCATATGGTGGATAGATGAAAGAATTCCTAAACAGAAGAGATGCATTTTATTTATATCAAATGGTTTCCCTTTGTAAATGAATAAAGAAGTGCAATGTGTTGAAACAACTATATACATTTTGAAATGGAAAAAATTGAGCTACAGTACAATGTATTTCAAATAACTGTGATTGCTAAAATAACATGGTCTACAATAGCAACCTTGCAAAGAAGCACTCTAAAATATGTGGATAAGGATTGGGGCAGTCACAAAGGAACATGGTCATGTATTGGAAGCATAAATAGGAGGCATCAATATTCAATATCAATAAATAGTTCAATAGATGGAGATGAAGGCCGCTCCTTGTAAAGCATAGATATAGAGTAAGGAAAAAGAACAGTGATGTTGAGATGATAGGCACAACCCAAAAGACATGGTTAAGCAATCTTGGTTTAAAAATTTCAAGTGGACATTCATTGCAAATGATGTTAAGATACAATAAGTCTCCATGAACTCAAAAATCCAGGCACTCACATGTTTCCATCTTTTCAAACAACAATAAACAAAGTGGAGCAGCCCCAAGCTTCATCATTACAAAAGACTATTTGGAGGAAATGTGTTTCACAAAGGATGTCGACATTGAACATTTGAAAGCATTGGAAGGAGACACTAACAATTAAGTAATGTAAGATAGTGCACAATGAAGGAGACCATCAAATAGCTACCACATACATCAAGTAACCATACATGAAGGACCAAACAATGAAAGATGCTCAACTTGAATGGGAAAAAGGTATTGGACATGTTTTATTTTTTATCTAAGAAGAATATCATTCTTTCAATATTGTTGCTTTTCAAATGGTCAAATAGGTTGTTGCCTATCAGTAAGTTTGAATGTTTTTATTTAAAGACCAAGCCAACATGTTAAGAAGGAAGCAAAAAAAGAGTTCAGCCATTTGATATCAACTCATCAACATTGAGTTGCAAGACAATGTATTTCAAAAAAATATGAACAAGTGGAACAGTGATTGATCATTACAGTAGCAAGACAAGTGATATTGCTATAACAATGAACAATGAAAATCTTGTATGACAAGAATCAATGCATTAAGAACAAAGATACAAACAGTGATATTGTGAGTACGACTGTACAAAAAAGAACAAAGTAAAATTATTGGAAGACAACCATACTATTCTAGTAATCATCATGCAATGAGAACAACATACAAGAGACTAATGGGTATAAGTAAGGCCTCTGTAAGGTGTAGATCTGTCTATGGTTCCATAGGAAGACCAACACTTGTTCAAAGAAATTACAATCTAATATATTTTTAATCACATGCATTATATAAGATATTCTATGCGTGAAAGCTACAACTACAGGTATCCCAAAGTAATAGCATCCTTCACAGTCTTGACTCATGAAAATACAATTTTTATGCAAACCCATAGAGTTGACATGAGTTTTTTCCATTTCAATTACAAAAGAGCAATGGTTATTTGTTTCCTATTGTTCATGAAGGAATGGAAAAGATACATAGAGTTTCCATGAGATATACCCATACTATGCAATGGCATTAAATCATGTATTAAGTCTTTTTTATTTTCGTAAGAAAATATAGGGAAATGCAAAATTGAAACACCCAGATTGCATCATGGATTTCTTTCACAGAATGAACTGAAAATGTTAAAACCCATTTCACTCGTTTATGGTCGTGGTTATTTGGAGTAACTTTTCTTCACAAAAGTGACAAACCCACTTGGGGTTTTTATTAGAGGATTACAAATGCAAAAAATGGGGAAAGTCTATTGTTTTTCTTCTCAAAATACATATGGGTTTTAAACCCATCTACATAAATCAACATTGAAATACCCAGTTCATTTTTCCATGTTCGAGGCCTGGAAAAATTAGTTTTTCCACAATGTGAGAAACCCACTTGCTAGTTGTTTTAAAATTGCAAATACTGAGATGGTAGAACAAAAGAATGGGACTCTTTTCCATAAATAGAAAATGCAACACAACCCATTTATCTCTTCACAGCCACAACCTAGAGGAATGGTTTACTTCAAAATTACAACAAACCCAGAATGAAATCATGTGTTTCTCATCTCTGGCAGAAGAAAAGAGATAATATTTTGCCATACTTTAGAGCTAAGCACAAACAAATGACAACATGGTGTGAGAGTTCAAAGAACATAGGAAATAAAAATGTAGAGAAAACCAATGCATTCTTTCATGGCCACGGCCAAAAAACAAGTTTTTCTTCACTAAATCGAAGAACCCATCTAGGGTTTGTTTATAGATTCAAATACAGAAGGAGAAAAGCTAAAATTGCTTCATTTTGACACTAGAAGAGCTTGGGTTTGAGCTTTCAATCACTGAAATAAAAGGAGAGAATCAAGGAATGAGTTTGATCAAAGCTTACTTGAGCTAAAATTGCCCATTTTTCATTAGTATGCAAATTACTTTCACCTTCAAAGCTTCAAGGAGCCTCAATAATGGCAGCTGAGAACAAGAGAACAACCCATAGAGAAAGATGCAACAAAAATGATCAGAAAATGCTCATGGTCGTGACCTTAACAGATCATATGGCTGGAAAAAGGTGAAAAAAGCCATATTTGATTAAAAAATAACAATTACCTCTCTATTTCCAGTAGAAACCATAAGAATCTGTCATGAAATGGCCATAAAATCATGTTTTTAGTGCTCCCATCAGACCCCATGGTGAAAGATGAACTCTCCAGAAAGGCTCAATGGAAAAATGATGTGTTTTTCTTTTTTCCCCATTGATTTTGTTTAGGGTTTGAAACCCTATGGATGTCGACCGAGGTAATTTTTGCCTTATGCTGCATTTTCAAACTTAAACAATTTTCCTTGTATCCATTTGAAAGACCATCTACCTTAGTAAATCTCTTGTCAGTTTGAAAAATGCTAAGTCTTCCAAGACTTTGAAATATGCCTTCCAAAGACTGGAGTTTCCTTATTCTCATATAGGCCGAACCATTGACCCTTTTTGCATTTAAAAAAAAAATGAAAATTGTTGACCAAGTGATAGTCATAAGTCACTTTTGGCTTTGAAATACAGAGATAGGGGTGAATTAAAATTGATCAAATGCCTTGGAGGAGTTTAATTTTTCTTGAATTATTTTACAAGCATTTGGAATATATCATTTATTTTTGCATTTTTATCAATTGTAAGATATTATTTAAGTGCTTTGTAAATCACTTTTATGTAATGCTATATATAATGAAAATGTTGATGTAATCCAAAGAGGTGGTGGGGCATTTTTTTTGCATTTGTTTTGAAATTTAAAGTAGTTTGGTTAAGTGATGTGATCATGAATCACTTAATCAAATTATTATTTTAAATGCAAAATGGAGTCTTGTGCTTTTTCTAAAGCACTAAAAGTGTGGGCCAAAGCTCTTGGAGACAAATGATGACTAGCGAACATGAGAAATGTGTGGAGGGTTGTATTTGACTATTTTTGGAAGGAAGAGGCTATTTGGAGGCATTTTTGTCACATTTTAGTGTGACATGGTCTTGGCTTGACCTTGCTTCATGTGGAGGACAATTTGGAGTGTTTTTAAAAGGTTCTTTTTGGCCTTTTCTGTTGCATCCGACCAACACCTTCTAGCTGGACTTGTGTGGGAGAATTGTTGGAATTTTTTTGCTTAAGTAATCTCAATCTTTGTGGTTGAAGTGAGTTCTTTCTTTCCAGTAGAGTGATAGCTTGATTTTGGAGTTATGTTTTCAACAAGAGTAGTATTGTAACTCAGAGATAGACTTGTATACCAATTAAGTAGTTTGAATCAATGACATTAAATATTTTCCTTCTCATTTCATGTTTTATGGTGTGCAATTAGTGGTTGATCAAATTACTTGTGAAATTTAGCTTTCCTTGTAGTTTTGTCTCATTGTTAAGCACCTGTTTAGCAAAAAGGTGCATTGTTGCAGATTATAAGTTGTGCTAGTGAATGTCAATGTTGTTAGTTGTGAAATTTTTCCTTCTAAGAGTCCTACTAAAAACCTCCTTATAAATTACTTATGTAAGAATGCATGTGAAAATGAGTTGTTTGAATTGTCATTGTTTTGAATGTGTGTAGGCTGTTTGCAAGTCTTAGTTAATTTTTGGTGTATCAACCTTAGTAGTTTTAAGTTGAATTTTTTCAGTTAAGTTCATTTTCATGCATCTTTTTACCCTTTCCTCAAGAAATCATTAGTTTAGGTGGCATCAAAAGGGGAGCCAACCCATAATCTAGAGGTATACTTTCACAATAGGATACCCACAGCTTGAAAGTAGTCCCATGTTAGTCCAAATTTGTTGAGTTCTTTCAAAACTTGCTAGAGGGATGCAAATTTGGATCTCTAACAATTTTGGCACGCCCAATGGGACACTTCTAATCAGGAAAAATTAGAAAAATACATATGTTTGTTGGTTATGATATGCATCCAACATTTTTCTAGCCTTTGAGAGGTCGTATCAGCATATCTAGAAACTTTGAATGTGGAAATTAGCAGTAAACCAGTGTTGTAACAACATATGAAAAATATTTAAACAAGGGGAAACTTTGTCCCTTTTGATTATTTATAGCTGTCACCACCTAGGAGAAGAGGAAGACCAGCAAAGAAATTTGTTGTTTCATCAAGAAAAATAGTTTCGTAGTAAGAGTTCCAAGTCCTCCTATGAGGCAACAAACCTTGGTGCCACTAATGGCAGTTCCAAGGAATCAAGTTTTTGTCACTTTTGATTGAGGAAACCCACTGTAATTGGCTCAACATGATGATATTCCCATGGCTTACCTTAAAAGTGTGCCATATTTTTTAGGTGAAGATCAGACCACACCAGTTGAACACATCAAAGACATATCAAATCTATGTTCAGTGTATCATATAACTCAAGAAAATGTTGCTTTGAGGCTGCTAGCAACATTGTTTAAAGGAAAGGCACTCCAATGGTTCAAGAGTTTAACAGTCAACTCCATTAGAACATGGGATGAGCTGGGAGAAGTGTTATGCAAGAAATTTGAGGACAAATATGACAACTTGTCATTAGTGGAGCAGTTGACTCATATCAAAAGAGCTCCTCATGAATGGATGACGAACTTCAACTTCTGTTTCCAAAGAACATGGGAATGAATTCCAAAAACCACAAGGCCTCCAGCTGAGTAAGCATTTTTTTAAGGGACTTAAATAGTGAAATAGCTCTTTTGATTCAGTCAATGGGTGGAACCACATTACCAGTGGCTTATATATAGCTGTAAGGGCTGAAAATAGCCTTATAAAAGCTGGAAGAATTTCCCCTAGGCCTCCTATGCCCTTTTTCCCTGATATATAGCCTCTTATAGCTTTTCCAACACCTCAAATAGCCCCTTTACCAGCTACTATTAGCCAAGAAATTGTTGTCCAAGGACCATCTCAGGAATTGTAAGAGATAAAGATTAGCCAACAAAAGATTGAGAATCTACTTCAAACTTTTGGAAATGAGCTTGTGAGCATTAAAAAATAGTAGTTCCAAGGTTTTAAGCCTTAGAAGCCTTAAAATCAAGGTCAAAGTCAACCATTTCAAGCTAACAAGTAGCCATATCAAGGAAACTTTCAAGGTGTAAGGAAAAATATGAATCAGAGGCCTTTTCAACCATACAATCTAGTTTCAATCAGTGCAGCTAGAGACATGTTACCTATTCAAAATAGCCTTGCAACAAAATATGAGTGGTGGTATCCCTACAACCAGGCCTATAATCAAACTACATGTTCAAATGGTGTCATCAATCAAGCATTGATGGTTCAAAATGTTTCAAGTGTGCAGAATGTGTCTAATGGTGAATCTTCACAACAACATGATCTCCCTACAAGTGACACAACCCTCTTGAATTGGCAAGGAGAGGAATTTTGTGGAGTAAACAGTGATAGTTCTCCAATAATAGCCAACACCTGAGACAAGAAGAGGGCTTTCGAGATTGGACAAGCAGCAAATAAAGACAAGGAAGTTGTTGGCCCTTCCAATCCTCAAGTAACACACAGCTTACAAAGGAATTCACAAGGCACTGGCAGTGGACAACTTGGGAACCAACCCCAATTAGCCCACTTGCAGATAGACCCTACTATTGTAAGGACCCATCTAAAGGTAAACGCTGCCACACCCTTCAACATCATTGGATCCATGAAAAAAATGAATGTAAATATGTCAATGTGGGATTCTTTATCCATCCCAGGTCAGAAGTACATTGCAATCTACCTTAACTGATTTAAGTGTTTCAAGTGATGTCCCAGAAGGTCAAGTCAAGGTTGTCCTTACAAATACACCTCAAGATAGCAGTAAACAACCAAGTAAATATATCAAACCTCCCTATTTTATGTGTCTTTGATAATAGGGGATAAGTTAGTTCATAATTGCATGGTAGATTTAGGGGCAAGTAGTTATGTCATGCCCAAACAAATTGCAGATAAGTTAGGACTAAAATATCATCCTCTTGAAAAGGGAGTATCCCAACTTGATGGGACAACCATAAACTGTAGGTGTCATTAAAATTTTAAGCCTTACTTTACATTCCTGCCCCAATTTTTCCATCTCTCAAGATATCTTAGTCATTGATTTACCTCCTCATTTTGCCTTATGTTTGTCAAGAGACTTCACTGCCAAAATAGGAGGTTATTTGTCATTATATTGGTCCCACATTAACTGGATATGGGACAAAAGTGGTCATTAAATCTGAATCACTTGCCAAAGATCACATTGAACCTTATATCCCAAGTGTTTTTAATGTTAACTGTGTTGTTTTTGATGATAGTGGGCTTGTTGTTGCTCAAGAATTGCAAGCTGGAAGTTTACCAAATGTACTCTTAAATGAGTGGGCAGCAGAAAATATCATTGATAGTCCAAATGATAACATTGAGGAGACTGGTTTGGGTGTTTATGTGTTGCATGAATCTGATGCAGTGATCCCAAACCTCAAAAAGAAGGTGGAACATCAGTTGGAACAACAAGGTGAAGTATGGAAAATGTTCTTTGACGGTGCTAGCAAGAATGGAGCTGGTGGGGGTGCAATGTGTGTGTCCCCGCAAGGTGACAAATATTACTCTGCCTTTAGATTTTCTTTCTCTTGTACTAACAACACTGCTAAGTATGAAGGTTTAATCCAAGGCTTGGAATGGGAAAGGAGAAGAGGGATTGGCTACTTGCAAGTGTACGATGATAATGAGCTAATTGTAAATTAGGTAAGGGATCTACATGTTACTAAAAATGATGTCTTAAAATCCTACAAACACAGAGTGTGGGACATGATAAAGGATTTTGATGCTTTTAATATGGTTTCTATTCCTCGGGATCAAAATAAGCAAGCAAATAGATTAGCTACAATTGGTACTCAGGTTGATATCACAAGTGAGATTAGGAAAGAAAAGGTGCAGTCATATGTTAAGATAGTCATTAGACCTTATATTCTTGATAATAACATTCATTAGCAAGTTTTTGAGAGTGATGAATAGGTTTTGAGCTTTATGCTGCAAGAAGATGAATTTTCAGTAGTGAACCAAGACAAGATCAAGCAACAATATGATGATCAGATCATCCAGTTGAGGACTAACAAGTTGAACAAGGGTCTAGTCACCTTGGAATCCATTTTTAGCACTGATGACCAGTTGAAAAAGAGTAAGACCAGCATGCAGGTCAAAGAAGAACATTATGAAGAGCTTGAAATTTTCAAAGGTAAGCTCCTTAAAGTTGGTAAAATCTACTCATATGCAAATAGGAAAGCTTTCATTGCTCTTTGTCAAGAGTTTCAAGATGTATTTGCATGGGAATATTTTGATTTAAAAAGTTTTGATCCCAAAATTTCCCAACATACGATAGAGCTTGAGCCAAATGCAAAACCTGTTAGGAAAAAATAGAGGCCTTTAAACCCCAAACTTGAGCCTCTTATGGTAAAAGAACTGACCAAGCTGGTTGAGGGAGACATCATTTTTCCAATTAAACATACCTCATGGGTCTCTAACCTTGTCCCAGATAGAAAGAAAAATGGAGAGATTAGGCTTTGTGTTGATTTTAGAGACCTTAATAGAGCCTCATTAAAGGATCATTATCTGTTGCCCTCAATGGAGCAGATTCCGCAAATAGTAGCTAGTTCAGAAAGATTCTCATTACTTGATGGTTATTCAGGCTATAACCAAGTCTTAATCAAAGAGGAAGACCATATAAGACTACCTTCACCACAAAATGGGGCATGATGGCTTATAAAAGGATGCCATTTGGCCTATCCAATGTTGGTGCCACTTTTTAGAGGGCAATGGACATGGAATTTCAAGGTCTGATTCATAAACTTGTGCTCATTTACCTTGATGATGTAACAGTGTTTTCCAAGAAGGCTGATGAACATCTTTCACATTTGAAGCAAGTATTTGAGAGGTGTAGGGAGTTTGGTATATCCCTCAACCCCAAAAAAATGCATCTTTGTTGTCCATGAAGGAAAGATTCTGGGACATATAGTGTCAAAACAAGGGATCACTATTGATCCAGAAAGAGTAAGTGCCATTTTGGATCTGCCTTTACCCAACCATAAAAAGGGGCTGCAAAGTTTTCTTGGAATAATTAACTTCGTTAGGAGGTTTATTCTTGATATTGCTAATCTTTTGAAACCACTAACTACCATGTTGAAGAAGAATACAAATTTCAACTAGACCAAAGAGGCCAAGCACAATTTTGAAGTTATAAAGGAGGCCTTATCGGAAACTCCTACTTTGGTAAACCCAAACTTTTCAAAAGACTTCATTTTGTATGCCTATGGTAGCATTGATATCATTTCCGCAATGTTGGTACAAAAAAATGATGTTGGCTTAGAATAACTTATTTCCTTTTTTAGTCAACAATTATAAGAGTATGAACAAAGATATACTTTTGTAGAGAAACATGTACTTGCTGCCATCAGAAGTCTAAATTTTTTTAAACCTCTGATTTCTAATATCAAAATACATTTAATGGTTGCTCACCCCAATGTGAAGGAATTCTTATTAATTAGGGATCTGAATGAAAAGAGGGTTGGGTGGATTACAAAGGTCATGGAATATGACATTGACATAAAGGTAACAAAGCTTGTAAGGGGTTGTGTGAACAACTAGCTACAGGAGCTAGAAGTGAAGAAAAGACAAAAACAAAGGCGGTTATGGTTGCTGATAATGAACTTGCAACTAATGCACCAACAACAAGTGTAGGTTGGGTGCAATATATGACTCATTTTTTGCAAACTAGTGAGTTTCCACCAGGTTTGGATAAAGCTAAATGGAGGTATTTCAGAATACAATCCATTCCTTATGTGTTGGTTGGTAACGTTCTTTTCAGAAAAGATCTTAATGGTGTGCTTTTAAGGTGTATTGATCAACATCAAGTAGATAAAGTGCTTAATGAGTTCCATGATGGAACTGTTGGGGGTAATTTTTTCCCAAGAACAACTACACGAAAAATAATGAGAGTTGGCTATTATTGGCCAAGCTTGTTTAAAGATTCCCATGATTGGGCTAGAAAGTGTGTAAATTATGCCATTTTTGTAGGAAAAGAGAGGTTGCCAGCTTTACCATTGCAGCCCATTCAAGTAGAAAAAACCCTTCATGAGATGGGGAATTGATTTTATAGGTACCATTAACCCACCTTCAAGTGTAGGTCATAGGTGGGTACTTACTACAACTGATTACTTCACAAGATGGACTGAAGTAGTGGCCTTAAAAGAAGCCAACGAAAGTGTTATTTTGATTTTTTATGATGATTTAGTAACCAAATTTGGGGTACCTATATCAATCATTTTTTATAATGCTTTAGAGTTTGTTGGTTTAAGAGTGAGTGATTGAGCTATCAAGATGGTATTCACTTGAGTACATTATTAAACTATTACCCTCAAGGTAATGGTTTGGCTGAATCAACTAACAAGAACTTGATCAGAATCATCAAAAGTATTTTGGAGGATAACCAGAGAACTTGGCACAACAAGTTAAAATCTGCCTTGTGGGTAGATAAAATAACTCCAAAAAGACCCACTGGAAATTCCCCTTATATGTTGGTATATGGTAAAGAGGCAAGGATGCCTTTATCTTTTGAGCTTCCAACTCTTGGTATAATGAACTAGCTTGAAATGTTTGAGGAGGGAGATCCAATGGCTTTTAGATATGCACAAATCATGGAGCTGGATGAAACAAGAGATAGAGCCATGAAAACAATGGAGCTGCATCAACTCCAAACAATGAGAGTTTTTGAAAAAAGAGCAACACCCAGGGTGTTCAGAGAAGGAGATGCTGTACTTAAGTGGGATGAGTTAAAGAGTAGGCCTAGAAAGCACACTAAATTTGATAGCAAGTGGAGTGGCTTGTTTGTCATTATTGAGTGCAAGGAGCACAATGCTTTTCAATTTTAACCAATGGATGGAGAAGCTCTTCCTATCCCAGGCAATGGGATACACCTCAAAATCTATTTTGAAGTATGATATAGATCTACCTTGTACAAATTAGAGTAGGTCTTTATTTCCTCTAAGTGTTGTTGCACATTAGTTAGAATGCATTTTTCATTTTTCCCTAAGTGTTGTTTTGCATAGTTAGGTAGTTTGCTTTATTTTTTGGTGTGTTTTGAATAAGTTTCCAAAGTTTCACATGTTGGTCTAGTGAGTTACAACAACATACAATGTTGTTTTAGAGTTGTGTCAGCTTTTAGATGACTCAGTACCCAATGGATAAGCTTAAGGCAACTGGTCAAGACGTTTAGCAGGAAAACATATAGCAGATGTCGCCAAAAATGTTACCTAATTTTGGCTTCTAGCTAAATCAGATAACTTATTGTTTCTTTTGTGTTTACATTTAAACATTAAAAGATACATCATTTTCTGCTAAATTTTATTTATGTGCACAAAGGAGATTGTCAAAACAAATTGCATTATTCTAGTTTTGTAATTACATACAAATAAGAAAGAGAACCAACATGTATTGCAAATGTAATATTTATTGATGATCATAAGCGTATAATTTTCCTCATAAGCTAAGGGACTAGCTATTCTAATACTTATAAAGAAAATACTATACGCCTATAGATAAATAGAAAATAAATGCACATAAAATGAAAAGGGACCCGTCATTGCCTGGTGGAATGATGAATCCCATTGGCTTGGTCCAGCATCATCTCAGTCTTTCTGACTTGTCCTACTTCCATTTGACACTCTCCTCATTGCTCCTAGTTTTCCTGCATTTGAAAAAAGAGTGTTGTTAGATCAATGAAAGGTCACTGATCAAAATATGTGCAAAAAATCCATAAACGTGTAATCTGATGTCCATAAGCATTAAAATAGACAACATACTATAAGTTTATAGGAAAGCAAGAAAAGAGTGATCAAACACACCTATGATATGTTTTGTTTATCTAATTGGTTTATTCCTTGTGTAGATTTAGGACAAGTATTGTTATTATTTTTATTCAACTAATGACAACATGTGGAGTAAAATGCGGCTCCCATAAGGGTTGAGCCGATCATACTGCCCTCTAATGTTTTAGGAAGGATAGGAAATTGGGAAACTTGATCAAATCAATGATAAATATATTCTTGATGCATTAAATAAATATGGAATCACACCAGTTGATCAAATTTCATTATCAGATTCAAAATATGCAACAAATAATGTGAACTGTCAAGAGAGTTACCCTTCTTCTTTTCACAATTCAATCAATAGGCTGCCATCATGTCAAAAGGAGTGTGTATTTTGCTGGATATGTCTTTCAATTTCTTAAGTGGAACCAAGATCCATTTTATTAAAGAAGTAAATGATTTATGTGATGCATCAAGTTCAATTATGCATCCATATAATGATAATGAAGAAGATATCAAGTCATGTTCGAAACCATCATGAGTCATATGGGGTAGCAAATAAGAACAAGGACAATCATGCCTTGTTGCATCAAGAGACACAGTTCAAGTCATCTCACTTCAATCCTGTTGAACAAGCACACATCACTTAGGATGGTGAGTTTTTCAGGTCACCACCGCCCAGTAAGATTAAAGCAAGAGGAATGGTAGTGAGTACTGATATTCATTAAGCAATCATGAAACATAGAGATGAAACTCATTTTTGAAACCAAGGTGATGATGCCAAGTGAGTATAAAAATGACTTTTAAGAGTTTTCAAAGGGTGGTCTTTGATGGATAAGAGGACAACAACAATGATCTCATGAAGGGAAAACAATAATGAGTGCATGCTACAGGGTAGCAATGGGAGATTTTCTTGGTTTCAAGGAAGAGCTATCAGGCATTGTCAAAATGCAATCAGTAGGCCATGACTCTTCAATGGGAAATAATTTCATTAAAAGATGCATTCACATGTGCCATTGATCAAGTCATATGGTGGACATATGAAAGAATTCCTAAATAGAAGAGATGCATTTTATTTATATCAAATGGTTTCCCTTTTCAAATGAATAAAGAAGTGCAATGTGTTGAAAAACCTATATGCATTCTGAAATGGAAAACATTGAGCTACAAGACAATGCATTTCAAATAACTATGATTGCTAAAATAACAGCATGGTCTACAATAGCAACCTTGCAAATAATCACTTTGAAATATGTGGATAAGGATTGGGGAAGTCACAAAGGAACATGGTCATGTATTGGAAGCATAAATAGGAGGCATTAATGTTCAATATCAATAAACATTTCAATAGATGGAGATGAAGGAAACTCCTTGTAAAGCATAGATACAAAGTAAGGAAAACAATTATGTTGAGATGATAGGAACAACCCAAAATACATGGTTAAGCAATCTTGGTTCAAACATTTCAAGTGGACATTCATTGCAAATGATGTTAAGATACAATAAGTCTCCATGAACTCAAAGAGCTAGGCACTCACATGTTTCTAGCTTTTCAAACAACAATAAACAAAGTGGATTAGCCCCAAGCATCATCATTGCAAAAGACTATTTGGAGGAAATGTGTTTTACAAAGGACGCTGACATTGAACATTTGAAAGCATTGGAAGGAGACACTAACAATTAAGTAATGTAAGACAATGCACAATGAAGGAGACAATCAAATAGCTACCACATGCATCAAGTAACCATAGATAAAAGACCAAACAGTGAAAGATGATCAACTTGAATGGGAAAAAGTTATTGAACATGTTTTATTTTGTATCCAAGATGAATATCATTATTTCAATATTGTTGGTTTTCAAATGGTCAAATAGGCTATTGCCTATTAGTAAGTCTGAATTTTTTCATTTAAAGACAAAGCCAGCATGTTAAGAAGGAATCAACAAAAGAGTTCAACCATTTGATATCAACTCATCAACACTGAGTTGCAAGACAATGCATTTCAAATAACTGTGAACAAGTGGAATAGTTCTTGATCATTACAGTAGCAAGACAAGTGATAGTGCTATAACAATGAACAATGAAAATCTTGTATGATAAGAATCAATGCATTAAGAACAAAGATACAAACAGTGATATTGTGAGTACGGTTGTACAAAAAAGAACAAAGTACATTTATTTGAAGACAACCATACTATTTTGGCAATCATCATGCCATGATAACAACATACAAGAGACTAATGGTTATAAGTAAGGCCTTTGTAAGGTGCAGGTCTTTTAATGGTTCCACAGGAAGACCAACACTTGTTCAAAGAAATTAAAATCTTATATATTTTCAATCACATGCATTATATAGGACAACCTATGTGTGAAAGCTACAACTACAGGTATCTTAGAGTAATAGCATCATTCACAGTCTTGACTCATGAAAATATAATTTTTATGCAAACTCACAGAGCTGACATGAGTTCTTTTCATTTCAATTACAAAAGAGCAATGGTTATTTGTTTCATATTGTTCATGAAGGAATGGAAAATATACATAGAGTTTCCATGAGATATACCCATACTATGCAATGGAATTAAATCATGTAGTAAGTCATTTTTCTTTTCATAAGAAAATATAGGGAAATGTAAAATTGAAACACCCAGATTGCATCATGGAGTTCTTTCGTAGAATGAACTGAAAATGTGAAAACCCATTTCAATCCTTTATGGCTGTGGTTATTTGGAGCGAATTTCTTCACAAAAGTGACAAACCCACTTGGGGTTTTTATCAAAGGATTGCAAATGCAAAAAATGGGGAAAGTCTCTATTGTTTTTCTTCTCAAAATACATATGGGTTTCAAACCCATCTACATAAATCAACATCAAAATACCCAATTCATTTTTCCATGGCGGTGACTTGGAAAAATTAGTTTTTCCACAATGTAAGAAACCCACTTGCTAGGTTGTTTTGAAATTGCAAATACGGAGATGGTAGAACAAAAGAATGGGACTATTTTCTAGAAATAAAAAATGCAACAGAACCCAGTTATCTCTTCACAAGCGCGGTCTGGAGGAATGGTTAATTCCAAATTACAACAAACCCAAAATGAAATCATGTGTTTCCCATCTTTAGCAGAAGAAAAGAGATAATATTATGCCATACTTGAGAGCTATACACAAATAGAATGACAATATGGCGTGGGAGTTCAAAGAAAAGAGGAAATACAAATGTAGAGAAAACTAATGCATTATTCCATGTTTGCAGCCAAAAAACTAGTTTTTCTTCACAAAAGCAAAGAACCCATATGGGGTTTGTTTATAGATTCAAATACAGAAGGAGAAAATCTAAACTTGCTTCATTTTGACACTAGAAGAGCTTGGGTTTGATCTTTTATTCATTGAAATAAAATGAAAGAATCAAGTAATGAGTTTGATTGAAGCTTACCTAAGCTAAAATTGCTCATTTTTCATTAGAATGCAAATTACTTTCACCTTCAAAGCTTCAAGTAGCCTCAATAATGATGGCTGAGAACAAGAGAACAACCCATAGAGAAAGATGCAACAAAAATGATTAGAAAATGCTCATGGCCGTGACCTTAACACTTGATATGGCTGGAAAAAGGTGAAAAATGCCATATTTGATTCAAAAATAACAATTACCTCTCTGTTTCCAGTAGAAACCACAAGAATATTTCATGAAATGGACATAAAATCATGTTTTTAGTGCTCCCATCAAACCCCATGGCAGAAGATGAACTCTCCAGAAAGGCTTGATGGAAAAATGATGTGTTTTGCTTTTTTCCCCATTGATTTTTTTTAGGGTTTGAAACCTTATGGATGTTGACCAAGGTAATTTTTTCCTTTTTTAAAAAAATTGCAAACACGATTTAATGTACTACGTGGGTTTGGAGTTAAGTTTATGCCTTAGGCAATTTTGCCTTATGTTGCATTTTCAAACTTAAACATTTTTCCTTGTATTCATTTGAAAGACCATGTGCCTTAGTAAATCTCTTGTCACTTTGAAATATGCTAAGTCTTCCAAGACTTTGAAATATTCCTTCCAAAGACTTTGGAGTTTCCTTATGCACATATAGGCCCAAACATTGACCCTTTTTGCATTTTTTTTTTAAATGAAAATTGTTGACCAAGTGATTGTCATAAGTCACTTTTGTCTTTGAAATACAGAGATAGGGGTGAATTAAAATTGATCAAATTCCTTGGAGGAGTTTAATTTTTCTTGAATACTTTTACAAGCATTTGTAGTATATCATTTATTTTTGCATTTTTAGCAATTGTAAGACATTATTTAAGTGATTTGTAAATCACTTTTATTTAATGTTATTTATAATGCAAATGTTGATGTAATCCAAAGAGGTGGTGGGGCCTTTTTTTGCATTTGTTTTGAAATTTAAAGTAGTTTGGTTAAGTGATGTGATTATGAATCACTTAATCAAATTATTATTTTAAATGAAAAATGGAGTCTTTTACTTTTGCAAAAGCACTAAAAGTGTGGGTCAAAGCTCTTGGAGAAAAATGATGACTAACAGACATGAGAAATGTGTGGAGGGTTGTATTTGACTGTTTTTGGAGGGAAGAGGCTATTTGGAGGAATTTTTGTCACATTTTTAGTGTGATTATTGTCTTGGCTTGACCTTGCTTCATGTGGAGGACAATTTGGAGTGTTTTTAGAAGGTTCTTTTTGGCCTTTTCTGCTGCATCTAACCAAAACCTTCTAGATGGACTTGTGTGGGAGAATTGTTGGAATTTTTTGGTTAATTATTCTCAATCTTTGTGGTTGAAGTGAGTTCTTTCTTTCTATTGATTTTGGAGTTATATTTTTAGTAGGAGCAGTATTGTAACTCAGAGATAGACTTGTATACCAGTTGAGTACTTTGAATCAATGACATTAAATATTTTCCTTCCCATTTCATGTTTTATGGTGTGCAATTAGTGGTTGATCAAATTACTTGTGAAATTTAGCTTTCATTGTAGTTTTGTCTCATTGTTAAGCACCTATTTAGCAAAAAAGTGCATTTTTAAAGGTTATAAGTTGTGTTAGTGAATGCAAATGTTGTTATTTGTGAATTTTTTCCTTCTAAGAGTTCTGCTAAAAACCTCCTTATAAATTACTTATGCAAGAATTCATGTGAAAATGAGTTGTGTGAATCAGGTTTTGTGATTGTTTTGAATGTGTGTAGGCTATTTTCAAGTCTTAGTTTTTGGTGTATCACCCTTAGTAGTTTTCAGTTGAAATTTTTTAGTTTAGTTCATTTTCATGCATCTTTTTACCCTTTCATCAAGAAATCATTAGTTTAGGTGGAATCAAAAGGAGAGCCAACCCTTAGTCTAGAGGTCTACTTTCACAATAGGATACCCATAGCCTGAAAGTAGTCCTATGTTAATCCAAATTTGTTGAGTTCTTTCACAACTTGGCAGAGAGGTACAAATTTTTATCTCTAACACTCTCTCTCTCTCACTCACTCACTCTTATCCCTCTCCCCTCTACCATTAACCTTCTACCCTCTACCCTTAACCCTTAAACCCTTAAACTATTAAACCCTCTACCCTTAAACCTCTACCATCTATCTCTCTCACACTCCCTCCCTCTCTCTCTCTCAAGCATCTAACTCCTACCCCCTCTCCCTCTCTCAAGTATCTCTATCTCACTCACTCACTCCTATCTCTCTCCCCTCTACCCTCTACCCTCTATCTCTCTCCCACTCCCTCCCTCTCTCTCTCTCAAGTCTCTCCTCCTACTCCCCTCTCCTCTCTCAAGTATCTCTATACTCTACTCACTCCTATCTCTATCCTTCTATTCTCTCACTCCTCAGATCTCTCTCCTCTACCCTTAACCCTGACCCTTAACCCTTGAACCTCTACCATCTACCCTAGTATCTCTCTCCCACTCCATCTCTCTCTCAAGTATCTCCCTCCTACACCCTTTCTCTCTCTTTCTCTCACTCACTCCCTCCTATCTCTCTCCCCTCTACCCTTAACTCTCTACACTCTACTCTTAACCCTTAAACCCTTAAACCCTTAAACCCTCTACCCTCTATCGTTAACCATCTACCCTCTATCTCTCTACCATTCCTTCCCTCTCTCTCTCTCTCTCTCAAGTCTCTCCCTCCTACCCCCTCTCCCTCTCTCAAGTCTCTCTCTCTCACTCACTCACTCCCATCTCTATCCCCTCTACCCTCTACCCTTAACCCTCTACCCTCTATCTCTCTCCCAACCCTCTACCCTCTATCTCTCTCTCCAACTCCCTCCCTCCCTCTCTCTCTCTCTCACTCACTCTATCTCTCTCCCCTCTACCCTTAACCCTAAACACTAAACCATTAACCCTTAAACCCTAAACCCTTAAACCCTCTACCCTAGCTTTCCAATTCGAAGAAATTGGAAATGTAGTGGACTATTTGAAAATGGTCTATAAATGGGGTCTCATGTTGGATAAATCACCTGGAGACCCCATTTCTGGACCCATTCTTTCAACAGACTACAGGCTGCCACTCATCAAATTGAAAGATAATGGCCCACTAGTCTTCCACCAGTGAAATTGAAATAAGGATTGTTGAAAATGGTCTGAAGAAATGGGGTCTCCCAAGGATGTAAATCAAATGAGACCCCATTTCTTGGACCCATTTTTTCAAATAGGCCAAGTTAGGTTTCCAATTTCACCAAATTGGCAAGCTAGTGGGCCCACTAGCTTGCCAATTCGGTGAAATTGGTAATGTAGTTGCCAATTTAAAAAAATGGTTCCAAGAAATGGGGTCTCCCGGTGATTTGAGACCCCATTTCTCGGACTGATTTTTCAAACAGGCCAAGTTAGGTTTCTAATTTCACCGAATTGGACAGATAGTGGGCCCACCCAAAATTTAGTATGCACCTAGAATTGAAGCAGTAAGAATTCAATATCAATAATTCATGGTTAACAAAAGGAAGTTGGTTGCAAGTGAGTTGGTCGAAAGTCAAACATATCTTTATGGATGGAGAGGAGTAGTGTAGTTGTATCTATGAAGTTTTATAGCTTGATGGTCCATATGAAAGAGAAAGGACACCCATATACTATGAGAACATCTATTTATTATAGTCTAAGAAAATTCAAAGGCACCCTCTAATTAAGGATGTAAAATATTTAGAAAATAGAAAGGATTCACTTGTCTGTATGCCCTCTATCTCTCTCTCGCTCCCTCCCCCCCTCTCTCTCTCCCCTCTACCCTCTACCCTTTATCTCTCTCCCACTCCCTCCATCTCTCTCTTTGTCAAGTTTCTCCCTCCTAACCCCTCTCCCTCTCTTAGGTCTCTCTCACTCAGTCACTCCCTCTATCTATCTCCCCTCTACCCTTAACCCTTAAACTTAAACTCTTAAACCCTATACCCTCTACCCTTAACCCTCTACCCTCTATCTGTATCCTACTACCTCCCTCTCTCCCTCTCTCTCAAGTCTCTCCATCCTACCCCATATCCCTCTCTCAGATCTCTCTATCTCTCACTCCTATATCTCTCCC
>VDFB02047230.1:504109578-504304195 GCA_007258455.2 Sequoia sempervirens | reverse complement strand
CTTAAACCTTCTACCCTCAACAATATACCCTCTACCCTCAATCCTATAATCTCAACCCAATACCTCTACTCTCAACTCCTAATCACTCAACCTAATACCCTAAACTATCAAACCATATATGTTCTCAACTCCTATACCTATCACTCTCAACCACTCCTATACATTGATCACAACCTCATATTCTTTTGGCCCTCCTTTCTCTCCTTTCTATCTCACTTCTCCTCTCCATCTCCTTTCCATCCTCCTCTCTACCCTAATCCATCAACCCTATAGCCTCAACCCTCAACCCTCAACCCTTAAACCCTCAACCCAATACCCTCTACCCTCAACCATAATCCCTCAACCCTCAACCCTCAACCCTATACCCTCAACCCTTAACCCAATACCCTAAACCATCAACCCTATAGGTTCTCCACCCTAATCCCTCAACCTAATACCCTCAACCCCTATCCCTCTCTCTACCTCTCCATCTAACCTCTCTCTCCCTCCCTCTCTCCTACCCTCTCCAATCTTCTCTATCTACCCTCTCCCTCTTTCTACATACCTCTCACTCAATAAATCCTTATAACCACTCTCTCTCGTTCCCTCTATCTATCTCTCTATCTCCCTCCCACTGCCTCTCCATTACTCCCTCTCTCTCCCTATCTCTCAAGTCTCTCCCTCCCACCCCCTCTCTCTCTCAAGTCTCTTGATGAGAGGCTCAAAGATACTTTCATATATTCACTTTATATTTAAAAGACTTGTTATTTTTGTTAATTAACATGACTAGCGGTAGACTATAGACTAATATATTTACTTACTTTTCTTTATGTTTGGCTAATTTGGTAGATATATTTGAGGTAATGCTTTATGTTAAATGTGTTACTTTTGTGATGATATTGATGAGTTAATTATGCAATTTTAATCTTTTATTGTCATAATTGGTATCCTTTTCTTGAGGGTTTTATTCAAGGTATTTAAAAGAATGATGATTGATGATAACGTTAAGCTCCCTATTTAATCAAAGGAAGACAATCATGCCATTGATTGGCCTAGGTGGATGATGAATCACTAAATTCCAAATCAACTTCTTTTCCCAACGCTGATCTAGCATTTCTCTATATGTCTATTCTTAGTCATATTTTAGTTCTCCTTTAGTTTTGTTTTAATCTTTAGTTTAGATGCCTTGAATCTTGGCAGTTAACACCATGTTTTGAATTCAATAAGGATATAGTTATAAATATGCATGTTTAGGATTTAGAAAGGAGTTAGATAATTTTTGACTAGAATCTGGTAATGGTTGAAATACTTTGTTATACGTCCTACTTTGATCAATTTGAATGAAGATAAGAAGTTAACTCGAATCACTGTGTTAAAGATCTTACCAGAGGAAGAGCAGGGCCTGCTCAACCAAAGGAATTGATCTTGTGTTTGGTATTTTACTGAGTTTATTCTATTTATGTTCATTAATATTAAATCAGGAATGTTAAGTTTGTTTGAATAATTTTTCGTTCATTGGATGATTAAATCTGGATAGTTAATTTTGTTTGAATTGTTTTCAACAACTGTGTTTAAATCACTTTTAATTTTAGTTCATTATGGTTAGAATGGTTTGCTAGATTAATTGTAAGGTTTATTAAGATAATCAGATTTAGAGCTTGTTTGTAGGAATTAAGTTTAGTAATTATCTGTTGAGTTTAATTAGAAGCAATGATGGGAATTTATGGAAAGATGGAACATAAATTTTCTTGGAATCTATTCATGGAAATTAGTATTTATGTTTTCTAGATTAATTGTTATTTCCTTGCAATTCATTTTTGTTCTTTAAAATAACATTTATTTTCCAGCAGATCTTAAGATAGATTTCTTTCAAGAAGAAAAATAGAATTAAATTTTGATTTTGTATTCTAGATTAAGAATTAAATTAAATGTTAGTCTTTTCCATGAATCAGTCTCAATCAAGTCAAATGAAGTCAGAAATAAGTCAACAAAACTTTAGATTAGGAAATAAGATAGAATTAATCCTTAGGATTTAGTCATTGCAGTTTAGCTCCTGAGAGCTCCTAAAAGCTCCTGAAGGAGTCAAACCAAAACCAAAAGTCACGGTTTATAGTGTAAAACCCCCCAAAAATCTGTGACAACCATCCTTATTGCATATAGCTCTAAGACACACCCAGTTCGATAATTAGTAGACTAAATGATGCAAGTTGTGACATCAATGACCTTGCCCATCATTTTTGGCGTTGTTGCTAGGATTATAAGATCTGACTATTAAGTGTGAAGCCTTAGTTTTGATAAGGAAGATAGAATTAAATTGTGGATGAGACAAAATGGAGACCATCGAGGGAGGTTTATTCCATGAAACATAGATTTTTGAAGAATTATTGATTTTGATCTGGAACAAGATATTCAACAACATCAGATCAAAAATAAAGAAGGTAACCAAGAAGATAAAATAAAAAATGAAGAAGAGAATAGAGATCCATTTCAAGAAGAAGAAATGGGTGAACAACCAACACGTCCCCCAGCAAATAGGACCTTTTCGTATCCTATAAATCTTGAAAGACAGATTGGTGAGCCCCCTATGAAGAATATTTCACCCTTGATTTTACCTACATTTAGGGAAAAAACTTCAAAGGATCTTGATCAATTCCTTTTTGAGTTCAAAGTCCTATCCCAGACCTATGATTACACTAACGATAACCAAAAGTTGAAGTTATTTCCTTCTACCTTGAAAGAGTCAACTTTACGATGGTTCATGGGTTTAGGTGCAGGAACAATTGGAACTTGGAAGCAAATGGAAACTTATTTCTTGGATAAATACCAAGATTATTGTCAAGTAAGGGATAAGAAGGAAGAATTGTTTAGAATAAGACAAATGGAGGATGAAAGTTTAGAAGATTATGCTGATCGATTTCAGTTTGTGCACTAGAGGTGTACTAATGGGTTGGATAATGAAATTAGTAAAATATTTTTTCTAAGAGGGATTAATGACGAATCAAGAGTCTTTGAATCTTATGGGGAAGGGAGACATTAATAAGCTTTCCTTGGATGATATTGTTGAAATATGTAGAAACTATTCTAGGACTAGGGTAGGGACTAGAAACTCTAGAGGAAACAAGGTTCACACCACTGATGTGTCAGAAGTAATGGAGGAATTAGAAAACATGAAAATTGATTTACTTCTCCATCTCAACATGCAAGGAGATAAGAAGAACACTGTACCTTTGTCTATTTATTGTTCCAAGTGTAGGGGAAAGAAACTTTTAAGAGAATTTCCATTGAACCAAGTTGATATCTGTGAGATTTGTGAGAAACAACACTCAACAAGTTCCTATAATATTTTGGTTGGGATTAAGAGAAATATGAAGAAACCACTTGTGATAGAGGAAGAGCTTAACTATGTTGGCTAGAGACCTCAAAACACAGGGTATAATGCTAATCAAAGATAGTATGGTTCTACATCTAACTGGAATCAGAACCCTTGGAAAAACTAGAACCAATGGATCCCTCCATATCAACCACAACCACCACCTACATATTGGGGACAACCTGAATGGATGAATCCTCAATGGAACCAGTCACAATGGCAGACTAATCAATAGCCACAGTGGTAGTCAAATCAGCCACCATGGCAAAAAAATCAGATGCAGTTCCAACCATGGAAAAATTAGGGGAAAAAGTGTCCCTGGGGACAAACACCTCCTACGATAAATTCCCCTAATCCTACTAATGACCAGGTAAACCAGCCTCAATTTCCTTCCTAACCAATTTCAAATATGAGAAATACCCGTAATGATGCAAATCCCCCTAATTTAAACGTAATTGATGCCAATGATATTCAATTGAGAAATTGAACTGTTCAATCTACACCAGCAAAAAAAGTTCAAGAAAGTGGGGAAGATAATGAGAATTCAACAAGAAAACAAATCTTTGAGGAAGAAAAAAATGTCAAGTAGACACCTTACCCTAAAAGATTAAAGGAAGAAAATGTCACTCCTGAAATATCCCAACCCAATTACATGAATGTAGTTGATTCTCAACTTCTTCATGAGTTGAAGAAGATAAACATTGAAATACCACTATTACAGGCCATTAAAGATATACCAGAGATAAATCGGTTAGTTAAATCCCTTTGTATGAAAACTCTAGGGAGGAAATAGAAATTACCTTCCACAATTCAAATAGGGACAAAACTCACTGATGTGGTATCAGGAAGATTGCTTCCACAAAAATATAATGATCCTAGTAGTCTTGTAATAACCCTGAGTATTAATGGAATAGAAATATCCAATGTTCTAATTGATCTGGGAGCTGACATAAATGTTATCACATCTTATACTGTTGACATGTTAGGAATGACAACTATTCAGCCAATAACAATTGTTTTACAGTTAGCTGACTAATATACTACCAAATTTGAAGGTATCATAGAAGAAATCATGGTCACCATTGACACATGGGATTATCCAGTTGACTTTTTGGTTCTTAAATCCATAAAGAAATATTCTGGTTATCTAATCATCTTAGGCAAACCATGGTTAGATACTATTTCTGCCTTAATAGATTGTAGATATGGAAGTATGATCACTTCAAATGGTTAGAAACAAAAAGAATTGTCACTCTACCCACCAGCACAACCATCAATCAACCAAACACTCAACTTTTGGTTGATGAGGATATAGAATCAGAAGGTGATGGCATTGTTGAGTTAGCTATGGTTACCTTGGTTGAACATATTGAGGAATGTGAAGAATAAGAGTTTACTCCTAAAAAAAATAATCCAATAGATAAAGGAAAATGTCAAGCAACATTGTATCAACAACACTCTTTTCCTTTGAATACACTTGTTGAAAATTCCCTAGATTCTAAAAATGGAACTAAAGAAATTCAAGTAGATGGAGATAGACCTCTCAACATTAATTCATCTTTATCCCCAACATAAGAAAAATAATTGAAGGAAAATTTAGAAAAACACATTGAAGCATTCTCTTGGGAGTATACAGATATGAGAGGAATTCATCCTTCAATTTGTAGTCATCACATATACACTGAAGATGTAAGACCAATTAGACAAGGTCAAAGGAAAATTAATCCTGTTCTTCGTGACATTGTTAAACACGAAATAAAAAAGCTACTCAAATTAGGATTCATTTACCCAATATCTGATTGTCAGTAGGTTTCTCCATTGGTTATAGTACCCAAGAAAAATGGTAAATGGAATGTGTGCATAGATATAGAGAATTGAATAAAGCCACAAAGAAGGACCATTTCCCATTGCCATTCATTGACCAAGTACTTGATAACCTAGCATGCAACAATTATTTCTCTTTTCTTGATGGCTTTAGTGGATACAATCATATCCAAGTAGCCCCTGAAGATCAAGATAAAACTAATTTTACTTGTCCTTGGGGTACATACGCTTATACAGTTTTACCATTTGGACTGTGTAACATGCCAACCACATTTCAAAGAGCAATCCTTGCTATCTTTGCAGATTTCACCACTACGTGTGTTGAAGTATACATGGATGACTTTATTGTTCATGCAAAAATATTTGAGGAGGCCCTTACAAACTTAGAAAAAGTTTCACAGTGATTTAAAGATCGTAGGTTATCCTTAAATCATGAAACAAATTCAATAATGATGACAAAGGGTATTGTTCTAGGACATCACATCTCAAAAGAGGGGATAAAAGTAGATCCCAAGAAAATTGAGATCATACAAAACATTGAAATCCCCAAGAACCAAACTGGTGTTTGAAGTTTTCTTGGGCATGTTGGATATTCTAGAAGATTTATAGAAGGATTTAGTAAAATTGCTCGACCCTTATTTACATTGCTCAAGAAAGAAGATGATTTTGTATGGACTGAAGATTGTCAAAAAGCTTTTGAGACAATTAAAATAGCTTAACAACTTCTCTGATTAGTAAAGGACCTGTTTGGGGAGAACCATTCCTCATACATCTTGATTCTTCCAATTTGGCCATTGGAGCAGTCTTAGGACAAAAATATGACAATGATGCCATGCATGCAATTTATTATGTTAGCAAAAATCTAAATCTTGCTGAAAGAAATTATACAACATAAAAAGAATTTTTAGCTATAGTATATGCAATAAACAATTTAGGCATTATTGTAGACACATAAAAATGACCTAGGCATGCAAGCTCTATTTTTACCACTTTCGTCCTAACATAATTATGACATTTTAATTATGTCCTTGGTCTACTTTTGACTATTAATTAAATAATTCATAATTATTTCATTAATTCATGTCTTTTTATTCTTCATGATTATTAAATAAATAAATTTTATTTATTTATTCAATACGTCACTAATCATATAAAATCTTCCTATAATTAAATAAATTTCTTAATTTATTTAATTATCTTTATTCATTATGTCTTCCTGATTATTAAATAAATGAATTTTATTTATTTATTTAATATGTCACTAATTCTCATAATTAAATAGATTTATTAATTTATTTAATTATTAATCACATTCTCTAAATTAAATAATTATCTTTAATTATTTAATTGCCTTATTTAACATTTCCCTCATTTTAAATAAAATTAATTATTTAAAATGATCTCACATTGTTAACTGCCACTTCTTTTAGTAAATAATCTAAAAATCAATTATTTACCATCACACAAATCCATATTTTTGATATAATTTTAATTCAAAAATGGTAATCTTATTCCATAAATCAAGTAATTGCTAAAATTATTGATTTTCCAAATCTTATCTTTTTGTCCAATCTTTATCTTCTTGATTTTTGAAATCTTTCTTTTTCTATCCAATCTTTCTCCTCTTGTCACATTTATTTTCAACCATCAATTTGATTTTCTCAAATTGCATCTTGGCCGCTCACTTTAGATTTTTTCCCTAACCCTAATTATGGGTTGTCACACGCAATCTTGACCTCTGATTTTAGGCTTTCATCAACCTTTAATCTTGGTCATCCATCCAAAATTGTATTTTCTATAAAATGCCAATTTTTCTAACATTTTTGGATACTTACTACTCACACACAACTTCTTAGCAATTCATTATTTTGGCATACTTGATTTCAGTCTTAGGCATTTTAGTCATATTTTCATAGGCATAGGCACATTTATATTTCATTTGGAATTAGTTTAATGCTTACTATTTGCATGATAACATAGTATTACAGTAATTTCAAATCCTTCAAAGCTTGTTTAGGACATTTTCTTCATCATTAGATTGCTCGCACACTCAATCTGAGGGAAACAATTACATTTGCAACAAGTTAGAATGGCTATGGAGGTGATGCATGGAGGCTTCAAGGATTATTTGGTATAATTGTTATGTTTATTATTTTTCCTTCATTGTGCTTCATAGCTTTCTTTGGGTTTTATATTTATGATCTAATCATGCTAACCTTTTAGGAAAAATCACATTGATACATTGGTGAACTTGACATCTTTTTATTGAAAATTTTTGTACGTTCTTTTTTCATTATTTTTTTTGTTTTTGTAGGTATAGGTACAAAATGCCGCATTTGACTAGTGTTGAGCCGCATCCACTGCATCACAACGCATTCATAGGTTCAAACAACACAATCACTCTGTTGTACTGTATACATCATTCAAAAAGTTGCATTTGACAGACTGTGATGCATCTGATTCCCCCAACAATGCATCTGCCTATCAAACTCTAGAATGCAGAACCGAACCGCATTTGCTGCACAGAGTGATGCATTCGCTCTTCTATGACGCATTTGCTTGGTAATAATTTTGTTTGCTTTGGCATTTAGGTTTTTTTGAGATTTCCTTTTGCATTTTGGTTTTCTTTTCTACAAATTGACTAGAATAGGTGTTTTTTGGTTACTAATCATTATTGGTAGCGTGTGGCATCAAAATTTCATGGGTCCAAGACAATTTTCTCAAGCTACTAACTTGTGGTTTTTTAGATTCGTTTGTCCAAGAATTCTAATTTGAAAATAGTCTGTTTGAGATTTTTAGATTAGAAAACATTTCATTTAGTTCATTAAAAAGAACATGTATTTTATTCTACTTGAGTGTGCTTGAAGGTGGTAGGTGACTATGCTATCACCTTGTGCAAACTAGGTGATCAGAAAACCAGACCCACCTTATCTTTTGTGTAACCTTGATGCAATAATCGAAGTATCCTCTCCCCTTGCACATTTATGCGATCTTGGGTGTAAGAGAAATAGTTATTTCCTCTAGAACTTGGGTCTGCCTTGGTGGGAAAAAGTACTCACCCCAAGGCAACTCAGGCCGAGAATGGAGCTTTTTAGCTAAGCTACCCCCGACCGGTATATAAATGTGAATCCTAAGGGAAATCCTAGGATTACGAGTATGGATGTGTCATACAGACCAAATAGTACTCCCCAAAACCCTATTGAGTTTAACCTCTTCAGGCTGGAGTGCCTCCTAAACAGAGCTTAATCTTGTGCCCCATGTATGTCCACTCGAAAGGGGATCCTGAACTAAATACTCTTGTGTAGTAGCCAAAAAACTTCTATTTTCTAGCACAACAATGGTCGTTGTGAAGGCATCCACATCTTCCCAACCTTTAGTAGAGGTGATCAATCTGCCATGGGAGTTTCATGGGGGTTGGAAGCTTGGTTGGCCTAAGAAGAGAGTGCACTATAAGGGGGAGCCCGTGCAACCAAGCTTCTGGATTCACACACTAAGGATATGTAGCTGGGGAAACCCACATGGAATCTAGTGAATACTGTCCTGGCCTAACCATAGGATTGTGCTTGTCTTATTTTTATTTGTCAACACTTAAAATATCATGCTTTCCAAGTGTTTTCTAGAAACTGAAACAAAACAAACAACATTCACAACTCTAGAAACAAGTAGTCAACTTCAAACAATTCGGATTTTTGACTAAAACATATAAAAAAATAGCATTTTGTATTCTACACTGCATTTGCTAAAACACATTTGATGTTTCGCACTGCATTTGACAATATCTGCAATGCATCTACTTTGCTAAAATGCATTTGCTTCTTTGAACACCTCATTTTCCTATCTTGCACTGCATTTGCTATTTAGAAACCTGCATTTGACATATTAAGCCACATTTGCTATCTATAGAGCTACATTTGATAAACTACACCACATTTGCTATCTGTGAAGCCACATTTGATAAGCTGAAACACATTTGCTACCTATAGCGACGCATTTGACTGGTAGAAAAAAAATCCTATCACACACTAGAATTTGAGTCCAAACATTTTAGCCTGCTGTCAAACATCTTTTTTTAGAACTCTTTGTTAGAAACCATAATTGAAATTGCTCAAACTCTTCATTATTTGCATTCACTAGCTTGCACTTAGACCATACGATTTAATTCTCTAAATTTTAGTTGCATTCCCTAGGCTTCGTAATCATCATTTATAGCATAAATTTGTCCTTAGGTTTCATCTTTGCAGACTTTGGATTAGGCTACCTCACCATACTTTGCAAAATCATTGTGTTCAAAAGTAGGTTATCTTGGGACTTAGTCGTCATTCCTCTTTTTAGTCATTTTCCTTTTTATGAGAACTTCCAACTCAATAGTCTAGTTGGAAAGGCTCTAGTCATTTTTGTCACTTAGTACCCTTAGCAAGTCCTTTGATAACCAAAATTGAGACATAGGTCAAGCTTAGAGTGGTTAGGAAAAGATTTCTCCAAATATCATTCATCTGAGTCCTCATTTTGAACCTAGAATTTGCATTAATATTTTCCATCCTAGTCCTCATTTCACACCTAGACCTTGCATTAATCATCTCTTTAGTCAACATTATCATCCTAGTCCTCATTTGGCACTTTGGCTTTGACAACCTTGTCATCTTGCAATAATCATCTCCTTAGGAAAACGTCATTATCACCTTGCATTGTCATCCTTTATCACAAAAAGACAAAAAAAAAGGCTAGCTTCATCCTTGCATTTAGTTGTCATTCTCATCATTCTCATTTGAGCAATTCCCTTTTATGGTGGAAACTAGACTTCAAAGAAAGAAAAGACAAATGGAAAAATTTGGACAAGATTTCAATCCCAACATCGACAATAACATTTGGGACATGAACCAAAACTAGACTTTTATGACCCATTTAGCAACATGAACATACAATCTTCCATGAACATGCCATCTTCATCGCATAACCCACTCAAACCATTCATACAAAGAGATCAAAATGGACATGTATATGCAAAGGACCTAGAAGTTGTAGTACAAAATCCTGATGTAGCCAATTTTGTGGAAGACTTAGTCTTGCATGACTCTCAAAGGTATCTAGCCATACTTTTGGACCAAGGGGTTAAGTTACCACATGGCTTTGACATGAATACTTTGAGACCATCATCACCTGACCATAATGTCAACAATACAAACAACATGTCCAATAATAGTCAACCTCAAAAGAACACAAGCAATACTTTTTTTGAGTCCACCTCACAAACTGTCACAAGCACCATTAGTGCTATCGCCAATAATCAAAACAATTCCAATACGATCAACGCAACATCCATGGGAGGAACACAACCTGTCACACTACCAAAACTTTCCACAATATCGTTACAATCCACAAACGTGAACCCATCCATAGACAAAAAAAAGTATTGGGTCAAAAATAAACATGTTACCAATGATGGCATCGTTGATGCCAAGGCTGTAAACACAATGGGTCCAGTACTCACTCTTCAAGGAATTCAGGTGGACCTATTATTAACAATTTCCAAACTAATGATGAGTGTGTCAATACCATGACAATCAAAAGAGAACCTTAATGTAATGCCACTACTCAAAGTGGCAAGGTCACCATAGCTGGTCCGCCTCCTGCTAGAAAGCCGAAACTCACAATACCTAGTCCATCTGCTAAGCAATCACAACCTGGCTCATCCACAAAACAATGGCAACCTAAGAGTCACTTTGGCCTTATTGACCAACTTGAAAAAACCCCTACACATATTTCCATACTCGAGTTGCTTCACATTTCTCCTACACATAAAGCTATACTTTACAAAAATTTGTAAGAGTCCTCTGTCCCACAAGATATTGATGTCAACCAATTTGAGACCATGGTGGGATACCTCACTACACCTCATCATGTCACATTTTCTGATCAGGATTACTCGTCACCCAAGACCAATCATAACAACGTGCTAAACATCAAAGTTTTCATCCATAAGCATAAGGTCAAAAGAGTTTTAGTAGATGGTGAAGCAGGATTGAATATATGCTCCTTAAAACTGGTTAAGGCTCTAGGATGTTTTGATGCTTGTGTAGATGCTACAAAGAGCATAGTCATAAAGGCACATGATGATGATGAACGTTCCTCTCGAGGTGTGATCACTCTCCCCATTAGAGTTGGGCCAATCATTGTAGACACAACTTGCCAAGTCTTGGATCTTGAATTTCCCTATAACATCTTGCTTGGCCGACCTTGGATCCATGCCCTAAAGGTTGTCCCCTCCACATATCACCAATGCTTGAAATTCCCCTTTGACGGCACATAAATCACCATATATGGAGACCTCAACCCCTTTAGTATTGCACCAATCTTAGGGGTATTTCCGAACATTGAGTGCCCATCAACCGAGAAGCGTCAAGCACTTCTTCTTCCAAATACATTGACCCATCCAAACTTGCATCATTTTCCATTTCCACTCCTTCCACATCTTTCACCAAACCATCATCTTCCTCACTATCTAAAGCTGAGTCCAATGTTAAGATCTAGGACCTAGGCTACAGAGAATTCCAACTGAGTACGGAATATTTCATCACAAATATACCCAAGTCTCCTCAGGTCTATGGTTGGTCGTGTTTTAGAATGGAACCTAAAGAATTTTTTAAAGTTCCACCAATTTTTTTTTTTAATAACATTGGTGGGACATGAACAACGAAGACATTACTAACATATTAGGATGGATTTACATAGAAATGGAAGCCTTACCCCCATTACCAGTCCATATATACAAAAAAGGCTATTTCATGATGAAGGAAAAAGGATATGACGGTACTAGTGGCCTTGGTAAGAACAAAACAGGGATGTGAGAACCTTTGATGCCTTCTGAAAGACCAAAACTTCTTGGATTAGGGTATGGATTTCCTGACAATGACGATCGACATACTAATGGACTTTCAGGTGAGAGCGTGAATGCTTCGGAAAGTGTCAAGACCATTAAGGAATCCCTTATCAAAACTGACTCCCAAGAGTGGGAATTTAGCTCCCAATGATCCCTAAGTGACTATTGTCTTGATGACTTGCTCCTTGAACCTGGAGAGCTTTCCTTTGAACAAAAATTTTGGAAAACATTCAAAATTGATCAAGCATTGAATAATGAAAATCTTAAGATCCCAAGGAAACAAGTAGATTGGGATAGCCCCTTTTTCCCAAGGAACAATGACAAGCCAGAATCCTCCTCTAATCCCATACCTGTCCAACTATTTGAACCTAGTAACCATCGGGTGGATCCATTAGAATTGCCACATGACATTGACGACCATGACTCTGATTCCTTCATCCCCTAATTTTCCAAGGAGTATGAAACAAGTAAAGGGGAATATTGAATAAAGTCTGATGTGGAATTGGATGATGACAACTTCATTTTCAATGTCTTTGAATCTGTTTGCATTCTTTCTGCATCCTCCCCACAATTCACCAATGTTGACCATGGCATTTCCTTAGTCTACCCACAACTAATCGATTGGGACCAACAAGGCCCACCAGCCATGGACATATTCCAAAATGATGAGGCCATTGCATAATTTATGGGATTTCATGAGAATATACCAAGTGGAGACCATAAGGCAGGATTCGCTATTGACCTAGATTTTATAGCTTACTTCGAGGAGACTACTCCATCCTCTAGTCACAAAATGAAAAGTAAAAATAAGACAAAAAATGAAACATCTTTAGGTGAAAACTGAAAGGAACCTTTTGACGACAAAAAGTAAAAACAAAGGACATATCTATGGGTGAAACCTCTCTGACATGCCCAAAGATGGAGGACTAGACTTTCTTCCCTTGACTCAAGAAAAATCAGCCATGCTCGTAGAGGACACCATAGAAGTAAACATATTGATACCAGAAGATCCCAAGATGATCCTCTTGGAAGCCTCTTTGACAGAGGAAGAGAAGCCTGAGTTCCATAATTTTTTCTCAGAACATAAGGTCAACTTTGTGTGGTCTTACATCGATATGCCTAGGTTAGATCCAGAACTGGTTTTGCACCATTTGCCACTATTTCCAGACACCAAGCTAGTAAAATAGAAGCTACGAAAGATGCACCCACAAATTGCTTTATTAGTCAAAGTAGAACATAAAAAATTGTTAGACGTGGGATTCATATGGTCTATAGATTATGCTGAATGGATATCAAATCTTGAAACTATCACAAAGTCAAACGATCAGATCCGCATCTGCACAGACTTTTAGGACTTGAATAAAGCATGTCCAAAGGATGAATTTCCCTTTCCAAACATAGAAATTATAGTAGATCTCATGGCTGGATATGAGATGTTGTCCCTCATGGACAGTTTCTTAGGTTACAACTAGATTCATATTGCCCCAAAAGACCAACATAAAACAACATTCACTTGTCCTTGGGGTACATACTACTGGAATGTCATGTCTTTTGGTCTTAAGAATGCAGGCACCACATATCAGAGAACTATGACCACAATATTTCATGGCATGATGCACAAGATAATGAAAGATTATGTGGATGACCTTTTGGCTAAATCAATGACAAGAAAAGATCATTTGAATGTGTTAGACACAATTTTTAAGAGACTGGAAGAATACAAAGTCTGACTGAATATAAAGAAATGTGTCTTTGGCATGACATCTGGAAAACTTTTGGGATACATAGTTTATGAAAGAGGCATTGAGGTCGATCCAGCCAAAGTGAAAGCCATCTTAGACATGCCTCCTCCCAGAGGAATAAGTGAACTCAGGACATTATAGAGCAGGTTACAATCAATCTGACACTTCATAGCACAATTGGCCGACAAGTGTCAACCATTCCAATATCTTATGTGCAAGGGAATCCCCTTTGTATGGACAAATAAATGTTAAGAGGCCTTTCAGAAAATAAAAGACTACCTACTGTCACCACTAGTCCTTATGCCTCCCATTCAAGGAAAGGCTTTAATTTTATACATCTCTGCCACTACTTCAGCATTGGGGGCATTACTAGCACAAAACAACTAGGAAGAAAAGGAAAGGGCCGTATATTATATTAGTTGGACACTGGTAGGATATGAGCTGAATTACACATCAATTGAATGTGCTTGCCTAGCAGTTGTTTTTGCTACTCATAAGCTAAGACACTATATGTTGAATCATAGGACATAATTGGTAGCAAAGATTAACCCCCTGAAATATCTATTGAGTCGCACAACATTGACAGGACGTTTGGAAAAATGGGTAATGATCTTGAGTGGGTATGATATCCAGTATGTGGAAAGAAAGGAAATAAAGGGACAAGTGATAGCAGACCAAAAAATATAAGTGCATACATAATCATATAAGCATTGTACTAGGTCCATACATATATCATCTATATAATCAAAAACCATATACATTGCATCACATATGGCATCATACATACATAGTCATGCATTAACATCATCATAAACCATGGAATCCATTCAAATAAATACATTATGCATATCATCATCATCCATGGCATAACATCATCATGACATATAAATAAACATCACATCAACATGACATGACATCATAAATATCACATCATCATGACATCAAATCATAACTGCATCATCATAATAATTATCACATAGACATACATGATAATGCATAAAACACATCACATAACACATATAGGTCACATTATAACTGCATCATATATATCATATTATATAAAAAAAATCATGTCATAGGATAGAGTCACGAGATATCCCAAAAATAAGAGCTCGCAGGCTCGATGGTCAAATAGAAATGTCTTAAGTGTTTAAAATTTCAACAATAAACATGTCTATGCTAAACTCTCCTCATCCCCTCGAGGAGAAGATCTAGGAGACTGATGCTCTATGAAATGATTGGATGCCATCATTGTCACTATAACCTGTGCCTAGGATGCTGAAGGATCTGTCACTATGGCCTTTACTTGTGACACTGACAGAATGACTACTGATGGCATCGTCTCTACGATAACATGAGGCTGCATTGATATTGTAACTGATGGATCTACCATGGGAGGTTGGCTGTGCGTGGACCTGTGCTCTGATCTAGATGACCTTTGACCATGCCCTAACCTATGACTCGAGGAATTCTTGTGGGAATGTTGGACCTGTGCCCTGATGGCTACCCTTATGAAGTGGATCCCCCTACACTACTCTGACTTCGGCTACCACTGCCACTCCCTGACCTACTACTGCTACCTGTCCTCGTCTATGTCCATGTCAGAGTAAGGTCTCTCCTCTCAAGTGGCACTACCTACTCATATGGTAACCTATATAGACCAAGACATGCACTAACCCTGGAAAATTCTCATGCCATGTCTACTAATGGTCCTGAACATAATCGTGCAAACTCTATGCACCACTAGGTTGACTCCTGCTAGCGGATCACTACTTGATCCCACTCCACCCTAACCACCTCTAGCTCTACCTATAGTGCCTTGACCTGCACTATGCTCTCCTCCAACCTCCACTATAGATCTGACACTGGTGATTTATTGCCACATTATGTGGTAGTGGTGATCTAGATGGTATCTCCTCCCCCCCTCTACCATACACCACCTCAGTAGCCTCTCTACCTCATCAATGGTCTCATCGTCATCCTTGACATTGTCATCCTCTCCCATGTCCTCCTCTCCTCCAACTCCCTCATCCTATGGCATCTCAAGCTCCATCTTCATCTCTTGTCTAACCTCCTCGTCGACCACATGTTCCTCATGTCTCTCCTCCTCTCCTGCATGCTTTTCCTACCTCGACTCCTCCTCCCTCTCCTCCTCCTTGGCTGCCTTAGGGATGGCATCCAATGCCACTCTGGCCACTTGCTGTCTCACCCTCCTCTCCTCTTCCTCCTGCCATCTCCCCCATCATCTCCATCATCTCCATATCTCCCTCCAATGCTGCCTCCATCTCTCCCTCGGCCTCTGCCTCTCCCTTGTCTTTGACTCTGTCTCTTCGAACACCTCACAACACACGTGGTATGATTGATCTCTTATCAAAAGGTCCTTGTGTATCTAGATCTATCAGAGGTACTGGGCGATGAGTCTACCACCATAAGTCATAATCAACCATAGTTCCCAAATTTGCAATCCCTCCACTCCACCCCCACTACTGCACTACCAACCCATCAGAACACCATGTTGTTCACTGAACTATCACAAAAACCTTTGTGGAAAGTACATCTCTATAATAAGCTGGCTCTGTATAGTCCTGCCAATCAAATATTTGAATTGCCTGCAAAAGCTGAGGTGCTCAGCCTCATCATCCCACTTCTTGCAGTCCCTATACGATCTCCAGATAAATGATATCATGGTGTCAATATGATGACACCACAAAGTTGTCTCACCAACTCGAGTCTACTACAAAGTTCCCGCATAATAATAGACATATGGCATGCCATTTTCCAGCTGAGGTCTCTGGATGGGTGGACGAAAAATAGCTACGTGCTTCCATGCCTAAACCATTAGGAGCATCGTCCTGCACCCAATGCTTTATGCTCTCTAATAGGCCACCTCATGGAGCTGATGGTATTGTATCCCCAATAAACAAGGTCCCCAGGCATATACTGTCCTATCTTGTCTCATCCCAACGAGTACATCCCCCCAGCTAATTGGAAATCCATGTCCTTTCCAGTCTGAAATTGGTACCCTACCGATTAGTGTCCCTAAGAGTGCATCAAATCATCCATAATGCTCCGCCATAAACTCCCAGTGGATCTCGTATCTCTTGATCCCTAGCCATGCATCCTGATCATGATAATAGGTTGTGAAATTTTGGTAACCATGTTGTGGGTTGTAGACTATCCACTCTCCTTGAATTGGTAGACAAAGAATCTGATACACGTCCTCAAGTGTAACCGTCACCTCTCCCATTGACAAGTGGAAAGAGCAGGTCTTCGAATGCCATCGCTCACAAAGTGCAGTTAGAAGCCCCCTATTTTCCTGGATAATGGGAATATAGGCGTCATAGTAAAGTCCTAGCCACATCAGTCGTCATCTCTCTCTGTGCTACAACTAGTCTCAAAATCTATAAGTTGATGGCCTGCTCTCACGCGTATAAATAGGTGCTAACTGTCTCTACACATGTCAAAACACACATTAGCACCTTATTGAAAATCATCATTATCATTTATCTAATTCGAAAACATTCAAAATTTGAAGTCAAAAAAATTTAGCCTTGGTCAAATTCAAAATCAAATGAGTCACATTGACTTCATTTGCATCGCGAAAAGGAATTTGCGTCACTTTGCACTTCAATTGTGTCTTAATCTGTCAATTGCATCATTCTAGCTCGTGCTTGCATCGTAGCAGAACACTTGCATCATGATTTCTTGCATATGCATCACTTCATTCGAATGTTTCGTTTGAACTAGCGAATGCTTCGCAACATGTCATATGTGGCATTATAGCTCTCGTTTGCAACATGATTTTATGAATGTGTTGCACTTTATTGCAAATGTGTCACACATTCATACCCTAGCCTAATGAATCTTTGCATTTGCGTTGCGATGCATCAAATGCATCGAACACGAATGTGCATGTGGCTTATGTGCATGCATATATGTCACAACGCATTCATGGTTGGATCTAAAACCCTAAAATTTGCACATAAAACAATGAAATGACAAAGTAAGATAGGGGTACGTATCACTGGCTCTGAGCCCTCTGGCCATTTGAATGTCCGGACGATGTAACCGTGGTGCTCTGTGATCGAGATCACCATCCTCGCGTCTACTCTCCTCACTCAGAGCTCTCAAATTTACTAAGGTGAAAAGTGAAAATGAATTGACTTTTACCCCATTTTCAACCTATTTATAATGTCAAAATGGCATTTTTCAAACCTTTTATTATTGGAGGATTTTTTGACCAACTTTGACCAACCTTTTGGCCGCCTTAAACATGTCAGAATCCGAATCTGTCTGTGCCATTTTCTTTCTCGTCGCGAACTTGACTTATCAGGACACTTTCCAAAATTTTCCCTCATTGGCCCAAATTTTTGAAAATTTTCCTGAGGGTGCATAGATACTCTGTACCTTCATTGGGCATGTTTCTAACTTATTTTCTTTGTCACAATGTGACATGCTACATTATGACAAAGGGGGGAAAAATGTAGACACATAAAAATGACCTAGCCCTGCAAGCTCTATTTTTTACCACTTTCGTCCTAGCATAATTATGACATTTTAATTATGTCCTTGGTCCACTTTTGACTATTAATTAAATAATTCATAATTATTTAATTAATTCATCTCTTTTTATTCTTCATGATTATTAAATAAATAAATTGTATTTATTTATTCAATACGTCACTAATCATCTAAAATATTCCTATAATTAAATAAATTTCTTAATTTATTTAATTATCTTTATTCATTATGTCTTCTTGATTATTAAATAAATGAATTTATTTATTTATTTAATATGTCACTAATTCTCATAATTAAATAGATTTATTAATTTATTTAATTATTAATCACATTCTCTAAATTAAATAATTATCTTTAATTATTTAATTGCCTTATTTAGCATTTCCCTCATTTTAAATAAAATTAATTATTTAAAATGATCTCACATTGTTAACTGCCACTTCTTTTAGTAAATAATCTAAAAATCAATTATTTACTATCACATAAATCCATATTCTTGAATTAATTTTAATTCAAAAATGGTAATATTCTTCCATAAATCAAGTAATTGCTAAAATTATTGATTTTCCAAATCTTATCTTTCTGTCCAATCTTTATCTTCTTGATTTTTGAAATATTTTTTCCCCTGTCCAATATTTATCCTCTTATCACATTTATTTTCAACCGTCAATTTGATTTTCTCAAAATGTATCTTGGCCGCTCACTTCATATTTTTTCCCTAACCCTAATTATGGGTTGTCACACGCAATCTTGACCTCTAATTTTAGGCTTTCATCAACCTTTAATCTTGGTCGTCTGTCCAAAATTGCATTTTCTATAAAATGCCAATTTTGCTCACATTTTTGGATACTTACTACTCACACACAACTTCTTAGCAATTCATTATTTTGGCATACTTGATTTCAATCTTAGGAATTTTAGTTATTTTGTCATAGGCATAGGCACATTTATATTTCATTTGGCATTAGTTTAATGCTTGCTATTTGCATGATAGCATAGCATTACAGTCATTTCAAGTCCTTCAAATCTTTTTTAGGACGTTGCCTTCGTCATTAGATTGCTCACACACTCAATTTGAGCGCAACAATTACATTTGCAACAATTTAGAAGGGCTATGGAGGTGATTCATGGAGGCTTCGAGGATTATCTAGTATAATCATTATGTTTATTATTTTTCCTTCATTGTGCTTCATAGCTTTCTTTGGGTTTTATATTTATGATCTAATCATGCTAACCTTTTAGGAAAATTCCCATTGATACAATTATATTACATGTTACAAAGTTTATGTACATACAGACCATTCTACAATTAGATATTTGATGAACAAGGTTGTAGTAGGTGGACACATTATTAGATGGTTACTGTTGTTGCAGGAATTTGATGTTACTATCATAGATAAGCCTGGAAAAGATAATGTTGTTGCTAACTTTCTTTCTAGATTTTTTTTGTAGGATGATCAAGAACCAGTGGATGAAACATTTCTAGATGAACATTTATTTGCAATATCAGTTTATCCACCATGGTTTGCTGATCTGAAAAATTACCTTGTAATAAGGAAGTGTCCAAATCACTTCAGTCATAAACAAAAAAAAGGTTAATTTGTGAAAGTTCCAAATTTCAATGGATTAATGGTCTTTTATTTAAAATGTGCCCTGATCATGTTCTTCGCAGATGTGTAGCTGAGTTAGATGTCTATGATGTAGTACATGTCTACCATCATGAGCCTGAAGGAGGACACTATTCAGTGGTAAGAATAGTTCATAAGATCTTAGGAGCTGGTTACTATTAGATATCAATGACAAAGGATGTTACATTCTTTCTTAAGCACTGTGATGAATGTCAGAGGATGGGAAGACCCACCCCAATAATGGAGATGCCATTTCAACCACAAATAGCTCTAGAACCATTTGAAAAATGGGGAATCAATTTTGTGGGACCTGTTGATCCACCTTCAAAAGGGAAACATTATATACTTGTTTGTATTGATTATGGAACAAAATGGGCTGAGGTGAAAGCATTACCAACAACAAGAGAGGATAAAGTTGCAAATTTTTTGTACAAGCAAATTCTTTAGAGATTTGGTGCACCGAGAGAAATTGTTTTAGACCAAGGGCCACAGTTTGTATCAATAATGATGGAAGCCTTTTTGTAGAGATATCATATGACCCATAGGAAATCTTCGCCATATCACCCTTAGGCAAATGGAAAAGTTGAAGTCAGTAATCGAGAATTGGAGAATATCTTGGCAAAGACTGTTTCATTGAGGAAAATAGACTAGGTAGAGAGGTTAGATGAAGAAGTATGGGATTATAATACCACATGGAAAACAACAATTAGATTTTCTCCATATGAACTTGTGTATGGGAAGAAACCAGTCATGCCAATAGAATTTGAATTAAGAACATTGAAAACAACAATAGAAATTGGAATTGATTTACCAGAGTCCAAGAAAAGTAGAATTTTGCAACTCAATAGACTTGATGAGATGAGAATGGAGGATCTTCAACATACAGAGGTAATTCAGAAGCAAAGAAAGGAATGGCACGATAAGTTAATTGTGTCTAGATAGTTCAAGGAAGGAGATTGGGAATTATTATTTGACTCCTGATTTGAAGAGTTTAAAGGGAAATTCCATACAAGATGGTTAGGACCCTATGAGATAGATCAAGTATTTGAGAATGGAGTTGTCCAATTAGTACCAATTGATGGAGAAAAGAGAGTTATGCTAGTTAATGGTCATCGACTAAACACATATCATAAGCCATCATCAAAGGAGGAATTTTTAGATGATCTACAACACAAAATTGAACATTTTCTCATGGAAGATATCTCTTCCATGAGAGATATTTGAACCTTTGATGAAGGAATGAATAAACAAGGTAAATTGAAAACCAGCAAATGGGTGTTTACTTTGGGAAAATAAAATAAAATTGAAAACTAGTAAATGGTGGTTTTCTTTCGAAAAAAAAAGATGACTGAAAACCAGCAATGGTGGTCAATCCGAGTTAACTCCTGAAAGCTCCTGAAGGCTCCTAAAGAACTCTTGAAGGCTTTTGAAGATTCTAAAGATTGAAGACTCTGAAGACCTCAATTGGCTCGATAGCTTCTGAAGACTCCTAAAGTTCCAGAACTCCCGAGAGCTCTTGAAGGCTCTTAAAGAACTCCTGAAGGCTCCTAAAGATCTCAAAGGCTTACAATAAATAAAGGTGTGCATTTAATGTGAATATTATTTTCTAAAGTAGTTAAACTAATGTAAAATAGGTAAATAATTATAAGTTTAGACATCTCTTCCATATTGTTATTAATAACAATAATAAATGTCTTTTAATCATTTAAAAAAGCGATGAGATAGCTAGTATAAGGTACGATGTGACATTGGATGATGTCAGTAATAATTACGGATCATGTTGATATCTGCCTGTCTTTTCAAAAATATTTCCAAATTTATGTTGACACATGTAAGGAACGCCACCAACTTTGTGAATTAAATTGCAACTACAAATTGTGGTATGTAAATCGTCCAGAGTAGTAAAGTAATTTAATGCAAGGAATTAATGACACGTCATGTCATTTTTCAAGATAGCTACTCTAAAAACAATAAAAGATCATTCTAGATATTGATAAGTAGTTCAATCTACCAAGTTGAAGTCTGCCATTGTTGACAAGAAGAAATGGGAAACAAAAGGAACGTAGAACCATAAAACTTCAATCTTGATTGTGAAACCAAGAGATTGTTGAGGGAAGTTGGATGGCTGGATTTTATAATGAAATATGAAGGTTTTCAGCAATAAATTGTAGAGGAATTCGTGAGAAATTTTCACGTAAATGTCACTAGAGTAAGAGGTGAAATCATTGAAGTCACTATAGAAATAATAAGTGAAATTTCAGGAATTCCAATTGAGGGAAAACCAGTTAAGAAAGGTCAAGTGAAGTTTGATGAATTGGTGGTAGCATTTCACCAAGAACCAAAAATGAAGCCCAAAATCCTTATGCATAAGGGAGACCAACACAGAATAGCTCGTCATAGCTTGGACGAATCGTGGAGAACTGTAGAAACATGGGTCATGAAATTCTTCACTTGTGAGGGATAATACGACACTATATTAGGGCTAGGAATGCAACTATTAATACATTTGAGGTATGGATAAACAAAACCCTCCACTAGAATAAATCTACTAGCATTTTTGTTTCAAAAAATTACTTCCATGATTTCTAGAGTAAATTCTAGAGGAGAATCTTCCATAAAATACCATGGGTTAATTCATCTGATAATTAAGCATCATTTCTTAAAGAAAGAGTTTGGGAAACAGGGTTGGCTTGAATTTTTGTCCACATCCATAGAAAAACAAAAAGGGAAACCCACAAAGGGGCCCGTCGTAAAAAGGTCAAAAGTAGAAAAAGGTGAATCTTCTAAAAGAGAATAGAAAAAGGGTAAAAGAAAACTACAAGAATCCTCTAGGGTAACCCGTAGTACCTCCAAAAAGAAAAAACAAGACTTGATGAAGAGATCCCTAGCAATACTAAAACCATTGTGTCCACTCCTGAAGAGACACCTACATTCTAAACCCCTATCTCTGAAGGCCCAAAAGAAACTTTTGTAGCCCATGAGGAAACCCACACACTACTATAGTCCCCTAAGCAACCTCACAACCCTCCTGAAGGTCCAATTCCATCTCCTGAAAGAACCCCAATAATAGAGGCCCATGAATATGTTGAAGAATCTGATGCACAATCAGAAGAAAGAGAAGCCTCTAAGGAATTCAAGGAAGAGGAAGCTGAAAGATCACCTACACCTTCTTCAAAATTTCTAAAAAGAAAAGGAAAAGAGTTGTTGATTGAAGAAGAAGAAATTCATGAAAAACAAAATGAGGAAGAATTAGAAATTGAGGAATTGTTAAGGGCTATGAAAATGTCTAGAATGGAAGCTGAGTTAGAGCAAGAAAAGAAGAATATGCAATTTCTTGAGGAAAAATTAAAAATAAAAGAAGAGGAGTTACAACAATCCCTCAACAAAACTCAGGAAATGGAAAAAGAGATTGAACAAAGAGAAGCAAGGTATAGAGAGCAGTTGAATAATACTGAGGAGGCTTTACAACAAGTTAGTGCACAAGCATTAGCAAGTGTAGAGGAAATCACAAAATTGAAGGAGGAATTGTAGCTAAAAGAAGAGCAATTAAAACAATAGTCTATGAGGTTTTATTCTCAAGAAGCTTCTACTTCCACGGCCCCACCACATTACCTTGCTTTGCCTCCCATTCCATTTGATATTCCATCAGATATTCCACAAAGGACTCAACCTAGATATCTCTCTTTAGCAGCCCTAAAATTCAAGCATGAAAATGATTAGCTAAAAAAACAAGTACTTAAATTAGAGGAAGAAAAAAATAAAGTCAAAAGAAGACTTGAGCAAGCAATAGAGATAAGTTTTGCAATGTTGGCAATGAGAAGACCATAAAAAATATATGCTTTATTTCTCAAAGAGAAGTTTCTATAATGGAAGCTCAATCAATTAACTTTAAGAAGAAGCCTTGATTATCATAATGATAAAGATTTTCTGCAAGATTACTTCCATAGCCACCTTGATATCCAAAACTAGATGTCTGAGTTTTTCTAGCACAGGTCTTTAATGGGAGATAATGATGATTCTCTGTTAAATGTTTATGTTGGAGAGCTACAAATCAGGCCCTTTGTCTCCTTAATACAAAATTAGGTTGAATGGTCAAATAGGATGGAAAAATACAAAGAGGCTCAGAAAAAGTACAGGTTACCAATGAGGCCCGAAATGCCTCATGCACTAAAGTATATCAAAATGGTTTGATCAGTTGTAAGGAAAAATAACATCAATCCTCTTTATGTTTCAAATTTGCTGAATAGTATATCTATTTTCTAGAATGTAGAAGGGACACTTCCTCCATTGGCAATAAATTAATGTGAGGAAAGATATTTCACCATTCCTAATTCATTGAGAAGAAGAGAGCCTATAAGCCCAAAAAACCTTAGATGGAGCTTGATAAGAGTTAGGCACGTGATCACCTTGATTGAACAACAACAAGAATTTTGGGTTGGTATGTGGTTCAGAATTCCAATTATCATCATGCCCGCTCCAAAGCTCAAAGCATCAACCAATATTCTAGAGGAGGTGATAAGACCTTTGTTTGAGAAGCTAAAGGAAAACCATGGATTTGCAGTCAATACTAGATTGCCACCGCAATACAGGGAAGGAGTGTTCCATTGTTCCATTTGGATGGAAGCAGTGAACAAGGACAAATAAACCACCATAATTCTTGACAAAGAACCATGAGGACATGGTTCAAAAAAAGTGGGGAAGAATGATGAGATACTTAGAGATACTTTCATAGAGTCATTTTATGTTTAAAAGACTTGTTATTTTTGTTAATTAACATGACCAAGAGTAGACTATAGACTAATATATTTACTTACTTTGCTTTATGTTTGGATAATTTGGTAGATATATTTAAAGTAATGCTTTATGTTAAATGTCTTACTTTTGTGATGATATTGATGAGTTAATTATGCAGTTTTAATCTTTTACTGTCATAATTGGTATCCTTTTCTTAAGGGTTTTATTCAGGGTATTCAAAAGACTGATGACTGATGATAAAGTTAAACTCCCTGTTTAATCAAAGGAAGACAATCATGCCATTGATCGGCCGAGCTAGATGATGAATCACTAAAGTCCAAATCAACTTCTTTTAGTTGGTTTAGGAACTTCTAGTCCCAGCGTTGATCTGGCATTTCTCTCTATGTCTATTCTCGGTCCTATTTTAGTTTTGCTTTAGTTTTGTTTTAACCTTTAGTTTAGATTCCTTGAATCTTGGTAGTTAACACCATGTTTTGAATTCAATAAGGATATATTTATAAATATCCATGTTTAGGATTTAGAAAGGAGTTAGATAATTTTTGACTAGAATCTTGTAATGGTTGAAATACTTTGTTCTATGTCCTACTTTGATCAATTTGAATGAAGATAAGAAGTTAACTCAAATCACTGTATTAAAGATCTTATTGGAGGAAGAGAAGGGCCCGCTCAACCAAAGGAATTGATCTCGTGTTTGGTATTTACTGAGTTTATTCTATTTTTGTTCATTAATATTAAATTAGGAATGTTAAGTTTGTTTGAATCATTTTCCGTTCATTGCATGATGAAATCTAGATAATTAATTCTATTTGAACTATTTTCAGCAATTGTGTTTAAATTTCTTTTAAATTTAGTTCATCATGGATATAATGGTTTGCTAGATTCGTTGTAAGGTTTATTAAGATAATCAAATTTAGATGTTGTTTGTAGGAATTAAGTTTAGTAATTATTTGTCGAGTTTAATTAGAAGCAATGATGGAAACTTATGGAAAGATGGAACTAAAATTTTCTTGGAATCTATTCATGGAAATTAGCATTTATGTTTTCTAGATTAATTGTTATTTTCTTGCAATTCATTTATGTTCTTTAAAATAGAATTTATTTTCTAGCAGATCTTAAGATAGATTTATTTTGAAGAAAAATAGAATTAAATTTGGATTTCGTATTCTAGATTAAGAATTAAAGTAAATGTTAGTCTTTTCCATGAATCTGTCTCAATCAAGTCAAATGAAGTCAAAAATAAGTCAACAAAACTTTAGATTAGGAAATAAGATAGAATGAATCCTTAGGAATTAGTTGCTACAATTCAGCTACTAAGAACTCCTAAAATCTCCTGAAAGCTCTTGAAGGAGTCAAACCAAAACCAAAATTCATTGTTTATAGTGCAAAACCCCCCAAAAATCTGTGACAACCATCCTTATTGCATATGGCTCTAAGACACGCCCGGTTCGATAATTAATTAACTAAATGATGCAAGTTGTGACATCAATGAACTTTCCCATCATCTCTCCCTCTGGCACCCTACCTAGGTAACTCTCTCTCTCTCTCCCCTCTCTCTATCTATCCCTCCCACCCTACCTAGATAAGTCCCTCTCACTCCACTCTCTCCCTCTCTCTCAAGTCACTCCCTCCCACACCCTCTCCCTCTCTCAAGTCTCTCAATCTCATACTCCCTCTCCCTCACTCCCTCACTCCCTCTCTCTCCCACTCCCTCTCTCTTGCACTCCCTCTCACTACTTATCTCTCAAGTATCTCCCTCTCACCCCCCTTGACACTCTCAAGTCTCTCCCTTTAGTACCCTACCTACATAACTCCATTTCTCTCTCTCCACCCTCTCTCATATCTCCTTCTCTCTCATTTCTCTCTCTCCCACCCTCTCTCTCTCTATCCCTCCCACCCTACCTAGCTAAGTTCCTCTCACTCCAATCTCTTCTCTCCCACTCCCTCTCTCTTAGTTCTCTCCCTTCCACCCCCTCTCCCTCTCTCAAGACTCTCTCTCACTAACTCTCTACCTCTCTCTCTCTCAAGTCTCTTACTCCCTCTCTCCCTTCCACTCTACCTAGACAAATCTTTCTCTCTCTCTCTCTCTTAAAATTATTCCTCCCTCTAAAGACATACATAAATACATACATACTTACATACATACAATAATAATGCATATGCACATACAATCTTACATACAATCTTACATACACACATACATATAGGAATACATACATACATGCTTTGATACATACTTACATATAGGCATACATACATACATACATGACATACAAGCATACATAGATATAAACATAAAAATATATGAACATACATTCAATAGAGTAGCATTTAACACAAAGTAAGACATAACACCAAGCATATTATAACACGCTTGCATTATGTCTTGCTAGACATGCCTTGCGCAAATGCAAAAACCATGTCAAAACTAGGAAATAATGTGGGCGCATTATATCTTTCTTTGGGAATCCCCAATCCTTGGGCTTTGTATTTTCCTTGGAATACCAACCCAAAGGCTTGGAGGGCCTTTCCAACTTCCAAAGATGTGTTTTTGCAAATTCTACAATATTTCACATAACCAGGTTTGTGCTCACCGTCAGGATTGCACATGTTTCAACGTCGAACAAATCAAACACCTTGCTAATGTTAGGCTCTCTCTTAGCTATCTAATGATGTAATATTTTTCACTTTTTGACAATGTTAAGCCTTTGATCTATAATTTCTTTTGTTTGTCTCTCTTTTTTGAAAAAAACCAACGTTTGGTGTTTTTTTTCGTTATAAATTAACCATTCATCAAAATTTCAAATAAATTACATTTTTAGAAACTACACTCCATTTTACACATATTAAAAATAAATAAATAAAAAATTTAATTAGTTTCCAAAATCTGTAGGGGTAGCATGACAAAAATTTTGTTTTTGAGGAAGTTTCCACTTTGAAAATTAATAAAAAAATCAAATATTCATTAAAAAATTATCAAAAAAATCATGCATAAACTACATATTGTTAGCTAATTTCTTAGAGAAGCGATTTTAAAAATACTAAAAACAAAATCACAGTGCTAGGTACCCACAAAAGTTGTTATGTTATGTTTTTCTAACAAAAACAGCACCAATTTCTGTGGGTCTTTTGAACCCCTTAATCTCAACCATTTTCAAAATAAATTAGTAGTTTAGAAAGTAGACTCGAAGCACTATGATCCTTATTTTTGTTTCATCTCAAAATTTTAAGTGTGACTATCCTCAATTTCACATCCAAGGTTAGTATTTCTTGATTTCAAAATAAAAAAAGTGGCCACTTAAGCCCCCTTTTTGGCCCCACATCTTTTTTCACTTACCCAACCTCAAAATTTAAATAATCCAAGCCAACATCAAATCTAGAATTGAAAATCATTAAAATCTTGCCACAATTAAATTCAAAAAGGGGTGTCCTATGTGAGGACTCATTCGCCACCTTGGGTGAATGGGTCCTAACACAACTTTCTAGGACCATGCTTCGGGGGGATGAAATAACATCAAAAACTCATTTCAAATATGCCAAGAAAGGGGTGTCCTATGTGAGGAGGACTCATTCGCCAGTAAAAGCAAATGGGTCCTAGCACAGATTTCCAAGACATCAATTTTGCCAAGTTAAATGTCATGTAATATCATTAATGGGGGTTGGGATCGATCCTTGAAAAATACAATTAATAAGGCTTGAATTTGAATTGGAGGGGCCAAATAACCTCAAGTAACCACAATTAATTAATGAAACCCTAGATTAGTGTGAAAGTGCAATAAAACACTTTACAACACCCTTAATAAGGCAAAGATAAGTACATTTTATTAAAAAGGGCCTTAGATTCAATGTGAATGTGTAAAACACATTACAACACTAAATCAAGGCCTTATTAGGTTAATTTATTGTTAATTATTTCCAAATGTGGGAAAAGGGATTCTTTTTCTGTTAATAGATTTTCCTCCACTTTAGTGATAGTTTTCCCCCATGACAAACTCACACTAAAGTAGACATTCAAGACACTTAAGCATGCAACAATAACAAAGATACATAGTCATACCCTATCAAAGGCCAGGAAAAAAAAAGAAAAACAAAGGATCAAGCACAACTGTTCCAACACACTATGGAATGGGGTTGTTTGTATGTAACATGTGTTGCTCACTTGGGGGTAGTGGAACCTCAGTCTATCCACTGGGTGAGTTATCCCAAGATGTGTGCTCACTCTGGGATAGTGGAACCTCAGTCCATCCACTAGGTGAGTTTTCCCAACATGTGTGCTCACTCTGGGGTAGTGGAACCTCAGTCTGTTCACTAGGTGAGTTATCCCAACAAGGTAGTATATCGAAATTATCCTCCTAACAACTTTGATAAGGCACCACAATGCTATGATTTTGAATGTCTTTGAATGTCATGTCTATAAGTTTTTGTTAAAGGGGATTTTGCTTTGTTTGTGTAAGGTCTTCTTCTTGAGGAACATTGTGCCTAATGTCTCCAAGAGAGGAAAAGTAAAATACTATTAGATTGCCACTTATGGGATGCCTATCGCTTCACATCTTGCCACTAAGGGAGATCATATGCTTATAAATATCACACTCTTAGAGGACATCAAACCCAATGACACCACCAAGAAAAGGACATGCCACAAGAAAAAATAAAATCACGCCATGAAATATGTTGAAAGATGTCATCGATGTATGCCCCCACTTTAAAGCAGTCGCTAACACCATTGTTGTGAGAAATTGCTTTAAATTATCCAATGTTTTCTCCTAAGACATGAGAAATTTCCTTAGAAAACCCTATGCCAATTCATATGTTTCTCAAAATAAAGCTACATCATGAAAAAGGAGGGAAGGGTTGCCCCCAAAAATACATAAGGGATCTATGGATTCAAGGTCAGTATGTCCTTTCTACAATGTTTTTTTTAGAGCTCAAAACTGTCATCATTCCCCAAATATTCATAGAACTGGAAGAATGACATGAAGAGAGAAAAAAAAAGAAAAAGAGTTTTGGGTCAACATGAAAGAGACCTAAATTTCTCGACACCTTATTTCATCCCCAAAAGGAAAAAACAAGACAAATGAAAATATAAAGGAAAGCTTTTGGGTCAACATGGAAGAGACCTAAATGTCTTGATGCCTTGCATTGTCCCCAAAAGGAAAACACAAGACAAATGAAAAATGCTTATGACATAGAGAAGAAAGTAGGTACATATAGAGGAATGTCACAAAGAGAGAGACACATCAAACAAAACATCATGGGGGATCACATTACGCACATCCAATCACATAAAAAAACATGGAAAATAAAAAGACTAGTAAGGCACATGCAAGTCAACCTAGAGTAGGTCATCTGCATCCAAATCTTAGTTTGTATAAATGAAAGGTGGACAACTAGCCAAAGGGAAAAGAGAAAATGTTGAACTAGGGGAAGCGTCAAGTTCAACACTCTTTTTAGGAGATCTATCAATTAAGCTCACAAAAGAGGAAAATAATGTGTTCAATTCATCATGCACTTGTTCATCTATCTTTGCATTATCAATATCATCTAGATTAATCACAATAGGAGGTCAAATGACAATGTCCATTGAAGGTTCTTGTTTATGTTGCAATGAGGGTATAGAGTCATCATGCATTCCTTCAGGTAAGTTCGGATTTTTATTTTCTATGTCGTTCTTGCCTTCTTTAGTTTCTAACATATTAGCAATAGCACAATGTATACACCTACACTCTCTAACATTTCAATTCCATTTCAATTTGTTGTAAATTAGTGTTTGTGTAAGAGTGGGTTTGTCAATCATAGGTTCCTTCTCTTCCTTTGGAGGAATGAAAGAAACAACGAGAGGTTATGCAACCACTTTCTCTTTAGGTTTGTAAACTTGTTTGATTTTAGCAGGGACAATGGGATTAATTTTTTTATCTCGTGGTCTCTTGTAGGAAATTGCAGGAGGAGTTGTTATAGGTTGCTCTTGGATGATTTTTAGTTCAATCATTCTTTCATCAAGGATAGGTGTTTCAGTCATAGGTTGAGGCATGTTTCGAAGGGATAGTTCTTCCTTACACTTTTCCTTGCACTTTTGATATGATTTGAAAAAGAAGTCCTCACAAGGCTTAATAGGTTCCATTGGCTCAGGAAAAAAGAAATCTAATAAAAATTTCCCTCAAGAAGATGCAAGATTAAACCTACTATGATGCACAAAAAGTATATCATTGTGAAATGTAAAATTTAAGCATTTATGCACAACTGAAGGGAGTTCATTCATGGAGTGAATCCATGGGTAGCCTAACTTCACACGAAATTGGTCTGATTACGAGATGATGGTAAATGAGACAGATAATGTTTTCGATCCAACTTTTAAAGGGATATCTATCGAGCCAATCATAGAGCAAGAAAAACCATTATACGTCTTGATTCATGCTTTCGGTTTGTCATATGCATCTTGATATAGTTCATGCAAACATAGAAATTCTTTAGTGATCACATTCTCTCCATAGACTGGATCAATTAATATCCCATTAGTGGGATTATCATTGATTCGGCCATCTATGTAAAGAGGACCATCAGGTGCATGTTTAAGTATGTCATTTTGTGAGAAATAAATATCAAGAGGCTTTTTAGTTGAGCCCTTATGAGGTCTAGCTTCAATCAGTGCTACCACAGTATCTACAGGACGTTGTTCAATAGTATCCATATGACCCTATTCAATAACTTATCCATGTTGTCATCATTTGTGTCAACATTCATCACACCATTCTTCATTTCACTTACTTTTACAAATGAAATAGTGTACTTAGGCATGGGATTGGTAAAGATTTGTAAATTTTGGTTAGGAGGAGCTAAGGACTTATTACCTTGATCATTCACACTATCAATTTGTAAATGATTAGAATCAATAAGGTCTTGCTCAAGATGCTTAAGACACTTACAATATTCCATACAATGTCCATTTTGTTGATGATAATGGTAATAATAGTTTCTTTGAAAGCCTCTGGGAAATGGTATATTAGGATCGCTCTTTTTAATAGGAGGTAAAGTAAGCATGTTTCTTTCAATAAGCTACAACATGATATTATGAAGGGTATCGGGTAGAGAAGTGAACTCTCTATTCCTATCCCCAAAATAATTTGTTGTCTTTATAGAAGCCACTTGGTTATTGGTTTGTTGACTTGGTTGAGGGGAATTCAGTTGTAAAATTCCCTTATTTTGTTCTTGAAAGGTTGGTAATTATTTTGAGTTGTGGATTCATATTTTTCAGGACGACTAGGAGGATTTTTCACATCACGACCACCAGTCATATTTTTATAATCATGAAGCGTTGTACATAACTGATTAAATGATGAAAATCTTAACATTTCAGGTTTTCTTTGGAGTTTTTTTTGTAAGTTAACAATAAACATTTGTTGAAGGTCGGTGTCATGAATCTTAATGTTTACTTGTGAATAAAGTGTTTGGTATCTTATTATGAAATCAATCACTTTTTCATCATCCTTTTTTTTGCATGTCATTAAATCAACAAAGGTCATCTTGGGACCCATGTGAATATGGAAGTGGTTGTAAAAGTCATCAACAAGTTCATTAAATGAACAAATTGAATTATTTGGTAAAGATGAGAACCACTTTAAAGTAGTATCCTTCAAGGATCTAGGGAATAACTTAGCTAAAAGTTTGTCTTCAAAAATGAAATCACTACACAAGGCTATAAATGCGGAAACATGGCTAACAAGATCTCCTTTCCCACCATATTTTTCAAATCAGGGAACCTCTATACCTTGTGGAATTTTTGCTCTTAATATTTCAAAGGATAGTGGATTGGTTTTAATGTATTACAAAGGTTGACTATTGTTGTTTTGTTGTAAGGTTGCAACTTGTTGTTGAAGGGATGTCATAGTTTGCAAAAATGAGTTAAAGAAAGCATCATTGTGATTATAATATGGAGGGGAATAAGGTGGAGTAATGTATGTATGCGGAGGGATAGTGAATTGTAAGTTGGTGAAGGTGGATGGTTGAGGAGATATTATATTTAAAGGCACAAACTAGAAAGATTCCCTGTGGGAATACCTAAGGAAGTGTACACAGTGCTAGTGGGTATGATTGTTGTAGTAGGTTGAAAGGTTATAGTAGGTTGAAAGGTTGTGGTAGGTTGAAAGGTTGTGGTAGGTTGAATGGTTGTAGTAGGTTGAAGGGTTGTGGTAGTTTGAAAGGTTGTAGCAGGTTGAAGGGTTGTGGTAGGTTGAAAGGTTGTAGTAGGTTGAGTATTAGTGTATGTAGGAATGAAAATCGGTATTGTAGAAGATGGAGTTGGAGTTCCACCTTCACTTTGGGTACACCCCAAAGCTTGAGTATAGGTGGTTATAGTAGGGATGGTAACATTAAGCACATTGGTTGTAGGAGGTGAAGTCATGGGAAATGAAGTATGCAAACTATGAACCATAGAGGGTTGATTATCAACACTATCAGAAAGAGAGTTAGAAAACCCAAGATCCATGGTGAGTGAGATATTGAGGGATGACATGAGCCTCAAACTACATCTTAAAATATTATTTCTAATAGGACACCAAGTTGTAAAGCTCATACAATTTTTACAAATGTAGTGTGTAAACCCAAAATGGAAAGAGGAAATGCAATGACCTAGAATGAAATGCAATTTTCAAATTCTAAACAATACAATTTATTAATTACACAATGCAATAAACTGAAAATGAAATGTTGTAAATGCAATTTTGAATTTTGAAAATGCACTAAATGAAGAAAATTAAGCTAGATGCAATGAGTTTGATGAAACAAAAAATCAAAAACCTAAAACAAAAATGTAACAGTACAAAATAGAAGCCTAAAATAGAGATTCCAAATTCCAAAAAATGTAGAACAACACTTGATCAGGGACTCATTTGTCTTTACTTGTGAATGGGTCCTAGATAAGGATTTTTGAAATGTTTTTTACTAATTTTTAAGTGTTTTTAAGTGAATTTCAAATGCTAGAAAATGCAAGTCCAGCCTAATTAGGGACTCATTCACCCCAAGTGGCGAATGGGTCCTAGATTAGGATTTTTTAACTATTTTTGAGTGATTTTTAAGCTTTCTGCAATGTCTTTCAATTTCAAGTTTGTAACAGTAACCTTCAGTTTTAGATTTTCTAGAAATGCAATGTGAAAAAGTAATGAAATAATGAATTCAAAGACCTAATTTAAAATGCAATTTTATTTTGATTTTCAAATGTAAATTTATGAGATATAAATGATATGCAAGATGATTGATTTTTTTTTGTATTCTCCATATTTATAGAATGCAAAACAATGTAATTCTAAACCCTAAATGAGATGCAAGTTTGAATGCAAAGTAAGAAAACCTAAATGAGATGCTAAGTTAATGCAAAAGAAATTCCAATGAATGCAAGATTTAGCCTAGGATGAGAAGAAAGAATCTAAGATCAAAAAATTACAATATTTAATAGGTTGGGTTCACCATTATTGTTTAGGGGGAAAATAGGGTTTGCATCAAAATGAATTGATCAAGATGATGAACCACTAATTCTCACCACAAAACATGTAATTATGTGTATGATATGATGAAAATAACAATCAAAAATCAATCCTAACTATTATAGCAATCCTGAGGGAAGTTTTGAGAGGCTAGAATGGTGTGTACCTTGCTCCAAGAAGGTTGTTTTTAGGTCATAGAAGGCTCATTCGCCTTTACTAGCGAGTGGGTCCCTGTTAGGGTTTCTAAAAACTAAGATTTTCACTCTCAACTTCTCGGTGATCAGCTCTCAAAAACTTGAAATAAATTCTCTATCCTTGTTTTTGTGTTCTTGCAATGTAAGTGACAACTTTTGCAACTTGACAACTTTGACATTTTTTCTCCAATCTTTTTCTCCACTTGATCTTCAACCTAAATCCATCAAACACGCATTCAAGAGGATAAAAACTTGTTGATTGTTAGAGGATAGGGGTTTTCCTTAGTCAAACCCCTTTTGGGTAATTAAACCTTATGATGAAATAATGAAAGAGAAGCATGAAACATGAAATATGAAATGATGATACCTTGGAATTTGTCTTGGAATGTAAATATGCAAACTAACATGAAGTATCCATGAAGAATGTAGATCTTGATCTTGAATTAGATACATGAAACAATGCTTGCCAATATATCTTCAATGCTACATCAACAACCTTAGCTCAACAACATGCTTGAATGCACTATGCCTTTGACATGATGATATAATCTTGAATTGATGCAATAAACTCTTGATAATCTACCTTTGAATTTCCTTAAAATTTTCTTGAAGTACTCTGTAATTCTCTTGTGAATGTACTATTATGATCACTTGAACTTGCTAGGTCAAACAATGTGAATTAACCTTATCTTTATACTAAATCTAAGAATTAATCCCAAAATTTTAAATAATCCAAGCCAACATTAGATCTAGAATTGAAAATCACTAAAATCCTACCATAATTAAATTCAAAAAGGGGTATCCTATGTGAGAAGGACCCATTTTCCACCTTGGGTGAATGGGTCCTAGCACAACTTTCTTGGACCATGCTTCGGGGGGATGAAATAACATCAAAAATCCATTTCAAATATGCCGAGAAAGGGGTGTCCTATGTGAGGAGGACTCATTCACCAGTAAAGGAAAATGGGTCCTAAAACAGATTTCTAGGACATCAATTTTTCCAAGTTAAATGTCATGTAATATCATTAATGGGTGTTAGGAAATATCCTTAAAAAATGCAATTAATAAGGCTTGAATTTGAATTAAAGGGTCCAATTAACCTCAATTAACCACAATTAATTAATGAAACCCTATATTAGTGTGAAAGTGTAATGAAACACTTTACAACACCCTAAATAGGGCAAAGTTAAGTACATTTTATTAAAAAGGGCCTTGGATTCAATGTGAATGTGTAAAACACATTACAACACTAAATCAAGGCATTATTAGGTTAATTTATTATTAATTATTTCCAAATGCAGGAAAAGGGATACTTTTCCATTAATACACCTTACATGCATGATTAATTGTCATGTGCTTTTCTTTTATTATAGAAAAAAGTGACTAAAGCTTGCTACTTACTCATCCAACTGATAGCACCACCAAACATAGTAAATACTAGGCACTTGTGGACCTTCTACTGTCAATTTCACCTACTTAATTTGAATCCATGAATACAAACTAAATGAAAAGATCTTATAGGATGTCCATGATAACATAAGGAATACTTGAAACTACCCCATAAATACCTAAATGCTCTCTTTACTGCATCCCATTGTACTCATCCATGATTAGCCATGAATCAACTAAGGAATCCCACTTCTTGGGAAATGTCTGGTCTTTAATAGACCATGTCATCCATCAAACTACCAACAACACTTACCATAAGGTACTCTCATCATATCCTCCACCTCCTTAGGAGATTTTAGACAATATGTAACTAATAAATTTATCCCCATCACAATAGGAAGACACAATGGTCTACAATTTGTCATGTTGAATCTCTCCAACATAGAATTCACATACTTACTCTGGCCTAACTAAAGTTTTATGTTTGTCTTATCTCTTTGATTTCTATACCCAAAATGTACCTAGCTACACCTAAATCCTTCATTTCAAATTGTTCTGAAAGTTGATACTTTAAATAAAAAATAAAAGGTTTTCCATTCCCAATGAATAAAATATAATCAACGTATAATATAATAATGAGAATATGATCATCAATATATAGAAAATGATCTGATTTCTATTTCATACCCAAATTGAACACAAAGGAATCAAACTTCTGGTACCACGTCCTAGGTGATTGCTTCAAACCATACAAATACTTCTTCAATTTGCAAACCAAATTTTATGTACCTTTAACAATGTAATTCTCTAGCTATGACATATAGATTTATTCCTCCAAGTCACCATGAAGGAAAGTTGTCTTCACATCCATCTATTCAATCTCTAAATTGTATATAGTAGTAATTGATAACAAAAATCTAATGGATTTCAGCTTTACAATAGGAGAAAAACTCTCACCATAATAAATTCCCTCAACTTTTCTTGAGGTTTCCTATCTTGTGGATCTAGGAACATGTTAATATTGTTTGTATCTAACTTCCCCTAGAGTTTTTGGTGTTCAATTATTCTACAAGGTTGGTTAGTGAGTTATATGCCTGTGATAGTGCAACTAGTTGCACATGATGATAGTATTCTTAGTTTCAAGTGGTTGCGACAGTGTTATTGAATATTTTGATGATGTTGGAATATTATTGGATGTTGTGTGTTGTTGTTATGTGGTCCACAATATGTTTTTAGACTTGGTGAAGAGTGAATTGATTGTTTGATAGTGTTAGTGCAGGTTTGGCCAACCTGGCATGCTAGCGTTGATTGTAGATATGGTTTATTGTTTGTGAAAGCATGGTGTAGCATGTTAGTGTAGATTTGGGTCTTGGTTAACCCTTAGTGTGGTCTTCCTTAACTTATTTTCATCATGAAAGTTTTTTGTGACAACCTATTATGTGGTTACACATTTGAGGTACATACATTTCATTGAAGCTAACTTGGAGAAGGTTTTTTGATCTCGCAATTGATATATATGCAAGGTCAATTGTTGGAGAAGTTGTGTGATGAGAAATAATGTGGATGTGATCAAGTATTGTGATCAGAGTATGATCTTAAATGCCTAAAGCTACCAAAAGTAGTGAGAAGAAGGTGTCTACATTTTTAGTGTACCTGAAGTTGCTAGAGATAGTGAGCCGAAGGTTGTGGATGGTGTAGAGTTGTTGTGGTGGATCTTCCTATTGCTCTAAGTTAGTGAACCTCCTTGTAACAATCTTCTTCTATTTTTTCTATTCTAGATAGTGAGTCCTTTGGGTAGTGAGCCCTTTCTAGTGAGCCATTCTTTTCTTCCGAGCAATGAGCCTTTTCAGTAGTGAGCCTATTATATTCAGTATTGTTATTCATATAAATGTGAGTTAATCCTCAGCATGGTTTTTCCTCAATTAGGGTTTTCCATGTAAATATGGTGTTCTATGGTGTATGGTTGTGAATGTGTTTATGTTTCATTAGTTTACATTCATGTTGATGCATAATAAGGGTTTGAAGGTTAATGAGGGTTTGAATGTTTTAATGTACAATCAATTCACCCCCCCTTCTCATTTGTCATGTGAGTCTAACATCCTTTGCTTGTTAGGTGGGTGAATGCATGCCAAGACTTATGGTTTACATGTATGTAAACTATATGATGATGTCATGTGGAAATCCTAGGAATCCACTTTGGTTCTCTATAAATATGAGGCATGTTGTAGTGATTTGTATGGGTTTAGAGTTTTTTTGAAAGTACTATTATCTTTCCAAAATATTGTCATTGTTTGAAGACTCTTGAAAGAATCTTAGTTTTGAGATTATAATGTAATCCTATTGTTTACCAATAATACATTAAATTATGTTTTTGGGGTGGGATTTTTTCTCAAAAGGGTTTTCCCCATGTAATTTTGGTGTTATGCTTTATTTCTTATTTGCATGTTATTTATGTTATTTGTATGTGCATATTTCAATAAAATTGTTTAAGGCCTTTGATAAAAAATGTTCTATCTCCTGCACTTAGATTGGTGTAGGAAGTTGTTTCCCCTTATCTTGCTTCCTTTCATAATACAAAATTGTAAATATGTAACAATTAAAGAATATGATGTTAAATAAGAAGGAATGGTGTCTTGAATTTATAATGATATCTTTAAAAGTATTATAAGGAAATAAAAACTCAATAAGTAACTATGTTAGTGAAATAGAATGATGGTCCAAAAAATACCTTTGAGTGAAAGTGAATAAGGATGATGAGGGTTATATCCCTGTGAGGGGTAGGAAGAAGAAGAATGCCTCTCTCCCTCCTCAAACTCACAAAGGGGTTACCATGAGAAGGAAAAAAGAAGATTGTGGCTCTAAGCATAGGGGCCAAGGGAGGCCCTCTTCACAAAAAAGTAGGGAGAGGGATTGTAAGAGAGATATTGTGGAAGGAGTCCAGAAGAACCTTTTTGACTTGTGCTCTAAGAGAACTCCCTCCTCATGTAAATGAAGACCATTTCTTGGAATATCAGGGGGTTAAATAGTGTGCACAAACATGAGCTCTGAAGAATATTATCTAGGATTATAAAACAAATATTTTGTTGATTCAAGAATCTAAAATGCAAGTTGATAAGTTGGAAGCTTTGAAGAACTATTTTTTCAAGGATTGCGGCTTGTATGGGGTTAGCTCAGAAGGTGCCTCGAGTGGCTTAGCTACATTTTGGAACTCTAGATTTGTTAAAGGTATTTTGGTTGTGGATGTTTTCAATCATGTGGAAACTAGATTTGCTCATCTTTGGGATAATACCTCCTTGATTATTTCTAATATTTATGCCCCTAACTTGAAAAGGGCTAGGAATAGGCTTTGGGATGAGCTTCGTTCTTTACACTCTGTGTTTTTGGATTCCCCTTGGCTAGTCATGGGAAATTTCAATACTCCCTTGTTTGATAAAGAGAAGTTGGGTGGTTCATAGGTTCACCCTAACAGTCGCTTGGATTTGAGAATGTTTATTGATGATAATGCTCTCATTGATGTGGACCTGATGGGGTCTAGGTTCACTTGGTCTAATACGAGAGTTGGTTTTGATAATATCCAAGTCAAATTGGATCAAGCTCTTGTTTCAGATTTGTGGTTTGTGGACTTTGATTGTTCTCTTTCTTTGATCACAAGGTGTGGCTCAGACCACTACCCTATCTCTTTTGTGGCTAATAATGGTGGTGGTAGAAAATGGTTTCCTTTTTGGTTTGAAGCTATGTAGTTAAGGGATTCTAGGTTCATGGATTGTATTAGGATTTGGTGGCAAGTGAACATTGATGGTAGTGAAATGTATAAGGTTGCTAAAAAACTGTATATTGTGAAACAAAATCTTAAAAAATAGAACATGGATTCTTTTGGACACATCTTTGATATTAAGAAGTCTCTCATCCAATGTTTGGATTTAGTCCAGGAGGAAATCCAATCTAAGGGCTTGTCAGGGCAACTTAAATTGCATGAAGACTCTCTCTTGGAATACCTTGATGACATTGTTTCAAAGGAGGAGAATTTCTAGAGGCAGAGATCTCAGGCTATTTTGCTCCAATCCAGGGATTGAAATTCTAAGTTTTTCCATCTTACTGCCCTCAGGAATAAGTCGTCAAATAATATTTCTTCCATTATGGATGATGGGTTGTTGTTGAATGATGATGAGGCTATTATAAGGGTTGTTGCTTGTTATTTTGAGCATCTTCTCAGATGATTTGTTCTGGAATCAACATAGTGTGGAGTCTTCACTCAAAGTCATTCCCTAGCTTGTTCTAGATCAGCTAAATAAGAATTTGGTTGCAATTCCTTCCTCGAATGAGATCAAGGAGGTGGTGTTTTCCTTTGAAGGTAATAAGAATTGAACGCAACTTTCATTGTTTTGATTCCCAAGACTACTAATGCTAATGGTTTTGGATATTTTAGACTGACCAGCCTCTGTAATTCTATTTACAAGATTTTTTCCAAAGTGTTAGCTACTAGACTCTAGAGAATTATTCCTAATCTTATTTCTAAACATCAAAGTGGTTTTGTTAGGGGTCACCAAATAATGGATTCTATCATTATAGTCCATGAGGTGGCCCATTCTTTGAATGCTAATAAGAAGTTGAGTTTTTTCCTTAAGCTAGATCTTCTCAAGGCTTATGACATAGTTTGTTGGAAGTTCTTGTTGGCAATTTTGGTTTGCTTTGGTTTTTTTCAAAAGTTCCTGCAACTTGTTGAATAGCTTATCTCGACTCTTCCTTTTGATGTTCTTGTTAATGAATCTCCCTCTCCATTTTTCTAGAGCTCTTGTGGTAAAGGTAGGGGGACCCTATTTCTCCACTGATGTTCATTTTAATGGTGGAAGTTTTGGGCCGAAATATTCATAAGGAATTATTATCTAGTCCCTTGAGGGGTCTTACCCCTTCTTCCAAATGTGAGCCTATCTCTCATCAATAGTTTTTTGATGATACAATCATGATGGATAAATATTTTGTCTGTGAAATCTAGGATATTAAGTTGTTGATTGAGGGTTATGAGAAGGCTTCTAGGTAGCATTTTAATTTCCCCAAGAGTCAGCTTTTTTTTCTCAATACTCTGTAGGTCCTCCAATTGAAGTTAGAAAGGATTTTATCATGCAATAAGGGTGACTTGTCATTGTAGACACTAAAAAATGTCCTAATCAATATCATACACTCAAAACAAGTTTACTAACATCATTTCCTCTTTAATCCATCCTCTATTCACTTAATTGATTGAAATAACCTAACTATTTAATTAATTACATATTTTTTTCCTATGAACCTAATTCATCAAAATTGGGTTAATTCATTCCCCTTCATGCTAATATTTCATCTATTAAATTAAATAAATAAAAACATTTAATTCAATTCCCTAAGTCTTCTAATTTAATTAAATAACCCTAAGTTATTTAATTAAAAATCATTTCATCTCCCCCCTTTCATTAAATCATTTAATTTAATGAATATCACTTTATTCCTCCAAATCCCCTAATTGCATGATTAAATCTCATTTAATTAGCAATTAAACTATTTTTTCGTCTAAAAGGGGAATTTTCCCATGGAATATTCTTTATCCCCTTATTTGCACAATTAAAGTTTTCTTTTAATTTGCAAAATTCCTTTTTCCTCACCCAAAGGAATATTCTTATTCCTTCATCATTTGAAAAAGGGATATTTTCACTTGTCTTTTTAAGAAATTTTTAACCTTCAACCTTTTGGACAAGTCACCTTTGATCTATGTGAGTAGGTCAAAAGTTTCTTTGTTTGAAGCAAGTCTGAACCCTTGATTAGAATCACATCATGCATTCTCATCCGTTGATGATAATCCATAATACATGCCTCTCATCTCCTTCATCTTGAACCATTGATTAATATTTTCAATCTCAATCCTTCATTTCATATTTTCTCTCCTATAAATAGGTCACTATTTGGAGATAAATTGATCCATATTTTTAGAGAAAACTTATGTTGTTGAATTCACTTGCATCCATACTCTCAATTTACTAAATTTTTAGCTTATCTTAGTTAATTTTAGTTGCATCATAGCTTAGAGCATCCATTAATGGCTTCCATGCATCCATCTTAGTTTGTATATGAATTAGGGTTTCCATCTTTTAGCATAGCACTAGCTTAGATTAGCTTAGCAATAGCATAATTAGTTCAATTTTAACATAAAATCATGGTAACTTAGCTTGCATCATGTTGATTTTTAGCATAAACTATGTTTTCATACATCAATTACAATGGTTTCATCGATTCTCTTCCATAGAATTGACTAAAACAAAGTCACTGATCACGAGATTGGGAAAGGGTCATCATTTCACATCAACACGACACCAATTCTAAAACAGGATAAGTTTCAAATGGGTTAGATTAGGAATTTAATTGTTTTCTTAGTTTGTAACTTTCAATTTCAGTAAAATTCTTAGTTTAAATTTCCAATTTGAATGATCTTGTTTGTAGATGTAGGTTTATTTGGTGAAGTTATGCTTTGATTCATCATGAATTAAGCATAATCGACCCTCACTGACATTTCCTCATCTCACATTATGGCGCTAGAAGGAGGGAAAACCATTAAATTAATAGTTTTGGGCTCGAATTCTATTTGTTTGCTATTTTGCAGGTTGTAGTGACGCCCAAAATACAAACAACGACATTATTTAAAGAGTGTCGCCATATAGCTACACCATCACAATTTGAAATACTGATGCCAAATTAATGCATCAAGCTAATTTAAATCTGGCGACGCTTATTTAATCTGGAGGTATCAAAAATTTCAAATGGAGACACCAAACTTCACCAGAGTGATGCCAACGAATTTCAAACTGCGATGCTATTGAGAGTAGTGACGCTGAAAAAAATTGCTACGCTATCATGCTCATTGTTCCTACTATAAAGCAACACCCATTTTCACCAGAGCGACACCCATACTTCAAACTGTGAGTATACTATGTTTAGTGACGCTCGGCCAGGGTAAGAAATTTTATGCTTGTTTTCTTGACATGTAATTTAATTTCTTTGTTTTATCTGACTACTAATGAATGTCTAACTATGTTCTGGTTGTTAGACTAACAGGGTTTTTTAGGTTCAAAGACATGGAGCTAAAGTGAAGAAAGTATTTTCTATCTCAAATTTTGTGATTGTAACAAGTGTTTAACGCTTTGGGGAAATTATAACCCAACATTCATGCTTTCTTCTTTACACTTTAGGACAACTAACTTTCCATTGGGCTTGAAACTTACAATCTTAGGACCAACTAGATTTCAATTGGGCTTAAAACTCATTTTCAAAATTGGTTAAAAATGAACTCTCATCATTGTTTTTTGGGTTTAAAATGAATGCGCAAAGTTGGATAAAATTAAACCTTCACATCATCGTTTTACTTTGGGCTTAAAATTGAACAAGGCAACTTCATATTTCATTTGGTGCTTAAAATGAACTCATCATTACTTTGAAGGGTAAAAATTTACAATTCTTTGCTATGTTTTGTGATTTTCAACATTGTTAGTGGATGCCTATGCAATTATCTTGTGCCATTTGGTGACCTTGAGAAACATAAACATTCCTTAACACTTTCCAAAATTACCCACATCTTTCAATTTGCATTAAAACTATAACCCCCTTGCGAGTGTGAGAAAAATGCATAGCATGTGTTCTCTCTTTGTTCCTACGAATGAAGATGATCAAAATACAGATGTACTTCCTCACTATTTTTCATCTTTAGAGGGCCTACCTTGGTGGGAAAAAGTACGCACCCTAAGGGAATGACCCAAGCGATAACAAGCTAACGCCAAGCTCTTCCAAACTTCCATATAAATTTTTGGTTGTGATGAAAATCATGATCAATGGGAAGCGGTTTATGATAGGTCTCCCCTAGTATCTTTATGATGCATAAAGCCCTTGTTCTAAGGGTTGGGAGACCTCTTGAGGGAGTTTATCATTGCACCCCCTAAATTGGAAGCCTTTATTACAAACTCTTGTGTAGAAGCCAAAAATTCTTAATATTTGTTGGTGTCAAGAACAGTCATTCTGAAGCTGCCCCACATTTGTGTTGGATGTTGTGGATGTGCTGCTGATATTTGGTTGTCATTAATGTCAACACTATTAGCATGTGTTGTATTGAAGGTTGTATATGTTGAGGATATTGAGAAAATTGTTAAAAGAAGAGTTGCAGGTTCCCAGTGGTACAGTGAAGGCCATGAAGGTGTATTGTTCTTTACGTTGAAGATCAGTTGTTTTGGATTAAAGGGTTTGTTGCTAAGTGTATCTAGTTCATCCACCAGAAGTTTTAGAGGTCCATGTGAAGTTTTGATCATGCTATGAACAGTTGTGTTCTGACAATATTTCAGTGGGTTATGTCAATGTTCTTGAGCGAAGATTATGTGTTTCTGGTAATTCCTATTGTTGTGGATGTCTCTCTATTGTTTCTTGGTGCTCATGGATGTTTCTAGATCATGCTCTATCTTTGTGGTATGTCTACATTGATTGGTGTGCTCGTGGTCGAATATTTTTCTCTATATGTTCATTTTTTCATGTTTTTGCCCGACATGATGGTGGTAATGTGTTGTGGATCTTCGAGGTGTAATTAATTAAAGTATTTTTGTGTGGAGTTATTAATTTGGGTCTCCACTATGTTGTGGCCGACCTTGGTGGATTCGTATTACAAATTTATTTGTAAATTCGGGCTGACATTGAAAATATATTTTATTTTTCTGGCCGACTAAGTTGTGGATGTAATCTCATGTTGCGGATATATAAGAGCAATTATTTCTTCAATTGAAGAGTGTGTGTGTGAAAAGTGGTGTTTTTGTGCTTAGTTTTCTCCTATATGTGAATATCATTTGATAGCAAGAGAAGAGTGTGAAGAAGGTTGAGCAGAGTGTGAAGAAGTTTGAGCAAAGTGTGAAAAAGGTTTTAGGTGCTTAACTGGAACTGTAATCAAGCTTGTGTAGAAGCTATTTTCTCAGTTCACATTTGGATGGTTTTAATCCAAACCTTTCTTTGGACAGTGAGTCCTCTTTTGTATTTGAGCAGTGAGCTCTAGGCAGTGTGCCTAAATGCATGTGCATTCCCATTATTCGTATACTTTTAATAGGGTATAATATTGTGGACTAATCTCCACCGTGGTTTTTCCCCTAATAGGGTTTCCATGTAAAAATCTTGGTGTTTTCTGTGTTTCTGATGTGTTGACTGTTTATGTTTTATTATTCATTCATCAGATTTGAGATTAAGTTAAGTAAAGATTGAAAAGTTTAATTATTCTACGACAACTGATTCACCCCCCCTCTCAGTTGTTTGTCCTTATTTTTCCAACAACTTATACTATTCAATTGTAGAAACAAAAAAAACTCCTTTTGATCTCCGAATTTTAAGGATTTTGAGATTTGGTGGTCCCAAGAAGTGTGTGTTGTGGAGGGGAGCCAGTGTCGCCAAATCTCTAACTGTTCACATTGTCTAGTGTTTGGAGAAATCTGAGTGGGGATTCAACAAATATAGCCATTTCTAACCTAGGGTTGTAATGATTGTGAGTCAGCTTAATACTCTACTTGATTTCAAAATGATACAAAAATAAACATTCACTATCATCCTCAAAATTTTAAACACTTTGGCCTAAATATGGACCTCCTGAGTTAGCCTTGATATTACTACTTGTCCTAAGGATTTATCCTTAGCGATTTCTAAATATCTTGACATTAATCTCAAATCCATATTTTCCCAAAGATAACATAGGACATTATGGCTTTAATCTCATGATTTTCATGAAATGGACATTGTGAAAGTTATGATGTTTTGGACATAAACATTTAGTTTGGAAATATAATCAAGACAAGTGTTTGTGGTAAAATCAATTCACTTAAGTAAAGATAAATTGACAAATGAACTCCACATGACTATTTGGAGACCGATTTCTCCCATTGAACAACCTGATCTTCCAGGTGCTATAATTCAGCCAAACTTTGAACTCATTAATGGTGAACAAACCAATCTCATTAGCAGTTGAGAAGCTTCACTTTTGAAACCAAGGAAACAAATACATAGTGGAGAAACACAACAACCATTTTAGATGAGTAAGAGGAACAATCTAATATTGAGGCTAGAAAGCCCATATTACCACCACCTGTGTGGTAATAAATATCCTCCTTTCTTCCATAAACTTAAAATGTTTTTACATGATCTCATGTAGAATCAAGATACCTAAGGTAAAGTCTATAGGTTGTCATTTTAGACTTAGGAATCTCACTCCAAAAGCTCTCAAGAAACACCTTTTAGCACTTCACAGAAATAGAGATAGGTTGGTAGCAAAATTTTATAGACACACTTTGAGGTACAGTCCAAAATTATATGCATTCTTTTGGAGTCAAAATCCTAATCATTTTTACCGAACTCCTTTAAATGATCCATCACACAATAAAAATTGATAGGGGAAGATCTCCATCCCATAATTGCAAACTATTACTGCTTGTTAAGAAACTTTTATACTCGAGCTAGGAGGATCCAAACAGGTCTAAACATCCCCATCCATCCTCTCATCTAAATTGGTTCTTTAGGATTTGAACACTTTAGAGGTATAGCATCATTCTCACTACCTTGATCTTGTCAAAACAAAGGTTCACTTTAGGTCAACATTGGGTCAAACATCTCACTCACCCCTTCATCAAATTTCATCTCACTTCACCTATCTTTGCAAAATTTTGAGTACACCAACACTTTGTGACTTAAACATCAAATCAAATAAAACCAACCCCTAACTTAGCTACTTTGTATGTGAAATGTATCCTTTTCAATGCACTTAGTTAAGTTAGTTATCATCTTTGAACTAGTTCATCTTGAAGGTCATGATTCTACCCTATTGATTTATAAGTTCATAAACATCCTTTATCCCAACATCAAAACATCAAGAGTAAGTCAAAAGTGTTGTTTCAAAACAGTTGCAAAGATCACTCTCCACATCATCCATCTCTTCATCCCCCACTATCAAAATTGCTCCAAAAAGACTTAGAGCATCACTTTTACCTAGATTTGAGTCAATTAGAGAGTTAAAACATCACAAATCAAAACAAAACTCTCCCACATGTGACACAACATTTATGGTAAAGACTAGATCACAACACAAGAGAATCATGGAGAAAAAAAAACTGACATTTACCTCAAGTGATCCAAATCCTTTAGAATTTGATCCAAGGAGTCAAGTTACACCATCACAACAACCTTCATCACCATTAGGACCATATGAGATAGAATATCTCACCAACAACCCCTTTGAACTCACTAGGGAGGAACTTATGGAACATCAAACTTTTGAAAATGTAGCTCATACCTCCTCAACGTTTGTGGCACATAATTTAACACAAGGTTTCACAACTCCATTGCTAGGGCTAAACTAGAATTACATTCCTAGTATTGCAACAAGCCTTTCGAAATAATTTGGTCATGCCATTTCATTTGAAAATAGTACACTAGTGGGAACACTTGAAACTAATCCTCCATCTAACACCACCACTTGGACACCTAGTTTTGGTGCTCCTCCTGTTCTTGAAGATCCTAAGCAAATATACACACTTTTCGATATTCTTACTCAACCATGACTTTAACATATTGAGGGCATCCTTCTTCATCCACATCCATGAGTACAAGTGTTCCTACCATTACACAAAGCAGTGTGGATCAGATATCTCAAAATAGCGTGGAAGGGCATACTAATACCATACCACAAAGTCAACCCTTGAAGCAAATAGGGACATCCTTACCCAATACTCCAATGGGTTCATCTATACCATTGGTTTCACAAAACACATCCACACCATCCATCATCAATCCACCTCAAAACAATCCCTTGGTTACAAGTTCTATCAATCCAGGAAGCACCTTGATCACAAATCCCATGTTTACATCTTTGGCACAAGGAAATCCTCAAAACATGGGACAATGAAATCTCTTTAATCAATGTACTCAAGGTCCTAATGTGTCATTTCCATTGCAAAATTTAATGAAAACATCTTCATCTTTTCCTATAATTCCCTTTGCTATACCAAGTCAAATAGGACCTCAGACATACATCCCTTGATGCAGGAGCATCCCTGGTTGTAAGCAATCTTGCATCAACCGAAAACATTTGCATTTATGTTTTCTTGCATTTTAAATAGTTAGTTGTTAGGACCCAGTCTCAATGTTTCATACCACATTGTATCACATTGTAAATTCAAAGCTCATGGAGTAGGATATATGATCTTCACGGAAACATATACATCATATCAAAAATTCAAGTGTTTTGGAGATTCTAGTATGAAGATATTGCTAACGGAACATCAGTTGTATTTGGACAGAGAGCATTCACAAACCAATCTTGGTTTTTCAAGTGTGCAGACCTATCCCATGACTTGTGGAGCTTAGGAAACCATTTCATAAGGATGCACATTCATCAAGGGACCTTTGTTCCGATCCACATCATGTTTATCCAAGGATCAAAGGGAAATCATATGTTTTGGCCGACCTTCTCATGTTTCATTAACTTTGGGGTTTGAGACCTCTTGAGGCTGACGCGAATCTTTTTAGAGCTGGAAAATGATATATAAGCATTGTATAGTTGCATTAGGCTAGTAGTGTTGATAGTAGTGAGAGTGATAGAGATAAGGACTTCGACCCACATTGTCTTTCTAGGCTTAATGCCATATAATTTTGTAATCTATAAGCCGGCAGGTAAGGCATGTTGCTAGTGAATAATTTATCATTCTATATATATGCAAGTGAAATTGTTATTCCAATTCATTTATTTTATGTTATGTTTACTCTCACTGCAAGGTTGGATAGTCCTATTTCCAGACCCTCCATCCTTGAATGCACCAAGTGGTATTAGAGCGAAGTTACAAAGTTGAGCGAAGGAATTCCATAAGATCTTTGTGTTGACAGATCGCCGACTTGAGGCAGCCTACTTGTGTTTGTCAACATATCACCGATTGTGAGGAATTTGTGACCCTGTAGCTAGATCGTTGACTTGAGGTAGTTGCACCCAATCCTAGGAAGAGATGTCACCGAGGAGAATTCATACTATTATTAATGTTGCTGGAAAGATGGATGAGATGATGGAAATGATGCGAACAATGAAAGTGAGACTGGATGATGTTGAAGAAGATAGAAGAAAAGGCTTAAACCCTAGACCTAATGATGAAAGTGATGATGATGAATTTCAAGCTACAGGACAAACTGAATAGACTACAGAAGAGGAAGAATCAAATTAGGTGAAGATGTTAAAGGAAATTTTGAAAATAGGAAAGTGACCTAGAATGGGGATTGTGAACTATACTAGTAACCTAAACCTTGAAGAGTACTTTGAATATGAAGAAATTGAAGATCTAGAGAGAGTGATATTTGCGAAGACTAAAATGAAAGGACATGTTGCAATATGGTGGAAGGAAGTTCAATTGGAGAGAAATAGGAAAGGTAAAGAGAAGATTATGAAATGGGATAGAATGGTGACAAAATTGAAGAACCAGTTTGTACCCATGAACTATGAGTTGGAGCTGCTAAAGAGATTTCAAAACCTGAGACAAAAGGAAAATACTATGAAGGAATACACAAGAATTTCATAAGATCATCATCATGACTGAACATAGTGAATCAAGCAAGGAGAAAGTGGAAAGATATATCAATGGAATGAGGATGAACATTTAGAAAGAGTTGAGTCTGGTAAGGATGAATTTGGTAGAGGAAGCATATCAATTTGCATTAAATGTGAAAGAAAAGCTAAAAAAAAGACATGAATAGAGGCAGAGAGGAAGATGAGGTAAATTTCTGAGATGAAGATCATATTTTGAAGTAGAAAAGCCATATGGGGAGAAAAACAAGGACAAAGATTCATGTGGTTGCAATGAAGAGAGGGATTCCAATTCATACCAAAAAAGGAGAGATGATAGAAATTCTTACTGCCACAATAGAGGAGGATATAATTCTTACTCTAATGATGGATACCAGAGAGATGAGAAAGGATATGATAGGAGAAATTTTAGAGGAACCTGTTTTAAGTGTGGAGGAGGACATAGAGCATTTGAGTGTCACCAAGAAAGTAGGAAGATTGAAAACCATGCAAGAACCAGATATGCAGAGGAAGAAGCAGTGAGTTTCAGAGGAAGTCCTGAGAAGGGAGAATCATTATTCATGAGGAGAGCACTGTTCTAGGAGAAAGAAGTATCCAAGGAAGCACCACAAAGGAAATGTTTGTTCTAGACTAGATGCAAAGCAAGAGGTAAGTGTTGCAAAGTTATCATTGATAGTGGTAGTATAGATAACCTAGTTTCTAAGGAAACGGTGACAAAGTTGAATTTGGAAAGAGGAAAACATTTGAAGCCTTATAGGATAGCCTAGATTCAAGATGAGCAGAAGATACTAGTAAGTGAACAATGTCTAGTGAAATTAAAAATAGGATCATATCATGATGAAGTTATGTGTGATATTATGTGGATGGATGTATGTCATATGTTGGGTAGACATTGGAAGTATGATAAGAAAGATATACATGATGGGAGAAAGAATACCTATACCATAACATCCAATGTGTTAGCTCTCAAAAATGCAGGTTTGAACCACAAAAGGTTGCCAAGCTTTCACAACGTTTTAGGGTAATAGACAAGGTCAAAAGATTTTGGACCTTCTACTCTTCAGGTGCTGCTAGACCTAGGCAGGTGTACCTATTTGAATGATGCAGACTTGACTTATGATTATCTTTCAGGCAATAATTTTTCCATGAGGGAAAATGAAGATGGACAAATAAAATCAAATTTGGTATAAATTGTATACCAATATTCAAAACTAAAACCTAATATGTTTGGTTAATAGATGTAAAAATATGAGTGAAACTAAAAAATGAAAAAGAAAAGACGAATGCCTTATAGGGTATGTGGAGTCAAGAAAAATCCGAAACAAATACTTTGTTCTAGAATACATTCAAGTTATTTAGCATTTATTTGGTTTATAGCTTGTATAAACAAGCGAGGTTACAATTACTAAGTTCTTCTTAGTGATCCAATTGACATTCTCTAATTACTATGATCAATTTAAAGAATTTAATCTTTACTAGAAAGAAACAATTAATTGACCATACAGATGCAGCAAATGTGCACTGACAAATTGGATATAAACCTATTACACCAATTCAAATAACAAGAAAACATCCTACAGGAGACAACTTCAATAATACTTTCAACGAACACAATAAACAACCAATACCAGAAACAACTGCACCATTGTATTAGATTTCAATTGATATCTCCATGATTTTACATATGCAACATAGTCTCACCTTTGCCAAAAAATTGTATTCTACTATATCTCTGCTATCCTCTATCCTATTCTACTTATCACCTTCATTTTGTTTCCAAAACGAACATTTATACATTGAGAATACAAAAGGACACGTCCTTTCGGAAATTGAAATATCACATTTTACAAAACAAAAGATAGAGAATAATTAGGCTCTATTTAGCCACAAGTGAGTTTTAGTGAGGTGATCCAAATAATCCAGGTGCTCGTATGTGTCCCCATCTCCAACAACATTTCGGATCGTGATTTCCATCTTGACCATCTACTCATTATGCTCGCTCACTTCCTCCAACGCTGTATCTTCTGCAGAAGTTGTCTTCATGACTTCATTCAACATTGACTCACATTCATTTTTCCATCTGGTGGCATCCTTCAATTCCCCTTTGTCATCAGAGAATGTAATCACAGTCTTCCTGGCAGCATCCATCAACCCTTGTTCATCCCCTTGCAATTCATCATAGAAATTTCGATGACGATTGATAATATGATTTGTAGCTTCAAGTGCTGCACTGTTAGAAACATCACTTTGGGCTAGTTCATGAAACTTCTCCATAATTTGTTCATCCATCCTTGTGTGCTCTTTTAATGCTACCAGAGTATGAGAGTATTTTCCCCATAGTTTATTTAACCAAGACATCAAATTATCCTGCCTCTTCTTGACAATTGCTGCAATTGCATCGTGCTTTCCCTGGGAATAAGCACTTGATCCTACCCAATGATCTTTTACCTAAGGGATTTCTCCTTGAGTGAGCATTTTGGTAGGCCCCATTGAAATACCAACCAAATCTTTCAGTCTATCATTCTCTCTCAAAATTCTTTCATTATTTTCCTTGTACATTTCTCTTTCTTTTATCAGCATCTGGATATGTGCTTTGTTCAATTTTGCAATATTGATCCCAATTTCAGCAGTAGCCACAGGATCAACCTCTCCAACCTTTATGGTCATGACATGGCCAAATTCCTTCTCTGTGTCAATCACCACTGATTTCATGTGGGGTGGGTATAATTCCCAAATCATCAGTGACCCTTCATCAGTATTATACTTGGAGCCTACATACACCTCTATTACCTTTTCCTTGTCAAGCTTGTGTGTAGCATTGCTATCCTTCAAGAAACTATCAAAAACTAATACATAATTCAAATCAAGTCTGGGAAAGATTATGACACCAGCACTTTCCAACATTTTCCTCCCATTTTCAGGAGTCATATTTGTCATTTCATCATCCACACACTTTCTCAATTGACCTAGTAATTGCTCCTCATTCCCTGAGGTGACATCATAAACATTCTCTCTTATTTCCTTCCCCTTCTGATTATACAAGAATGCTTTGAATTCTTAGGAATTTATGAATTCATCATCTAATACAAATGATCTATATTCCATATGTCTTGCATCAACATCACCACTTTCTATAATCTGTTCTCTAGTTGGGCAAACATATTGTTGAGTCCTCAACTTGGATACCTTTTCTAGTTTACCTTGTGGCACATTATCCCTTGGTGTCTCCTCTTCTCCAGAAGTCAATTGCATCATTTCTTGCAGCCCTTGGTTATACCTTTCAACCACCATTTCAGCTTCATCTTCATCCAAGTTTCTAATCATATCATCAAAAGGATAGGGTACATGCTGATACCCTCCAAAATTTATCTTCAGCTTAGCAGAATTGATATATCCCTCTAGATCAAAATCCTTTCTGGGTGGTCCTCTCTTCATATTATAATGCAACAATCTATCAAGGATTGAATTGTATCCTTAGACAACACAGTGAAGTCACCAAAACACAATGTACTAGGCATAAAATCCTACTTCCCAAAAGAGCTGAAATGCATCAGACTGCTGTAATCCATCTGTTTGACAATTTCCAAATATGCAACTCTGTTTGGAACTGTCCTTGGAAGAATGAAAGGGGTATCTCTGAATCCATATACTCTGATCACTATAGCTCCCTCCAAACAATACCAGTCTCCCCAGTTATGATCAATTGGCCCATTGAAGTCTTTTGGCCGCAATAATCTCTTAATCTCATTAGTCAATGAATAATTACAAGGATACTCATACAACTTATACAATGTTTTTACAAAATTCTCTTCAAGATGGATGAAACTAGAATTAGAAAACTTGGTGTCCCAAATAGCAATCCACAACTTAATAGGCAATGCTTCACCCTCCTTACCAATTTGAGAAATTCTCATTTTTGGAGGCCATACTCCCAACTCCTGTCTAAAATATAACACCAAGTGCATCAACAATGAATAGTGTCTAAGATGAACAATAGATGATCTGCCCTTGATAGCCATCAATCTTGAATCAAGCCCCCTAGAAATGTATGAGGCATAATCAAATGACCTAGAATTATGATACTAGATATCTGCTATGATAATCATTGGCACAATTGACATGAATTCTGGGACATCCATTTCCAACACCTAACACACTGAGAAATATGTGTACTTCATATAAAGCTCAAACAAGTCCACATGATAAGGAGGCCCCTCACTATCTTGCAGAGGATCTGGCTTGCTGCCCTATTTAATCCTATGAATTGGCAACCTCTAGCTCTTGTAAGTCGTATCCATTCTTGAAAATTCTTTCTCCAATTCTCCACAACTGATCTTCTCATTGTAGAACCCTTCTAATTTGAAAACCTCACCTATTGCTTCTTTCGACACATATATTTGTGGTTTCCTAGATGGGTCACATATAGCTTTATGTTTAGGATCATAATTATCTGCAAGCAATTTCACTAGTTCTGCATTCACAAATACATTAGGGCACACCAGTTTCCCTACATTCAGCTTCCAAGGATTACAGACTAGTTCAAAATGGTTTCTCCTATGGTAGTGAAAATTGAATAGTTCATATCCTCTTACAACAATCCAAACATCGCCTATGAACTTGCATTTATCATCTAACTTATCAACTTCTACCCTAAGTTGTGCGGACCTTCTGGCTTTAGGCCCTGAACCAGGTAACTGGTTAATAAGATCCTGGTTTAACCTCCGTTCAGCGCCCTCATGCTCTATATCAACCTTTTGTTTCTTTCCTTTTGACTGACTACTCTCACCAAGCTTTCTACCCTTAGCTTTTCTAGAACCAGAAGACTCCATTCTTCAAGATTACAAAACTTAAAATTAGAAGGCTAAGATGCAATTACTCACAGTATTCTGTTTGAGCTCCTCAGAATAAAAGACGTCCCGGTTCTCTGTTCACCTTGCCAATTCTTCTGCAATCAATTCAGTACTGAAAAATTGATTAAACCTTCACTGTTATATCCCATCACGCCATTAATGAAGCAAGAATGAAGGCTCATTTGAAACTGGAACTATTGCATCAAATGTCCTGTTAGTGAGAGATTTTCAAATTTGGGGCAAAGTCATTTTGCAACGTTTACTAAACCTTTCGGCAAAACATTCTGTGTTCTTACCGACACCTGGAATCAAATTAATGACTATCGCTTATGTTTTTCATGTTGCTGTGACAATTTCAATTCGGGGAGATGTCTCATAGATATCATTGTGTCTTACTGAGACATGTTCTTCAATGAATTTTCCATTCGCTAAGACAAGATCACCCTTTTAGCCGATGAAAAGAATCTTACCGATGAAATAAATTCCATCAGCAAGACTCTGAAAACTCAGAAAGACTCATACCAATACCAAATGTCTCGCCGAACCCATTCCTCTAGATTACTCCATTCAGTAAGACTCACCCTGAAATACTCTGTCGGTATAACTTTCAGACCTCGGTGAAACTTACGCCGAAGATTTTTTCTCCTGGCAATGCATATCTCTATCGGCATAACATTTGAGTTGGCAAGACTGCAAGACCTCACTCCGAAATACTTTGATAGAGTCCCCTTGTATTTGATTTGGCAAGACAAGAGCCACTCACCAAGACCTTACCCTGATGCATGTGAGTCTTACCAAGATGTTTTCTTGTGAGCCGATCGGTGAGACAATATGATTTCATTATGACTTCACGCCGATACCAATCAGTTTGGCCGAAATGACCCCTTTATGTGCTAGTCAGTAAGACATATTGAATTCGCTGTGACATCACATTGATGCCTTAACCTTTTGCTGCTATATTTTTTTTAAATGCCGGTCGGCAAGAAAAAATACTTTGCCAAGACATCATCCCGAATACCTTTAGCTTGGCCGATACACTTCCACATGCGCCAGTCGGCGAGGCACAATGCATTCACTATGAATTCACTCTGACAATGATTCCTTTGCCAAAATTACTCTTTTTTGTCAACGAAACAAAAGAAATGTCCTGCCGATAATCTGCAACAAGCATACATTAGTGAAAAATACATAAGTTGGGGAGACTTTCACTATGTGTTGGAAATATGGGTAATATAATGGAATGTGAAGGACTAGATGGATTCAAATGGATCACATGACAAAAAATAAGCAAGACAATACAAAGTGGGAATTTTATGCTTATGATGAGGACTTATTAGAAACTCATGAATGCAATTAACTGTGAAAATTTCAAAATTTTATAGTTCTAACAGTGGCTCCGTCTAGGGATGAATGATAGTAAGATCATTGCAAGGATCTCTATTTCTGGGTGAGAAAACCAAACTCAAGGTGATAAATTTACGTGAGCAAGGCAGCATGAATGAGGATGCAAGTTACCCTACACTACTGTACATGGAAAAATTTATTTTGAAAGAAGGAAAATCAGGATTGTCCATGTACTGGCAAGTCCTGTTCCTTTTATTTCCTAAACTATTGTGCATGGAAAAGAACTTTAAAGAGGATCATCAAGAGTTGTCCATGCACTGGCAACCCTTAATCCTCTATGTTACTCAAGAGAAAAATTGTTTCAAAAATTTCCCATGTACAGGCAATTCCTGGTCTTCACCAGCCATATTCTGTAGATAGTATGAATCTTCACCTCTCTTTCCAACCACAACAAAAGGTCTCAGCCATAAAGCTTCAAATTTACCATGCTTTCCCTTCTCCTGGTACCTTACGTTCCACATCGGTACCATATCACTTTCCTCAAATTTCCTATCCTTTGTTTTTTTGTCAAATAAATATTTCATCTGTGTCTGCAACTTTATGTTTTGATTTTGAGCCACTCTCCTTATTTCATCCAGTTCAGCTAGCTGTTCCATTCTTTCCTCCATGGGTTTAGGAACATCCAAATCTTCTTGAAGGACAAACTTGCAGACTGGTAACAAATTCTGCAAAGGCATCCTAGCCTATGTACCATACACTAATTCAAATGGAGATTTCCCAATTGTCTTTTTTACTATAATCCTATCAGCCCAAACAACCAGTCTTAACTTCAAATCCCAAGCTTTCTTATTGTGACCTAACATTCTTCTTATAATCTTTAGAAGACTCTTATTTCTAGATTCTACTTGTCCATTAGCCTGTGGATGGTAAGGAGCTGCATAAGAAATAGTAATACCATTTGAACTACAAATTTTTTTGAATTCATCTGATCTAAAACACATCCCATTGTCAGTGATCAGCCTCAATGGCGTACCAAATCTGGTAATAATATTATCCATTAGGAACTATGTCACCACCTTACTTGTAGCTTGTTTAGTTTGAATCGCCTCTACCCACTTGGTAAAATAATCAGTGGCCACCAGTATCCACCTATGTCCACCACTTGATTTTTCTTGTATCTCTCCAATGAAATCAATTCCCCATTGATGAAAAGGGGCATCAACCTGCATGGGTTGAAGTGGAAAAGCTCCCTGATACTTTAGTTTTCTAGAGAATTTCTGGCAGGCTTCACATTTTCTCACATATGTAAAAGAGTCATTAAAAACCTTTGGCTAGTAATACCCTGCCCTGAGAATTTTATGCGTAGTTGTCTTTGTTGAGTAATGTCCTCCACAAACTCCATGCATTTCACTTAAGACATGTCTGGCTTGTGATTCATCCAAACACAATAATAGTATACCATCCCTATTCTTCCAAAAGAGATCTCCATCCATGAAGACATACTTAGATGCCTACAACTTCAGCGTTCTTTTCTGGTTGTCATTCAATCCCTCTGGACACTTCATGTATTTAAGATAATGCATGACATCTGTATACCATTGAGTATTCTCAATGCTTGCAATTGTATTCTCTCCCTCCACATTGCAATTTTTTTTCACTTCAATATTCGCTTCTGTCATCAACTTAGCTAAGCCCTGACCTCTTACCAGTTTAGTAATTTGTACCTCCATATCAAATTCTTGGATTTTGTTGATCCATTTGCATCTTTTACCTGTTACTTCAAACTGTGTCAGAATATCCTTGACAGCTGCATGAGGAACATAAGCAACCACCTTTGCTCCAACAAGATATGGCCTGAAAGCTTTTACAACTTTCACTAGTGCAAATGCCTATTTTTCCATTATATCATACTTTAATTCAAACCCTTTTAATGAATTACTGAAGAAGGACACAGGTTGTTCATGACCATCCTCATTCTTTTGCAACATAACAACAACAATAGTGTGCATTGAGGAAAATGAAAATATTTGAAAAGGCTTTGCAAAGTCTGGAGATTTGAGAACAAGAGCCTCCTTGATAGCTCGTTTGATGGATACAAAAGCTTCCAAGGCTCCTACAGTCCACTCTACCTTTTGTCCTTTCTTCAAATTTTTTGATATAGGTTTAATAATCTCAGCAAAATTAGAAACAAATCTCCTAACCAAATTAATCTATCCAAAGAACGACTATATTTCCTTAACAGTTTTAGGGACAAGAATTTTATCAATGGCCTCAACCCTTTCAGGGTCTATCCTAATCCCTTCCTTTGAAACAATATGCCCAAAGATCTTACCCTCTGTGACTACAAAATGACACTTCTGAGGGTTCAAGCTAATACCATATTCAATGGCTTTTATAAATACCTTTTCCAGATGATGAACATGATCTTCAGACTTCTTTGAGTAGGTAGTGAGGTCATCCTGATACACAACCATGATAACATTGATCAAATCAGCAAATACCACATCCATGGCTCTTTGAAAAGTCCCCCCTACATTAGTGAGACCAAATGGCATTCTTATGTATACATATGTTCCCCAAGGAGTTGTAAATGTTGTCTTATATTGCTCAGACTCTTTGACCATAACTTGGTTATACCCTTAAAACCCATCCATCATAAACAACAGTTCACACCCTGTTACCTTATGCAATATAGCCTCCATATTGGGTAGAGGGTAATTATCTTTGAGGGTGCTATGTTTAGATTTCTGAAATCTACACATAGCCTATTGTCTCCATTTTTCTTTCTCACAGGGACCAAATATGAGACCCACATTGAATGCCTGATTGGTTTAATGATTCCTCCATCTTTGAGCTTAGCCAACTCCTCCTGCATCTTAGGCTCCAATGTTGGATTTATGGGTCTTTGCTTTTGTCTAAAGGGCTTAGCATCTGGCTTCAATGGTATTTCATGTTGAAACAAGTCTTCCTTGTATGCTTTTAAATCTTCATAAGACCAAGCAAACACATGTTTATATTTTCTCAGCAACTCTATCAGCATTCTTCTAATTGTAGGATTTATCTTCTTCCCTATGTACACCTTTTTTGGTGCCATCTCAGTTCCCAAGTTAATTTCTTCAATATATTCCCTTTTAATAGGTGTTTGTTTCATGAGAGAGCGATCATTCCCATCATACACCCTCTCCAATGCCACTAAGCCTTTAGGAAGCTCTTTTTTTTTTCAGCTATAAGATTTCTTTCACAAAGATTGTTTGCTTCCCATCCACTTCTTAAACAAAGGCATTGAAGTCGATCTCTTGGGCTTCAAACTGATCTACACAGTGGAGGAACTTCGAAAGATCAATATCATCATTGAAGACCTACCAACTATAAATGTTGTCAGGAACAATAGGTCTTGTCTTGAATTCAATTTGTGACACCCCATCCAATGTAATATCATCTCTTTTCAATGCTACATTTTCTAGAAAATCAGCCATTATGTTATTTGATCTATCTATCCACTCGATTGAGAAGGCATCAAACAACTCAATTGTATCCCATACAACATTTCTATACTGCTTCAATCTTTTATGTTTTGCTGCATACTTGGACCTGATTTGTGAAACAACCAACTCTGAATCTCCAAGAACAACCAGCAACTTAATTTTATGTTTCATAGCTATATTCAGTCATGTTAATAAAGCTTCATATTTTGCCACATTGTTTGTACATTCAAATGCTAATAGGAATGAATACTTAAAAGTAATACCTTCTGATGAAACACATACTATCCCTGCTCCATTACCTTCTTGGTTCCAGGCTCCATCAAAGTACATCTTCCACACACCGTTGTGGTTCTATGCAGCATGCTTCTCAATTGGATCACTATTGGTCAACTCTGGCTGGGCTGGTTCTATATTGAAACTCCCAAGATCAACATCACAAAAATAGTTGATTTGATTTTGTGGAACATAGTCAATAAGCTGGTTCATCCTCGACTCCCTGTACAATTTCACCTCTTGGCCATTTACCGGAATTGTTGCATAAGATAGATCAAACTGGACATTTCCACAAATAGCTTTCTTCCACTGTCTTGATAAAAGCATACCGAATTAAGGAGAGGTGTCTATTACTGTTATATTAATATTGTAAGCCACTTGAGGATAAGCAGCTAACTTGACTTCAACATCTTTCATTATATCCACCACAGGAATAGGTCGGTTATCCATTGCATAACATTTTCCTTCATATGTATCCACCCACATGCCTAGTTGTTTCATCACTCCTACAAGCATAATATTCATGGTAGCACCTGAATCTATCATGCAATTTCTCAACAATTTGTTATTTATGAGTAATGTAGTGAAAAAAGGATCAACTTGTGGAGGGCTTGTCAACACATTACTCAAGCAAATTTCTGGAATACTTACTTTATCCTGCTTATTTTTAGCAACCATCTTATTTTCAGAACTTACATGTTTTTCATTTTCATTTGTTATCAATTAAACTGCACTGTCCCCGTATTCCTTAATTTTCATCATTTCAAGAAGTGGAATAGACATCTTTACCTGAGACAAGGCCTGAGTGAAATCAAAAGAGGAACCTTCTGCCTTAATCATTTTCTTTTGTTCTAATGTTTCTCCTTTGTTCTCTTCCTTTTCTCTTTTACCTTGTTGATCAGTCTTTTGAATTTCTTTGTTTAATTCTTTTACTTCATCCTTTTGGACATGCTTTTGTTTGCTTTCATCATGTTGTTTGTTTTCAACCCTTTTTGCAATTCCTTGTGTCGCCTTTTTCTCTTTCACAAAGATTCCCCTAGGAACACCTTCCTTCTCATTTACTGTCCTATTTCTCAACCAGTACTTACTTTTTTCTTCTTCAACTGCAGCAACAGTTAATCTCTCTATCTCCTCTTCAGTGAGTTTCCTCATGCTGCACTGAATAGGTGTTTCGACAGAATGCTGGTCTGTATAATCTTCTTCAAAATCAAAAAGGATCTACTGCTCAACCATGTGAATATTATATTTCTGATTTGAAACATCATACTCATAACCTTCATCCTCTAAAGATGAGTACCCCTCCTCCATATGGTGAAAAGTGTTTGAAGTCAAGTATACTTTATGATCTTCTTCACTATTTCTTGTCAACATTCCTTCCTCTTGCATTCTTTGGGCTACAACACAATAGTTAGGAGAATGTGGCTTATCACAGAGTTCACAAAAATAATTGTTATTTACCATATAAGCTCCCTTCTTTCTCAATGGATCAAGAGTTTCTTTGCTTCTAAGCCTATCTGTTATAGGTTTTCCATCCTTCCAATTTGTATTATAGGGTATGTCATGTAACCTTGGCGTAGGCCTTTCATTCCTGTATGCGTTCTCCTATTTATATTGATAACTATTATTTTGTTGAGGAGCCCTATGATTTTCTCTCTTATCAATCATCCCAGCAGCTCTCCTATTGTTTTCAATTGTCAATGCTATCTTCTGAGCTTCAGCCAAGTCTCTTGGGAATCTATTTCTTAATTCATATCCTGTTTTAGGATCAAATGCATTCAGGTAAACACTCAAAGCTATAGAGTCTGGCAACTTTGATCCAAGAGGAATTATATTCTGCAGCTTATTGAATTTTTGGTTGAAATCATAGATTGAGTCATTCAGATTTTTTTGAATTCGCATCAATTCATGAAGAGCAGCATCAGGTGCACTTTGATTCCCATATTGCTCAATGAATCAGTCCTAAAATATTTGGAGAGAATAAACTGAGGCTATTGCTAAGCTGTTGAACCAATCCCTAGCTTCTTCAATATCATGAATAATCTCATATGCAAATCTTCATAAGGAACATCCAAATCCTAAATGAAAGCATTGAAACTCCTTAAATGATCCTCAACAGTGATTGCATTACTCCCTATAAACTTAGGCACCAGGCCTCTCCAGCTGCCATCCATAGGATAAGGGTACAACTGAAACCCTGCCAGGTCAAATTGTCCAATCATAATGGTATACTGATGAGGAGGAGGGTTGGATGGATATTGATATTGGTACATAGGGTTATTATATTGTGCATTTTGTTGTGGCACATAATGCTAACTAGGAGGTGGATGATTTGTATGTTGTGTGGGAATATGAGGTGGATGATTTGGCTATCTATATTGATTCCCAATTTGATGGTGAGGGATCCTTGGTTGTTCAGAAGGCCATGTACCATAATTACCCTATTTATGAGGTGGTACATACTTTGGGGGGCCACCACCTGTGTGAGGAATGTTCTGAGCTTTCCGCAGTTTGAATTCTCTCATTCCATGTATCATCTGAGCTTTTTCCTGCTCTTCCCTCTCCTTTTTCTAAGATTCAAACCGTGCTTTAACTTCTTCATAAGTTAAAGATTTATAGTCTTCTTGAGGAATCTCCTGATCAGTGGATCCATTTTGGTTACCTTCCATTTTTTTATCATATTCATGTTGAATTCTGAGTCGTTCAGCTTCGCGTTCGACTCTAAACTCAGCTTGTTTCTGAGGATCGTGAAAAGGATTTCTTTGATCTTCTGGGGTACAAGGTTCTGCAATTGAATTATCTGTCCATGTATCAAAAAAATTATATGTTTCACCATGAGGTATTGATGATTTGTCTTTGTTTGTCATGCACATGTCCTCACTTTTCCCTTTACCATTGTCATCCTTATCATTTTTGTATGTCCACTTAATACTTCCACCAGGAGCTCCAGAATGAACTCCCCTAAATTGAGATCTTCTTCCATTCATACTGCAATGTTTTATCAGAGTCACCACTCACTTTCTTAAAAGTGAGAAAAAATTGTTACTTGTTATTCCCAACGGAGTCTATATATAGGATTTCTAACTCTATGATTAAGGCATAGATTCTTTGTTACTCCCCAATAGAGTCCTCAATTTGTTAGCTCTCAAAAATGCAGGTTTGAACCACGAAAGGTTGCCAAGCTTTCAAAATGTTTTAGGGTAACAGACAAGGTCAAAAGATTTTGGACCTTCTACTCTTCAGGTGCTGCTAGACCTAGGTGGGTGTACCTATCTGAATGATGCAGAATTGACTTATGATTATCTTTCATGCAATAATTTTTCCATGAGGGAAAATGAAGATGGACAAATAAAATCAAATTTGGTATAAATTGTATACCAATATTCAAAACTAAAACCTAATATGTTCGGTTAACAGATGTAAAAATATGAGTGAAACTAAAAAATGAAAATGAAAAGACTAGTGCCTTATAGGGTATGTGGAGTCAAGAAAAATTTGAAACAAGTACTTCATTCTGGAAGATATTCAAGTTATTTAAAATTTACTTGGTTTATAGCTTGTATTAACAAAGCAAGGTTACGATTATTGAGTTCTTCTTAGTGATCCAATTGGCATTCTCTAATTACTATGATCAATTTAAAGAATTTAATCTTTACTGGAAGGAAACAATTAATTGACCATATAGATGCAGCAAATGTGCACTGAAAGATTGGATATAAACCTCTTACACCAATTCAAATAACTAGAAAACATCCTACAAGAGACAACTTCAATAATACTTTCAACGAACACCATAAACAACCGATACCAGTAAAACTACACCATTGTATTAGATTTCAATTGATATCTCCATGATTTTACATATGCAACATAGTCTCATCTTTGCCAAAAAATTGTATTCTACTGTATCTCTGCTATCCTCTATCCTATTCTACGTATCACCTTCATTTTGTTTCCAAAACAAACATTTATACATTGATAATATGAAAGGACACATCCTTTCAGAAATTGAAATATCACAATTAAAAAACAAAAGATAGAGAATAATTAGGCTCTATTTAGCCACAAGTGAGTTTTAGCGAGGTGATCCAAATAATCCTGGTGCTCGTATGTGTCTGCATCTCAAACAACATTTCAGATCGTGATTTCCATCTTGACCATCTCCTCATTATGCTCGCTCACTTCCTCCAACGTTGTATCTTCTACAGAAGCTGTCTTCATGACTTCATTCAACATTGACTCACATTCATTTTTCCATCTGGTGGCATCCTTCAATTCCCCTTTTTCATCAAAGAATGTAATCACAGTCTTCCTGGTAGCATCCATCAACCCCTGTTCATCCCCTTGCAATTCATCATAGAAATTTTGATGACAATTGATAATATGATTTGCAGCTTCAAGTGCTACACTGTTAGAAACATCACTTTGGGCCAGTTCATGAAACTTCTCCATAATTTGTTCATCCATCCTTGTGTGCTCTTTTAATGCTGCTAGAGTATGAGATTATTTTCCCCACAGTTTATTTAACCAAGATGTCAAATTATCCTACCTCTTCTTGACAATTGCTGCAATTGCATCATGCTTTCCCTGGGAATAAGCACTTGATCCTACCCAATGATCTTTTACCTCAGAGCTTTCTCCTTGAGTGAGCATTTTGGTTGGCCCCATGAAATGCCAACCAAATATTTTAGTCTATCATTCTCTCTCAACATTCTTTCATTATTTTCCTTGTACGTTTCTCTTTCTTTTATCGGCATCTAGATCTGTTCTTTGTTCAATTTTGCAATATTGATCCCAATTTCAGCAGTAGCCACAGGATCAGCCTCTCCAACCTTTAGGGTCATGACATGGCCAAATACCTTCTCTGTGTCAATCACCACTAATTTCCTGTGGGGTGGGTATAATTCCCAAATCATCGGTGACCCTTCATCATTATTATACTTGGAGCCTACATACACCTCTGTTACCTTTTCCTTGTCAAGCTTGTGTGTAGCATTACTATCCTTCAAGAAACTATCAAAAACTAATGAAAATTTCAAATTAAGTCCAGGAAAGATCATGCCACCAACACTTTCCAACATTTTCCTCCCCTTTTCAGGAGTCATATTTGTCATTTCATCATCCACACACTTTTTCAATTGACCTAGTAGTTGCTCCTCATTCACTAAGGTGACATCATCAACATTCTCTCTTATTTCCTTCCCCTTCTGATTATACAAGAATGCTTTGAATTCTTAGGAATTTATGAATTCATCATCTAAGACAAATGATCTATATTCCATATGTCTTGCATCAACATCACCACTTTCTATACTCTATTCTCTAGTTGGGCAAACATACTACTGAGTCCTCAACCTAGATACCTTTTATGGTTTACCTTGTGGCACATTATCCCTTGGTGTCTCCTCTTCTCTAGAAGTCAATTGCTCTATTTCCTGCAGCCCTTGGTTCTACCTTTCAACCACCATTTTAGCTTCATCTTCATCCAAGTTTCTAATCATATCATCAAAAGGATAGGGTACATGCTGATACCCTCCAAAATTTATCTTCAGCTTAGTAGAATTGATATATCCCTCTGGATCAAAATCCTTTCTGGGTGGTCCTCTCTTCATATTATAATGCAACAATCTATCAAGGATTGAATTGTATCCTTCCTTAGACAACACAGTGAAGTCACCAAAACACAATGTACTAGGCATAAAATCCTACTTCCCAAAAGAGCTGAAATGCATCACACTGTTGTAATCCATCTGTCTGACAATTTCCAAATATGCAACTCTGTTTGGAACTGTCCTTGGTAGAATGAAAGGGGCATCTTCGAATCCATATACTCTGATCACTATAGCTCCCTCCAAATAATACCAGTCTCCCCAGTTATGATCAATTGGCCCATTGAAGTCTTTTGGCTGCAAGAATCTCTTAATCTCATTAGTCAATGAATAATTACAAGGATACTCATACAACTTATACAATGTTTTTACAAAATTCTCTTCAAAATGGATGAAACTAGAATTAGCAAACTTGTTGTCCCAAATAGCAGTCCACAACTGAACATGCAATGCTTCACCCTCCTTACCAATTTGAGAAATTCTTATTTCTGGAGGCCATACTCCCAACTCCTATCCAAAATATAACACCAAGTGCATCAACAATGAATAGTGTATGAGATGAACAATAGATGATCCGCCCTTGATAGCCATCAATCTTGAATCAAGCCCCCTAGAAATGTATGAGGCATAATCAAATGACCTAGAATTATGATACTAGATATTTGCTTTTATAATCATTGGCACAATTGACATGAATTCTGGGGCATCCATTCCCAACACCTGACACACTGAGAAATATGTGTACTTCATATAAGGCTCAAACAAGTCCACATGATAAGGAGGCCCCTCACTATCTTGAAGACGATCTAGCTTGCTGCCCTATTTAATCCTGTGAATTGGCAACCTCCAGCTCTTATAAGTTATATCCATTCTTGAAAATTCTTTCTCCAATTCTCCACAATTGATCTCCTCATTGCAGAACCCTTCTAATTTGAAAACCTCACCTATTGCTTCTTTTGACACATATATTTGTGGTTTCCCAGATGGGTCACATATAGATTTATGTTTTGGATCATAATGATTTGCAAGCAATTTCACTTGTTCTGCATTCACAAATACATTAGGGCACACATGTTTCCCTACATTCACCTTCCAAGGATTACAGACTGGTTCAAAACAGTTTCTCCTATGGTAGTGAAAATTGAATAGTTCATATCCTCTTACAGCAGTCTAAACATCACCTATGAACTTGCATTTATCATCTAACTTATCAACTTCTGCCCTAAGTTGTGCGAACCTTCTGGCTTTAGGCCCTGAACCAGGTAACTTGTCAATAAGATCTTGGTTTAACCTATGTTCAGTGCCCTCATGCTCTTTATCAACCTTTTGTTTCTTTCCTTTTGACTAACTACTCTCACCAAGCTTTCTACCCTTAGCTTTTCTAGAACCAGAAGACTCCATTCTACAAGATTACAGAACTTAAAATTAGAAGGTTGAGATGCAATTACTTACAGTATTCTACTCAAGCTCCTTAGACTGAAAGACATCTTCGTTCTCTGTTCACCTTGCCAATTCTTCTGCAATCAATTTGGTACTGAAAATTTGATTAAACCTTCGCTGTTATATCCTGTCGTGCCATTAATGAAGCAAGAATTAAGGCTGATTTGAAACTAGCACTGTCGCATCAAATGTCTTGTCAGTGAGAGATTTTCAAATCTGGGGCGAAGTCCTTTTGCAACATTTACTAAACCTTTCGCCAAAACATTTTGTGGTCTTACCGACACCTAGAATCAAATTAATGACTATCGCTTATGTTTCTCATGTCGCTGTGACAATTTCAATTCAAGGAGATGTCTCATAGATATCATTGTGTCTTACCGAGACATGTTCTTCAATGCATTTTCCAGTCACTAAGACAAGATCACCCTTTTCGCTGATGAAAATAATCTTACCGATGAAATAAATTCTATCGGCAAGACTCTGAAAACTCGAAAAGACTCATACCGACACCAAATGTCTCACCAAACCCAGTCCTCTAGATTAATCCATTTGGTAAGACTCACCCCAAAATAATCTATCAGTATAACTTTCAAACCTTGGTGAAACTTACGTCGAAGACTTCTTCTCCTGGCGATGCATATCTCTATTGGCATAACATTTGAGTCGGCAAGACTGCAAGACCTCACTCCGAAATACTTTGATAGAGTCCCCTTGTATTTGATTTGGAAAGACAAGAGCCACTCACCAAGACCTTACCCCGATGCATGTGAGTCTTACCGAGACGTTTGCTTGTGAGCCGATCGGTGAGACAATATGATTTCGTTATGACTTTACACCGATACCAATCAGTTTGACTGAAATGATCCCTCTATGTGCTAGTCGATAAGACATATTGAATTCGTCGTGACATTACATCAATGCCTTAACCTTTTGCCGATATATTTTTTTTAAATTCCGGTCAGCAAGAAAAAATACTTCGCCAAGACATCATCCCGAATACCTTTAGCTTGGTTGATATACTTCCACATGTGCCAATTGGTGAGACACAATGCATTTGCTATGACTTCACTCCAAGGATGATTCCTTTGCCGAAATGACTCTTTTTTGTCGGTGAAACAAAAGAAATGTCCTGCCGATAATCTGCAACGAGCATACATTAGTTAAAAATACATAAGTCGGGGAGACTTTCACTATGTCTTGGCGATATGGGTAATATAATGGAATGTGAAGGACTAGATGGATTCAAAGGGATCACATGACAGAAAATAAGAAAGACAATACAAAGAGGGAATTTTATGCTTATGATGAGGACTTATTAGAAACTCATGAATGCAATTGACTGTGAAAATTTCAAAATTTTACAGTTCTAGCACAATGGAAAGAGAATCACCTTGACATATTTGGATGATGAGCCTAAAAGTGAAGTATGTGGAACAACTAGAATGAATTTTATAGATGGAAGGAAGTTTATGGATGGGTTGAGACATGAGAACCTATGTTTTGCTTTGATTCCAAGGAATTTTGAAGCCATAGATGCATAGAGAATCACTAGAGAAGAAGACTCATTAGAGAAGGAAGTCACTAAAATTTTGACGAAGTACCAAGATCTTGTATCAGAGAATGTACCTAAAGGATTACCACCAATCTGGAATATCATTCATCATATATATCTTATTCCAGGAGCTAGTTTTCCAAACAAATCTACACACCAGATGACACCAAGAGAGAATACAAAGTTGAATAGATAGATATAAGAATTGTTGAAGGGATTGATCAGAGAAAGTATGAGCCCATGTGTGGTACTAGTTGTACTTGCACCTAAGAAATATGGAGAATGGAGAATGTGTACATATTCAAGAGCTATCAATAAGACCACATTGAAGCATAGATTCCCATTGCCTAGGATGGATGACATCATGGATAGTCTAAGTGGAGCTAAGTATTTCACCAAGATAGACCTGAAGGGTGGATACCATCAAATCAGGAATAGAGAGGGAGATGAATGGAAGACTGATTTCAAGACAAATGAGGATTATATGAGTGGTTGGTCATGCCATTTGGACTAAGTAATGCACCTAGTACATTTATGAGGCTGATGAATGAAGTTTTGAAGTAATTCTTGGGTAAGTTTATCTGGATGATATTCTGATTTTTAGTAAGACTAAGGAAGAACATTTGGAACAAATCAAACAAGTATTTCAGAGGCTAAGAGAAGAGAATTTGTTGATAAACATCAAAAAGTATAGTTTCATGAAGGAAGAACTGGTATATTTGGGATTTTTTATATCTGCAGAAGGATTGAAGATGGACCCTAAGAAAGTTAGAGAAATAGTTGAATGGCCTACACCTGTGAACATTGGAGAAGTAAGATCATTTCATGGACTAGCAAGCTTTTATTGGAAGTTTATCAGGAATTTTAGTAGTATTTTCACACCTATGAAAAAGACAATGACAGGTGACCAGAAGGAATTCAAGTGGAAATCGGGAGCACATAAGAGTTTTAATTTGTTGAAGTAGAAGGTGACAAAACAACCTATTTGGCACTACCAAATTTTGATAAGGTATTCCAAGTAGATTGTGATGCTAGTGGAAGTGAAATAGGAGTTTTGTTAAGTCAGGAAGAGAGACCAGTATCCTACTTCAGTGAGAAATTAAATGATGATAGGAGAAGATATTAAGCCTATGATCATGAATTCTATGTGATAATACAAGCCTTGAAGAAGTGGAGACATTACTTGTTACCTAAGGAATTTGTGTTGTAGATGGATCATTAAGCTCTACAATATTTGAACAGTCAAGGAAATTTGAACAAGAGCCACATGAGATGGGTAGAATTCTTGTAGAGGTACACATTTGTGTTGAAGCACCAGAGTGGAAAGTCAAACAAGGTTGCAGATGCATTGAGCAAGAGAAGAAGTTTTTTGATAGAGATGAGAATTGAAGTATTGGGCTTTGAAGAATTGAAGTATTAGGCTTTGAAGAACTGAAGCATATGTATGAGGACATTGATTTTGTAGAGGAATTAAAGGCTTGAAAGGAACCTATGGCTCAATAGATAGAAGCAAATGGTTGGATTATTTCATTCAGGAAGGTATGTTATTCAAGAACAATCAGTTATGTATCCCTAGAAGTTCAATAAGAGAGAATTTGATCAAGGAGAAGCATCACAGAGGATTATCAAAAAAATTTGGAATTGATAAGAATGTAACATTGGTGAGTGAGAACTATTATTGGCCATAGTTGTGTAAGGATGTTAGGAAATGTGTTCAAAGTTGTAGGATTTTTCAAGTTGCAAAAGGAAAAAACTAGAACACTAGAATGTATACACCATTGACAATACCAGAGAGACCTTGGGAAGACATTAGAATGGATTTTGTGTTGGGATTACCTAAGACACCAAGAGAATTTGACTCTGTATTTGTAGTTGTGGATAGATTTTCTAAGATGGCACATTTCATACCTTGTAAGAAGACCAATGATGTATTACATGTTGTAGAACTATTTTTCAAGGAGATTGTGGGATTGCATAGATTGCCAAAGAGTACAGTATTAGACAGGGACACTAGATTCATTGGATTTTTTGGAAAAAATTGTGGAAGAAGATGAAGATAGATTTGAAGTATAGTTCAACATTTCACCCATAGATAGATGGACAAACATAAGTGGTAAACAAGAGTTTTGGGAACTTTTTGAGGTGTTTGATTGAAGGAAAAGTAGGAAATTGGGACTTGATACTATTGCAAGAAAAATTTGCATACAACAATTCAACAAATCGGAGCATAAGGAAGACACCATTTAAAATTGTGATAGAACAAAAACCCAGAGGAGTAGTAGAATTAAGGGATATTAGTATGGAGAATAAAAGGAGTGCAGAGGCAGAAGAATTTGTAGGATTCATGGAGACAATGCATATTCAAGTTAAGGAGTGTCTACAAAAAATGAACAATACCTACAAGGAGAAAACTGATAAGAAGAGGAGACATAAGGAGTTTGCAATAGGAGAGGAAGTAATGGTATATCTAATAAAAGAGAGATTTCTAGTTGGGACATTTAAAATTTGAAGATGAAGAAGTTTTGACCTTGTAAGATCATTAGGAAGTATGATTCTAGAAATGCATATGAAGTGGAACTCCTGAAGGAATTTGGCATATCACCTATATTTAGCATTGCAGACCTGCACCAATATCATGAAGGAGAGTCACCAGAGGATAGAGAAGTTGGTTTACTGGAATAGATAGCACATCATCTGGAGGAAATTGAGGAAATTTTAGATAGAAAAGTGGGACATAGTACCAGAGGAAGGCAATACAAGGAGTATCTAGTTAGATGGAAAGGAAGACCAGAGGAAGATTCATCATAGATTTCTCGGGCTGAGGTGGACTACATTGGTTTCCCTCTAGCCCCGAGAAAGTGAGAGGCTCACTTTTCTTCAACCTTGGGTGTCTGATGTAGGAGCATCCCTAGTTGCAAGCAATCTTGCATCAACCAAAAAATTTTGCATTCATATTTTCTTGCATTTCAAAATAAAGTATAAAAATCCATATCATAATCATCCATACATGCAATAAGGTGAACACATCACATCATAGCATGAATCATCCATATCCATATCATATATATATCAAAAAATGAGTGTCATGGTACGAAATTTGGATTAGTGTATGAACATCGATCAAAAGTACAATATCCACGAGGCTATAAAAAAGGAACCCATGAATGTATATATGTGATAAAGAATGGGGAAAAATCAAAAAGTGTATATACATAATAGCTAGCCCTGATGGCTACTACCCTCTCCAGCCTGCCTCTTAGGATAATCCTCTAATATGTCTGTCAAGAGCCACCAAATACAAAATAATGGCTGCAATAATCAATTGGAAGGTCGAAATGTGACCTCTATATGACTCAAGGTCGATCTGCAATGTGGATAAAATAATCTAATCCATCTCCATAACCTCAAGCCAAGCATCAAACTTAGCATCAATGTCATAGATCACACGATCTCCATGAATCGACAAATGAAGGATCCGCCAAACATCCTCCAAGGTCACTGTCACCTTGCTTGTCGGAAGGTGGAAGGACGAGGTCTCATTGTGCCATCTCTTTCACAGAGTAGTGATCATCGCTAAGTGTGTATGAATCATAGGCACATACATGACATACTAGAGGTCGATCTCTCCTAGGTGCTCTTGGCATAACTCAGAAAAATCATCTAATCTCTCTAGCACGGTGAGCCTGTGTTCCCGTGACATCAGCGGTGGAAAGACCTATTGCATCCACGAAGCACACAATGTTAGGAAATTGAGGAAATTTGACTCAATTTGAAATTTACAACTCTGAAATCACAATAGCATCACTATATTCAAATTTCCAATTGTCACGCCCAAAGTATTTAAAATTACAAATCGAAACAAGCGTCACCAAATAAAATGGTGTCACAATTTACCCTTTGGAAAACCCTAACCCTAATTTCTAAATTGGTTGAAGCATCGCTAAATAAGCATGTGTCACCATTTAAAATTAGAAACCCTAATTTTAAATCATGAATAGCGTCGTGATATAAATATGTGTCGTTATAATTCATTTAAGCATCACCAATTTCAATTTGGGTGTCGCTATATAGTGATGCCACCAAAGACTAAAATTCAAAGCATAATAAATGCATCTAAAAGTCAAATTTCAAATCAAGTTTGGAGTTACATACCGGTGGTCCTGTGCCTAGAGGCTGCTAGAACTCTCGAACTCGATTGGAGATGTGCTTGGGAAGCTCTCAGCGTCAATTTTTTTGGAGGGTTAGAGCTCAAAATAGCAAGAATCTCTTTAGTGTAAATGCATAAATGAATTGAAAGTGACCCTTCTTGGCTTATCTAAGCTAGAAAATTAGGGTTTTTGCCCTAATTTAACCTTGAAGATAGGGTTTATTATCATTTTCACCAATTTTTCCAATCAAAACTTAATTTTTCATTTTTGACATAATTCTTGCATCCCGAAGCCTTTCTGGACCCATTGGGGCAGCTTTTAACCTTTATCAAGAAATCAACCCAAAATTCAAAATTTCTGATTGATTTCTCGAGGGAGCAGGAAGTCAGCTTTATTCTTCCATTAGGGCATCTAAAAAGTCATAAATTTTTTATTTTTTTATTTAACTAATAGTTTTAACTTGAAGAGCATCAATATTTGAACTAAAGCAGTAGGTACCTCACTTCAAAGAGGGGCAAAAGGTAGACACCAAAAAATTTCTTAATTGATACATACTCTCGAAACAAGTTTACTAAAATCATTTCTACTTTAATCCATCATATTTTCATTAATTGATTGAAATAGCCTAGCTATTTAATTAATTGTATCATTTTCATGTATTAACCTAATTCATCAAAATCAGGTTAATTCATTCCCCTTCACGCTAACATTTAATTTAATTCCCTAAGTCTTCTAATTTAATTAAATAACCTTAAGTTATTTAATTAAAAATCATTTTGTCTCTCCCCCTTTCATTAAATCATTTAATTTAATGAATATCACTTTATTCCTCCAAATCCCCTAATTGCATGATTAAATCTTGTTTAATTAGAAATTAAACTAATTTTCCTCTAAAAGGGGAATATTCCCATGGAATATTCCTTATCCCCTTTTTGCACAATTAAATTTTTCTTTTAATTTGTAAAATGTCTTTTTCCTCACCCAAAGGAATATTCTTATTCCTTCATCATTTGAAAAAGGGATATTTTCACTTGGCTTCTTAAGCAAGTTTTAACCTTCAACCTTTTAGACAAGTCACCTTTGACCTATTTGAGTAGGTCAAAAGTGTGTTTGTTTGAGGCAACTATGAACCCTTGATTAGAATCCCCTCATGCATTCTCATCCGTTGATGAGAATCCATGATTCAGGTATCTCATCTTCTTCATCTTGAAACATTGATTAATCTTTTCAATCTCAACCCTCCATTTCTCATTTGCTCTCCTATAAATAGGTCACTATTTGGAGACAAATGGATCCATCTTTTTAGAGAAAACTTATGTTGTTGAATTCACTTGCATCCATACTCTCAATTTACTCACTTTTTAGCTTATTTTACTTAATTTTAGTTGCATCATAGCTTAGAGCATCCATTAATGGCTTCCATGCATCCATCTTAGTTTTTATATGGATTAGGGTTTCCATCTTTTAGCATAGCACTAGCTTATATTAGCTTAGAAATAGCATGATTAGTTTATTTTTAGCATAAAATCATGGTAACTTAGCTTGCATCATGTTCATTTTTAGCATAAACTAGGTTTTCATACATCAATCATAATGGTTTCATCAATTCTCTTCCATAGAATCAAAACAGGCTCATTGATCATGAGATTGGGAAAGGGTCGTTGTTTCACATCAACATGACACCAATTCCAAAATAGGATAAGTTTCAAATGGGTTAGATTAGGAATTTAACTGTTTTCTTAAAGTTTTTAGCTTTCAATTTCAGTAAAATGCTTAGTTTAAATTTCTAATTTGAATGATCCTTTTTGTAGATTTAGGTTTATTTGGTGAATTTATGCTTTGATTCATCATGAATCAAGTGTAATAGACCCTCATTGACATTTCCTCATCTCACAGCCATCAACTTACTTGGGTCTTCCCTTGTGTACTTCTAAGATCCCAAATTATTTCCAAGTCGGGCTCTTGGAAAAATTTAATAGGAAGCTGGCTCTTCTCAGTCAGGTGGGGAAGTGCAACTAATCTCATCTACCCTGCAAAATCCCCCCCTGTATGCCATGAGTTTGTTGAAGATTCTTCTAAAATTTGAAGAGAAAATGGAGCAGATAATGAGAAGATTTTTGTGGTCAAGGGTGGAAGCTAAAGCTAGAATTCCTCTTGTTGTGTGGGACCTTGTGTGAAAACCAAATAAGTGGGGTGGTTTGGGACTTAGAAACATAAGATCCTTCAGTAAGGCCTTACTATCGATGAACATTTGGAAACTCCTAAGTGGGGAGATGGGTTGGTCCCCTCTAGTCAAGAATAAATATTTGTCTAGAGTGGGGAGACCTTGGGAGCTTTTGGTTTCTAATGCTATCCCCTTGGGGTCTTGTTTCTAGAAAAATATTATCCCTTACTGGGACCTTATTGCTAAAGGTGTTAAGTGGTTGTTGGGTGATGGTACTAGGATTATGTTTTAGGAAGATGTGTGGTGTAATAACAAGCCTTTGATCAATCACTCATGGGCCCCCCTATTGTGGCTACATGTAAACACCTATTTTGTAATATGGTGGTAGACTATATCCAAAATGGTGCATGGGAGGACTTTCAAATTTGGAATCCTTTGTTGGTTGTTCTTCGAGATTTCCTTGTTGATACCAGGGTTCCTCAATTTTTGAGACCTAATCGTGTAATTTGGGCCCCGTGTGCTAATGGTAATTTCTTTGTGGCCTTAGTATTTTCCAATTCCTTGGAGAAACCAGACCCTTGTCCCTTTTGGGGAAAATTGTGTAATAAATTGTTGGTTCCTAAGGTGAATTTCTTCTTCTAGCTTCTAATGCAAAGAAAAGTGTTGACTCGGGATAAAATTTGTAGAAGGGGTTTTGCTATTCCTAATAGGTGTGTGCTTTGTGATCCAATGCAGAAGATGCCTTTCATCTTCTCCTTGGGTGTAATTTTTCTTCTCTCATCTGATGTAAGTTTCTTGCTCTTTAGAATTTGGATTGGGTTTTCTCAGGCTCTCTTAGTAGCTTTGTTGATCAGTGGAAGTTCCCTTCCTCTTCCCCCATCCTTCAAAGGCTTTGGGAGCTTATGGCCCCACATATTGCTTGTGGTATTTGGAAAGAAAGAAACAATAAAATCTTCTGGGATTCTAAACTCAAGTTGGAAAGCATATTTATGAAAATTCAAAGGGCTATTTTGGAAATTTTTTCTCTTCATGGATTTGAATCTTCATTATGTACTACATCCTCTTGCCTAGCTGGTTATGATTTACTGGTAACTGCTAATTGGAGGATTTCTTATTTATCGTCTGAGGTTGTTAAGTCTAGAATCAGTACTAGATTGAGCACTAAGTGGAAGAACCAACCTCTAGGCTGGGTTAAGATTAATTTTGATGGGGCAACCAAGGGTAACCCTAGGCTTATAGGTTGTGGGGGGGTGTTAAGCAATGATTTTGGCAGGTTCTTAGGTGCAGTGGCACTCCCATTGGGAAACTAGACAAATCATCATGTGGAAGCCGAGGCTATGTGCATTGGTATAAATTTTGCATTGGACAAGGGCTACTCCAAACTTTGGGTCAAGGGAGATTCACTAAATATTATTAACTACCTACATGGCACTCAGAAGCCAAGCTAGACAATTGATCAGTTAATTGAGGATTCTATAATGATGCTTAGATCCTTTGAGGAAACTCGTGTCACTCATATTTATAGAGAGGGAAACTCATTGGTGTATTTCTTTGCTAATAAGGCTATCATAATTAATGATTTTAAGGCATGGGATGAGCAATCCCTCCTTCCTGAGGATGCCAAGTTTTTATTACGAAAAGATGGCTATGGTTGAGTTCATTCTCTGGAGTGTTAATATCATTATTGCCTACATTCTCATTGCACGGTTTGTGGGTGTTATCTTGTTGGTTTACTCTCTAACAACTGTCTCTTTCCTGGGATTTTAGTTTATGGTATTTGTGATCATGGGGGGTGACTATCACAGGATTGATCCCTATTCCTGTGTAAGATGGAGAAGAATTGTAAAATTTGGATGATTTTAGAGCATGGGAATTTCATTCCTTTTTTGGAAACGCTACACGACCGTGATCCTAAGGCTTCAGTGGAGTTTTTTAGATATTGGCATAATAGAATATTGTAGGTCAAGGGTATGGAGTTTTTGATTAATAAGGAGTTTATCACTTCCGTTACTGGTTTACCATTGGTGGGTCGTAACTTCAAGGAGAGGAAGAGTAATGATGACACCATGGACCAGTTCTTCAAAGATGATGAACAAAAGAAGTTGATTAAGTTTCCTTCATGGGGCTGTGAAAAGACTTCTCTAAAGAAAATTTGGGTTGATGTTGCAGAGGTCATCATGAAGTATGTTACCCTATACCATTGATATACTGCAATCTTAGGTCACCATTTCACTTTGTTGAATCATTTTAGACATGGGTTATATATTTCATTCCCTTTCTTTCTTTTGTCTTCATTGGAAGTGTCGATGTATGCTCATCTAAAAAATAGAGAGATCCTATTCTCCATGAGGGCCTCATATTGCTCATAATGGAGCATGTGAGAGCCCTTATCCATCCCAAGATGATTAAAGGTAAGGAGAAGGCTATCAGTGAAGAATCCCTCTCGACTAGTTTAGATACTAGTGTTGTTGATGAGGAGGAATGGAATGAAGAAGAGGGTTGGTCTTCATCCCCTGTGGTGGCCCCTTCTAAGAAGAGAAAGAAGGGGAATCTCACGGGGAAACGTGTTGCTAAGAAGATTGTTTTATAGGATTCAAACTCCCATGTTGTTGGAAATGATACTAATGTTGTCTTTGGTGGTTCCTAGTCTAAGGGTGATAATGAGCTTAAGGGTCAGGATTCTATTGTGGAGGGCCATAAGGAGGAGGGAATGCTTCTTAATATTGGGGAAAAGAAGCCAAGGAAATGTTGAGTAGGACATCCAAACGAATTGCAAAGCTAAAAAAATAGGTTGTGAAAGGTGATTTGAAGGGTACCAAGGACCAAGTTAAGGAGAAGGGTGTTGTGGATTCAACTGTTGAAATCAATGATTCCCTTGTTCGATAGTCGCCCAGTGTGGAGCTTTTTGGTGAGAAGTCTATGCATGAGGATGAGGGGGTTAATATGAATCTTGTAAAGCTAGATCCTCTTAAGGTAAATCCTCTCTAAGGATTTCTCTTACCTAAAAGACAACAATACTTCAATGTTTGAGCTTTTGGATATGGATCGTTTGGGGGCTACTGGCATGTTTAAGCTAGCCAAGTGGACTCTGCAGGAATTTAATAGGGTGAATATCAAGATCAGGGGTATGAAAGAGAACATGCAAAGCATGCTGAAGGGTTCATCCTCAGATATTTTGAGTGAAATACTTGTGGACTTAGAGTGCTCCTTTTTTGGATTTTAAATCCCTATGTGAGCAATGCCTCTCTGAAATGGAGGCTAAGATCAATGAAACCAATGCAAATATCAAGAAACTTCTGTAAGTTAGCCATAGTTCGATCAAGAATAGTGTTGAGTCTCTGGAGGTCCTCTTTCACAAGATAAGTGAACTAAGGGAAGACCAACTTTAATTTTCAAAGTTGATGGAGAAGGACCAGTCTTCAAAGGGAAAGGGGAAGAAGGTTAGAAAAGATGAGGCAAAGGGCCCATGTACTAGAGGTAGGGGTAATTTGAGGAAGGCCTTTGAGGAGAAGAAGAAAGAATTGATGGACATGGTCAAACTGTATCGTAACCAGGAGATTGAGGTGACTAACACCTTAAAGGACATGAAATAGTGTCTCTTTCTATGTTGTTTTTTGTTATCATTTCTTTACTATTGGGTTTTTGTGTTTTAGATGTTGTTTTGTTGTTGGCTACTGCTGATGGTTTAATGTTTTTATCTCTGAGTAGATTTTTTTTCATTTTCTTGTAAAGGGTTTCAGGTCCCTTCAAAACTTTTTTTCCCCTTATAATCAAAACAAATCAAAAGGAAAATTTTGTAAAATATAAAAAAAGTTAAAAATAAAAGTTGTAGAAATTAAATGTAATTTATGGAGTACTTTTATTATGAATAATTTCAAATGTTTTGGTCAAAATCAAATATTTTTAAGATGTACTACTAAATATTTTAGAAAAAAATAGTAGGTATCTTTTCAACCTAATTTGAAGGGAAAAAAAATTCCTAAGACCTTTTATGTGAGTAAAGGACACACATGTGTGACAACACAATAATGTCTCCCATGTGTTGGCCTAAGTGAGACTCTCAAAATTAGCACTTTTAATACTTTTCAAGAACAAATAACCAACAATTTAAAGATGATATAAAGTAATGAGTTGTTGAATTTTATATGTATATTCTAGTTGCAATTTTTTAAGAAAGTTTAAAGAATTATTTCTGCCATTTTTTTTCAATCAATATTTTTCTTATTTTTATTAAGTAGCATTTTTCATATTGCATAATTTTCACTACAATTTTTTTTCCAATATTTCTTCTAATTAGACTATTAACTCCAAATTCAAGGGAAAAAAATATATTTTGGTAATTTTTTATTAAATATTTTATTTATTATTAATTTATATATTAGTACTGAAGCCAAAGATTCTAGGGAGGAGGATAGTATGGTGGTAATGGGTATGGAGACTACTGTGGAACTTTCCAGTGTCAGGAGGTCCAATCGGTTGGTAAAACAAAAACCCGAGGTCCATATTGATGAAATTTCCAACAATTCTAAAAAGGGCAATGATCACACAAACAACAAACATGACACTAAGGAGGAAGTTGAGGACTATGCGGAGGGGCTGAGACACTTTCCTGAACTTAACAAGATGATTTTGGAGGAGTCCACTCCAGACTCCTCCAATCATCAAGTTGGTAAAGAGGAGATGTTAGGACTAAAAGTCCTATTCACTATTTGTTACATTTGATTTCATAAATTGCAGAAATTCATGTCACCAGATCCATTTTATAAACCATGTTAGCTAATGATCCCATGAATATGGCCTTTGGCATATAAGCATCTCCCTAATAATAGTTGAGCAAAAACTTTAAGAGCAATTAATCCTTATCAGGAAGATCATGTGCATGTCTTTTTGATCAACAATTCATAGCCCTTTATTGAATATTTTATACATATCAGGAAGAGATGAATAAAGTTACAATGATCAAAGATCCCAAAGATAATAGGTGTGCATAATCGAGAAGACAATGCATAACATGTCACCAATGAAAAACTTATCTGTAAAGCAAGCTAGTCAGAGGGAAAATTTCAAATCACACCGAGCTCATGTGTCACACCGATGGAGACCTTATTGGGGAGAAACATGCATACTTTAACCGATAAAATAGGAGAACAATTGTATCAGAGAGACATGCATGATTGGAGTGGGTTCCTCAGATCACTTTGACTATGTGGGTTACTCCGATGAGGGAAACTAGAAATTTTTTCAAGGAAAGTCCCACCGACTTATCCCAATGAACAAAGCAGTATAGGAAACATGTCGGGGAGACCAAGTATATCAGACAAGCCCTTATTCTCTTAGCGATGATACATGTTAGCATGATGATAATATGGAATGACCACTATTTGTCGAAAAGACATCGGGCGATGCTTAAAAGGATTTCTAATGGTCCATGCCACCCTGATATTGGGTAGACTTTATAATGTTCTCCCTGAAACATTAGGAATTAAAAAGCAAGAGAAAAGGCACTTGTATAATATCGATGAGAGTATCAAGTTGTCTTCCTGACTAAATAAGAGAACCAAAGGGACACTTCATATCAAAAGGACATTCTGTTAGTCTTGGTGATCAGTTATGAACGTATAAACAAAGAAGGCACCAAATAAAGCACACAAATTGACCTAAGACTAGAGGGGTCCCGCCGATGAAATATTGTTGTATTGCTCTGACATTTTGAAATTTGAAAAACCTATTGCATTCATTTCTAGTGGCGGACATTAATGGTTGCACGAATGAACCTTATATGAAAATTTTTGATTAAAAGGAGATTGAACCAAAATAATTTTCAGAAGTTGTAGAGAAGAAGGATGAGAGATTGAGCGAAAGTCAAGGAATTTAGTGTGCCCAAAAACATACAAGTAAGCATACAAAATATCCCTGTAATTAATAGATTGTAATTCAATTCTACCATCTTGTAGAGAAATAAGATGGAAAGTTCAACAAAAACAAAAAACAAGAAGCAACAAGGTGAAAGTATTCAGTCTAAAAACAAGAAGTAGAAATTGAAAACAAATAAATGGAAACTAAACCAAGACCTCATTGATTAATTTCCTAGTTCAGGGCCAGAAGCTAGAAGGTATGCACAATTGAGGGCTGATGTAGAAATATTAGAAGATAAATGCAAACATGTAGGTGATGTGTGGACCCCCATTAGGGGATACAAATTTTTCATGTTTCATTATTGTCAGAGAAGTAGATTTGAACTAGTTTGTAACCCTTGGAATTTGAATTTGGGAAAGCTAGTTGTTCCCAATATCTTTGTGAATTAAAAATTTTGGCCAATGATTATAACCCAAACCTTAAAGCCATTTGCAACCCGCAAGAGCCTTTCATACATGTATCCAAAATTGCACTTTGTGAAGTTTTTAGCCTAGATGACACATGTAATTAGCCTATAGCACATGAGGATTTAGAAAAGGAATACTGGAGGATGGACTCTACCTACAAAGGATGGAGGTTACCATTACATAGGCCTAGAGAAGATAGAAGCTTAGTACCACTTGAGGATGGAGACAAACCTCCCTTCCATGTTGATTTGTTCGAGCCCTATTTAAAATATACTTACTTCTTAGTGGGTCAAATAATGGGAACAAAGGTCTCTGAATTTATGTCTATAAGGCCAATGGTGATCGTTGTAGACATACAATGTCACAATGCAAGACCTTTTGATTATTCTTCACACATTTCCAGAGGGATTGACTTAGGGCTAATAGCCATCAAGAATGGTTCTCCCACAATGCAATTTAAACATTATTCCATTCTCATGCACATGACATTGTACTATGGACAAGAGATGGCCAGAGGAATTAAGAATCACATAGTTGGATAAAGAGGGTCAGCCATTACCGATACAATTGTGGACCTCCATTTGGGACAACAGATTTTCCAATTCTAATTGTATACACCTAAAAATGGTCACATCACAATACTCTGGTAATTAATTAAATATTTTTAATATTTAATTAAATCTTTGAATTCAATCTGCGTATAAATAAATCTAAATAATTTATTTATATTGTTCATTCTTTCATTTCGATTAAATAAATAAGTTTATTTAATCACTTTTCTTATCTATTTCTTAATTAATTAAATAAAAATTATGATTTATTTATATTAATTATCATATAATCTTGGCTTGAATATTTTATACAAATAAAGATTAAATATTCTTCTCTTCTAAAAATATTCCATTCACAATTAAATATTCTAAATATTTAATTAATTCTTCCAAATTTCATTCACAATTAAATATTCCAAATATTTAATTAATTCTTCTAAAGTTTATTCGCAATTAAATATTCCAAAATATTTAATTAAATCTTCTAATGTTCATTCATATCAAATATTTCAAAAATGTTGTAAATCCTCAAATTCACACAAAATTAAATAAATTTATTTATTTAATTTGGATTATCTACAACAACCGTGAAACAACTTCAAAACAGAAAATTAATAAATTTCTCTGTTTCTGAGCAAAGTTGCTCCCGTGGGTTGAAGACAAACCTCCATTATTCTCTCCAACCTCCCAACATCTTCCATCTTCCTCTCAACCTCTCCATCTCTCACCATTCAAAATTACCAGACAATCTCACAGCCATTGATCTTTGCCAGCCAGGCTCTTGCCTGTAAAAATCTATAAAAGGGACTATCAGGTCTTTGAAAAAAGGAGAAGCTTGCATACAGGAAAACTATAGTCAATCAGCCTTCCAACATCCATTGCCTTTAGGATCATAGCATAGCATAGCCTAGCATATTAGCAATCCATATCATGGCCTATCATCCTCATATCATACCTTCAATAGCATTCATAATCCACAGCCCCTGTGCATAATCTACAGCCCCATGCATATATATATCAACATTTCACTCCACCAGCGTATAGGATAGATAAGTACTCTCCCTTTGTATACTCGTTCTGCAGGTTGCCATTCTAAGAAGCTTTGATTACACAATCTGAGAGCAACAGCTTCAAGCAAATCACTGGAGATAGAGGACAATGGAACGATTCTAAAGAAGCTCTGTTTGATTTCTTTGATTTCAATTCTATTTAGCTTTTCTTTAGTTTAATGTTGCATTGGTGTGTTTTTGTTATCTTATTTTGATACTAACATTTCCCACACACATTTTTGGTGCCCACTATGGGGCTCTTGCCCCAATCTTAACATCTTTTTATAGATTTTTCTAACAGGTTACGGCCAAAAGAGCGTATTAGCGCATTAAACACGCTTCAGCGCAGATCACACCCAGTTCAACACTCTTTAACTCTATTACAATGCCCTTTAATGATCCTGCAGCACCTGTTACTGATCCTACAACACTCGTTACTGATCCTATAGCACCCATTAATGATCCTGCAGTGCCCACTACTGATCCTGCAGTGCCCGTTACTGATCCTGCAGCACCCATTACTGATTCTGTAGTGCCCATTATTGTTTTCATAGAGCATTTCTATATTATCACTCTTGATGTCTGTTTTAGCACTTTTTTTTTATTTTAGCATATAATTTGTAAGTCTGCAACTGTAATCTGCAACTTAAGTAGGATTTGACTAGATCCGATGCGACCACGGCCAGTAAGAGCTTTAAAAGAATGAAGCAATCCTAGGATAGTCACTTAAAAGAATGAATCAATCCTAAGATAGTCACTTAATTGGAATGAATCAATCCTAGGATAGTCACTTCATTTTCTATTTTGGACTAAAAAGAACTCCATGTCTTTGTGAAGCAATATCTTCACCTACCATAGAAAACTGTTTATTTGGGCTTAAAATTGAACTCTTGCTTGCTTTGATTAAAAGGTGATAAGCCTATGCTCTCCCCTTAACTGGGTGATCAAAATGCCAGACTCATCTATTTTATTTCATGCAATTTCAAGCTTTGATAATACATCTTAGAAGGCCTACCGTAGTGGGAAAAAGTACTCACCCTACGGGAACGACCTAAGTGGGAACAACTAAAGCTAAGTTTTCCAACCCACTTTAATCAAATGCGGATGGTTGATGAAAATACCATTTGACGATAGTGTGCATTGATAACCATCCCCAAAGCCTTTTGTTCTAAAGGTTGGGAGGTCTCTCGAGGGATTCTATCATTTGTCGCACTGAACGGAAACCCTTACTACAAACTTAGTGTAGTATCTAGTCGAAGTCAGTTTTCAAACATCATAATAATCACAATGTAGGGGAGGGAAGAATCTACCCCCAAGATACTCACCATATAACTGCCAAGGACCATTTGCTCAGGGGATCCGGTATCCACTTCCGTCACTCTGAGTACACACCTAGAAAAGACAAAAACATAGGCACCCCTTCAGGGGTGACACGGCTGTGTGAGTCAACGCAGTTCTAAGATGTGGGCTGTTGATTATTATGGTGACCTACCTGAGTACTAAGAGTGAGTCTGCTTGAACTATCTGTCATGTGTAAAACCTGTGAAAACAATTTTTGAAAAACATTTTGATCATACACTTGATGTTTAGTATAGGACTTAAAAAAAAGACTATTCTACAACTTGCTTGATGTGTTTTCAAAACATTAATTCAGTAAAGATCATCCAAAACTCAACATTACATTAATTACTCTCATGTTAAGAGATTGGAAATCCACAAACTTTGTTAATAAATCCATTCTCAAATGAATCAAAAAGCCAAAGAAACCACTTAGCTACAAGAAACTATTGAAGAAATGACGATTCTTGTACCAAAGTCGAAAGGTTTTACTTAAACATAGAACCTTTATCCATCAATATCATGATTGTGTTAGAGGTTTCACTGATGATTATGTTGTAGAACCATTATACTCACGAGCTTTCTTTCAAAGAAGAGCCCTTTCTCAAAGGCACAAGCATAGTCAGCGTATTCATTCTTCTTATATTCCCCAACCTGCAATTGAATATTCTACTCGTCCAAATCACTTTCTACAATAGAGAACTCAATCACATTAGGAATTTATCACAAATCCATCTTTCTACAAAGCTACGATCAAACTTCATAAAGTGCAAAATCATTTTTTCTTGATCTTTTGCTTAAATTCCCGCCAACAAGATTTTCATCCTTTCAATCAGGGAAAAACATGAGCTAAAGACTAGAAATCTTTTAAGTCATAAAATCTTCATTCTATCTTGACTTTCATAACCATAAAAAATAATTGCACTATTTCATTCTTTTGATCAAAAGTTAGTAGAATTTGGGGCAAATCTTATGCCTGTTGTCACGAGATCTCAAAAATACATAGAAAAAGATGAAAGAGAAAGTACCACAAGCAAAATGGGTGATGATAGTGAGAAGGAAGAGAATCCATTTCATATTGAAGAGATAACAGAAGAAAAACTTCAAGAAGCAGAGCAAGATCCCCAATTCCATACTTTTATGGAAAGAATTTTAGAACGAAACAAAGAAAGATATTTTCTTTCATTAGCTAATCAAGGAGCTAAGTTACCTTCCGATTTTGATATAGAAGGGATTAAAGACAATCTTGAAACTCCTCCTAATGATTTTAGTGCCCTTACTCAACAGATAAAAGAATTACAAGGGAAAATAAAGGAAATGCAAGGGGGTGCAACAAAGAAGTATGTTTTGGATGACATATCTCCTTATCCATTTGATAGGAGTCTTCAAATGATCTCTTTTCCAAAACATTGTGAAATCCCTAAATTTGATAGGTACAATGGGAAAACTGACCCCATTGAACATGTGAGGGATTTCCAAAATATGAGTCTAGAATTCGCTTATGAAGATACCTACTTAATGCGATTGTTTCCACGAAGCTTGGGTGGACAATCCATGGAGTGGCTTTCCAAGATCACTCCCCCCATCAAAAACTTTGAGGAGTTAATAAATCAGTTTATATCACAATATTCCTACAACATCCAACACCAGATAACCATGCTTGATCTTTGTAAAGTGAAACAAAAAGTAGGTGAATCTTTCACTACGTTTTTGCAAAGATGGAGAAGATTTTTTGCACGATATTCCCATCCTATTCCTGAAAAGGAAAAGATGGATATCTTCATTAATAGCCTAGATCAAGAATTAAGCTACAAGCTTAATCTTCATTGTCCTCATAACATTGAAAAATTGATTGAAAATGCAATTACCATCGAAGGGGCCTTGGTCAAAAGAGGAGTAATAAAACTTGATAATCCAAGTTCATCCAACCATAACAACAATGATAAAACAAGGTTTAGGAACAAAAATAAAAATGTCGTCAATGATGGTATAGTGGATGCAAACAATCTATGAACAAGACCATCTATCTTCAACCTATCAAGTGCTCCATGAAACAACCAACAAGGAAATACCAACCAACAACTTGGAAACAACAATCAACAAGGACAAAAATCCAATCAAGAAAGCATGACCAATCAAAACAACAAGGATAATCATGGTAATTTCAATAACAATCTTGGCAATACCCAAACATCAAATCTACCAAGACCTCCATTTTTTTCAAATCGACAGAATTATACCACTTTGGGTCAATCTCTTGAGTCTGCTCTCAAGGAGCTTCTCGATAGTAAGGTTATCACCTTACCACCACAAAGAGATTATGAGCCACGAGTCAAACCACCATCATGGAATGACTCGTATTATTGCAATTATCATCAATGTAAAGGTCATAGAACAAATAACTGTCAAGCCTTGTGAAATCTAGTACAAGATTTAATTGACAATGGAACCATCACAATTGAAGAACATCATACCAATAACGATCATCAAGCATTCAAAGATCCTTTACCAAACTATCAAAAGGGGGAAACATCAGATACCAAAGTGAAAAGAATAAATAATGTTGAAGACAACATAATCTGCCACATCTATGCAGATGATCAACAGATTAATGTTATCAAAATCAAGGAAAAACAAGAATATCAACAGGTTAATGTGACTACGAGAGGACAAGAAAAAGTTGTCCTAAAAGGTACTTCATCTAAGGCAGCTATTCCTCCTCCAAGTCATTATAATATAGTTGATCAATTGAGAAAAACATCAGCTCAAATATCCATCCTTGAACTTCTCAAAATATCTCCCGTGCACAAGAATATTTTAGAAGAAGCTCTTGTAAACACAACCGTCGACACTGATCTGGATGTAAACAAATTTCAAGCCATGGTGGGACATTTGTCTTCCCACACTTGTCTTTCATTCTCTGAAAAAGATGATGCCTCCATGACACATCCGCATAATTCATCGCTTTGTCTTGAAGTCATGATCCATAAACACCGAATCAGACGTGTCTTGATAGATGGAGCCGGTTTAAACATTTGTACCTTGAAGCTAATACATGCCTTAGGAATATCAGAAAATTCCATTGATCCACAAAGAAAAATAACTATCAAGGCATATGATGATGAAGAAAGAGCTTCCAAAGGACTAATAATGCTACCTATTAGAGTGGGACCTATTTCTGAAAAATACCTTTTGTCAGGTTCTAGATCGTGATATTTCCTATAACATACTTTTGGGTCTTCCATGGATTCATGATATGCATGCGGTACCATCAACGTACCATCAATGCCTCAAGTTTCCGTATGATGGACAAGAAATAAATATACAAGCTGACTATAATAGTACCCAAACTTGTTCAAATCTCTGAGCAACTCAAGACGTTTTTGTGCCGCACAATAGGGAGGCTCTTATTTCCTCTTCTTCCAATCTACAAGGCCAATTGCAAGAATTGACAAAAAATCTTGACACCAAGCTACATTTAAAAGATAAAGGAGTAGGAAAATATTCTCTATCCCTTTCTACCTTACCTCCTTCTCTAAGGTCACATGGTCAACCAACCCTATCAAATCAAAATATCGCAACAGCCTCTACATCCCAAGCTTCTATGACAATCAAAAAGTTTGATGGACAATTCATTAAAGCTAACACTACTGAGGAAGAAGCCGAAGATAGGGACATCCTAAGCTGGCTATACAAAGATGAAGATGAATCTATCTTGCACATCAAGTTACCTACCAAACAATATGGTAAAGGGTATACCATCATGCAAAGAATGGACTATGAAGGAAATGGTCCTATAGGAAAAATAAAAGAAGGAATCATTGAGCCAATTCAACCTATTTCAATACATCCAAAGGATAAAATAGGACTTGGATATGGTAAGGATACAAAAGAGTCAACTTCACAGCAAGCACAACAAACTCATGAAGGACAATCAATTTTAGATAAACCCCATGAAGATGTCACTCTACAAAAATTTTATGGATTAGTTTTCCAATTGCAGAACAGTTTAGACACTGATTCCAATGAATATGAATGGGATGATGTCTGTGATGATACATTCTTAACATAGAAAAGGGTGGATGTCATACACAAATTCGCACCCACATTCTTACAAGGGGAGGGCTCAAGGCCTCCACTTGATTATGTTTTACAAAGCGATCATGACTCAAGTGAGGACGATTCAGATTTTAACAAGATTGATAATCGATAGGAGAATACCATCATAGACCTTGTCCATCATGAAAATGACAACTATTTCATGACTTTGACCACTCAAGACCTTATCCAACCTAATGATCCCATCCCTTTAGTCTATCCAAAACTTATTGATTGGGGCAACGATGCACCTATCCATATCCCTACATTCCATGATGATGAGGATATTGTAAATTTCCTTTGTTCATCCAATCAAGAAAACAAGTGTTCCATCGAAGAATCTCATACTCAATATTTTGATAGGGAGGGTGTCAAGTATCTTAGCTGCAAAATAAATGAAATAAAAGATGGATCTATCGGTGAAAACTGAAAAATGACAGTGGTAGATCACAACAAGAGAAAAATAAAGAGCGAAACCGATAGTGAAAACCCTTTTGAGGCACTGAAGGATGAGAAACTTGACACTCTTCCAAAAAATTATCAAGAAAGGTCTTTTGTTTTGATTGAGCCCACAAAATCAATCAACATAAGTACAACAAAGCAGCCAAAAGTCTTGCAACTTGCAGCATCATTAATAGTGGAAGAAGTACTGAAATTCATAGAGTTCTTGAAGGAGAATCAAATCAATTTCGCTTGGTCATATGCTTATAGTCCAGGATTAGATCCTAATCTGATAATGCATCATCTATCTATAAACACAGGGGAAAAACCTGTGAAGCAAAAACTCAGAAAAATGCATCCACATATTGCATTATTGGTTTAAGAAGAGTTAAAGAAGCTTTTAGATGTTGGATTCATTCGGTCTATTGACTATGTAGAATGGATCTCCAATATCGTACATGTTTCAAAGCCGGATGGAAGGATTAGAATTTGTACAAATTTTAGAGATTTGAACAAAGCATGTCCCAAAGATGATTTCCCTTTGCCAAACATAGATATGGTTGTTGATTTAACTGCTGGGCATGCAATGTATTCATTAATGGATGGATTTTTAGGATACAACCAGATAAAGATTGCACCAGAGGATCAAGATAAATAGCGTTCACGTGCCCTTGGGGTACCTATTGTTGGAATGTCATGCCATTTGGGCTTAAGAATGCAGGAGCAACTTATCAAAGAGCAATGACAACCATTTTCCATGACATGATGCACACCTTCATGGAAGACTATGTGGATGACTTATTGGATAAATCCAACACAAGAGAAGAACATCTAGAAATCTTGTCAAAGATCTTTATCAGAATGGAGAAGTTCAATGTTCAACTCAATCCAAAGAAATGTGTCTTTGGCATTAAATCTAGAAAAATCTTGGGATACATTATTTTAGAAAAGGGCATAGAGGTTGATCCAGGAAAAGTAAGAGCTATAATGGACATGCCGCCACCATGAAATATCAGTCAGCTACAATCACTGCAAGGATGACTACAATCCATCAGGAGGTTTATAGCTCAACTGGCAAACAAAATTTTACCATTTACACATCTATTGCATAAAAATGTTCCATTCAAATGGGAGGAAAAGTGTGAAACAACATTTAATCAGATCAAGCAATATCTCATGAATACACCAGTCCTAATTCCACCAGTTCTAGGAAAGCCGCTCATAGTATATATTTCAGCAACAAAAGTATCTTTGGGAGAATTACTAGCACAGGAGGATTCTACAGGCAAAGAAAGAGCCATATACTATATCAGCGGAACTTTAACAAGTCATGAACTAAACTACACTTTCATTGAAAAAGCTTGCCTAACAGTATTGTTTGCTTCTCAAAATTTGTGCCACTATATGTTGGCTCATATAGTTAAGCTGATAACCAAAATCAATCCACTAAAATATCTCTTAAGAAAAGCTACCTTAATAGGAAGACTTGCAAAATGGGTAATGATCTTAAGTGAGTTTGACATTCACTATGTAGATTAAAGAGCTATAAAAGGACAGGTCATCGCAGATCAGTTGGCCGAAGCACCTTTACAAGAAGAAAACCCAATGCACATTGAATTTCTTGATGCAGATGTCTTCACAGCAACAATTAAGAAATTATGGAAATTGTACTTTGATGGATCTTACATGCAACATGGCTCGGGGGCAGGAATTCTTTTTCACACCTGAAGGACATACCATTCCAAAATCATATCGATTGATGTTTCCCTACACAAATAACATAGCTGAATATGAAGTATTGCTCACAGGAATGAAGATAGCATTGGACTGGCAGATTATAGAGTTGCAAGTCTACGGTGATTCACAACTTGTCATTAATCAAATCAATGATGATTATCAGACTAAAGATGATAAGTTGCTACATTACAAGAACATGGTGGATGATTTTAAAAAGTATTTTGTGGCAATCAAGTTTTCACAAATCCCAAGGATTGATAATAAAGTTGCAGATGCAATGGCTACAATTGCTTCCTTGTTACAATTATCAGAAAATAAAAAACGGTACGAATTCTTGGTGGAACAATTGTTTTCTCCCACCTATGATAATCCTAAGACCCAAGTCATATGCCATTTAACCAGTTCTGATTCACCTTTATATGGAAATATTTATACCTACCTGAAAAATAACATCTTACCAGCAGACTTATCCCGAAACTAAAAAAGGAATTTCATACGCCAATCATCCCGCTATACCTTGATCGCTGATATCCTTTACCGACATGGTCTTGATGGTACACTCCTTTGATGTCTTGAACGTGATGAATCTGAACAAGCCTTACAAGAAGTTCATGGTGGTATTTGTGGAACTCATTCAAGCGGTTTAACCTTAGCCAAGAAACTTGTTAGAATGGGATATTATTGGCCTACCATGGAGAGATAATCTTTTACTTTTGTCAAGAAGTGTTCTAAATGCTAGATCCATGGGAATCTTATTCATGCACCTGCACAGGAACTGCAACCTTTCACTCCAACATGGCCTTTTTCTTAGTGGGAACTAGATCTTGTTGGAAAAATTCATCCTTCATCATCAAATGGGCATAAATCCATCATCACGGCTACAGAGTATTTTACAAAATGGATCAAAGTTGTTCCTTTGACGATGGTGACCGGTAAACAAATCTCTTCATTTATCCTGAATTACATCATCTATCAATATGGAATTCCTAATTCTATCATCACTGATAATGGGAGGCCTTTCAAGAATCAAGATGTTGATGAACTTTGTGAAAGATTTCACATCCAACATAGGTTCTCTACACCTTACTATCCATAAGGAAATGGTCAAGCAGAAGCTTCAAACAAAACAATCTTGAAGATCTTGAAGAAGACGATAAATGATGTCGGTCGTGATTGGTATGTCTAGTTAAATCTAGCTTTATGGGCATATAGAACCAGCATTCGCACGCCAACAAGAGCTACACCATATGCCTTGGTATATGGAGTAGAAGTGATTTTACCATTAGAGGTAGAAATACCTTCGCTTAGGGTCTCATTGAAAGGATTGATAAATGATGAAGACTACTGAGTATCTCGTCTGCAAGAGCTAGAACTATTAGATGAAAGACGTCAACATGCAGCTGATCATTTGAAGGGTTATCAACAAGTTATGTCCCATAGCTACAATCATAGAGTTAAACCACAGACATTTCAAGTAGGTGATTTAGTCTTGAAAGAAAATTCACGCAATCAGCAAGACAGAGAAAAGAAAGGAAAATTTGAACCAAATTGGCTTGGTCCATTTGTCATCATTGCAGCATACGGTTTTGGAGCCTATCAGTTATCTACATTAGAAGGGGACCTGTTTAAAGAACTTATCAACAACATTCATTTGAAGAAGTTCTATGTCTGAATCATCAAATTAGAAAAAGTCCTGAAAAAATATATAAAAATCAGAAAAAGCCCTGAAAAAATACATAAAAATCAGAAAAAGTCCTGAAAAAATACATAAAAATCAGAAAAAGTCTTGAAAAAATACATAAAAATCAGAAAAGCAGAAAAAAAACAAAAAAATTCATATGATCTAAAAAAGTGCAATAAAAAAAAAAACAAGTGGTGAAAACCTGGCAAACAGGCACTACTTCTGATCAAAATGGGCTCCTCTATCTATTAGCTTATGTCTTGCATTCGCTTTACGACATCATCTATCCATTTCTATCATATCCATATCATGCAATGGGAATTCTTGTGTTTCATCATGGCTTGATGAAATTTGTACATATCCATAATATTCAGGTTGTGTTTACATTGGGGGCAGAAACACAGACTAAAACAAGAGAGGGGCAACGAACTTTTGGAATATCACAAACGGACAAATGACAGTTTGACAAAACACAACATATATTGATGCATCAAATCAACAACAACACCAAAATGATCACTCAATGCCAATGAAATCAAACAACATGGTCAAAAAATATGTTAATCAAAACACACACATCAATGTTGATAACCAAGTTGGATGATCTTAATCTGAATAATGTTTGAAATACTTTAGGAAAAATTTGAATTGTTGGTTGATTTTCTATCATATCTCTGGAGCAATTTGATGATGTACTGAACTAGAAAAGCAAGGAAGGAGTATGATTTTTCTTTGTCTGTTGTTTGCGAATAAATCATTAGTACTATGCAAATTGGTCGTGAGAAATGCTCTACTAAGTATCATTGATGACATTTCAAAATTTGCATGGGAAATAGGTTAACTCTTGTCTGTTTCTGCAAGCGATACTGAAGTCATCTCGGTTCAATTATACCTAGATGCTTGTATTATCTTTCTATATCAAAAATCATGAAAGCAATACTCAGGTCATCACTGGTGCTAACATACCCTTTGATGCTTGTATTAACTTTCAACATTTCAATGCTCTATGATGACACAAAAAGCACAAATAAGCTCTCAGAATGGCAATATTGTATAGATTACATTCATTTTAGAATTTGCATTTGGCATTTATAGATTTTTTCCCACAAACTAGCAAAGTATCAAAGTTTTATATCTTTCCAATAAATGACTGAGTACATTTTGACATTCACAACAACATCATCACATATATTTTTCATACATATTTGCATCAGAAAATCATAAAAAAATAAAGCATACATCAAAATCAAAAAGAAAAATTGTACCATCCATCATTTCATATTTCATAAAAATCATTCATCAATAGATTGCAATCATAAAATAACATTGCACTTGCATTTTCATATCTAAGAATCATGCATACATATACATCATGAGCATAATATTGTGAAACCATCACATAAATCATCATTCATATAGAAAATAGACACATTCATCACATAAGGAATCATCACTGCATATCATATATCTCACAAATGAATGTCAAATGTACAAAAGATGTCAACTACACATGACATAACATCATCAAAAATGGGATCATATCAGTGTGTATACAGATGTCTCAACATGAGTATCAATAAGACATATAGGACATCATATAAAGCACTACAAAGTGCTATCCTTTGATGGTGCTGGTCTGGGACCTGCCCCACCTGTACCTGATGGACCTACTCCACCTACTCCTGATGACCCTCTTGGAGGTAATGGCTGAGATACACCCCTACTGGTAGCCCGAGAGTGACTATGTGTAGACCGAGACTGTGTATAACTCATTCTCTACTCGGGTGGCACTACATCATGATACCTGGTCCTATAGAACTCTACCTCCCGGGTGGCCCTGGTCACCTCTCTCATCATGTCACCAATCAAGGTACCTGCTGCTACTCTCTACAGACTATCAGCTAGGGCCATGGCCTGCTCACCCTACTATCTGGTTGTATCTCTATCAGATGTCACTATAGTCAACTGTCCCTGTAGCTGTGTAACCAAGGCCTATGCCCGTGCTAATTGACCCTGTAAGCTCTACACTCTACTCTGTAAAGTAGCTATCTAACTTGGCACCACTAGATCTACTGAAGATGATGGAGTTGAATGTCTCATCTGTGACCACCTCTGCCACCACCTCTGCCACCACCTCTGTCACTACCTCTGCCGCTACCTCTGCCACCTCCTCCACCACTATCACCTCCACTCTCCTCATCACTACTATCCCCATCCTCATCTGACTCATCATCATCCTCCTCCTCAGAGTCATCACCCTCTGAAGCCACCTCTCGCTTGTCGCCTATGTCCCCCTATATGTGGTCTCTACTTTGCAACTAGAGCGGCAGACTCATCAGGATAAAATAATCATGGCATAGGATGTTCCAACATATACTAACCATACTCTAGAGTCATCCCCCCATCAAGAATATCAGATCTATAGTCCCACGTCTGTACTCCCAAATTGGTGAACTCTGCCACTGCTACATCATATGCAATCCACGGACCCTACACTATAACCTCCTGCTGTCGACACACATAAATAGAAGAACCCTGTGGCATACCCTAATGCTGACCATACTGTCGCCACACCCGACCAAGAAGAAACCTCTCAATAATCCCAGGAGTGTGACCAATAAAATATCTAGCGGTAAAGACATAGGGCATCTCCCTAGCATCCTCTGGCCATGCCTCACAATCTACATAGGGCTGCCAGCATACTGTATCGAGACCATCCAGAAGACGCTGCCAATGATCCAATTTGTCCAGCCTCAGTTGACCAATGACTGTTATCAATAGTTTTGCACCCTACTGAATGCAGTATTCAGCAAACTACTGAAACATGGAAACCTCTTTCAGATGTGGGTGATCTGTATGAAAGAGGAATCTCCAGAGTGAGCTAGTTCTCTGAATAATAAATCCTATTCTAAACGCAAGGGGAAAAAGGATGAAAAGGTGAACTAAAAATAAATCTGAATCTAACGGATGATGACTAAAACCTCTAACAGAAAACTGAAACCTGCCACTCACAACAATCCCTTCACTACAATGATTCCTACAATCTCACCAATACATGATTTCATCATTAATTCATATGAAGATTCAGAACTTTGAATACAACACATAACCTGAAAAAATGAAAACCTGTGCAAAAGAACTCATAAAGACAGGACATTAAGGTTTCAAACTTGAATACACAAAATATCAAACTGTTGTTACTAGTCTTGAGACAAGAAAGTGGAAACAACTCTGCTGTATTATTGAAACTGAAAGAGTGTCAATCTATCAAAACTGAGTACAATGTTCACAAGCTACAAAATACATAAGAGTAGGAACTATGATTCTGAACTGCTGAGAATGGAGAGTTGACAACTAAGTCTATCAAAAAGAACTCTCCAGGAAAACCCTAATTTGAGCTCAAAAAAAAGCTCAAGGAAAAAGGCTCCAAACAAACTCAAAAACTGCCTTAAAAGCAGAAAAAAGCATAATGCTTTTATGATTACACTATCAAGCCTCTTAAAAATAGGCTAAATCTGCTTTAAAAGCACAAAAACACCTTATCTCTCCAAGATAAATCTGGAATCTGACCAAGAGGAAAATTCAAATAAAATATCTGCTAAAAATAGCAAGAAAACATAAAGCAATTTATAGAATATCACTTTTATGATTCTGCTTTACAAGATGCAGATTTTTTACAATTTGTCTTATTTTTGCAATTTAAAGATTGGAAATCTTTTGCAAAAACAAAAATCTCCTTATTTCTCCATTACAATAATTGATTTTTAAAAAAATCATAAAAACACATTACATAATATTTCCTTTATCAAAACTTCTCATTGATTTCTCTAACATCAATAAAACAAATAAAAACCCTAAAATGATCATTAACTTTCAAGCGGAAGGAAAACCCTAAATGATAAGATACATTATTGATTTTCCTTAAATCAATAAAAAAAAAACCTAGGGTAAGGCATCCTTCAACCCTTATTTTCCTAAGGCACAAAATATAAGCCTTAAAGACTTAATATCAACCTAGACATATAGATTTCGGCCTCCCTCTAATATTAAACTTAGACTCTGAAAGAACATAAGGCATAAGTTTAAAATTTTGACCCCACTTTGAAATTTGACATATGCTTAAAACCGAACATTCTTGATGATGATGATATTCAAATTAGGCATGAGGAAATAGGGTCAAACCCTAATTATCATTCATTTCACACCCGTGACTTTGGAAAGAAGGAAACTCTGTCTGAAAGAAATCTACCTCTATGATGGTGTTGAATTCGAGCTCGTGTGCTTAAGTAATCTTCTCCATGTTTTCAGATGACTAAATCTCCAGTGGGCAAGCCTCCTTTCATGGTATAATAGCTTTTCCACTTCATTATTTCGAATATCAAAAAGCCCTAAGGGCGCAGTCTATTCATTTCTCAATTTCTCTTACCTAGGCTTCTCCATGCCTTATGAGCTCAAGCTCGACCTCTACAGTCCACTCCATGAAAGCTCGACTTGTATTCTTGTTTTCCTTTACTGTGCAGAGGTAAGCATTATTTAATGATTTCCATAACCTCTATTTTGGCCTCGAGGCCATGGCAAACACATTCTAATGTCTTAATTTTGTATCTTCTATGTGCTTCTTGTGCTCACTGCTGTGTATTATTCTCACTATAAGAGCTCGACCGCTCTTGAAAAACTCAAAATCATGCCTTGGGAAACTAAACAGAAAGTTATGGTCGCGACTTGAATGCTCCATCAGAAATTTAAACTGGTAATTTTCCTTCGTTACATCTGCTCTCCAGAGACTTAAAGAAAATCTCTTCCTTGCTAATGAATTTTTGGCCATACTCAGGCCACGCCAAATATGCATTGTAGAAAGCATTTTCTGTAGATTTCGGGCTCGACCCAAAACATAAAACCTACTATTATGTGTTTTGAAAAGAATTTATGTTTGTGGGTACCACAGAAAGTTGAATAAAGTTGTATTTTCCTTCTATTCAATCCCAGATTTCACATGGTTATCTTTGTAATTGATTTTTCCTACACTTTGAAACTAACCCTGAAAATGGGTACACGAAATCCTTAAGGGAAACTCCATTTTTTTGTATTTGATGCTAAACTGAAAATGGGTCTTTTGAATTATTAAAGAAAATTGCATTTGCTTCTCTTCTGAAGCTTGACCTAGCACAAAAATCTTCACATTTGTTTTCAAACTTCTTTTGAATGCAAAACCCAAAATGGGTATTGTAGATTATCACATTTTATGTACCTTGTATGAAAACCCAAATGTGGATACCATGAATAACTGAGCATAGTTTTATTTCGTAGTCCTGAAGCAAATGTTTGTATATTTTGAAGAAAATGTCTCTATTCTAATTTCTCTTCAGAACTCGACCATCAGTTCATTGCATTTATTACTATTACTTCTTTGTGGTTATTATGAGAATCATATGAAAGCTATATTCTTTCTAATTTGAGGCTCAAAGAAGCATATAAATTTGCATATTTTGTAATTATACTGCTATTTCTATGCAAAAACCATATGGGTAGCATAGATTATCATATTCCCTACATTTTGAAAACAAACCCCAATGTGGGTAATAACTGTTCATCTTTGCTTACCCACAGAACTGAAAGCACCTGTAAGAGTTAGCAAAAAATTGTATACTTTCATTGAATTCAGTTCATGGGCCTGACCCATCATTCATCACTTTTAGTCTCGCATTTCTGTACAAATCTTCAAATGGGTATACCATATTCCAAAGAACAATACATGCACTTTTCCACTAGGCTTTGATGTTTACCTTCAGAAAACCAATATTGGCATTTGATGTTTGCTTTCAGATCTTCCTTCAGAAATGTACACTCATGGTTTAGATCAAAACAGTGTTAATATATATTCAGTTATGAGCTCCTTTAAGCATTCAGACTCCTTTAATCTGCATTCTGCATTAATTGGACAATGAACTCATGCCTCCTCCACTGAGACAGAACCTAACATGGTTAAGATCTAAAAACAAAACTTGATCCAAAGTGAACTATTGTTTTCCTGTTTTAGCCCTTATTCTAAATCATTGAATCATAATGGACTGTACCTAGTCCTCTGTTCCTAGGCATAATCGACACCTAATAACCTCCTCTTAGTAACTAAAACTGTTTGCTCCTTCTTTCATACTCTGGAAACATCACTTGCTTGACACTTATAACTCCTTGAAGATATAACAAAAGAATCTTTGATATGCAATATTCACTTAAAATATAAAAGATCAGTAACTCAATTGATATTTCAAATTCTAGCTTCTAAATCATTAAATTTTGTTGTTACCTCTAGCATAATTCCATACTCATGCATTGTGAAGGGAAAGACCTCTTAAATATACTGTATCCGTGCTTACTCACTGTAAACACATCTTTTTCCTTTCGTCCCTCCTTAGCATTCTATACATCTCATTTGACTCATATACCCAGTTTTCATTTTGGCATTTCTGTACATCCTTTGATAGTTGTATGACACCTAAACTTGATTCATAATTGTTTTCCTCTTTTGATAAATGCATCTGACCTCTTGTCACAACACTATCATTGACATGGATCTTGAGAATGATTTGTATTTGTTCATTGTGAAGAAAAGGATCTCCATGCTTGTATTCTACCTGTATTTTAATGTCTTTCTGACACTCCTTAACCTTATCATGGCAAGTCCTACCTCCTATTCTTGAACTCCATAGGGAAACCAAATTGAAACATTGTAACATCATGACCACATGCTTCTCACTAGCTCATATGTATAGCTTAACAACTCAGAACTTATTTTGGAAAGAAAAGACTTACTCTTCCCCTATTATTCTGGAATGATCTCTTTATTACTAACCCATAATGTTGTATTTACTTTACCAGCCGACTAGAGCTAGAAATTCATTCATCAAATGCATTGTTTGTGTTTGTATTCTTGAGCGGCATGGTACTCTTCATGCATTTTTATATTTTACTACACAAACTGCTCTCAAAAACTGTTCTCTTTGATGATGAAAATCAAAACAAACCATCAAGGCATAATGTATGCCTATTCACTATCCGAGAAAGAATTGATGAATTGAAACTCACATGACATATGATTATAATCAGCATAGAAAATGAAGTAATTTAGCAATTTTCTGATGTAAATGCACTCAGTTAAAATCCTTAAGTGAACTAAACTCACTGTTCACCTGTAGCCTTTAGAAAGAAACTTGATCGTTATGAATGAACAGTTGGTCTCATTGCTTGATGGATTCTCTGTTTTACTCTTCAGTTGTATTTCATTTCATTCGATGTATATAATGAAGTATCTTTTAAAATCAGCCCATTTAATGAATAGGGTAGCATGATGAGCTCTACCCTTGTGGGAGCCCATTTTACTCCACATGCTTGGTCTTCAAACAATGTTCAGCTTCATGACTTTACCTATACCTGCACAAGGAAACAAACAACATTAGCATAAAAAATAGAACATGTTGATTATGATGTTGCTATTTCTCCTTCAAGTCATTTCTTTCATACTGCACTTGATTGATTGTTTCAATGCATTGCTAATAGTATGGTGTACTATTGTAGGTGCATCATATAAGTTACATCATAGTCGGAGCCACTGACACCTCTCTTTTCCTCTTACAGGTCGACGAAGCTCGAGATGACGAGGTGCACCATTCAACATCAAGCGTCGATAATCAGGCAATGATGACTATGCTGCCACTTATGTGTTTTCCTTTAGCATCTTCAATAGTGCAATGTGTTATTAGAAATATATTGTCACAGTCACAGTCACATCCATGACTTGTTTGGATCTTTGATTTCAATTTTGCTTTTCGATTGAAAAGAAAATGCATTTCATGTAATATTGTAACACTATTCTGATTATGAAATCAAATGGAGCCTTGTAAAAATATGAGTTCTTTAGGAAATGAATAAAAGCATCTAAAATGTTAGTTTGCTCATGTACTCAATTCTGTATTTCTTTTAAATCTGTAACTTCTGAATGGCACTCTAAAATCCTACTTTCTTTAAAATGCATAACTATTTTTCAATGCAAAAAGCAATGCAAAACAACATTTGAACATGACACTGCAATTCCACTTAATGTTAAATAATAATAAGCCAGCTGCTCCATTTGAGATGAGGCAAAAAATACGTAACATTTTGGCAATTTCCGCTATATGCTTGCTTGCTAAGCATCAATCAGTGGCCTTTAAAATAATTCATTGGGCGCGGAGTCAATTCTGCCCCCTTTGCAAACTCAAAAACATGAACAACAACACTCCAAACAACAACAAGAAAATGAAACAAACTGAAATCAAACTGAAAGGCCCTGGTGGGCAACAAAATAATGCACAGCAGCACTTAGAGAAAGCAAAATATTGAAATGAAATGTGCGAAACACACTTATTTGCAAACTACTCTACCTAACAATGAGATAACTTATCTCAAAGGCAGTGCTTGAGGTGGATCCCATTCACTGGTATAGACAGCACCTTGCCAGTCATCTTCGAAAGTTGGAATGCATTGTGTTCCTTGCATTCCGTAATCACATAAGGCCCATCCCATATTGCATCGAACTTGGAATGTTGTCTAGGTCTACTTTTAAATTCATTCCACTTGAAAACTAGATCTCCAACAATGAAATCAAGAGGCCTCGCCCTCTTGTCAAAAGCATTCTTCATTTGCGCTTGATGTATTTCTAGCTGTCTCAGAGCTTCTTTTCTGGTCTCTTCGAGCTCAACCAACTATGCAAACCTCACTTCAAGAGGTTGTTCATTCAATAACTCCAGTTCCTTAACATAACTTAATGTTGGCAATTCGATTGAAATAGGCAGCTTAGCTTCTCTATCGTAAGTCAAAACAAAAGGTGAACAACCAGTGGCTCTTTTAGGAGTTATTCTGTCAGCCCAAAGGGCTAGCTTCAACTTTTCATGCCATGTTCTCTGGTTATCTTCAACAGTCTTCTTGATTATCTGAATCAGATTCTTATTTGTAGATTTCGCTTGACCATTACCTTGCGGATAATAATTTGATGAAGTGTTTAGATAAATGTTATTTCTGACATACCAATATGAAATCTTTAATCCGATGAAAGCTAAACCGTTATCTGAAATAATTGAATCTAGAACACCAAATTTTGATATGAGATCTTAATAAAAATTAAGCACTAAACTCTCGTTCGCTTCCTTTAAAGCAACAGCTTCGGTCCACTTTGTAAAATAATCTATGGTAGTAAGAATCCACTTATGACCTGCACTCGAAGGCGGGTTTATAGGGCCGATGAAATCCAAACCCCACTTAGCAAAGGGTTGTTCTACCTGAATCGGGTGCAGGGGCAGCGGTACAAACCTCTGTTTACCAGCAAATAATGCACATTTCTCACATTTTCTGACCCATGCAATAGCATCTTTAAACAGTTCTGGCCAATAATAACCAGCTCTCATAATTTTCAGAGCTGTCGTTCTTGCAATGAAGTGACCTCCTAAAGGTCCATCATGAAACTCTGCTAGCAGCTTGTCAACTTGATCAGGCTGAATGCAACGTAATAAAACACCTTGGAAATCTCTTCTATAAAGAACGCCATCAATAACTACATAAGGGATGGCTTGTAATCTATAATACCTTCTTTTTGCTCTATCCAAGCCTTTGGGGCATTCACCAGTTTGCAGATAATGTATCATCTGGTGCAACCACGTAGCAGGGGGTGTTTTAACAACACTCAGAACGTCATTATTTAGCACTATTTTTGTACTTGCAACCTCTTTTAAGCTAATGTCTTCACTTCCAGCAATCTATTCACACAATCCTTTGCCTCTAATGAGCTTGGTTACTTTAATGTCCACATTGAACTCCATCACTTTAGTGATCCAACCAGCACGCTTATCATTAATTTCCTTATTAAGCAGAAAATCTTTGACAGTCGAATGCGCTACTAGCAAATGAACCTTGCTGTTGGACATCATGTGTCTAAATTTCTTCAAGCTTCTTACAACAGCGAAAACATGTTTCTCCACAAAAGAGTACTTTACCTCGTAATCATGCAAAACTTGACTGAAAAACTCAACAGGCTGCTCTAAGCCATCCTCGTTTTGCTGGCATAACATGGTTGAAACTGTATCCACTCCTCCAAAAGCATAGAGAATGGAATCTTTGTCAAAGTTTGGATTAATGAGAGTAGGAGCAGCTGTGAGCGCTTCTCTTATTTGCTTGAAGCTCCTCTTGCCTTCCTTGGTCCAATTGAATGGCATGTTTTTCTTCAACATAGAAGTGAGAGGTTGCAGCAAGGCTGCGATATTTGGTATGAACCTTTGTATGAATCTATTCTCCCAAGAAAGCTTTGCAAGCCTTTCTTATGGGCTGGTATTGCCAATTTGAGGATTGCAGACACTCTTTCAGGATCGATTGAAATACCCTGCTTTGAGACAATGTGTCCTAGCAGCTTGCCCTCATGCACCAAAAAGATACACTTCTTCGGATTAAGAGACACTCCAAACTATCTGCACCTTTAAAAAACCTATTCCAAGTGATCCAAGTGTTCATTAGCTTTTCTGGAAAAAACCGTAATATCATCTAAATATACCAGAACAAATTTGTTCATAAGGCCGTGAAAGGCCATAGCCATAGCATGTTGGAACGTTGCTCCAGTGTTCGATAAGCTGAAAGGCATCTTCTTGTAGGCCATCGTGCCCCACTTGGTTGTGAACGTTGTTTTAAATTGATCCTCGTATTTAACCAGAATCTGGTTATAACCTAAGTAGCCATCTAACAAAGAAAATCTATCAGAACCGGAAACAACTTGTAAAATTTGCTCCATGAAGGGGAGCGGATAATGGTCCTTCAATGATGCTTTATTTAGATCTCAGAAATCAACACAAAGTTTGATTTCTCCACTCTTTTTCCTGACTGGTACTAGATTTGACACCCAAGAGGTGTGCTTGATAGGGAAAATAATATCGCTTTCAACTAGTTTATTCAGTTCAGCCTTCATAAGGTGTTCCAACTTGGGATTAAGTGGTCTTTGCTTTTGCCTTACTGGTTTTGCGTTGGGCTCGAGCTTGATGGTATGTTGTGCTAAATCAGGGTTAAAACCTCTTAAATCTTTATATTCCCAAGCAAAAACATCACTATATTTTTGACATAACAGAATGAAGGCGTGTTGTTCTTCCTGACTGCATACCTTACCCAGCTTGAGAAGTTTTCCTTTGAAGATCTCGATAGCTGAATAATGTTCTTCTTTAACTGTCAAGCTGCACTTGTCCTTTCGAACTTGATCGTCTGAATTAAACACAAATTCTAAGGTAACCAATCCTTTTGGTAGCTTATTGGTCTTTAATTGCACAATCTGGTCCTCATACTGTTGCTGCATTTTTGCTGATTTCCATCTGCGAACTCAGCTTCAGCAATCAGAAAATACACAATTTGCTCATCGCTGTCGAAAACCTACCAGCTCACATTATTGTAAGGTATAGAAGGTCTGACCACTATCTTCACATACTGACGTGCTTCTACTTTATGAATCTCTTTAGGAATGTCAAACTCAGCTCCTATGGTAGCGAGCCTGTCAGCATTCTTATTTTGATTCAGAGGAATCGCTATGATGTTAAAAGCATTAAAATATTCCATTAAATCCCATACACGATGCTTGTATTTCTTAAGTAAATCATTTTTTGCAGCATTTAAATTTTTGACCTGATTCACGATCAACTCTGAATCACCATAAACTTGCAAGCATTTAATACCTTGCTTGTGGGCCCACTCAAGGCCATGTACCAATGCTTCATACTCAGCTGTATTATTTGAATAGATGAAAGCAAATCTTTAAGCCGCATAATACTTATCTCCTTCGGCCGATATCAGCATAGCTCCACCTCTGGCACCAACACTGCTCCTCGAACCATCGAAATAAAGTTTCCACAACTCACTATCTTTTCCTGTAGATGGTCCATCCTCTTTGCAAAGATTAGGCATGTCGCAATCAGACTTGCAAATCATATAAACTCCTAAACCTACCTCATCTGTGTTCTGGAACAGATCAAGCTCATGATCTTCGACTACCCATTCATCGAGACTGATGTAGTCTCCCTAGGTGCTACAGTATGAGCTCATGGTTTTCTCCTCCATTGCAGATGTGGAGTAGAGATTAGTGTTTATAGGGCTTGGGGAGTATGGTTTGATATGGTCTTTGGCGAGAGGCTCAGACTTAATGGTCACTTCCGTACCATATCTTGTTTTAAAAAATAGATGAGACCAATCGGAAGATAAAAACCCACCCAACTTGGCTGTAAAATCCCTCCACAAGAAAATGGAAAAGTGTGGCGATAGGTCAATAACATCAATATCTTGGTGAATAGCGAAACTTGGGGATGCATGCAAGGTAAGGGCTAAATTTTTAATAATTCCAGCAGTCTTAACAGCAAACCCATCTAATTGTACTATGCCCTTCTGAGGGTTAGGCTCATAAACAAGACCTAATTTGTCAGCTAAACTCTTAGGCATGACTGAACTACTGGCACCAGAGTTGAATATACAATTATACACAATTTTATCACCTATGATCAGAATTAAGTAAAACGGAGGGGGTTTTACCTCTTTTTCCTTTTGCCCACTTTTCTCCTCCAAGTCATTAGCCAACACAACCTTCGCAACTCCTTGATTGGTGTTGTCATAAATAGACAACTCAGCTAATGCATATTGCAGTAAGCTTTTCTGTCTTGGAAGCTGCAGAGCGGCTAATATCGACATATTGACAGTAGTTTTCTTGAGATGCTCAATGATATTAAAGGATGAAACATTTACCTTCTGTTATTTTTTTGTAACAACAGCTTCATTTTGCTTCTGTGCAGGCTAAGAATGCGTTTTTGACAACTCCTTGTTAGGTATTTTCTACCCCCTTTGCAGAATCTGTATTTTAGGCTGAGTGGCAGCGTTAACTTCTGATGAAATAGGCTGCTTACTAACTGGTGGTTGCTGTTGCGAAGTTCCAACTTGTTGTCCTAGATCCATAGCTCGCTTTTTAGATCTAGTATTGGCTGAAATAGGGGAATTTTGTTGATCTTGGCCATTCATGCCATAGAATTCAGAGCTCTGCTAGTTTGACAAGGCGACTTCTACATTATCTTGCTGTTCTTGATTCTGATCTGCAGTATTTTATAAAACAACATATATATTATGCACCATTAAAGCCTAGTTTCTCACTTCATTGGCGCACGCCGACTAGTTGTGGGCTTGGTTGCATGGGTAACACCAGTCACAATCTTGAGCAACATTGTTTTGCGGCACAAGCTCTTTTGACGTGCTGGTCATGTTCAGATTGTATGGCTGGAATGGCCGAGGGTTAAAATTCCTCCTTTGGGCCTGATAATCACCTTGCAAAGCGGGTCTATTTTTTTTGGTTTTGCTGATAAGGGGCTTGATAAGGCTTAAGTTCTTGGCCAACGTGCTTCTTAATAGTCATGAGGTCATTCCTGACGATCTTTAATATGCTTTTTAGCTCTTGAATCTCTAGATTTGGGGCTGGGGCAGTGACCTCTTGGACTGTACTATGATATCCTATTGTCGGAACTGGCAAGACAGCAACCAAGGGAGGTACAACAGTAGGAATAGGCAGCTGTATTTCTAGAAACAAGGGCATGGGGGATCTATGAGCTATGTCTCCAGCTTGAATAAGGCAATTTTCAGCATTAATAGAAATATTATAAGCATTTGGAAGCGTTAAACCACCCATAGACTGAGTCATGATAGAAATCTTACTATTCAAAGCTTTTAAATAAAATAGAAATGCATGTGCCGGTAAGGGCTTTACCGCTGTCAGGATTCTATCCCAAGTCCTCTGAAATCTGTAGTTGAAATCCGCCAAGTGTTTGTGCGACACCCTTTGAATGGTACTCAACTACTCCAACAGAGATAAATTGTCAGATTTATCTACAAATTAATGGTATAGGCCACTACCTAGAGCGTCCCATGTTCTGATTGAGTTTGCAGCGAGACCTCTGAACCACTGTAGTGCTTTGCCCTTAAGTGACGAAGCATAGCAACCTTAGAGCAACATTCTCTTGAGTAATATTATGCACTGAACATAACGTGGCTACATCACGGATGTGTTCAACTGGTGTGGTGTAATCCTCTCCGGTGAAATATGGTAATCCCCGAAGGGCTGCAACCGAAATCTCATCATGTTGGGCAATATCTAATGGAATGCCTCCATTAAAGGGTGCGAATGGATAATGCCTCGGTGGTGCTACCATTGATGGTACTTGCGAGATTGGTACTGGTACACTAGGTGACATAACTAGAGCACCAAAAATGGGAGGTGTCCACTTTGATCTTGTAGGGGCTTCAAAAATCCTTCTTGTTGTCCTACCTCTTCTTTGTGATGGGGACAACTCCTGATACTTGAAGGGTTTTGAACTTGATCTTGTTTGAATATTTCTCATGTGCGGGCTATACTATCATGTAGAAAACAAAAATGGAGTCGCCAGGTATATTGATAGCCTCCAGAAGGGTGGAAAAGATCTGCTGCATACACCAAACAACAAACTAAAAAATTAAAATTCTTTGAAAGTTACTTTTAGATGTCCCACCGGGCGTGCCAAAAATTGTTATCAATAGTTTTGCACCCTGCTGAATGCAGTATTCAGCAAACTACTGAAACATGGAAACCTCTTTCAGATGTGGGTGATCTGTATGAAAGAGGAATCTCCAGAGTGAGCTAGTTCTCCGAATAATAAATCCTATTCTAAACCCCAGGGGAAAAAGGATGAAAAGGTGAACTAAAAATAAATCTGAATCTAACGGATGATGACTAAAACCTCTGACAGAAAATTGAAACCTGCCACTCACAACAATCCCTTCACTACAATGATTCCTACAATCTCACCAATACATGATTTCATCATTAATTCATATGAAGATTTAGAACTTTGAATACAACACATAACCTGAAAACATGAAAACCTGTGCAAAAGAACTCATAAAGACAGGACATTAAGGTTTCAAACTTGAATACACAAAATATCAAACTGTTGTTACTAGTCTTGAGACAAGAAAGTTGAAAAAAGAACTTTGCTGTATTATTGGAACTGAAAGAGTGTCAATCTGTCAAAACTGAGTACAATGTTCACAAGCTACAAAATGCATAAGAGCAGGAACTATGATTCTGAATTACTGAGAATGGAGAGTTGACAGACTAAGTCTATCAAAAAGAACTCTCCAGGCAAACCCTAATCTGAGCTCAAAAAAAAGCTCAAGGAAAAAGACTCCAAACAAACTCAAAAACTACCTTAAAAGCAGAAAAAAGCATAATGCTTTTATGATTACACTGTCAAGCCTCTTAAAAATAGGCCAAATCTGCTTTAAAAGCACAAAAACACCTTATCTCTCCAAGATAAATCTGGAATCCGACCAAGAGGAAAATTCAAATAAAAGATCTGCTAAAAATAGCAAGAAAACATAAAGCAATTTATAGAATATCGCTTTTATGATTCTGCTTTACACGATGCAGATTTTTTACAATTTATCTTATTTTTGCAATTTAAAGATTGGAAATCTTTTGCAAAAACAAAAATCTCCTTATTTCTCCATTACAATAATTGATTTTCTCAAAAATCATAAAAACACATTACATAATCTTTCCTTTATCAAAACTTCTCATTGATTTCTCTAAAATCAATAAAACAAATAAAAACCCTAAAATGATCATTAACTTTCAAGCGGAAGGAAAACCCTAAATGATAAGATACATTATTGATTTTCCTTAAATCAATCAAAACAAAACCTAGGGTAAGGCATCCTTCAACCCTTATTTTCCTAAGGCACAAAATATAAGCCTTAAAGACTTAATATCAACCTAGACATATAGATTTCGGCCTCCCTCTAATATTAAACTTAGACTCTGAAAGAACATAAGGCATAAGTTTAACATTTTGACTCCACTTTGAAATTTGACATATGCTTAAAACCGAACATTCTTGATGATGATGATATTCAAATTAGGCATGAGGAAATAGGGTCAAACCCTAATTATCATTCATTTCACACCCATGACTTTGGAAAGAAGGAAACTATGTCTGAAAGAAATCTACCTCTATGATGGTGTTGAATTCAAGCTCGTGTGCTTCAGTAATCTTCTCCATGTTTTCAGATGACTAAATCTCCAGTGGGCAAGCCTCCTTTCATGGTATAATAGCTTTTCCACTTCATTATTTCGAATATCAAAAAGCCCTAAGGGCGCGGTCTATTCATTTCTCACTTTATCTTACCTAGGCTTCTCCATGCCTTATGAGCTCAAGCTTGACCTCTGCAGTCCACTCCATGAAAGCTTGACTTGTATTCTTGTTTTCCTTTACTGTGCAGAGGTAAGCATTATTTAATGATTTTCATAACCTCTATTTTAGCCTTGAGGCCATGGAAAACACATTCTAATGTCTTAATTTTGTATCTTCTGTGTGCTTCTCGTGCTCACTGCTGTGTATTATTCTCACCATAAGAGCTCGGCCGCTCTTGAAAAACTCAAAATCATGCCTTGGGAAACTAAACAGAAAGTTATGGCCGCGACTTGAATGCTCCATCAGAAATTTAAACTGGTAATTTTCCTTCATTACATCTGCTCTCCAGAGACTTAAAGAAAATATCTTCCTTGCTAATGAATTTTTGGCCATACTCAGGCCACGCCAAATATGCATTGTAGGAAGCATTTTCTGTAGATTTCGAGCTCGACCCAGAACATAAAACTTACTATTATGTCTTTTGAAAAGCATTTATGTTTGTGGGTATCACAGAAAGTTGAATAAAGCTGTATTTTTCTTCTATTCAATCCCAGATTTCACATGGTTATCTTTGTAATTGATTTTTCCTACACTTTGAAACTAACCCTGAAAATGGGTACACGAAATCCTTAAGGGAAACTCCATTTTTTTGTATTTGATGCTAAATTGAAAATGGGTCTTTTGAATTATTAAAGAAAATTGCATTTGCTTCTCTTCTGAAGCTCGACCTAGCACAAAAATCTTCACATTTGTTTTCAAACTTCTTTTGAATGGAAAACCCAAAATGGGTATTGTAGATTATCACATTTTATGTACCTTGTATGAAAACCCAAATGTGGATACCATGAATAACTGAGCATAGTTTAATTTCGTAGTCCTGAAGCAAATGTTTGTATATTTTGAAGAAAATGTCTCTATTCTAATTTCTCTTCAGAACTCGACCATCAGTTCATTGCATTTATTACTATTATTTCTTTGTGGTTATTATGAGAATCATATGAAAGCTATATTCTTTTTAATTTGAGGCTCAAAGAAGCATATAAATTTGCATATTTTGTAATTATACTACTATTTCTATGCAAAAACCATATGGGTAGCATAGATTATCATATTCCCTACATTTTGAAAACAAACCCCAATGTGGGTAATAGCTGTTCATCTTAGCTTACCCATAGAACTGAAAGCACCTGTAAGAGTTAGCAAAAAATTGTATACTTTCATTGAATTCAGTTCATGGGCCTGACCCATCATTCATCACTTTTAGTCTTGCATTTCTGTACAAATCTTCAAATGGGTATACCATATTCCAAAGAACAATACATGCACTTTTCCACTAGGCTTTGATGTTTACCTTCAGAAAACCAATATTGGCATTTGATGTTTGCTTTCAGATCTTCCTTCAGAAATGTACACTCATGGTTTAGATCAAAACAGTGTTAATCTATATTCAGTTATGAGCTCCTTTAAGCATTCAGACTCCTTTAATCTGCATTCTGCATTAATTGGACAATGAACTCATGCCTCCTCTACTGAGACAGAACCTAACATAGTTAAGATCTAAAAACAAAACTTGATCCAAAGTGAACTGTTGTTTTCCTGTTTTAGCCCTTATGCTTAATCATTGAATCATAATGGACTGTACCTAGTCCTCTGTTCCTAGGCATAATCGACACCTCATAACCTCCTCTTAGTAACAAAAATTGTTTGCTCCTTCTTTCATACTCTGGAAACATCACTTGCTTGACACTTATAACTCCTTGAAGATATAACAAAAGAATCTTTGATATGCAATATTCGCTTAAAATATAAAAGATCAGTAAATCCAATGATATTGCAAATTCTAGCTTCTAAATCATTAAATTTTGTTGTTACCTCTAGCATAATTCCATACTCATGCATTGTGAAGGGAAAGACCTCTTAAATATATTGTATCCATGCTTACTGTAAACACAACAAATTTTTCCTTTTGTCCCTCCTTAGCATTCTGTACATCTCATTTGACTCATATACCCAGTTTTCATTTTGGCATTTCTGTACATCCTTTGATAGTTGTATGACACCTGAACTTGATTCATAATTGTTTTCCTCTTTTGATAAATGCATCTGACCTCTTGTCACAACACTATCATTGACATGGATCTTGAGAATTATTTGTATTTGTTCATTGTGAAGAAAAGGATCTCCATGCTTGTATTCTACCTGTATTTTAATGTCTTTCTGACACTCCTTAACCTTATCATGGCAAGTCCTACCTCCTATTCTTGAACTCCATAGGGAAACCAAATTGAAACATTGTAACATCATGACCACATGCTTCTCACTAGCTCATATGTATAGCTTAACAACTCAGAACTTATTTTGGAAAGAAAAGACTTACTCTTCCCCTATTATCCTGGAATGATCTCTTTATTACTAACCCATAATGTTGTATTTACTTTACCAGCCGACTAGAGCTAGAAATTCATTCATCAAATGCATTGTTTGTGTTTGTATTCTTGAGCGGCATGGTACTCTTCATGCATTTTTATATTTTACTGCACAAACTGCTCTCAAAAACTGTTCTCTTTGATGATGAAAATCAAAACAAACCATCAAGGCATAATGTATGCCTATTCACTATCCGAGAAAGAATTGATGAATTGAAACTCACATGACATATGATTATAATCAGCATAGAAAATGAAGTAATTTAGCAATTTTCTGATGTAAATGCACTCAGTTAAAATCCTTAAGTGAACTAAACTCACTATTCACCTGTAGCCTTTAGAAAGAAACTTGATCGTTATGAATGAACAGTTGGTCTCGTTGCTTGATGGATTCTCTGTTTTACTCTTCAGTTGTATTTCATTTCATTTGATGTATATAATGAAGTATCTTTTAAAATCAGCCCATTTAATGAATAGGGTAGCATGCTGAGCTCTACCCTTGTGGGAGCCCATTTTACTCCACATGCTTGGTCTTCAAACAATGTTCAGCTTCATGACTTTACCTATACCTGCACAAGGAAACAAACAATGTTAGCGTAAAAAATAGAACATGTTGATTATGATGTTGCTATTTCTCCTTCAAGTCATTTCTTTCATACTGCACTTGATTGATTGTTTCAATGCATTGCTAATAGTATTGTGTACTATTGTAGGCGCATCATATAAGTTACATCATAGTCGGAGCCACTGACACGCCTCTTTTCCTCTTACAGGTCGACGAAGCTCGAGATGACGAGGTGCACCATTCAACATCAAGCGTCGATAATCAGGCAATGATGACTATGCTGCCACTTATGTGTTTTCCTTTAGCATCTTCAATAGTGCAATGTGTTATTAGAAATATATTGTCACAGTCACAGTCACATCCATGACTTGTTTAGATCTTTGATTTCAATTTCGCTTTTCGATTGAAAAGAAAATGCATTTCATGTAATATTGTAACACTATTCTGATTGTGAAATCAAATGGAGCCTTGTAAAAATATGAGTTCTTTAGGAAATGAATAAAAGCATCTAAAATGTTAGTTTGCTCATGTACTCAATTCTGTATTTCTTTTAAATCTGTAACTTCTGAATGGCACTCTAAAACCCTACTTTATTTAAAATGCATAACTATTTTTCAATGCAAAAAGCAATGCAAAACAACATTTGAACATGACACTGCAATTCCACTTAATGTTAAATAATAATAAGCCAGCTCCTCCATTTGAGCTGAGGCAAAAAATACGTAACATTTTGGCAATTTCCGCTATATGCTTTCCTGCTAAGCATCAATCAGTGGCCTTTAAAACAATTCATTGGGCGCGGAGTCAATTCTGCCCCCTTTGCAAACTCAAAAACATGAACAACAACACTCCAAACAACAACAAGAAAATGAAACAAACTGAAAGCAAACTGAAAGGCCCTGGTGGGCAACAAAATAATGCACAGCAGCACTTAGAGAAAGAAAACTATTGAAATGAAATGTGTGAAACACACTTATTTGCAAACTACTCTACCTAACAATGAGATAACTTAGCTCAAAGGCAGTGCTTGAGGTGCATCCCATTCACTGGGATAGATAGCACCTTGCCAGTCATCTTCGAAAGTTGGAATGCATTGTGTTCCTTGCATTCCGTAATCACATAAGGCCCATCCCATATTGCATCGAACTTGGAATTTTGTCCAGGTCTACTTTTAAATTCATTCCACTTGAAAACTAGATCTCCAACAATGAAATCAAGAGGCCTCACCCTCTTGTCAAAAGCATTCTTCATTTGCGCTTGATGTATTTCTAGCTGTCTCAGAGCTTCTTTTCTGGTCTCTTCGAGCTCAACCAGCTGTGCAAACCTCACTTCAAGAGGTTGTTCATTCAATAACTCCAGTTCCTTAACATAACTTAATGTTGGCAATTCGATTGAAATAGGCAGCTTAGCTTCTCTGCTGTAAGTAAAAAAAAAAGGTGAACAACCAGTGGCTCTTTTAGGAGTTATTCTGTCAGCCCAAAGGGCTAGCTTCAGCTTTTCATGCCACGTTCTCTGGTTATCTTCAACAGTCTTCTTGATTATCTGAATCAGATTCTTATTTGTATATTTCGCTTGACCATTACCTTGCGGATAATAATTTGATGAAGTGTTTAGATAAATGTTATTTCTGACAGACCAATTTGAAATCTTTAATCCGATGAAAGCTAAACCGTTATCTGAAATAATTGAATCTAGAACACCAAATTTTGATATGAGATCTTAATAAAAATTAAGCACTAAACTCTCGTTCGCTTCCTTTAAAGCAACAGCTTCGGTCCACTTTGTAAAATAATCTGTGGCAGTAAGAATCCACTTATGACCTGCACTCGAAGGCGGGTTTATAGGGCCGATGAAATCTAAACCCCACTTAGCAAAGGGTTGTTCTACCTGAATCGGGTGCAGGGGCAGCGGTACAAGCCTCTGTTTACCAGCAAATAATGCACATTCCTCACATTTTCTGACCCATGCAATAGCATCTTTAAACAGTTCTGGCCAATAATAACCAACTCATAATTTTCAGAGCTATCGTTCTTGTAGCGAAGTGACCTCCTAAAGGTCCATCATGAAACTCTGCTAGCAGCTTGTCAACTTGATCAGGCTGAATGCAATGTAATAAAACACCTTGGAAATCTCTTCTATAAAGAACGCCATCAATAACTACATAAGGGATGGCTTGTAATCTATAATACCTTCTTTTTGCTCTATCCAAGCCTTTGGGGCATTCACCAGTTTGCAGATAATGTATCATCTGGTGCAACCACGTAGCAGGGGGTGTTTTAACAACACTCAGAACGTCATTATTTAGCACTATTTTTGTACTTGCAACCTCTTTTAAGCTAATGTCTTCACTTCCAGCAATCTTTTCACACAAGCCTTTGCCTCTAATGAGCTTGGTTACTTTTATGTCAACATTGAACTCCATCACTTTAGTGATCCAACGAGCACGCTTATCATTAATTTCCTTATTAAGCAGAAAATCTTTGACAGTCGAATGCGCTACTAGCAAATGAACCCCTCTATTGGACAGCATGTGTCTAAATTTCTTCAAGCTTCTTACAACAGCGAAAACATGTTTCTCCACAAAAGAGTACTTTACCTCGTAATCATGCAAAACTTGACTGAAAAATGCAACAGGCTGCTCTAAGCCATCCTCATTTTCCTGGCATAACATGGCTGAAACTTTATCCACTCCTCCAAAAGCATAGAGAATGGAATCTTTGTCAAAGTTTGGATTAATGAGAGTAGGAGCAGCTGTGAGCGCTTCTTTTATTTGCTTGAAGCTCCTCTTGCCTTCCTTGGTCCAGCTGAATGGCATGTTTTTCTTCAGCATAGAAGTGAGAGGTTGCAGCAAGGCTGCGATATTTGGTATGAACCTTCGTACGAAATTTATTCTCCCAAGAAAGCTTTGCAAGCCTTTCTTATGGGCTGGTATTGCCAATTTGAGGATTGCAGACACTCTTTCAGGATCGATTGAAATACCCTGCTTTGAGACAATGTGTCCTAGCAGCTTGCCCTCATGCACCAAAAAGATACACTTCTTTGGATTGAGAGACACTCTGAACTCTCAGCACCTTTAAAAAATCTATTCCAAGTGATCCAAGTGTTCATTAGCTTTTCTGGAAAAAATTGTAATATCACCTAAATATACCAGAACAAATTTGTTCATAAGGCCGTGAAAGGCCATATCCATAGCATGTTGGAACGTTGCTCCAGCGTTCGATAAGCTGAAAGGCATCTTCTTGTAGGAAATCGTGCCCCACTTGGTTGTGAACGTTGTTTTAAATTGATCCTCGTATTTAACCAGAATCTGGTTATAACCTAAGTAGCCATCTAACAAAGAAAATCTATCAGAACCTGAAACAACTTGTAAAATTTGCTCCATGAAGGGGAGCGGATAATGGTCCTTCAATGATGCTTTATTCAGATCTCAGAAATCAACAAAAAGTTTGATTTCTCCACTCTTTCCTGACTGGTACTAGATTCGACACCCAAGAGGTGTGCTTGATAGGGAAAATAATATCACTTTCAACTAGTTTATTCAGTTCAGCCTTCATAAGGTGTTCCAACTTGGGATTAAGTGGTCTTTGCTTCTGCCTTACTAGTTTTGCGTCGGGCTCGAGCTTGATGGTATGTTGTGCTAAATCAGGGTTAAAACCTCTTAAATCTTTATATTCCCAAGCAAAAACATCACTATATTTTTGACATAACAGAATGAAGGCTTGTTGTTCTTCCTGACTGCATACCTTACCCAGCTTGAGAAGTTTGCCTTTGAAGATCTCGATAGCTGAATAGTGTTCTTCTTTAACTGTCAAGCTGCACTTGTCCTTTCGAACTTGATCGTCTGAATTAAACACAGATTCTAAGGTCACCAATCCTTTTGGCAGCTTATTGGTCTTTAATTGCACAATCTGGTCCTCATACTGCTGCTGCCATTTTTTCTGATTTCCATCTATGAACTCAGCTTCAGCAATCAGAAAATTCACGATTTGCTCATCGCTGTCGAAAACCTACCAGCTCACATTATTGTCAGGTACAGAAGGTCTGACCACTATCTTCACATACTGACGTGCTTCTACTTTATGAATCTCTTTAGGAATGTCAAACTCGGCTCCTATGGCAGCGAGCCTGTCAGCATGCTTATTTTGATTCCGAGGAATCGCTATGATGTTAAAAGCATTAAAATATTCCATTAAATCCCATACACGATGCTTGTATTTCTTAAGTAAATCATTTTTTGTAGTATTTAAATTTCTGACCTGATTCACAATCAACTCTGAATCACCATAAACTTGCAAGCATTTAATACCTTGCTTGCGGGCCCACTCAAGGCCATGTACCAATGCTTCATACTCAGTTGTATTATTTGAATAGATGAAAGAAAATTTGTAAGCTGCATAATACTTATCTCCTTCGGGCGATATCAGCATAGCTCCACCTCTGGCGCCAACACTGCTCCTCGAACCATCGAAATAAAGTTTCCACAACTCGCTATCTTTTCCTGTAGACGGTCCATCCTCTTTGCAAAGATTAGGCATGTCACAATCAGACTTGCAAATCATATAAACTCCTAAACCTACCTCATCTATGTTCTAGAACAGATCAAGCTCATGATCTTTGACTACCCATTCATCGAGACTGATGTAGTCTCCGTGGGTGCTACAGTATGAGCTCATGGTTTTCTCCTCCATTGCAGAGGTGGAGTAGAGATTAGCATTTATAGGGCTTGGGGAGTATGGTTTGATATGGTCTTTGGTGAGAGGCTCGGACTTAATGGTCACTTTCGTACCATATCTTGTTCTAAAAAATAGACGAGACCAATCGGAAGATAAAAACCCACCCAACTTGGCTGTAAAATCCCTCCACAAGCAAATGGAAAAGTGTGGCAGTAGGTCAATAACATGAATATCTTGGTGAATAGCGAAACTTGGGGATGCATGCAAGGTAAGGGCTAAATTTTTAATAATTCCAGCAGTCTTAACAGCAGACCCATCTAATTGCACTATGCCCTTCTGAGGGTTAGGCTCATAAACAAGACCTAATTTGTCAGCTAAACTCTTAGGCATGACTGAACTACTGGCACTAGAGTTGAATATACAATTATACACAATTTTATCACCTATGATCAGACTTAAGTAAAACGGAGGGGGTTTTACCTCTTTTTCCTTTTGCCCACTTTTCTCCTCCAAGTCATTAGCCAACACAACCTTCGCAACTCCTTGATTGGTGTTGTCAGAAATAGACAACTCAGCTAATGCATATTGCAGTAAGCTTTTCTGTCTTGGAAGCTGCAGAGCGGCTAATATCGACCTATTGACATTAGTTTTCTTGAGATGCTCAATGATATTGAAGGATGAAACATTTACCTTCTGCTAGTTTTTTGTAACAACAGCTTCATTTTGCTTCTGTGCAGGCTAAGAATGCATTTTTGACAGCTCCTTGTTAGGTATTTTCTACCCCCTTTGTAGAATCTGCATTTTAGGCTGAGTGGCAGCGTTAACTTCTGATGAAATAGGCTGCTTACTAACTGGTGGTTGTTGTTGCGAAGTTCCAACTTGTTGTCCAAGATCCATAGCTCACTTTTTAGATCTAGTATTGGCTTAAATAGGGGAATTTTGTTGATCTTGGCCATTCATGCCATAGAATTCAGAGCTCTGCCAGTTTGACAAGGCGACTTCTACATTATCTTGTTGTTCTTGATTCTGATCTGCAGTATTTTCTGAAACAACATATATATTCTGCACCATTAAAGCCTAGTTTCTCACTTCGTTGGCGCACGCCGACTAGTTGTGGGCTTGGTTGCATGGGTAACACCAGTCACAATCTTGAGCAACATTGTTTTGTGGCACAAGCTCTTTTGACGTGCTGGTCATGTTCAGATTGTATGGCTGGAATGGCCGAGGGTTAAAATTCCTCCTTTGGGCCTGATAATCACCTTGGAAAGCGGGTCTATTTTTTTTGGTTTTGCTGATAAGGGGCTTGATAAGGCTTATGTTCTTGGCCAACGTGCTTCTTAATAGTCATGAGGTCATTCCTGACGGTCTTTAATATGCTTTTTAGCTCTTGCATCTCTGGATTTGGGGCTGGGGCAGTGACCTCTTGGACTATACTATGATATCCTATTGCTGGAACTGGCAAGACAACAACCAAGGGAGGTACAACAGTAGGAATAGGCGGCTGTATTTCTAGAAACAAGGGCATGGGGGATCTAGGAGCTATGTCTCCAGCTTGAATAAGGCAATTTTCAGCATTAATAGCAATATTATAAGCATTTGGAAGCGTTAAACCACCCATAGACTGAGTCATGATAGAAATCTTACTATTCAAAGCTTTTAAATAAAATAGAAATGCATGTGCCAGTAAGGGCTTTACCACTGTCGGGATTCTATCCCAAGTCCTCTGAAATCTGTAGTTGAAATCCGCCAAGTGTTCGTGCGACACCCTTTCAATGGTACTCAACTACTCCAACAGAGATAAATTGTCAGATTTATCTACAAAGTACTGGTATAGGCCACTACCTAGAGTGTCCCATGTTCTGATTGAGTTTGTAGCGAGACCTCTGAACCACTGTAGTGCTTTGCCCTTGAGTGACGCAGCTAGCAACCTTAGAGCAACATTCTCTTGAGTAATATTATGCACTGAACATAATGTGGCTACATCACGGATGTGTTCAACTGGTGTGGTGTAATCCTCTCCAGTGAAATATGGTAATCCCCGAAGGGCTGCAACCGAAATCTCATCATGTTGGGCAATATCTAATGGAATGCCTCCATTAAAGGGTGTGAATGGATACTGCCTCGGTGGTGCTACCATTGATGGTACTTTTGAGATTGGTACTGGTACACTAGGTGATAAAACTAGAGCACCAAAAATGGGAGGTGTCGACTTTGATCTTGTAGGGGCTTCAAAAAGCCTTCTTGTTGTCCTACCTCTTCTTCGTGATGGGGACAACTCCTGATACTTGAAGGGTTTTGAACTTGATCTTGTTTGAATATTTCTCATGCGCGGGCTGTACTATCATGCAGAAAACAAAAATGGAGTCGCCAGATATATTGATAGCTTCCAGAAGGCTAGAAAAGATCTGCTGCATACACCAAACAACAAACTGAAAAATTAAAATTCTTTGAAAGTTACTTTTAGATGTCCCACCGGGCGTGCCAAAAACTATTATCAATAGTTTTGCACCTTGCTGAATGCAGTATTCAACAAACTACTAAAACATGGAAACCTCTTTCAGATGTGGGTGATCTGTATGAAAGAGGAATCTCCAGAGTGAGCTAGTTCTCCGAATAATAAATCCTATTCTAAACCCCAGGGGAAAAAGGATGAAAAGGTGAACTAAAAATAAATTTGAATCTAATGGATGATGACTAAAACCTCTGACAAAAAACTGAAACCTACCACTCACAACAATCCCTTCACTACAATGATTCCTACAATCTCACCAATACATGATTTCATCATTAATTCATATGAAGATTTAGAACTTTGAATACAACACATAACCTGAAAACATGAAAACCTGTGCAAAAGAACTCATAAAGACAGGACATTAAGGTTTCAAACTTGAATACACAAAATATCAAACTGTTGTTACTAGTCTTGAGACAAGAAAGTGGAAAGAAGAACTCTACTGTATTATTGGAACTGAAAGAGTGTCAATTTGTCAAAACTGAGTACAATGTTCACAAGCTACAAAATGCATAAGAGCAGGAACTATGATTCTGAATTGCTGAGAATGGAGAGTTGACAGACTAAGTCTATCAAAAAGAACTCTCCAGGAAAACCCTAATCTGAGCTCAAAAAAAAGCTCAAGGAAAAAGGCTCCAAACAAACTCAAAAACTGCCTTAAAAGTAGAAAAAAGCATAATGCTTTTATGATTACACTATCAAGCCTCTTAAAAATAGGCTAAATCTGCTTTAAAAGCACAAAAACACCTTATCTCTCCAAGATAAATCTAGAATCCGTCCAAGAGGAAAATTCAAATAAAAGATCTGCTAAAAATAGCAAGAAAACATAAAGCAATTTATAGAATATCACTTTTATGATTCTGCTGTACAAGATGCAGATTTTTTACAATTTGTCTTATTTTTTCTATTTAAAGATTGGAAATCTTTTGCAAAAACAAAAATCTCCTTATTTCTCCATTACAATAATTAATTTTCTCAAAAATCATAAAAACACATTACATAATCTTTCCTTTATCAAAACTTCTCATTGATTTCTCTAAAATCAATAAAACAAATAAAAACCCTAAGATGATCATTAACTTTCAAGCGGAAGGAAAACCCTAAATGATAAGATACATTATTGATTTTCCTTAAATCAATCAAAACAAAACCTAGGGTAAGGCATCCTTCAACCCTTATTTAGCTAAGGCACAAAATATAAGCCTTAAAGACTTAATATCAACCTAGACATATGGATTTCGGCCTCCCTCTAATATTAAACTTAGAATCTGAAAGAACATAAGGCATAAGTTTAAAATTTTGACCCCACTTTGAAATTGGACATATGCTTAAAACCGAACATTCTTGATGATGATGATATTCGAATTAGGCATGAGGAAATAGGGTCAAACCCTAATTATCATTCATTTCACACCCGTGACTTTGGAAAGAAGGAAACTCTGTCTGAAAGAAATATGCCTCCATGATGGTATCGAATTTGAGCTTGTGTGCTTCAGTAATCTTCTCCATGTTTTCAGATGACTAAATCTCCAGTGGGAAAGCCTCCTTTCATGGTATAATAGCTTTCACACTTCATTATTTCGAATATCAAAAAGCCCTAAGGGCGCGATCCGTTCATTTCTGGCTTTCTCTTACCTTGGCTTCTCCATGCCTTATGAGCTCAAGCTCGACCTCTACAGTCCACTCCATGAAAGCTTGACTTGTATTCTTGTTTTCCTTTACTATGCAAAGGTAATCTTTATTTAATGATTTTCATAACCTCTATTTTGGCCTTCAGGCTGTGGGGAACACATTCTAATGTCTTAATTATGTATCTTCTGTGTGCTTCTCGTGCTCACTGCTGTGTATTATTCTCACCATAAGAGCTCGGCTGCTCTTCAAAAACTCAAAATCATGCCTTGGGAAACTAAACAAAAAGTTATGGCTGCGGCTTCAATGCTCCATCAGAAATTTAAACTGGTAATTTTCCTTCATTACATCTACTCTCCAGAGACTTAAAGAAAATATCTTCCTTGATAATGAATTGCTGGCCATACTCAGGGCGTGCCAAATATGCATTGTAGGAAGCATTTTTTGTAGATTTCGGGCTCGACCCAGAACAAAAAAATTACTATTATGTCTTTTGAAAAGAATTTCTATTTGTGGGTATAACAGAAAGTTGAATAAAGCTATATTTTCCTTCTATTCAATCCCAGATTTCACATGGTTATCTTTGTAATTGATTTTTCCTACACTTTGAAACTAACCCTGAAAATGGGTACTTGAAATCCTTAAGGGAAACTCCCTTTTTCTGTATTTGATGCTAAATTGAAAATGGGTCTTTTGAATTATTAAATAAAAATGCATTTTCTTCTCTTCTGAAGCTCAACCTAGCACAAAAATCTTCACATTTGTAGTCAAACTGCTTTTGAATGCAAAACCCAAAATGGGTATTGTAGATTATCACATTTTCTGTACCTTGTATGAAAACCCACATGTGGATACCATGAATAACTAAGCATAGTTTTATTTCATAGTCCTGAATCAAATGTTTGTATATTTTGAAGAAAATGTCTCTATTCTGATTTCTCTTCAAAACTCGACCATCAGTTCATTGCATTTATTCCTATTATTTCTTTGTGTTATTATGAGAATCATATGAAAGCTGTATTCTTTCTACTTTGAGGCTTGAAGAAGCACAAAAATTTGCATATTTTGTAATTATACTGCTATTTCTATGCAAAAACCATATGGGTATCATAGATTATAATATTCCCTACATTTTGAAAACAAACCCCAATGTGGGTAATAGCTGTTCATCTTTTCTTACCCACAGAACTGAAAGCACCTGTAAGAGTTAGCAAAAAACTGTATACTTTCATCGAATTCAGTTCATGGGCTTGACCCATCATTCATCACTTGTAGTCTTGCATTTCTGCACAAATCCTCAAATGGGTATACCATATTCCAAAGAACAATACATGCACTTTTCCACTAGGCTTTGATGTTTACCTTCAGAAAACCAATATTGGCATTTGATGTTTGCTTTCAGATCTTCCTTCAGAAATGTACACTCATGGTTTAGATCAAAACAGTGTTAATCTATATTCAGTTATGAGCTCCTTGAAGCATTCAGACTCCTTTAATCCGCATTCTGCATTATTTGGACAATGAACTCATGCCACCTCCACTGAGACAGAACCTAACATGGTTAAGATCTAAAAACAAAACTTGATCCAAAGTGAACTGTTGTTTTCCTATTTTAGCCCTTATGCTTAATCATTGAATCATAATGGACTGTACCTAGTCCTCTGTTCCTAGGCATAATCAACACCTCATAACCTCCTCTTAGTAACAAAAAATGTTTGCTCCTTCTTTCATACTCTGGAAAGATCACTTGCTTGACACTTATAACTCCTTGAAGATATAACAAAAGAATCTTTGATATGCAATATTTGCTTAAAATATAAAAGATCAGTAAATGCAATGATATTGCAAATTTTGGCTTCTAAAGCATTAAATTTTGTTGTTACCTCTAGCATAATTCCATACTCATGCATTATGATGGGAAAGACCTCTTAAATATATTGTATCCATGCTTACTCACTGTAAACACAACAACTTTTTCCTTTTGTCCCTCCTTAGCATTCTGTACATCTCATTTGACTCATATACCCAGTTTTCATTTTGGCATTTCTGTACATACTTTGATAGTTGTATGACACCTAAAATTGATTCATAATTGTTTTCCTGTTTTGATAAAAGCATCTGACCTCTTGTCACAGCACTGTCATTGACATGGATCTTGAGAATGATTTGTATTTGTTCATTGTGAAGAAAAGGATCTCCATGCTTGTATTCTGCCTATATTTTAATGTCTTTCTGACACTCCTTAACCTTATCATGGCAACTCCTACGTCCTATTCTTGAACTCCATAGGGAAACTAAATTGAAAAATTGTAACATCATGACCACATGCTACTCACTAGCTCAAATGTATAGCTTAACAACTCAGAACTTATTTTGGAAAGAAAAGACTTACTCTTCCCCTATTATCCTGGAATGATCTCTTTATTACTAACCCATAATGTTGTATTTACTTTACCAGCCGACTAGAGCTAGAAATTCATTCATCAAATGCACTGTTTGTGTTTGTATTCTTGAGCGGCATGGTACTCTTCATGCATTTTTATATTTTACTGCACAAACTGCTCTCAAAAACTGTTCTCTTTGATGATGAAAATCAAAACAAACCATCAAGGCATAATGTATGCCTGTTCACTATCCGAGAAGGAATAGATGAATTGAAACTCACATGACATATGATTATAATCAGCACAGAAAATGAAGTAATTCAACAATTTTCTGATGTAAATGCACTCAGTAAAAATCCTTAAGTGAACTAAACTCACTGTTCACCTGTAGCCTTCAGAAAGAAACCTGATCGTTATGAATGAACAGTTGGTATCGTTACTTGATGGATTCTCTATTTTACTCTTTAGTTTTATTTCATTTCATTCGATGTATATAATGAAGTATCTTTTAAAATCAGCCCATTTAATGAATAGGGCAGCATGCCGGGCTCTACCCTTGTGGGAGCCCATTTTACTCCACATGCTTGGTCTTCAAACAATGTTCAGCTTCATGACTTTACCTATACCTACACAAGGAAACAAACAATGTTAGCATAAAAAATAGAACATGTTGATTATGATGTTGCTATTTCTCCTTCAAGTCATTTCTTTCATACTACACTTGATTGATTGTTTCAATGCATTGCTAATAGTATGTTGTACTATTGTAGGTGCATCATATAAGTTACATCATAGTTGGAGCCACTGACACCCCTCTTTTCCTCTTACAGGTCGACGAAGCTCGAGATGATGAGGTGCACCATTCAACATCAAGTATTGATAATTAGGCAATGATGACTATGTTGCCACTTATGTGTTTTCTTTTAGCATATTTAGTAGTGCAATGTGTTATTAGAAATATATTGTCACAGTCACAGTCACATCCATGGCTTGTGTAGATCTTTTATTTCAATTTCTCTTTTCGATTGAAAAGAAAATACATTTCATGTAATATTGTAACACTATTTTGATTGTGAAATCAAATGGACCTTGTAAAAATATGAGTTCTTTATGAAATGAATAAAAGCATCTGAAATGCTATTTTGCTCATGTACTCAATTTTGTATTTCTTTTAAATCTACAACTTCTGAATGGCACTCTGAAACCCTACTTTCTTTAAAATGCATAACCATTTTTCAATGCAAAAAGCAATGCAAAACAACATTTGAACATGACACTGCAATTCCACTTAATGTTAAATAACAATCAACCAGCTCCTCCATTTGAGCTGAGGCAAAAAATACTTAGAAATGACATCAGTATATCTGAATCTATATGGTCGACTGATAGGCCGTTGTCCACGAGTCAATGGTTGCATAACGACAAAATGCTCCCATGCCCATATCTATAAAATCGAACAACCAACAGCTAAACTCCGGCCTCGACCATACACAACATGGTGTAAGTCATCATATAAATGAGCAAGCATGCATGATCCCCAAGCATATCGTGTACCCTGCATCACCATACTCTCAAGTACATGACCCCACCCGACTGCAAAACCCTTCGACCTATGGTCGGGGCACAAAACACCTCCAATGAAGCCTACAAGTACAGAGGGTAAGGGCACATACGAATCTTTCATATCCGCCCATGAGATATAATATCCTACAATATGATCATCTTTGAATATCTATCTCAAAGCATCAGTACCTCCTGCCTCCCGGCCGTCAAATCTCACTATCTCACCCATCACTGGAATCTTCAGGATGCGATACACATCCTGAGGAGTCACGATAATCTCTCCTGTCAGAAAATGAAAGGTATTTGTGTCGCTGTGCCACCTCTCTACAAGTGTTGTCAATAAGGCTCTGTTGAGATGCACTTCATGCATCTCAAGTAATGAGGTCAATCCACATGCCTCGATCACATCTCTATCCACCTGTACAAGCTGCGGAATCAATCTCCATGTCTTTGGGAATTTCTCCCATAACTGCAAGACGCCCAATCTCTCCTGTTGAATCATCACGACAAATCAATCAAATCTGAATATCAACAAACTTATTCATTTTTCATCATCATGAAAATAAAATTTATCAAAATCATGTTTTTTTTTTAACAACTTTAGAAGCAAACTTATCAACCTATTTGTTTTTCATTTTCATGAAAGAAAATTTATCAAAATCCTGTTTGTTTTTAACACCCTTAGAAGCAAACTTATCAACCTATTTATTTTTCATCATCATGAAAAGCAAATTTATCAAAATGCTATTTGTTTTTAACAACTTTAGAAGCAAACTTATCAACCTATTTTTTTTTCATCATCATGAAAAGAAAATTTATCAAAATCCTATTTGTCTTTAATAACTTTAGAAGCAAACTTATCAACCTATTTGTTTTTCATCATCATGAAAAGAAAATTTATCAAAATCATGTTTGTTTTTAACAACCTTAGAAGCAAACTTATCAAACAACTATTTGTTTTTTATTAACTTGAAAGAAAATTTATCAGCTATTATTTGTTTTCCAACAACCTTGGGAACAAATTTATCAAACAAACATCATCAAAACAAGGCAACGAAATATGCAAACAATCAATACAAAGTCATGCATTTTATCACATTCTATCATTGCAAGGGCAATTTAGGTCATCAATTTTTCATCTCACGTCTTTCCATGTAAAATTTTTCACATCATCATTTTCGAATGATGAATCGACATCTTTCCAAATCAAAAAAATCTTAAAAATCTAAAAATTCAAAAAAAAATTACAAAAATCAAAATCTTATTGATTCATCGTCCGAGGGGGCATATACCTATCAAAAAGTCGACAATCAACATCTGGGGAAAATTTCAAAATTCTTTTGAAGCAATGCATAAAACACATCACTTCAAAGAGGGCAAAATGTATACACCTAAAATGGTCACATCACAATAGTTGGTAATTAATTAAATATTTTTAATATTTAATTAAATCTTTGAATTCAATCTGTGTATAAATAAATCTAAATAATTTATTTATATTGTTCATTCTTTCATTTCGATTAAATAAATAAGTTTATTTAATCACCTTTCTTATCCATTTCTTAATTAATTAAATAAACATTATGATTTATTTATATTAATTATCATATAATCTTGGCTTGAATATTTTATTCAAATAAATATTAAATATTCTTCTCTTCTAAAAATATTCCATTCACAATTAAATGTTCTAAATATTTAATTAATTCTTCCAAATTTCATTCACAATTAAATATTCCAAATATTTAATTAATTCTTCTAAAGTCTTTTCACAATTAAATATTCCAAAATATTTAATTAAATCTTCTAATGTTCATTCATATCAAATATTTCAAAAATCTTTTAAATCCTCAAATTCACACAAAATTAAATAAATTTATTTATTTAATTTGGATTATCTACAACAACCGTGAAACAACTTCAAAACAAAAAATTAATAAATTTCTCTATTTCTGAGAAAAGTTGTTCCCGTGGGTTGAAGACAAACCTCCATTCTTCTCTCCAACCTCCCAACATCTTCCATCTTCCTCTCAACCTCTCCATCTCTCACCATTCAAAATTACCAGACAATCTCACAACCATTGATCTTTGCTGGCCAGGCTCTTGCCTGTAAAAATCTATAAAAGGGACTGTCGAGTCTCTAAAAAAAGGTGAAGCTTGCATACAGGAAAACTATAGTCAATCAGCCTTCCGGTATCCATATCCTTTAGAATCATAGCATAGAATAGCTTAGCATATTAGCAATCAATATCATGGCCTATCATCCTCATATCATACCTTCAATAGCATTCATAATCCACAGCCCCTATGCATATCCGTATATCAACATTTCACTCCACCAGCATATAGGATAGAGAAGTACTCTCCCTTTGCATACTCGTTCTGCAGGTTGCCATTCTGAGAAGCTTTGCTTACACAATCTGAGAGTAGTAGCTTCAAGCAAATCACTGGAGATAGAGGACAATGGAACGATTCTGAAGAAGCTCTGTTTGATTTCTTTGATTTCAATTCTATTTAGCTTTTCTTTAGTTTAATGTTGCATTGGTGTGTTTTTATTATCTTATTTTGATACTAACATTTCCCACACACACTAATTATGTTTATTTTGAAGAACACTTTTTCAAGACACTGTACAGTTTTTATGATCACCCTTGTAATTATTCATTGTCTAATGAGATAAAAAGAATCTTAAGGCCTGAGGATTTCAATGGACCACTGATTGTAAGTCATAATTGGGGTGACTAGTATTTATTTATTGATTCCACTATGATTAGGGTTTATGGTTTTGAAGACACACCTTTCCTATTACCCAAGGTTATGCTAGACATAATTGCATATCTAGAGATTGTCAGGTAACTGGATATTGAGTGCATATGAAAACAGTCATTCATACCTAGTACATTGTTTTTTGGAGATTTTACTGTAGTATCAAAAGAAGGATATGATCTCATTTTGGATAAATTGTCACATTTCAATATCAAGAAGGTTGCAGCAAGGAAAGGATTTAATCCTAAAGGCTTTGTTGATTTTTCCAAGAAAAAATAGAATTTAGGTGGATATGCTCATGTGCCATATCCTCATGATGATATTATCAAAAACATGGAAGAAACAAAGGCTAAATTGGCAATTGATAATTACAATAGAGAAATTGAACAAAAGATGGAGATACAAGAAGTAGAAATGTTATCCTCTGGTAGTGAGGAATATTCTAAAGAAAATAAACCCCAAAGCCAACCTAATAAGATCCCTAAGCTAATAATTGAAGAGTATCGACCTCCAAACAGAGAACAGGAAGTTGGCGAACCATTTGACATAGATGCTAGGTAATTGGCTTTTTTTTTTTTTTCTCAAATGAACAGTTTATTAAATCTTTTGAATTTAAATATTTATTGTACAAACAAAAGGGAATCAGTTGTAAACATCACACCTAGCAATGAAAGCCAATTGTTGAACACATTGAAAATGGATGTGGAGAATGAAATGAAGAACATGACTCTAGAGAAGGGAAGAAAATTATTAGAGGAGTCTAATGTGATGATCTTTCCTTGTTTGGACTTAAGCTCTGCTTTATTTTTTGATATCTTTTTGCACAATAATGATTCCAAACACAAGCTCGGTCCAGAAGGGGTAACAAAGGTATACACTAGGTCAAGATACAATCTTGATGAGAGTTATCTTATGATCTGCACTCTATACCCCCCACATAAGAATCTTGTAATTATTGATATAGAGAGATAATTTGGTCATGTGATGACATTAAATGTGGGTGAAATTGATCCTATGGTCATAGCTAATATTGGCATAAATGTAACCAAATTGAACAAGGCACAAATTCAAATGTTGATTAAAGAACGAAATATGTACAAATTGAATAGTGAAAGGATGCTTAAAGAAAATGGTTTTCTAAGAGACACAGTCAAGGATACATTCAAAGAATCTACTAAAATTTTGACTCAAGGAGAAGGCTCCCAATTAAAGGAAAAGTGTAAGGAATTACAGATGAATAATCAGTAGATGCACACTCAAGTGATCAAGGCCAGGTTTGACACTCTTTCTACAATACTCCAAAAGAGGTACACTAATATGATTATCTATATGGAAAAGTTCTAGGTAACTCACTCTAAGAGTCACGCTGCCATTCAAGAACATAAAAGGATAAATGACAGGCTTCAGGAAAAGCTCCAAGAGATACAAAATAGAAACACTTCCAATACTTGGGCCATTACAACTGTTGAAGACCTAATAAGGAAGCATAAAGACTATTATGAGGAACTTCGAGCAGATGCCAAAGAGCTAATTGATGCTTCAAAAGAAGGTGTGCCTACATTGTTCATTGATAATAGAGAACAAAAATGTCATAATGAATGGATAAAATAATGCCGACTAATACTACAGGGAACCTCTGAAGCATCTAAGGATGAAGATCTAGCATTAGAAGAGGCCTATGAGCGTTTAGAAAAGATGATTACTATGGAGATTGCAGAGAGGAATACTATGCATGATGCTGATACGTACTTGATTCAGGAGTACCTAAATCATGTTACATAAGTTCATTTATGGCTAATTAGAGCTTAATGTTAATATTTTATGTGTTTTTAAAGTCCCAAAAGATAGTTACGAAGAGGTATACCCTCTTCAAGATATTGCTATATAAGTTGAACATGTGATGATTGAATGGGAAGAGTGAAAAAAGAGAGAAGAGAGAGATATACAAAAGAATAAGACTTTCATAATATATATCATGTAGATTATACTGTAAAGGACCATGATGCATGCATAAATTTTGGCAAAAATAAATAGAAGATCTTTAATTCTATGTGACTTCACATTGGTGTCTATTGTTTGTTGATTTGAAAAATTATCTGGCTATCTCCACATTGTTATTTCTCTATTATTTGAACTTGTATATCCAAGTAGATATTTAGTTTCATTAGACACATTTGTTGTTATTGTGTAATCAAGTTAATTGGTTTCTATCAAAGAATTAAAATCCTTTTAATTGATTGTAGTAACTTGGAAGTAACGTTTGGATCAATAAGAAGATCCCTATAATTGATAAGACTGCCATACTTTCTCCAACTCGATATTATCTTGTTATTCAAATTGAGGATATACTTCATTTGTCAATACACATTTCATGTCATTGCGTGATTCTTTTAATTGGTTCCTTCAAAGAAAGATTAAAATCCTTTTAAATAAGTCACAATAACTTGATAGGATCAATTGGATCAATAAGTAGAGTCTGTCAGTCACATTCTTGCATGTTCATACAAGGTATAAAAAAACATAAGTGCCAAACAATTAGAACTGTAACTAATATTAGTCACTTATCATAAAACTTCATTGACTCCACTTACCCAATAAGGCACTGGTCCACTTCACATTTTATTATACCTTACTTATCCACTTTCATATCCTAAATTTCCAATTGAAACATTAGGAGTAGGAGTATTTAGCAAGCCTTCATCTATTTCACACTTTATGCCACTGTGGATAGATCCTTAAATCCAATTAAGTCACAAAAGCCTTATATATGCTTTAGCTATCAAGGTCCACCCACCTAGGTTTAGTAGAGCCTGAAGTGTAGGGAGTCATCAACCATATAGGTTAACTCCATTCATTGGTTCAAAAACGTTGCAAGTCTGATCACAGAGCTTGGATTCCTCTTAAGATTTGTAACTTGCATTTTTGAGACCCAACAGATTGGAAACTTTACTGGGGATTAAGCTAATTCTAAACCTGAGCCTTTCAGTCATTCCAAAACACCATAAAAGGGTGAAGACTTCATTGGGAAGAAACACAATCATTTTCCTACTTATGAAAAGTAGGTGGCGACTCTGAAGGATTTTTATGACTGATTTAAAGTAAATATTAGATCAGAGAGGATAGATGATAGACACCATATCATCCAACATGATTGGAAGAAGAAATTGACACCAAGAGAGTCCCAAGAAGAGCAATGTTAGGTGGACAAATAAGCATGGATCTCCTCATGGAAAAAATTACACAAATAAGGGTGAAAAAGCATCTAAACAACTAGAAGATAATGTGAACACATTAGAGTAGACCTTCACAACATTTAACTCTCCATTTCACACTGATGCTGGAAATCCCTCAACACTACCTGAAAGAAGTAATATAAATGATAATATCCTCAATTACAAATCAAACCCTGAAAAGGTAAATGAGTTTGAGGAACAGGTGGAAGAAGAAAGGAAATGGAGACAAGAGGAATATTATAGAGGATTCTCATCACAAGGAGAAGAAAACCAGGAGGGGTTCGTTAATTACATTGATGTTGATTTTGATAGTATGACTAACCAAGAAATTGAACTGAATGTAGAATGGAAAAGACAACTTAGAACAAGGCAATAGATGATACAAGAAAGATAAGAGTTGGATCAACAAATGGCACAATTAAGCATCCAGGCACCAAAACCAACAAAATATGTCCCTCCACATAAACAAGGTGGTAATTTCAATTCACATGGGACATCTTAGAATGTAGGTGCTCTAGGTATTTCAAAATTACCTCATAATGCAAGTAACCTAAGACAATGTACCCAACATAATATGCCACCACAAAGATCCCAACCTCCAAATGTTGGCAATGTTCCCCAACACTATCCACCACCAGGTCAGTAGTATGCCCCACAACATCAGCAACATGTGCCACATCAGAATGTATACCCTCAGCATCCAATAAAATGTTTACCATCAACCTAAATATGGATACCAATACTATCCTGATCCACCACCTCTGAATCCACATCCACAAAACCCTCTAAGCACATGTAGAAAATTCGATTTAATAGGATGCCAATTATATCCATACCTAATTGACAGTAATTGGAGGAATACGGTTCCCAAATACACTGGAAATAATGTGATATCGGCCAAAGAACATATCAGAAATTTCAATGCTTTTATACAAGATATTGGTATGGAGTATGAGGATGTAAATATGAGATTGTTCATGATGTCCATGACTGAAGAAGAAAGGGATTGGTTCAATGGTCTACCTAATGCTTTGATTGATTATATAACAGACTTCCAAAATCAATTTCTGGAACAATATGGGAATTAGTGTGCCCCTGAATTCTCCCTTCATGAATTGATAAGTATTCAAAAACATCAAAACAAGTCGGTTTATGATTTCAATCAAAGGTTATCCAAACTATACAATAAAATACCACATAGGTCCAAGCTCACTAATCTAACAGCCTTAAGTATTTATCTAAAGGCATTTGATCCAAAAATGGGGTATGAACTCAGGAACAAATGCCCTAGAAGCTTAACTAAAGCACAAAAACAACATTAACCATTGAGAATAATAGAAAGGCTGCTAGGATGACTGGCAAAAGGGACAGCCTTAGAGTTCCCCAAAACTCTAACAATCCCTAGAATAGGAAGGAGAATTCATATAGAAATGAAAGACTGAGATTACATGACATGCCCTACAACACTACTTGGAAATATGGAAATCTAGTAACAAGACCAAATTGGAAAGAAGCTCTGGACCCATTGAAAAGACATGGAGCACATGCACTTGATACTACACCATGGTGCTCACCTTGCCATAGACCTGATGATCCTGATTATTGTGCAATGGCCCGGGCTTGTTAAGATGAATGGAAGCAGGAGAAAAAAAGGGATGGCCATACTATGAATATGGTTAGATGGATATCTTATCAGAAAGAGGAAGGATACTCTTCTTCAGAAGAAGGATATGAATATAACATCGATAATCATAAATGCAATGTGAATGTGGAACAAGAGGTATTTTATGACTTGGAAGAGAAATCATACTAGGCATCATATGCATACAATACAACACCCTAGTTCTAACTCAAAACATCGACAGAAGAAGAAAAGAAGGCCATCACAACAAAAGCAGTGGCTGAGGCAAAAGGGAGAAAATACAATCTAAGAAGCAGGCCCACAAAGGGAGATCAAGGGATGCCCAAGAGTATGTTCATTAAAGAATAGAAAAAAAAGGAGAACGTCCCATTTAAACAAAATAAAGATGAACAAAAGAAACCACAAAAAAACATCCAAAAGGAGACTACTGATGGTAAGCCAAAAAAACCACACAAAGATGACAAAACTCAACATGAAGTGAAGAAAGCTACTAAAACCTAAAAAGGGAGAACAAGGAATCACCACCCCTTCATTTGACATGACCCAAGCATTGGCACAAATGAAAATGATAGTTCCTTTAATGGAGCTGATGAAAATTGAAGAGTTCAGAGATACAACTCTCAAAATGATTACTAACACATCTCATAAACATGAAGATTGGAAGAAAGAAGAAAATATTGTGGAAAGGGAAGTCACAAAAGCACCAAAGGTATATTTGGGAGATACACTCACAAAGAATCCATCCCAAGTAGATCCATTCTATACCACGTTGGTTATCAACAATAAAATGGTAAAGAATTGCATGATTGACTCGGGGGCAGAAATCAACATTATACCCTTGGCTATCATGAAGGAGTTGGGTCTATGGGTTAATACTACATATGGAAAATGTTATACTATGGATAATAGATCAATTCCCGTAGTAGGAGTAATATGGGATGTAGAATTGAAACTTGCATCATATCCAAAAGCAACATATAAAATAGATATTACTGTGGTTGATACTCCTCCTTACTATGGGATGCTATTGTTAAGGCAGTGGACAACTGCAGTAGGAGGGAATGTTCAGTTGGACTTGTCTTATGCTACTATCCTGTGAATGGAAAAGAGGTCAGGCTACATAGGGAACCTAGATCTGAACATGTCATTGAGCTCTTCAACCCCAATCAAATGAACTGCTTTTGTGATGTGGACTTAGGAAGCTTTAGAATAGAACATTCAAATCCTGAATTATTGAACACTGATCCAATTACTAGGGATGTTTCCAAGAATGAGCATGGTGTATGGAAAATGTACTTTGATGGAGCATGTAGTAAAGAAGGTAATAGGGCAAGAGTTGTCTTTATTTCACCTGAGGGCGCAACATTCAAATATTCATTCTTGTTAACATTTGAATGCACAAATAACATAGCAAAGTATGAGACCCTGTTGATAGGATTGAACATGGCTACCAAACACAAAATTAAACTACTCGTTGGTTTTGGAGATTTTGAGTTTGTTATTTCACAAGTGAGGTCGAAATATTCTACAAAAAACAAAAGGCTAAAGCAGAATAGAAATGTTGTATGGGACACCATTGAGTTATTCGATGCCTTCTTTATTGATTGGATAGATAGATCCAAGAATTTAATGGTAGACTTCTTGGCGAATGTAGCTTTGAAGAAAGATGATGTTACTTTAGCAAGAATTTCACAAATTGAGCTCAAAACAAGACCTAAAATCCCAAAAAATATCTATAGTTGGCAGGTTTTTAATGATGACACTGATTTGATTAAGTTCTTACATTGCATTGATCAGTATGAAGCTCAAGAAATTGATTTTAATGCATTTGTGGAAGAAGTAGATGGCAAGAAAATTGTATTTGGCAAGGAGGTTGTGCAACTCAAGACTAAAAAAATTCCTAAGGGAAATGTCACATTGGAGAGGTTTTTTGATGGAAATGATCAAGCCCTTATGAAACAAACACTAGTAAAAAGGGAAGACATTGAAGAAATTAACTTGGGCACTGAATTGTGGTGCAGGAGCACCCTTGATGCAATTTTAAGTTATATTGTGAAACTTTGGTTTTTTCTTTGTTTTGGTTTTATTGATGTAAATAAGGTCATTTGAGACCATCCTAAGTGGTTTAGGACCATTTTTGGTCATTTTTTGAAGTTTGGGCAAATATTGTAAAAATGTAAAAGTTGCTCAAGAAAGTTGTCAAACAACTTGTCAAAAAGTGTCATTAAGGTGTTTTGTCAACAAAATAATCAAAAGGTGGTTAAAAATAGTTGGTTTTGGTTGAAAATGTATAAATACACCCTCTAAAACTCGATTTTGGGTTGGAGACATTATTTCTGAAGTTTAATGAATGGAAACCTCAAATTTTGTGTGCATTTTTTGATTCTTTGTACGGGCTGGTATGGAATCATATCAAGGATTATAATATATGGATGAAAATATATTTGTTTCTATTTTAAAATTATTTTTGTCTCATTGAATTTTATTGAGTTTTGTGGGAGATATGACTATTTTGGTGAGACTTCCCTATTCTAACAATATTGTGCAGAATTTGTAGTCTGAAAAATGTGATGGGATGGATTGTATAGTCCATATTTTGATCTGAAACCAATTGGATTTTGTTTCCATGTGAATCTACTTTAATTTTCTTCAAATCTCATCAAATTTCATTAAGATTTGAATAAGTTATGACCATTTTTCTGAGGGTAGGTTTGAACCCTACCTAGGGTTTGTAGTTTTGGGAAAAATGCAATAACTTTCTTTTCCACCATTGGATCTTCATAAAAATTGGAGGAAAAGTATATAATTATTCTATCTTCAATCTCACTAAAGTGATTGGCTTTATTATTTGTTTTGTGAGAGTTATTAATGACAATTCGTTGCATTAAATTGTGGGATGCCATGGCAATGTTTCCAATGCAATCTAGAATGCACTTAATCATTGTTTGAGATGAATCAGTTTATGAAAGTTGTCAAGTGAAACAAGTTTGTTTCATTTTTTTCATTGTTGATGATTTCTCAGTTGTGTTATTGCAAAGTAATCCAAGAATTCCTAAGAGAAATAATTTTTTATCATTGTTTTGAATGATTGGTTGAGTTGAATTGTGATCCTCCTAGCTCTGCATCAGTTGGTATCAAAGCTCAGAAAGGTCTGGGTAGAGAGTTTTTTGATTGTGTGCAGGTTGGTGGCCAAAAGACTAGGTAGAAGAAAAGTGGAAAGACCTAGGTGAGGCAAAGAAGTTGAGAAGCAAGGAGAGACTTGCTTGTGAAGATGGATTTTTTGAGAAGATGTTGGTAGGTTGAGGATTCACAAAGAAGAAAGAAGAAACAAGAAGAGAGGAAAAGAAAAGAGGACAAGGCAAAGCAAAAGAAGGATCAAGAAATGAGGCAAGCACTAGAGGAACTCAGTAAAAAGATAGAAAGATGTGAGACTAATATGAAGCAGTTGTATAGGCAATCTACAAGTTGGAATTTGACAGTGAAGGAGAGAGTTGTGTGGCCCATCAAAAAAATTATTCAAAGAAGGAAAAGACAAGAAAGGATAGCACCAAATGAGGCAGAGGTAAATTTTGTTGAGCAAAGTAAGTTACAAGTTGAGATGCATGATATTCCAATTGTTTTTGAAGATGAACAAAATTATTTGTTTGTTGATGAACATATTTATGTTGAGATAAATGATATGGTTGTTGTTGGTAATCTAGTAGTTGATGAATGTTTTGCTGATGAACAAGTAGAGAAGATTGTTGTTGATGAAGTTGGTATTGATACTCAAGATGTTGTTTATAATAAGGTTGCTAATAAAGATGTTGCAGATTTTTTTGCTAATGAGGTGCATGCATATTTTCAAGAGTATGATGTAGGTTATGGTTATGGTGAATATGTTGTTATATGGTACTCTAATGATGAGAATGAAGATATAGATGATGCTACTAAGGTATATATACAAGAAGTGAACTTTTGGAACATGAAATTTGAAAGGTTGCTAGAGAAGAGATGGTATAAGAGGAAGAGGAAGAGGAAGAAGGACCCAGGGATAGTTGCCAAGATGAAGGAAAAACTTAAAAAGAATTGGAAGACTAGGAAGAAGGAGTAGACCAGCTTTCAAGAGGACTTGAATTTTCTTTTCTCCAAAAGTATGGTGTAGGAGCACCCTTGATGCAATTTTAAGTTATATTGTGAAACTTTGGTTTTTGCTTTTTTTTGGTTTTATTGATGTAAATAAGGTCATTTGAGACAATATTAAGTGGTTTAGGACCATTTTTGGTGATTTGGTGAAATTTACGCAAATATTGTAAAAATTGTAAAAGTTGCTCAAGAAAGTTGTCAAGCAACTTGTCAAAAAGTGTCATTAAGGTGTTTTGTCAAAAAAATAATCAAAATGTGGTTGAAAATAGATGGTTTTGGTTTTAAATGTATAAATACACCCTTCAAAACTTGTATTGGGGTTGGAGACATTATTTTTGAGGTTTGATGAATGGAAACCTCAAATTTTGTGTGCATTTTTTTATTCTTACATTGTTTTCAGGCTGAAGTTGTGCACTACACAACATGGTATGGACTCATATAAAGGAGTATAATATATGGATGGAAAAATATTTGTTTCTAGTTTACAATTATTTTTGTCTCATTTAATTTTATTGAGTTTTGTGGGAGATATGACTATTTTGGTGAGACTACCCTATTCTAACAATATTGTGCAGAATTTGTAGTCTAAAAAACATGATGGTATGGATTGTAAAGTCCATATTTTTGATCTAAAACCAATTTAATTTTGTTTCCATGTGAATCTACTTTAATTTTTTTCAATTTTCATCAAATTTCATTAAGATTTGAATAAGTTATGACCATTTTTGTGAGGGCAGGTCTGAACCCTACCTAGGGTTTTCAGTTTTGGGGAAAATGTAATAAATTTCATTTCCACCATTGGATCTTCATAAAAATTGGAGGAAAATTCTATAATTATGGTATTTTCAATCTCACTAAAGCAATTGACTTCATTATTTTTTTTGTGAAATTTATTAATGATAGTTCATTGCATTAAATTGTGGGCTGCCATGGCAATGTTTCCAATGTGATCTAGAATGCACTTAATCATTGTTTGAGATGAATCAGTTTATGAAAGTTGTCAAGTGAAACAATTTTGTTGATTTTTTGTCATTTTTGATGATTTTTCAGTTGTCTTATTTCAAAGTAATCCAAGAATTCCTAAGAGCAAGAATTTTGTATCATTGCTTTGAATGATTGGTTGAGTTGAATTGTGATCCTCCTAGCTCTACATCAAATTGGCACCAAAAAAGATATACATTGGGAAAAAGATAAGCCCAACAATTAGAAAGATGTTTATTACATTATTAAGGAAATATAAGCATGTCTTCGCATGGTCTTATGATGATCTCAAGGCATTCATGGAATATTTGTTCCAACATGAAATTCCACTCAAACCTGATGCAAAACCTTTTAGGAAAAAGTAGAGACCAATAAACCCAATTTTGTAGCCCAAATACATGAAGAACTTATGTAGCTCAAGGAAGGAGGTATTATCAAACCTATTAGGCATTCCACTTGGGTCTCTAGCTTGGTGCCAATTACAAATAAAAATGGAGACATAAGGCTTTGTGTAGACTTCTGAAACTTGAATGTATCCTCTCTTAAGGATAATTACCCACTCCTAAACATGGAGGCTATGTTGCAAAGGGTCATGGGATGTGAGCTGCTATCTATGATGGATGGATTTTTAGGTTATAACCAAGTGAAGGTTAAGGAATTAGAACAATACAAAACAACCTTCACCACACCATGGGGAACATATGTATATGTTAGAATGTCATTTGGACTCACAAATGTTGGTGCAACTTTCCAACGAGATATGTATGTTGCTTTTGCTAATCTAATTAACATAATAATGGTGGTATACTAGGTTGATCTCACTGCATATTCCAAGAAGGAAGAAGACTGTGTTGCACATGTTGAAAAGATATTTGTCAAAGCATTGGAATATGGCATCTCCTTGAATCCTAAAAAGTGTCATTTTGTAGCAACAGAGGGAAAGTTACTAGGACATATAATGTCCAAGGATGGAGTTGAGATTGATCTAGAAAGAGTGGAAGCCATAGATAAGATTCCTTTTCCTAAGACAGTTAAATCCATCCAGTCCTTCTTTGGAAAAATAAACTTTGTACATAAGAAGATTTATCTCAAACTTTGCTGAAATTGTCAAGCCCATTTTGAAAATGTTGAAAAAGGGGACTAAAATAGATTGGACTGCAGAAGCACTAGATGCATTTATAGCTATAAAGAGATCAATTAAGGAGGCCCCAATACTGAAATCCCTTGATTTCAGTAATCCTTTTTAGATCTTCTCATTTGCATCATACCACACCCTTGCTACAGTAATGTTACAAAATAATGATGAAGGGCATGAACAACCTATATCATTTTTTAGAAAATCCCTCCAAGGAGCAGAATTAAACTATGAAATTATAGAAAAATAGGCATATCCTCTGGTAAAAGCAGTGAAAGATTTTAGACCCTACCTAGTAGGGGAAAAATTAATAGCTTATGTACCTAATGCTGCAGTAAAAGATGTGTTTGTTCAAATTGAAGTAACAGGCTGTAGGTGCAGATGGATAAATAGAATCCAAGAATTTGACATTGAGTTTCAAATCACCAAGCTTGTAAGAGGACAAGGATTAGCCAAATTAATGGCTAAAATAAATATTGAAGTTTCCCAAGTGTGCAATTTGAATAATGAAGATAACATGATTACTAGTATTGAGCACACACCATGGTACACTGATATTGTGTATTATCTTAAACATATGAAATGTCCTGAAGGATTTAATGATAACAAGAAAATGACACTTAAACTATAGGCTTCAAAGTATGTATTCATGAAAGGAGACCTCTATTGGAAAAATAGGGATGGTGTTTTGTTGTTGTTCCTAGATGAAAATCAAGCAAGGCATGTTTTGAAGGAAATGCATGAAGGAGTATGTGGAAGGAATTTCTCAGCTAAAACTACTACACATAAGGTGTTAAGGGCAGGTTACTATTGGCCTATATTTTTCAATGATGCTTGTGATTATACTAGGAAATGTGAAGCATGTCATAAGTTTTATGGGAAATTGAAGTATCAAGGGGCATTTCCTTTAAGACCTTTGCAAGTTGAGGCTCCATTTCACCAATGGGGGATTCATTTCATAGGAGAGATTGCAGAAAAATTTAGTGGAGGACACAGATGGATATTAGTAGCCACAAACTACTTCACAAAATGGGTAGAAGCTATACCTACCAAACAAGCAACTAGTAAGGTTGTAACAAACTTTTTATTGGAAAATATCATCACCAAATTCAGAGTGCCAACAAGAATTATAACTGATAATGGGATGTGCTTTAGGTCAGATGAATTTAGGCAATTTTTCCAATCCTATGGTATAGTAATCTCATATTCTTCACCATATCATCCACAGGAAAATGGGTAGGTTGAATCTAGCAACAAGAGCATCCTAAATATCATAAAAAGAATGTTGGATAATAACTGTAGACACCTAAAAATGACCTAGGCCTGCAAGCTTCATTTTTACCACTTTCATCCTAGCATAATTATGACATTTAATTATGTCCTTGGTCTACATTCGACTATTGATTAAATAATTCATAATTATTTAATTAATTCATGTCCTTTTATTCTTCATGATTATTAAATAAATAAATTCTATTTATTTATTAAATACGTCATTAATTGTCTAAGTCTTCCTCTAATTAAATAAATTTCTAAATTTGTTTAATTATCTTTATTCATTAATTCTTCCTGATTATTAAATAAATAAGTTTTATTCATTTATTTAATATGTCACTAATTTTCTTAATTAAATGAATTGATTAATTTATTTAATTAATTAATCTCATCTACTAAATTAAATAATTATCTTTAATTATTTAATTGACAAAATTATATTCCTCTCATTTTAAATAAATGAAATTATTTAAAATGTCATCACAATCTTAACTGACAGTCCATTTTGGTAAATAATCTAAAAAAAAGATTATTTATTTGTCTCACAAAATCCATATTTTGAGTTGATTTAATTCAAATTGGTAGCTTTCTTCCAAAAATCAAATAAAGCAAGTAGGTTCTTGATTTTAATCAAAATTGCTTTTCAGTCCATCTTTTATGAATCTCACAAAGCAGGCTATCTTTATCTTCTCAATTTTGAAAATCTTTATTTTCAAAATTAATTATCTCACCTTTTCTCCACCACCGATATGATTTTCTCATATGACATCTTGACTGCTCACTTAAGGATTTTACCCTAACCCTGATTAGGGATTATCAGATTGAATCTCATCCTTTGATTTTAGGTTTTTGTCAAGAGTCGATCTCGTCCGTCCATTCAAAATTACATTTTCTATAAAATGACAATTTTGTTCATAATTTTGGGACCACTTCATTAATATAGGCATTATAGTCATTTAGCATTCATAGTTATTATTTTCATTTATCATATTGTCATAGGCATAGGAATTTAAGATTCAAATCCTTCAAAGCTTGTTTAGGACAATGGCATAGTCAAGATTGCTCACACACTCGATCTGAGGGCAACACAAACCAACAAGTTAGAAGGTGTAATGGAGATCAGCCATGGAGATTGAAGACACTGGGTGAGATTGTTCTATTTTCTGTGTTTTCATTTATTTTCCTTTGCACTTCATTACTTCTTTGGGTTTTATTATTTTGCTTTCAATTTATTGAATCTAATCCTTAGAAATATACCCTTAGTTACATTGGTGAACCCGGCGTGAACACGACTCTGTTATTTGCTATTATTTTCGTACGGTTTTTGGGTGTTTTCTGTCATTTTTGCAGGTACAGGTACAGAGTGACGTAGTCATTTTTTAAAACAATCATGACGCATCTAATGCATCGTGACACATTAGAAGCCCAAAATGCCGCAATTGCTCTGTCGAGCCGCAATCGCATCCTGGAAAGATGCATTTGAGATCCCGAGCCACATTTGATACACAAAGTGATGCATTTGATTAGGTCGCGACCCATTTGCTCGGTCGCGACGCATTCACCTGGTAATGTTTTCTTCTCATTTGCATTCGAGTTTTTGAGGTTTTTCTGTTCTTTCTATTTTTTTTAACACTCTATTTTTTCTGCATTCTGCTTAGTAGGGGCTTTCGTGTTACTAATCGTGTTTCGCAGCGTGTGGCGATTACGTTTTGTGGGTCCAAGACTGGTGGATAAAACTGCTAACTTGTGGTTTTGCAGCTCCGTTAGTCAAAGACCCATTTCTCAAACAACGTGTTTGCGATTTTTGGTGTAGAAAACACTTCATTTGGTGCTTTAAAATGGATGTGTGTTTGATTCTGTCTGATTGTGCTTGAAGGTGGTAGGTGATTATCCTCTCACCTTGTGAAAACTAGGTGATAAAAAAACCAGACCCACCTTATTTTTTGTGTCACCCTCACGATTTGGTAATCGAAGTATCCTCTCCCCTTGCACTTTCGAGCGATCCTGGGTGTAAGAGAAATGGTTACTAACTCTAGAACTTGGGCCTGTTCTGGTGGGAAAAAGTACTCACCCCAGGATGACTCAGACCGGTAGCACCCTGAACCTAAGGGACTTCCAGCCGGTATATAAAATTGGATTCTTGGGGAAAGCCCAAGAATCACGAGTGTGGTTCCGACAAGATGGATCCGAAAGGGAACTCTCGCCACATGGATCATGCCCCACGAACGGAATGCCCGTATTAAACACCTCTTGTCTTAGTGTCCAACCATTCTATTGTTCATTGCTTGATATAGTGCAGGGTACAGTATCATGCCCGAAGACACTCACTACTGATCCCCTTGAGTAGAGATAGCAATTCTTGGGAAGTCATTACCCAAAGAATCTGAATTTGGTGTGCTCGAATGACGTTAATGAGCCGTGGAGGGGAGCCAATGCCACCAAAATTCTAAGCTATCCGCTCTTGAGAAGGAAATGTGTTTATCACCAATCCGGGGTATATCGGTGGGCTATATCAAGTATACAAACCCTTGGCCTATTGGCCCTTTAGGATTGCTTATGTGCAATTGCTTACATTCAAAACACTGTGCTTGTCAAGTGATTTCTGGATTCATCAAATTTATAGTTCTAAACAAAACATTCAACACCAAACAGATCAAACTTGCCATCAAAACGATAAGAAAACTCAATTTCCATAAACTGTGTCACATCTTTTGAACCGCAATCAATTTTCTAAGACGCAATTGCTCTGTTAAACAACATTTTCCATTTAAAATTCCACATCTGTATGCTTCGCGATGCATCTGAACATTACAGAGCCACATATGCAAAATCAAGTCGCATTTGACATTCCAAAAGCCACAATCACAAAAACCAACCGCATTCGACAAACTATGACGCATTCACCTATCACAAGTGAAACCTTGAAACAGATCCAAATCTGAGTCCAGACTTTGTCAATATTTTGTCAAACACTGTTTCCAAAGGAATCCTGTCAGAAACCAATTTTGAAATTGCTCAAAAATTTTGTCCATTAGTTTGCTTTTTCTTCACCATAGGTTTCACCATTCATTATTTTTAGGTGCATACATTTAACATTAGTTTGTCCCTAGGCTTCAAATCATTGCATACTTTGGATTAGATAAATCTTAGCACCAATTCACAAATGTCATTATTTTCAAAACTAGGTTATCTTGGACTTCATCATCATTATCTTTTTCAATCATTGTTCCTTTTTGTGATATTTTTTCCAACTCAAAAGTCTAGTTAGGAAAACTCACTAGTCATATTGGCCTTGTCATCTTGTTATTTTCAGCAAAGTCCTTTAGTAACCAAAATCAAAAACAAAGAGTCAGTTTAGAAGTGCCTAGATATCCTTGTCTTAAATTGCATTATAGGTTTAGACATTGCATATTTTATTCCCAAAAATCCAAAAACATTTCACATTCTAGTCGTCATTTTGAACTTAGACCTCACATAGTGTCATCCTTGTACTTAGTTGTCATCTCCATTTTGAGCAATATCATTTTATGGTGGAGACTAGACTCCAAAAACAAAAGAGAAAAATGGAAAACTTTTGACAAGACCCCATGTCCACTGTCAAAAATCTCACATACAATCCAAATTGGACTTTTGACGATCCATTTGCCAACACAAAGGACCAACCTCTCACAACAACACCCCCCTCATCAAACAGTCCATTTGAACTATTCTTGTGTAAAGATGAATATGGTCAAATACTTGAGGAAAACCTATCTAGGTAGTGGCACAAGATCTAGAGGCCTCTCAATTCATCGAACAAATGGTCCTATACGACAGAGATAGATACTTGGCCATACTCTTAAGTCAAGGAGCCAAATTACCTAAAGGATTCGACATTGACACGTTGAGATCAACATCCCCAGACCCTAAGATCAATAACACACATAACTTGTCAAATAGTGATCAACTTTCCAACACTACGAACAACACTTTCTTTGACACTACAACGATAGTACATGCTACTCCCAACATATCAAACACCTCCACCTCAATAAACGCAACATCCATTGGAGGATCACAATCGGCCACAATGCCCCCAACATCCACAACACTGCCACAATCAGCTGGAACCACCTATGGCCCCTCGGCAACATGGGAAAATTATTCAAACCCTCTCTTTACCACAACGGTAAATGTCACAGGGGCATCATCAAGTCATAACAATCCCCCCTTGACAACCACATCTAGTACCATGAGTACACCTTCGACACACCCTCTCATTGGTATCTCGCAAAATCCTTTGGGGGGAGGCAAACGACATGTATTCATTCAAGGACAACAAAAAAATGTGAACACGTCAACACTATCAAATACCATCAAACCCCAAGGGCACAATACAAACATTCCCCTTGCACAAAATCAACAATTTGGACAAGGTAGTCAACAAACACAACCCATGACATCATTCACAAATCAAAATGTTCATGGTCACCATATTCCCTAAATATCAACACAAATGGCTGGGGGACATATTCCAACCTACTCATCCCACGTTCATACTCACCAACATACACCCAACCCTAACTTTCAGTACCAACAACACACCAATCCACACACATCATACATGTCACAACAATCCATATCGCCACAATTGACCAATATTCACGCACAACAAATAGGGACCTATGGTGTATTAGGCAACCCAACACAAGGGACCACAAATGATCCTGTTATGGATGCCTTACAAACACGATTGATGGGTTTAGAGAAAACTATCCAAAACATATATGTATCAGCCAAGAAATCAAAAATATCATATGATCTAAACATATACCCATTCGACATGAGCTTATACATGCCTCCATTTCCTCTGGGATATGTGTTACCCAATTTCACAAAATATAGAGGCAAGACAAACCCCATTGAACATGTTCACGAGTTTGCAACTAATTGTATGGACATCGCTTATGAACAAACATACTTGATGATACTTTTCTCTAAAAGTCTTGCAGGTCCTACCCTTGAATGGTTTTCCAATCAAAAGGATATCCAAACATGCGATGAGCTTAAACAAAAATTCATAAAAAATTATGCGTACAACATCGACATGGATACCTCTATCACTAGCTTGTGCAATCTCACGCAAGAGGATGTTGGTGAGACTTTCATCCCATTCTTTCAAAAATGGAGAAGTCTAGCTAGTCAGTGTCATACTGATATACCCGAAAGGAAAAAGGTTGACATGTTCGTGCAAACACTTCTTGGGCCCCTAAAATATGCATTGCAAGTACATTGCTGCACAAAATTCACAGACCTAGTTGAAAAAGGGGTCCAAATTGAGAAAGCCCTTATCGCAAAGGGAGAACTAAGATACGGTCCCAAAAACACAAACGTCAATCCACCCGCTGACAAAAACAAATATTGGGTTAAAAATAAACATGTTACAAATGACAATGTTGTTGACACCAAGACTGCAAACATTGTGGGTCCTGTACTGGCCCTAAAAGGGGTTCAACAACAAAACAAACCAACAACAACATTGACACCTCCTCCCAATGTCCCTTTGAACAACCAGAGTGGCCAAAATAATCAGGGACAATACCGTTAGATGAAACAATTTCCTAAAGGTTGCACATACACTTCTTTGGGTGAACCCATTGAGGAAGTCCTCAAGAAATGCCTCCAGACTGGCGTCATCACACTTCAGGAACCAAAACCATATGAACCAGGACAATTTAAACCAACATGGTGGGATGATAATGCATTATGTTATTATCATCATACAAAAGGACAAAACCTCTAACTGTCGACAATTAACTATTCTAGTGGACCACGGACAAACAATAATCAAGCTAACTTCGCCCGAGCCAAGTATGACTATTCTAGTGGACCAATTATAAATAATGTACGAACTGATGACGAATACATCAACACCATTATGATCAAGAGGGCACCTCAATGTAATTCTACTACTCGAAGTGGCAAGGTCACCATAGCTGGTCCGTCTCCCACTAGGCAACCCAAACTTACCATACTTGGCCCATCTGCTAAACAGTCAAAACCCACCCCGACCACAAAGCAGGGGCAACCCAAAAGTTAGTTCAACCTTATCGACCAGCTAGGCAAGACTCCCATGCAAATCTCCATACTTGAGTTGCTTTGTATCTCTCCCACACACAAGGATATACTAGATAAACCCTGCAAGAGTCGTCAGTCCCCAAGGACATTGATGTCAATTAGTTTGAGACCATGGTGGGATACCTCACTATGCCTCACCATGTCACCTTCTCGGATAAAGACTATTCATCACCTAAAACCAACCACAACGATGCCTTGCACATAGAAACATTTGTCCACAAAGTCAGACGGGTTTTAGTAGATGGTGGAGTAGGATTGAACATATGCTCCCTCAAGTTGGTTAAGGCTCTAGGATTCTCTGATGCATGCGTGGACCCAACAAAGAGTATAGTGATCAAAGCATATGATGACGAAGAACGCTCTTCATGTGGCATTATCTCTCTCCCTATCAAAGTGGGACCAATCATTATAGACACAACCTGCCAGGTCCTAGATTTGGAACTACCATACAACATTTTGCTCGACCGTCCGTGGATCCATGCCTTAAAAGCCGTTCTGTCCACATATCACCAATGCCTAAAGTTTCCATTTGATGGCACAAAAATAACCATATATGGAGACCCCAACCCTTTCCAATATTGTACAAACTTAAGGGCGATCTCTAAAAATTGAGTACCTATTAACTGAGAAGCACCTGGCTCCTCGTGATCCAAATACATCAACCCATCTACACTCACATCATCTTCCACATCCACTCCATCCACGTCTTCTGCCATACCACCATCTTTTGCAAGCCCTAAGGCTGAATCCACTCTCAAGATCCAGGACCTCGACTACGGAGAATTCAAACTGCACACAACATACAACATAAACACAATACCCAAGTTGCCAAAGATCTATGGTAGGCCATGTTTCAAAATGGAACCCCAAATTATTTTTAAGGTTCCACCAAAAATAGTTTTCATCAAATGGGGGGACATGAGTAATGAGGACCTTGCTGACATCACAGGATGGATCTATAAGGATACTATTGCACTACCCCCATTACCAGTTCAAAAATATGGCAAGGGTTATGATATAATGAGGGCTAAGGGCTACGATGGTACTAGTGGCCTAGGCAGAAATAAAGCTAGTCAAAGAGAGCCCATAAAACCTTTCAAAATACCAAAGTATCTTGGATTAGGGTTTGGATTGCCCGACTATGATGATCGACGTACCTCTGGACTTTCAAGTGATGTTGTACATGATTCGGACAGTGTCGAGACTACTAGGGAAACTCTCACCAAAACTGACTCCCAAGAGTGGGAATTTGGCTCAGAACGATCCCTAAGTGACTGTTGCCTAGATGATTTGTTTGTCGAAGAAGGGGAACTGACCTCTAAACAAAGATTTTGGCAAACATTTAAAATTGATCAGGCACCAAATAGTAAAACTCCCATTACCACCCCCCATTATTTACAAACCCCACTATCTGAATCCCATCAGTCCAACCCATCTAAATTACCAAATGACATTGATAATCATGACTCTAGGTCCTTCACCCCTTATTTCGACAATGAATATGAGACAAGCGAAGGGGAATATTGGATAGAATCCGATGTGGAGTTGGATGATGATAACCTCATCTATAATATCACTAAATCCCTCTGCATGCTTTCTGCATCCTCCCCATAATTCACCAACACTGACGATGGCATTTCCCTAGTTTATCTCCAACTAGTCGATTGGGACCCACAAGGCCCGCCAGTCCTGGATACATTTCAGAATGATGAGGAAATTGCAGAATTTATGGGATTACGCAAGGACATACCTAATGGTGACCACAAGGTAGGATTCACTATTGATCTAGATTGCACAACATGCTTCAACGAGATTGCTCCATCCTCCAGTCACAAAAGTAAAAATAAAAATAAAATAAAAAATGAAACGTCTCTAGGTGAAAACCGAAAGGCACCTTTTGACGATAAAATAGTAAAAACAAAGGACATATCTGTGGGTGAAACCCTCTTTGAGGCACCCAAAGATGGAGGACTATACTTTCTTCTTGTGCAACAAGAGAAGTCAGCTATGCTGGTAGAAGATACCATAGAAGATAACATATCGACTACAAAAGATCCCAAAATGGTCCTCTTTGCTGCATCATTGACTGAAGAAGAGAGACCAGAATTTCATAAATTCTTTGTTGAATGTAAAATAAACTTTGCATGGTCCTATGCAGACATGCTGAGATTAGATCCAGAACTGGTCCTGCACCATCTGCCCTTATTTCCTAATGTCAAACTAGTCAAGCAGAAGTTACGCAAAATGCACCCTCAAGTCGCTCTATTGGTCAAGGAAAAGTTGAAGAAACTTCTAGACATGGGATTCATACGGTCTATTGATTATGCTAAATGGATATCTAACCTGGTGCCGGTAAAAAAACCAAATGGGTTGATCTGCGTTTGTATAGATTTTAGAGATCTAAATAAGGAATGCCCAAAAGATGACTTTCCTTTACCCAACATTGACATCATAGTCGACCTTACAACAGGATATGAGATGCTATCCCTCATGGATGGTTTCTCTAGCTATAATCAGATTCGTATTGCCCTAGAAGACCAACACAAAATGACATTTACTTGCCCATGGGGAACATACTATTGGAATGCCATGCCCTTCGGTCTCAAAAATGCATGCACCACATATCAAAGGGCTATGACTACAATCTTCCATGACATGATGCATAAAATAATGGAAAATTATGTAGATGACCTATTGGCTAAATCAGCAACCAAGAAATATCACCTCAGGGTTTTAGACATAATTTTCAAATGACTGCAAGAATACAAACTCTGACTAAATCCTAAGAAATGTGTCTTCGGTGTAACATCAAGTAAACTCTTGGGCTACATAGTTTCTCAAAGAGGCATTGAGGTTGATCTGGAAAAAGTCAAAGCCAGCATAGACATGCCTCCTCCCAGAGGAATCAGTGAACTCAAAACTCTACAAGGCAGGGTACAATCTATTTGGCGCTTCATAGCCCAATTGGCTAACAAGTGCCACCCATTCCAATACCTATTGTGCAAGGCTATCCCCTTTGTGTGAACAGACAAATGTCAAGAAGCCTTTTAGAAAATCAAAGACTACCTACTGTCAATGCCAGTTCTCATGCCTCCCATTCATGGAAAGCCATTGATCCTATACATCTCAACAACTAGTTCAACATTGGGGGCATTATTAGCACAAAATGACCAAGAAGAAAAAGAAAGAGCTATATACTATATTAGTCGGATGTTGGTCAGGTATGAGCTGAACTACACACCAATTGAATGAGCTTTCCTAGTCATGGTCTTTGTAGCACAAAAACTAAGGCATTACATGCTAAGCTATCAGACGCAACTAGTAGCAAAGATCGACCCCCTAAAATATTTGTTGAGTAGGGCAGCATTAACAGGACATCTAGCAAAATGGGTCATTATCCTAAGTGAATATGATATTCAGTATGTGGAAAGAAAGGCGATAAAAGGACAAGTCATTGCAGACCAACTGGCAGACACACCTTTGCAAAGTGATCACCCACTAGTGGCAGATTTTCTAGATGAGTCGATATTCCATACGGAACCTAAGGCACCTTGGTGACTCTATTTTGACAAATCACACTCAAATCATGGCTCGGGGGTAGGAATCTTGTTTATCACCCCTCAAGGAGACTCCATTTCTAAGTCTTTCTGCATTGCCTTTCCATGCACAAACAAAGTGGCAGAATATGAGGCATTGGTTATAGGACTAAGAATGGCAATAAAATGGAAAATTAGAGCACTACATGTCTATGGAGATTCTCAGCTTGTCATCAACTAGGTTAATGATGACTATGACACAAAAGATGAGAATTTGATGCCCTATAAGAAAATGGTTGACAGTTTCCAAATGTACTTTCATATGGTAACTTTTGAACAAGTTCTGAGAACACAGAACAAAGCAATAGATGCAATGGCTACAATAGGCTCTCTCCTCGACATCCCAAGCAATCTGCCATAGTTGGAGTTTCTCAAAGAACAATTGTTGGTTCCTGCCTATGACATTCCAAAGTCAGAAATGGTCTACGAACTTGTTGGTCCCAACTCTCCCTAGTATCAAGAAATTCATGACTACCTTAAGTCCCAAACCCTTCCACCCAACCTATCCAATAACCAGAGGAAGTCTTTCATTCGAAAAGCTGCAAGATATGCAGTGACACCCTTTATTGCCGTAGCTTTGACAACACCCTCCTTAGATGTCTTGACACTAATGAAGCGGGTACAACCTTACGTGAAGTACATGACGGTATATGTGAATCTCATTTGAGTGGTCCTACTCTAGCTAAGAAGATAACGAGACTTGGGTACTATTCGCCAACCATTGAAAATGATGCATTAGAATATGTCAAGACTTGTCACAAATTTCAAATTCACAGTGATTTGATCCATGCTCCCACACAGGAACTTCGGCCAATCACCTCTCCTTGGCCCTTTGCTCAATGGGGACTTGACCTCATGGGTAAGATCCATCCAACCTCGTCCAATAGCCATAAATTCATTATCACCGCCACTGAGTATTTTACGAAGTGGATTGAAGCCATCCCATTGACATATATTACTGACAAATAAATATCCAGGTTCATCCTTAACTACATCATTTGCCAGTATGGCCTTCCGCAATCCATCATCACTGACAATGGACATCCATTCAAAAACCAAGACGTTTGTGAGTTATGTGAGCGATTTCATATCCAACACCATTTTTCATCTCCGTACTACCCACAAGGAAATGGTCAAGCTGAGGCGTCAAATAAAACCATTGTTAAAATCCTCAAAAAGACTGTCAATGACGCTGGCCATGACTGGCATATACAACTCAACCCAGCTCTATGGGCTTACTGGACTAGTATTCGCACGCCTACAGGAGCCACTCCTTTTTCCCTAGTCTTCAGAGCTGAGGCCATCTTGCCCATTGAGTTTGAAATTTCTTCCCTACGGGTCTCCCTGAAGGGTTTAACTGATGAGGAATAGTACAAATAGTCGTGCTTGCACGAGTTGGAGATGCTAGAAGAAAGAAGGCAGAATTCCCTAAACCATCTACAAGCATATCAGAACCTTCTCTGTCACAGTTACAATAAAAGGGTCATGGTCAAGAAATTTGACATTGGTGACTTAGTCCTAATACAAAACCCTAAGAACCAAGCTGACAGAGAAAAGCTAGGAAAGTTTGAACCAAACTAGTTGGGTCCTTATGTCATCATCTCTTCTTTTGGTTCTGGAGCCTATCAGCTAGCGACTGCAGAGGGAGAACAATTGATAGAGCCTATCAATAGTCTACATCTCTGGAAGTTCTATGCATAACATCAGGAGATCGAGCTGAGAACGGAAAAAATTAAAAAAAAATTGAAAAATGATAAAAAAATCATTACCTTGATGAAAACCTAGCAAACAGGCATCTTGGCAACAACAAAACAATAAGAAAAATGAAAAAATAGTAAAGAGAAAAATGATTCGTCCAACAGTGAAAACCTGACAAACAAGCACTTTGGATAGGTACCATGGTGAAAACCTGACAAACAGGCACCATTCGTAATCAATCATTGCTCAGCCATCTACTGTCACTTTGTCTGCCTTCGCTTAGGATGGAGGACATCTCATGCCATTATCATGCCAGTCGACATGACATTATACCCTTCCTTTCATGGTTGATAAACGATTGACATCAAGTCCTGACGACTGTCCATCTAGTAAACAAATAGCATCCTGTCCATATTCCTTAAAGTTGGCTAGGTCTTGGACCTGACTGGGGGAAAAATTTGTATCATATAACTGCAGTGGATGTCACATACGGCTTCAGAAAACATGGCAAAAAGTCCTGAAAAAAGACCTAAACATTGAAAAAGTCCTGAAAAAAGACCTAAACATTGAAAAAGTCCTGAAAAAAAGACCTAAACATTGAAAACATCTTGAAAAAAGACAAAAAACATCACAAAATGTCGTGAAGAAAAACACAAAAAACATTGCAAAATGTCCTAAAAAAAGACCTAAAAATTGAAATATGTCCTGAAGAAAACCACAACAAAATGTCAAACACAGGATCATCTCTGATCAAATCTATCCTGTCAATCGGTCAAGTCTTTGTCGTTTGTTTGAACTATGTTGTCTCTGTGCATTTGCTACATAGGAAAGACTCAGTTTCGAGTCCTCGAGACATTAGGTTAGTCCTTTTAGGTTTGTCAAAATAAAATCATGGCACAATCTTTGGTCATCAATACAAAGTCATTGGTCGTGTCGAACTACAAGGTCTCTGAGTGTATGACATAGGCAAGGCCATCTATCGATGAGCCCCTGAGGCCACACTAGGTTAGTCCATTAGGGTTCATGACATCACACTAGCACACACGTCAAAAAGTCTTCAAGACAATGAAAATATTTCCCAAACGAACAAAACTCATAAAGCAAATTATGACAATCATTTATCGCAGCATAACAATCTCATCGGCACATATCATCATGACAATAGCGACATCTGGTCAGCATGAGTCAAACTCAGTCAAAACAAGTCAAATCACAGTAACCTGTCAAACTGACAACACCTGGTTAATCTTCGGATGTGTCCTTCTGAATGATAACCTCTGTCATCCATGCCTTAGGATGTGTCTTTCCTAGGCATCATCATTGTCATTCGACATTTTGAGCGATCCTCTTGACATCTAAGGATCACTCCTCGTAACATCAATATTCTTCAGATGTGTCCTTCTGAAGAACCAACTCTGTCATCTATGCCTTAGGATGTGTCCTTCCTAGGAATCATCATCATTTCAAGGGACCCCTTTCGACTATTAAGGATCAAATCCTCTTGACGTCAACATTATTTAGGATGTGTCCTTCCTGAATTTGGAAATTCTCAACATTTTTCATCTAAGATCATCAAAACTTTAAACATTTTGGCATCTCGACACTATCAAACATGGCATCTTGACATCAGAACAATGGATATCTAGATGCACTTGGCAAACATTTGACACATGTCTTTTGGCTTTTTATCATGTTATTAGTTTTTCAGCGAGATCCCACTAATAGGATTTAGAGAAGCAGCAACGTATCATGATGATTGACACGCATGACTACTAGTTTCTTAGTGAGGTCCTGATTCTGGGATTTAAAAAAATAACGACGTATCATGATAAGGGTTCTATTTTGTTATATTTTTGGCAATCATGTTGCTAGTTTCTCAAGGATGTCCTAGAAATAGGATTTAGAGAAGCAATGACATTTCATGATTTGTCTTTATCTTTTTCTGCTTGTGGTTGATTATGACAAAAAGATTGGGGCAATCATGCTCTTAGTATGAGTCATGATCATCCTTGTCTGTGACTGCTGGTCTTATGTAATGGTACGACCTTGCACACCTTGATCTATGTCATATCATGGTGTTTGTGGGCCATTACAATAGTCTGCCCAATGATGATTAAGAGCAATAATATTAAAATCCTATAGTAAAGCTTTGAAGGATTTGGTCTAGGAACAAACATGCATCTCCTTCGGTCTGGTCATCTTCTCTTGTCAATCTGGTCATCTCCTCTCGTCCATCTCATGATGATATCCTGTGACATTCAAAAACATAACTACATAAATGATCATATAAACATTGCAATAGGTCCATACATACATCATCCATAGCATTTACATAATCACAAACAGTGCAGTAACATAAGCATCAACATTGCACCCATTTAATAAATACATTATGCATATTATTATCATCATCATCTCATATAGGTAAGCACTACATCGTCATGGCATCATAATCATAAGCACACATCATAGGACATACATGGCATCATAAATTAAGCATCATACATAGGACATCACATCATATACATATATCAAATAACATCACATAACACACATGTAAGCCGCATCAAAACTGCATCATCATATAAATCCCATCTCAAAAATGTACAATGTCACAGGATAGAGTCAACAGATATCCCAAAAATGGAGCTCGCGGGCTCAATAATATACATAATGTGTCATAATAACAACCATGCCCCTAGGGTAGACTCTCATCATCCCCTCGTGGCGAAGAATGTGGAGGCGGAAGCTCTGTCACTGGCACTGAAATCATAGGCAGACCTGTAGCAACCTCTGTCTGTGCTATCGGTGGAACTGAGAATGAAAGTGTCATCTCCACAGCAACGAACATCTATGATGTCACTGCTGCCTGACTTTGAGAGGTAGACAGATCTACAACTGGTGGATGTCCCTGTACCGATCTCTGTACTGAACCAGTCGACCCATGACTATGGCTCAAATGGTCACTTGGGGTGTGCCTGCGTGAGTGGTGTGACCTATGCCCTGATGTGTGCCCTATCAAGGTAGACCCTCCAACGCTGGTGTGACTCCTGCTGCCACTGGCACTGCCTGATCTGTGGCCACTGCCTATCCTCATCTATGACCGTGACAAGGTAGGATCTCGTCTCTTAGGTGGCACTGCCTACTCATACAATGTTTTGTACTATCCCAATCTCGTGCTCACCCTGGCCAATTCACGAGCCATATCCCCTACAGGCCCTATACATAACACCACAAACTGTGTGCACCACTGGGCCGAGCCCTGCTGGTGGATCACTGCCTGATCCCGCTCCACTCGAGCTACCTCTAGCTTTGACTGCAAGGCTCTGACCTAGGCCATGCTCTCATCTAGTCTCCTCTATAAGTCTGCCACCCTCTGGTCGATTGTGGCATCATGGGGCAATGCTGAACAGGAAGGTGTCTCCTCCTCGCCCTCTACCATCCACCATCTAAGAAGTCTCTCGGCCTCATCCATGGCATCATCCTCCTCATCGTCGTCGCCGGCCACATCCTCTACCACCCCCGCATCCTCCTCATGTCTCTCCCCCTCCGTCGCATCCTCCTCATGTCTCCCCTCCTCTGCCGCATCCTCCTCATGTCTCTCCTCCTCCTCCCCCTCTTGTCGCGGCTGCTCTGCCTCCTCTCTCTCACCCTCCTCAGCAACCTCTTGGATGGCATATAATGGCGCTCTAGCCATGTGTTGTCGCACCCTTCAATCCTGTCTCTGACCATTTTTCCTTCGCCTGCTGTCGTCTCCTCCATCATCTTTGTCATCTCCATCATCCCCACCCCAGCCTCCGTCTCTGCCCCTATCCCTACCTCCATCTCTACCCCTACCCCTATCCCTGCCTCCATCCCTCCCTCGGCCTCTGCCCCTGTCACCATCCCTGCCTCCCCGTCTGGCCCTCGACACATGAGGTATCACTGACCGCCTATCCACAGGTGCTGGCCCGTCAAGATCTGTCAACAGCATTGGTCTGTGTGCTTGCCACCATAAATCATAGTCCACTATGGTCCTAGGATCAGCTATCCCACCTCTCCATCCCCATGCCTGGGCTCCTAGCCCATCAATCTGCTACTTTGCGAAGGCCACTAGAATGGCTAGTCCCCAAGCATACTCTCTAGATGACCGGGCATACTCGGTTGTCCCTGCAGGTGCACCTTGCTACTCTCTGAACTTCCTAAGGATACGCTGCGGAAAATACATCTCGATAATTAGTGAGGTCTACACAGTCCTCCCAATCAAATATATGTACTGTCTGCAAAGACTCAGGTGGTCGTCCTCATCATCCCACTACCTGCAGTCTCTATACAGTCTCTAGATAAATGTCACTATCGTGTCAATCCTATGTCGCCACCAACCGGTCTCGCCCATCTGGGTCTGTTGTAAAGCACCTACATAGTAATAGGCATAGGGCATCCCCTCGGCCAACTGTGGTCTGTCAATCAGTGGACGAAATATGGCTATGTCCTCCCAAGCCCAAATCATCATTAGAGTAGTCCCGCATGAGATACTCTCTACTCTCCTGTAAGTAACATCGTGTAACTGATGGTAGAGTGTCCCCAACAAACAAGGACCCCAGGCATAAACTGTCCTATCATGTCTCATCCCAACCAAGACGTCTCCCGAGCCAATAGGGAATCTATGTCCCCGACGTTCGGGAATCAAAATACCTCCAATCAAAGTCGCAAGGAATGCATCAAAGCGAGCGTAGTGCTCCGCCATGAACTCCCATCTAATCTCATATCCCTGGATGCCTAGTCCTGCACCTTGATCTCGGAAGGTCTGCTTTCCATGGTGAGGGTCGTAGACAATCCGCTCCCCTCGGATCGGCACTCGCAAAATCTGGTAGACATCCTCCAAGGTAATAGTGGCCTCACCTATCAGTAGGTGGAACAAATAGGTCTCTGAATGCCAACGCTCACACAGCACAGTCAGTAATCCCCTATTTGCCCGAATGGTGGGCATGTAAGCAACATAAAACAATCCCAGTCGCATCAATTGATGCCGCTCTCGCGAGCTCAACTAGTCAGCAAATTGAAATGTCGTCTGTCTACTCTCTCGTGTGTAAATCGGGGCAAGTGCCTCTGCAAAAATCCAAACAAGTCTTCAATACCTTTTGCACAGACTCTCAGTATTATCAAAGCATTTAAAGTTTCATAAACATCAAAATCAGCTCTAGTCACAGTTAAAGGAAAATGTGTCGCACTAAGGAAATTGCATCTCAAAACGTCAATTGCATCGTTCCGTACATCAAATGCGGTCCACAATCGCAAATGTGTCGTTTGTTTTGTCAAATGCGTCGCATGTATACACTTGCGTCATGAAATTTGACACTTGCGTCACAAAAAAGCGAATGCGTCGCATAATAACAATTGCATGGAGCAAACTTGCGAATGCATTGCACATACACGATTGCGGCATTCCAACATTCAAATGCGACTCGAAAGGTCGAATGCGTCGCAGGTTTTGACAAATGCGGCTCAAACTACCATTCTACCCTAATTCCTTTTCACACTTGCATCGCGACACATCATATGCGTCGAATGCGAAGGAAAATGCATCAAACGCGAACGCATATGCGTCGCGGGGCATTTGTTATTCACCCTATAAACCTAATTATGACACGCAAAACAAAAAAATTACAAAGTGGGACAGGGGTACATACCGCTGGCTCTAAGCCCTCTGGCCGCCTGAATGTCCGCATGATCTCCCCGCGATGCTCTGTGACTGGAATAACCATCCTCGCTGCGCTCCTTTTCGCTCTAAGCTCTCAAAATTCGCAAGGTAAATAGTGAAAATGAATTGACTTTTACCCCTTTGTCAACCTATTTATAAGGTCAAAATGACATTTTCTCAGGTGAGTTACTGCTCGAAGCTCATTTGACCAAGTTTGACTACCCCGTAGGCTGTCTTAAACATGTCAGAATCCAAAACTGATTGCGCCGTTTTTTTTTTTTGGTCATTAAATTGACTTATCGAGACCCTTTCCAAATTTTTCTGCCGCCGACTCAAAATTTGAAAAATTTCCCGAGGGGGCATTGATACCCTTTACCTTCACTAGGGCATGGCTTTAACTTATTTTCTTTGTTACAATGCGACAAGCTACATTATAACAAAGAGGGGCAAAATGTAGACACCTAAAAATGACCTAGGCCTGCAAGCTTCATTTTTACCACTTTCGTCCTAGCATAATTATGACATTTAATTGTCCTTGGTCTACATTCGACTATTGATTAAATAATTCATAATTATTTAATTAATTCATGTCCTTTTATTCTTCATGATTATTAAATAAATAAATTCTATTTATTTATTAAATACATCATTAATTGTCTAAGTCTTCCTCTAATTAAATAAATTTCTAAATTTGTTTAATTATCTTTATTCATTAATTCTTCCTGATTATTAAATAAATAAGTTTTATTCATTTATTTAATATGCCACTAATTGTCTTAATTAAATGAATTGATTAATTTATTTAATTAATTAATCTCATCTGCTAAATTAAATAATTATCTTTAATTATTTAATTGACAAAATTAATATTCCTCTCATTTTAAATAAATGAAATTATTTAAAATGTCATCACAATCCAGTCCATTTTGGTAAATAATCTAAAAAAAAGATTATTTATTTGTTTCACAAAATCCATATTTTGAGTTGATTTAATTCAAATTGGTAGCTTTCTTCCAAAAATCAAATAAAGCAAGCAGGTTCTTGATTTTAATCAAAATTGCTTTTCAGTCCATCTTTTATGAATCTCACAAAGCAGGCTATCTTTATCTTCTCAATTTTGAAAATCTTTATTTTCAAAATTAATTATCTCACCTTTTCTCCACCGCTGATCTAATTTTCTCGGATGACATTTTGACCGCTCACTTAAGGATTTTACCCTAACCCTAATTAGGGATTATCAGTTTGAATCTTGTCCTTTGATTTTAGGTTTCTGTCAAGAGTCGATCTCGTCCGTCCATTCAAAATTACGTTTTCTATAAAATGACAATTTTGTTCATAATTTTGGGACCACTTCATTAATATAGGCATTATAGTCATTTAACATTCATAGTTATTATTTTCATTTATCATATTGTCATAGGCATAGGAATTTAAGATTCAAATCCTTCAAAGCTTGTTTAGGACAATGGCATTGCTCACACACTCAATCTGAGGGCAACACAAATCAACAAGTTAGAAGGTGTAATGGAGATCAGCCATGGAGATTGAAGACACTGGGTGAGATTGTTCTATTTTTTGTGTTTTCATTTATTTTCCTTTGCACTTCATTACTTCTTTGGGTTTTATTATTGTACTTTCAATTTATTGAATCTAATCCTAAAAATAACCTTTAGTTACAATAACAAAAAGGCTTGGGATTCCAAGTTGAGACTAGCCTTATGGGCAGATAGAATCATTATAAAGAAGGCCATCAGAAAATCACCTTTGAACTTGTGTATGGGACTCAAGTTAGGCTCCCTTTGCATAATTTATTACTAGTATGTAAGTTCATCTTGCAAGAAGATTTAGACATTCCTGAACCTGTATCAATGGGTTAATTTCCTAAGGTTAGATTATCAAATATTAAAGCACAAAAACCCAAAGATGCTATCAAGTACAATGAAAACTAAAACAAGAATGATTATACCTGTCACTCGTTGAAGCTTCCATGATTCACCTTCATAGCACCTTCTAACTTACTAATTGTTTCCCTCAGATTGAGTGTGTGAGCAATTTGATACTAAAGACTATGACAAAGTCCTAAACAAGCTTTGAAGGATTTGAAATATAAATTTCTATGCCTATGAGAAAATGACTATAATGTCTAAGACTAGAATTGAATATTCCAAAATATCATGAATGTTGCAAAAAATGTAAGTATGAGCGTGAGTAGTCAAAAATGTGAGCAAAGTTGTCATTTTATAGAAAATAAAATTTTGGATGGACGGACGAGATTGAAAGCTAACAAAGCCTAAAATCAGAGGTCGAGATTTAATGTGACAATCCCTAATCAAGGTTAGGGAAAAATCATTAAAGTAGAGGTCAAGATTTCATTTGAGAAAATCAAATCGATGGTCGAGAATAAATGTGACAAGATAAAGATTTTTTAAAATCAAGAAGATAAAGACTGCTTGATTTATGAGATTTGAAAAATCAAGAAGATACGAGTTGGACAGAAAAGTAGATTTGAAAAATCAAGAATTTGCTCAATTACTTGATTTTCGGAAGAAGATTACCTTTTTGAATTAAATTAATTAAAAATAAGGATTTTGTTTGATAATAAATAATCTTTTTCAGATTATTTACCAAAATGAACTGACAGTCAAGAATGTGATATCATTTTTAATAATTAATTTATTTAAAATGAGGGAAATGTTAAATTTGGCAATTAAATAATTAAAGATAATCATTTAATTTAGAGGATTATGACCAATAATTTTTATTTTTTTAGACTGCAGGAATCGGGTAGCACGACCCCCTATAAACTGCAGTGCGCCTGGTAAACTTTTTAACGTGACCGACGGCGCTGGCACGACACGCCCTCCAGTACCACGGGACGGGGGAGACTAGAACTCGTGACCAACAGAGCCACAACGGAATTACTTAGCCAACCGAGCTAGGGCCCCCGCCCGATTATGACCAATAATTAAACAAATTAATAAATTCATTTAATTATGAGAATTAGTGACATATTAAATAAATAAATAATTTGTTTATTTAATAATCGAGAAGACATAAATGAATGAGGGTAATTAAATAAATTATGAAATTTATTTAATTGCAAGAGGACAAAAGACCATTACTGACGTATTGAATAAATAAATAAAATTTATTTATTCAATAATCATGAAGAATAAAAGAGATATGAATTAATTAAATAATTAAGAATTATTTAATTAATAGTCGAATGTAGACCAAGGACATAATTAAATGTCATAATTATGCTAGGATGAAAGTGGTAAAATAGAGCTTGTAGGCCTAGGTCATTTTTAAGTGTCTACATTTTGCCCCTCTTTGTCATAATGTAGCATGTCACATTGTGACAAAGAAAACGAGTTAACACATGCCCCAACGAAGGTACAAAGTATCGATGCCCCCTTGGGAATTTTTTTGAATTTTTGGCTAGGTGACTGAAAATTTTGGAAAATGTCCCAATAAGTCAATTTAATGACTAGAAAAACAATGGTGCAGACGGTTTCAGATTTTGACATGTTTAAAGTAGCCAAAGGGGTGGTCAAAGTTGGTCAAAAGGGCCTCCAGTAATAACCTAGTTGACAAATGTCATTTTGAATTTATAAATAGGTTGACAAAGGGGTAAAAGTCAATTCATTTTCACTATTTACCTTAGCAATTTTGAGAGCTCACAGCAAGGAGGACTTCGGTGAGGATGGTGATTCCAGTCACAGAGCATCGCAGGGAGATCGTGTGGACTTTCAGGCAGCCAGAGGGCTTAGAGCCAGCGGTATGTACCCCTAACCCACTTTGTTATTTTCCCGATTTGTGTGCAAAACTTAGGGTTTTAGAGTGAACAATGAAAGCACTGTGACGCATATGCATGCATAAGCCACGTTTCACTTTGTGTTTGACACATTCATTGCATCGCGACGCAAGTGAAAGGGGCAATTAGGTCAGGCCAAGGATGTGTGACACATTTTCCAAAAAAGTGTGACACATTTTCCAAAAAGTGTGACACATTCGCAATATCGCGCCGCATTCGAGAGCCATCATGATGCATATGTCATTTTGAGACGCAATCGTGAGTTTGAGCAACACATATGAATGAAGTGATGCATGTGTAATAAAGTGTGACACAAATGCTCTGATGTGATGCAATTGAGGGATGAAACGACGCAATCGTTGTATCATGACACATTTGAATTACGAAATGATGCAAAACAATTTTTCACGATGCAAATGAGGTCAACACGATGCATTTGACTTTGACTTTGACTAGGGCCAATTTTGATGGGTTTTTAATTTTACATGCTTTTGATGATAATGACCATTGTCCATAAAGTGCTAACACGTTATCTGGCCTTGTGCAGAGACAACTTGCACCCATCTATACCTGGGAAAGTAGGCCATCGACCTTCAGGTTCGGTGATCAACTGAGTCTGTGAGAGCAACAACGGTTGATGTGGCTAGGTCTGTATTATGTTGCCTATATGCTCATTATTCAGGAAAATAGGGGGTTGTTGACTTCTTTATGTGAGAGATGGCACTCCGAGACATGGTTGTTCCATTTTCGGACAGGAGATGCTACTGTGATGTTGGAGGATGTCTATCATATTCTCTGTCTATTAATTCGAGGAGAGAAGATCGTTTACGACCCTTAACATGGTTATCAAACCTTTAAAACTTACTATCGGGATGAGGGTGTAGGACTAGGCATCGAGGGATATGACATCCGCTGGGAGTTTATGGGGGAGCATTATGCCTGGTTTGATGCATTTTTGGCGACACTAATCAGTGGGATACTAATTCCTAACCGTCGCGAACACGGGTTTCCCATATGTTGGGGTGATGTGTTAGTGGGCATGAGGCAGGACATGATAGTTTATGCCTGGGGGCCCTGTTTATTAGGCATGCTCTATCATCAACTTCACAAGGTGGCTTATAGGAGGGCATAGAGCATTGGGTGTGGCACGACACTGCTGATGATATGGACCTGGGAGCATGTGGCGATATTCCAACCTCCTATTCAGAGACCACAGCTACCTGAGGGATGCCCTATGCCTATTACTATGTCAGTACCCTACAACAGACGAGGATGGGAGAGATAGGTTGGCGGCGCCATCGGATTGACACCATGGTTACATTCATCTGGAGGCCCTACAGAGACTATTAGCAGTGGGATGATGAGGATGACCATCTCAGCCTTTGTAGACAGTACTGTTACCTGATTGGTAGGACAATGCAGAGTCAATTGATTATAGAGATGTATCTGCCACAGCATGTATTGTGATAGTTTGGGGAGTAGCAGGGTGTACCAGTAGGCACAGCTGAGTATGCCAGATCTTCCAAGAGTCAGCTTGGGGGCCACTAATTTCTATACCATTTGTCAAGCAGCAAATTGATGGGCTAGTAGCCCAGCAGTGGGGATGGAGAGGTGGAGTTGCAGATCCAAGGACTACCACTGACTATGACTTGTGGTGGTAGACGCACCGACTAGTGCCACTGACAGATCCAAATGGGCTAGCGCCTATTGACAAGAGGTCAGTTCTACCACGTGTGCCACAAGCTAGACGAGGGGGAAAAGATGGTGACAGAGGTAGAGGTAGGGGGAGGGATGGTGGCAGAGGCAGGGGGATGGATGGAGGCCGGGGGAGGGATGGAGGCTGGGGTGGAGGGTGAGATGGGGGTAGGGATGGAGGTCAAGGTGGAGATGATGGAGATGATGGGAACAATGGAGGGGATGACCGGAGACGGAGGATAGATGGCTAGAGGTAGGGCAGGAGGGTACGACAATGTGTAGCCATAGCGACATTGGATTCCATCCCAGAAATGGCCGAGGAGGGGGAGAGAGAGGAGGAGGAGAGGTAGGAGGGAGAGCTGAGACATGAGCAGGAGAGATAGGAGAGTGAGCTGAGGCAGGAGTAGGAGGAGGAGAGATAGGAGCAGGAGGGTGAAATGGATGTGGATGTGGATGTGCCTCCAGACAAGGGAGTCAGTGGAGAGGAGGTTGTAGAGGAGGAGGATGATGATGGTGGAGACAATGATGAGGCCATGGATGAGACCGAGAGACTCCTGAGATGGAGGATGGTGGAGGGAGAGGAGGAGGTACCACCTACCTCGACATTGCCTTAGGACACCACGATAGACCAAAGGGTGGTAGACCTACAAAGGAGACTGGATGAAAGTGTCGCGCAGGTTAGAGCATTGTAGGCAAAGCTAGAGGTGACTCGAGTAGAGCGGGATCAGGTAGTGATCTACTAGCAGGAGGCAGCATAGTGGTGTATAGAGTTTGCATGACTTTGTACAGGACCATCTACAGATTTGGCACAGGAGTTTGGCAAGGTCAGTGTACGGTTTGGGAGATATAGGCAGTTGTATGAGTAAGCCATGCCAGCTGAGATGAGAGATCTTGCTCTTACCAGGACACAGACAGTTAGTGGCAGTAGGTCGGGCAGTGGCAGTGGCAGTCGAAGCAGTGCAGGGGGCTCGACCTCTTCAGGGAATACTGCGAGTCATAGGTCTCATCATACACTCCTCCAGTCACAGGTTAGGGCACTCACATGGGTCATTAGGTTCAGACCATAGATCAGTATCTGGTCTACCTTCTCTCACAATGCACTTTAAACATTATTCCCTTCTCATGCACATGATATTGTACTATGGACATGAGTTAGGAATATGGCAAGAGGAATTAAGAATCACATAGTTGGATAAAGAGGGTCAGCCATTACCAATACAATTATGGACCTCCATTTGGGACAACATATTGTCAATTCTAATTATGTTTATTTTGAAGAACACTTTGCTAAGGCATTGTACAGGTTTTATGATCACCCTTGTAATTATTCATTTTCTAATGAGATCAAATTATTCTCAAGGCCCAAGGATTTCAATGGACCACCGACTGTAAGTCATAATTGGGGTAACTAGTATTGCTTTTTTGATTCCACTATGATTAGGGTTTATGGTTTTGAAGACACGCCTTTCCTATTACCCAAGACTGTGCCAAACATAATTGCATATCTAGAGATTGTCAAGCAATTAGATTATTCCAGTGTCATGAACTTGAGTGCATATGAAAAATAGTCATTCATGCATAGTACATTGTGTTTTGGGGATTTTACTATAGTATCAAAAGAAGGATATGATCTCATTTTGGATAAATTGTCACATTTCAATATGAAGAAGGTTGCACTAAGGAAAGGATTTGATCCTAAAGGATTTATTGATTTTTCCAAGAAAAAATAGAATTTAGGTGGATATGCTCATGTACCATATCCTCATGATGATATTATTAGAAACATGGAAGAAACAAAGGCCAAATGTGTGGCGATTGATAATTACAATAAAGAAATTGAACAAAAGATGAAGGAGATACAAGAAGTAGAAATGTTATCCTCTGGTAGTGAGGAATATTTTGAAGAAAATGAACCCCAAAGCCAACCTGAAAGGATCCCCAAGCTAAGGATTGAAGAGTATCGACCTCCAAATAGAGAACAGGAAGTTGGGGAACCATATGACATAGATGCTAGGCAATTGGCTTATAAATATTTTTTCTCAAATGACCAGTTTATTAAATCTTCTGAATTTAAATCTCTTCTACAAAAAAAGGGAAAAATAATAAGGGAATCAGTTGCAGACATCACATGCAACAATGAAATCCAGTTGTTTAACACATTGAAAATGGATGTGGAGAATTAAATGAAGAACATGAATCTAGAGAAGGGAAGAATATTATTAGATGAGTCTGGTGTGATGAACTTTCCTGGTTTGGACTTAAGCTCTGCTTTAGTTTTTGATAGCTTTTTGCACAATAATGATTCCAAACACAAGCTCAATCTAGAAGGGGTAATAGACGTATACACTTGGTCAAGATACAATCCTAATGAGAGTTCTCTTATGATCTGGGCTCTATACCCCACACATAAGAAGCTTGTAATTATTGATACAGAGAGAGCATTTGGTCATGTGATGACATTAAAAGTGGGTGAAACTGATCCTGTGGTCACAACTGATATTGTCATAAATGTAGCCAAATTGAACAAGGCACAGATTCAAATGTTGATTAAAGAATGGGATATGTACAAATTGAACAGTGAAAGGATGCTTAAAGAAAATGATTTGCTAAGAGACGCAGTCAAGGATACATTCAAAGAATCTACTAAAATTTGGACTGAAGGAGAAGGCTCCCAATTAAAGGACAAGTGTAAGGAATTGTAGATGAATAATCAATATATGCACACTCAAGTGATTAAGGCCCAGTTTGACACGCTTTCTACAATACTCCAAAAGAGGTTCACTAATATGATGATCCAGATGGACAAGTTTTGGGTAACTCACTCTAAGAGTCACACTGCCATTCAAGAACATAAAAGGATAAATGACAGGCTTAGGGAAAACCTCCAAGAGGTACAAAATAGAAACACTTCTGATACTGGGGCCATTATAGCTGTTGAAGACCTAATAAGGAAGCATAAAGACTATTATGAGGAACTTCAAGAAGATGCCAAAGAGTTTATCGGTGCTTCAAAAGGTGTGCCTGCATTGTTTAGTGATAATGGAGAACTAAAAAGTCAAAATGAATGGATAAAATAATGTCGACTAATTCTATAGGGAGCCTTGGAAGTAGCTAAGGATGAAGATCCAACATTAGAAGAGGCATGTGAGCATTTAGAAAAGATGATAACTATGGAGATTGTGGCGAGGAATGTTGTGTATGATGCTAATACATACTTGAGTTAGGAGTACCTAAATCATGTTACACAAGTTCATTTGTGGCTCATTAGAGCTTAATGCTAATATTTTGTGTTGTTAAAGTACCAAAAGACACTTACAAAGAGGTATACCCTCTTCAAGATATTTCTATATAAGTTGAACATATGATGATTGAATGGGAAGAGCGAAAAAAGAGAGAAGAGAGAGATATACAAAAGAAGAAGACTTCCATAATATATCATGTAGATTATACTGTAAAGTACCATGATGCATGCATAAATTTTGGCAAAAATCAATAGAACTTTAATTTTGTTTGACTTCACATTGGTGTCTATTGTTTGTTGATTTGAACAATTATCTAGTTGTCTCCACATTATTATTTGAACCTGTGTATCCAAGTTGATATTCAGTTTCATCAAAATCATTTTTTGTTATTGTGTAATCAAGTTAATTGGTTTCTATCAAAGAATTAAAATCCTTTTAATTGATTGCAGTAACTTGGAAGTAATGTTTGGATCAGTAAGAAGAGCCTTGTAATTGATAAGACTGCCATCCTGTCTCCAACTTGATATTATCTTGTTATTCAAATTGAGGATATACTTCATTTTTCAATACACATTTGTTGTCATTGTGTGATTCTTTTAATTGGTTCCTTCAAAGAAGGATTAAAATCCTTTTAAATAAGTCACAGTAACCTGATGGAATTGATTGGATCAATAAGTAGAGTTTATCAGTCACATTCTTGCACGTTTATACAAGGTATAAACAAACATAAGTTCCAAACAATTAGAACTATAACCAATATTAGTCACTTATCATAAAACTTCATTGACTTCACTTACCCAATAAGGTACTAGTCCACTTCAAATTTTAGTATACCTTACTTATCCACTTTCATATTCTAAATTTCCAATTATCACATTAGGAGTAGGAGTAGTTAAGAAGCCTTCATCTATTTCACACTTTATGCCATTATGGATAGATCCTTAAATCCAATTAACTCACACAACCCTTAGATCTCCTTCAGTTATCAAGGTCCACCCACCCAGGTTTAGCAGAGCCTGAAGTGCAAGGAGTCATCAACCATATAGGTTAACTCCATTTTTTGGTTCAAAAATATTACAAGTTTGATCATAGAGATTGACATCCTCTTAGGATTTGTAACCTATATTTTTGAGACCCAACAGGAGACTAATTAGTCGAATGATGGTGTAGAAGATGACTACAAAGCCCTGTAGGATTGTGTTTGCACCTTGGAGAGGAAGGTAAATAACCTCACTTGCTTTACCATAAAGTTTTTCCACCACTCGACAATGACTCTCTTTATTGTACTGAAGGTGCAAAGGATGAAATTAAGAAGAATGCAATTGAGTTTGGTCCTAGCTCTAGCTAGACTAGTGGGCATGTATTCAAATTCCTCATGGAGGAATGGGAGAAATTAGCTAGGTAGTGGTGTGGGGCTTGTCTGCTCCCTAGGGTTTTGTGTTCTATTGTTTATGTGTTGTGTTTGCAGTCCTGTCTAGCTGCTATTACTAGTTTTTTTTTTTTTGTTATGAACTGGTGAACTTTGGCCTGTGGGGATTTTTGTGTTAAGGGTATTGCGCCCTGCAAATGCATCTTATACTATCAAAAACATATTTTTGGACTAGCACATAAATTGAAATTAAAATTTTATTTTTTAATTGTGCCAAGAACATCCATGCGAAGGGTAGTGCATTTTTTGAGATTTTTGTAACATTAGTTGTTATTTTTCTTAGTAGCTTGACTAGAGGTCATTATTTTTCTTAATGGACTTATATTCATTAAAAAAATTTAAAAATATAGTATTAGTAAATATAATACATTTTAATTTTTTTAAAGCTACTACTAAGGGTTGTGTACTTGCAAAAGGGAATTTTAAATGACTTCAATTATTTCCCCAAAGGTGATTTAAATTTTCTTCTTCTTTTTTATCATTTTGATAGACACAAAGTAGACATTATTAGGGGGTTCAATTTAATATTAAGAGACTATATCCAAGGGGGTTTGATCTAAGGGGGTTCAATCTAACCTCATTCATTCAAACCCCCTTAGAGGAACCCCTCTAGGCTTAAATCATAATTTAAAAAATATTATTTCATACAAAAAACATGATATCTCACAAGTGGGACACACTAGATTTTGGGATCAACTATGTACAAATATGACACATATTTTTTTTTTTTTGATAAATAATTATTTATTATTTTTAAAAGTTGTTTTTCATATACTTGAGGCCAACCTAAATCTATAAAAATATATGAAACTAAAGAAATTAAATCCTAGAGTGTGATGCAACTTTCAATATGAAATACAATGCATGGTTTGAAAGTCATGAGTTTTTGTAATATATCTCTCTTAAGAATTAAGACATATTGTATGCATAAAATAAATAATCATTAAGTATTAATTTTTTATTTGTGGATTAATTATATTTATTTTAATTATGAGTCTTCTCTTAAAACCCTTTTCATTTTAATAAAATTTAGTTTAAAAAAATTCATCGACTTCAAGGATTAAGTTATCAATTTTTTTGGGATAACACTACTTGTGGAAAAAAATTCAAGTTTTTTGAAAGTCTTAGGACCCTTACATCCCAATATCCAAGGTAATCCTATTTTTTTCTAAAATTGTTACCAATGTTTCTATGTAATCTCAATCTAATTCATAATATTAGTTTTCGTTGTTTGATCTATCATGATCTTAAATTTAGTTGATCTTATTCTATAAGAGTAAAATTTAATAATGTAAGATCAACATTTAAACTCTAATAGAATAGTATGACAATATAGGATAATAAGAGATAATCAATAGTCAAAGAGTAAATTGTAAGCATCATGTTTATATGGCATCTATATGGTAAATGTCATACACATGAGATCATATGTGGTGAAGAACGAGGATCAAAAATAAAACATTACGGGAAGACAAAGTGGTAAATGAATTTTAAAAGAAAATAAATCAATAACAAGGATGTAAAATATAAAGTGAAAGAGAAAGAAAAGGAAAGGGATAGGTTAATAAGGAATAGTAGAAAAAAAAAAGATAAACAAGAAAAGGAGAAAAGGTACAAATTAACAAAAATGGAAACCAAAATGCCTCTAAATGAGGGAGAATAGGAATGGAAAAAAATTATAATTATAATTATAATTTAACAAAATAAAACAAAGGTGTAATAAAAAGGCTAAGGTGTGATGATAAAGTAGAAAACCAAAGAGAAAAGTAAAATCTAAGCTATAAGAATATAATTATACATTCTTGAAGATGAATAAAATATTGAAGGTAAATAAAATGAAAGATAATATAATACAAACACCATACCCTCACCTAGAATCCTTCATCCTCCCTAGATGAGTAGAAATGAAGTTTTCCCTTGTTCCATTTGATTTGCTCTTATGATAATGATAGTATGTGGATTTCTTAATAGACTACCATAAACTTGGTATGATTATAAATGAGATAGAAAAATAATGGCATAAGGGCATGATAGTAAGCTTAGAGATGAGAATGAAGGATGGAAGCCTCTAGATATATATTATTAAAGAGGAAAAATCAATGGCTGAAAAAGGTTGAAGATGAATGGCTAAGATTGAATGAGGATTAGGGTTAGGATCAAATATGTAGTAATGTGACAAGTGTCACATGAGGGACATGATATAGGTTTAAGATTGGGATAAGGATAAAGATTCTTATGTGGATGGCTAGGATTAAGAGGTAGGAATGAAATGAATGGATAAGATTGAAATATAGTTTGAATTTTAGAAGGGTATCTAGATTCAATGAATCTAGACAAGGAGTTAGTTAGACATGTGAAGGGGACACTTGCCACATGATAGAAAATTTGTATTATGGTCCATTCGAACAAGATAAAGGGATAAGATTAAATAGACAAGGATAATGGATAAAGTGAAATTAATTAAATAAATCAAATATTTATTTAATTAATGTGATTATGTGAGGGGGAAAATAATTAAATAAATAATATATATTTATTTAATTAATTTTTAAGATAAAGTTAGGGAAAAGATGGGAATACTTAAATAAAAATAAATATTTAATTAATTAATGGCTTAGGATAAGGATAAAATTAGGTGTGGTTGGGTAAGGTCAGATTTTAGGTGTCTACATTTTTCCTTTTGATATGACATTGTGATCATGTCATTGTTATAAGAATAAAAAATAGTGAATAGGAAGGGATAAGGACTAGTGTCATGATGCCTCAATCACTGGAGGGATAGGAGAAATGATGAAGAAGGAAATATTAGGATTAGGTTATGGGATGCCCACTCGAGAGGACATGTGGGTTAATATAAAATAGGTGTGATCTTAAAATGGAAGGGAATGATGAGTGATAAGGATCAAGAAGCAGATGAAATGGAAGATAAAAGGGGGTAGGAAAGGATGAAAGGAGGAAAAAGTATTAAGATAGGGGAAAACTAGAACAAGTATAGAAATTTATCCAAGCACCCTCATACTTAGAATCTTATAAAAATTTTGCAAGTTAGGCTCATGAAAGGGGAGTAAAATCACACCAACAAGAAAAAAGATTCATAAAGGGGGCCATTAAAGGAAATATCTAATCAATTATCAATTATAGGTAAAGTAAGGTCAAGGAAATATATAGAGTATCAAAATTAGAAAATTTAGCACTTTAGAGTATGCAAGAATGGGCTTCAACAAGGGAAATAGGAATATTCGACATAGAAGACAAGTTCAAGATATATTCCAAGTGGAATAATTACTAGAAAAAAATATAAGTTACAAGCACATCGAAGGAGATTGGATGGTAGTGGAGTGGGGGAATGAATATAATGGATAACACGCAATATCCCAAGTAAAGTAGCATGGAAGAAGATTGGTAATTGTGTGCTACCATTAAAAGTGCAAGATGGGGCCCAATAAAATAATCAAATAATGCAAGTGGTGGAAAGGGAAAGTGGGTAGAACTAAGGGTAAGACCAAGGCCTAAGTGATAGGGGTAAGAAGTAAGTGGTAGTGGAGGCTAGCCTAGGTAATAGCAATAAAGGTAAGAAATAATGTACATTCTTTAACCAATGTAGAAATCAACTAATATAAGCTTGCACAAAAATAGATAATGTGCATCAAGCATGAATGTACAATTAAACTATGAATTTTTGCACCATGTGATTTAAATATTGTTCAAAAGGAAAGGAAAAATGGATATATTTTTCCTAGAGACATTGAAATCACTATTGGAGATTAAACTAAAAAGACAACATGACATTGTCAAGCATAGATTAGACCCAAAAACATATAGGCATACCAAAAAACCCCAAAAGAACACAAATTAACCCTCAACAAGAACTAAAAATAAATAATTAAATCTACCAAAGGTTATACTATATAATGGGGCTCATTAATTGGACACTATTAAAGGAAAATTAATATTAGGGCACATGCCAATATGCTCAAAGAGAGATAAATCTCCAGGTGATCCCACAATACTAGTTTACAATATTTGGCCAAACTGGACACTAAACTAATTTTTTCTAACTAAATCTTCACTTTCGGACACCTATAGAGGCTAAACCGTGAGGAATTTGAAGATGATGCAAACTAGTGATTTGTGACATTTTGTCAGTAGATTCTAAATATAAATTTTTCAAAATTTTTGGAATAAGATTGCACTTCTTTTTCCATCTCCTTCTAAAAGTAATTTTTTTCAGTAAACACCATTTTTAAGGAGTGATTTTCACCATATACAACATAACTTTTTTTCCATGAAGGATAAAATTCTATTTTTTTCGAATTTAGATTTGTAACTATAATATCTAGTGCTTTCATTTGGTTTCGTAGTGTTTTATTGAATATTTTTTCCTTAATCAAGTTTTGAAGTCAAACCAATTACAATTCAAACATAGACAGACTGTATAAAACATAACTTTTTTTGTATGTATCGAAATTCATTTTTTTTTAACTAGATCAAGGACATCAATATCTAGTGCATTGATTTTTTTAATTTTTTTTTTTGATAATCTGCTATTTTTCCACATGTGCAAAATTGAGATCTTGATTTTTGGTGAAAAACCTACATTCACAAGAAATAAAAAATAAATATAATAATCAAACTAAATTTATTTAAAATTATACTTTTTGGGAAGCTTATAATAAGGAATACATACTCACAAAAAAATAAATTTTAAATAAATTCATTTGATCCCCCAAAAGATAAATCAAAAGTGGTTTTTTATCGGCATTTTGATGGGTGTAAAGGAGACTCCATTATAGGTATGGTTTAAAACTAGTGGGGTTGTATCCAAGGGGGTTTGATCAAAACCTCTTTAATTGGAATCCTTTAAATGGAACTTTTCAAGGTTTAAATCATTATATTTTCTAAAAGTATGTGATTTCAGCAAAAATCAGGATCTCCAAGAAAGTGTAAACCAGTATTGTGGGATCACCCCTCTAAGACATAAAAGAAACCATCTTCAATAAATGATATATGTAAGAAGAAAATATTATAATGAAAACCCTAATGATATAGAAAATCATGAGGATATTGTTGATGGGTGTTTAGCACACTTTCTCAACACAGGCAGTACACGAATGCACTACCTCTCTTGAAAGGAGACTTCCAACAACAAGTTGCTAAAAATGACCCCAAGGTCTCTCGAGTGTCAATTCATGGCTTGCATGGAATTCCTCAGTTGATATTTGATGTGATTCTGCTGGTAATCATAGGGTAGACTTATGTAGCTAGATGCAAAGTGGATCTTAAAATCTAAAGTTTCTAAGATGGAAGTCAAGGTGCACTTTGCTGTAGGTTCAAACAACAATTTGAAACTCTTGTGTTTTCTTTAAGTTTTGACTTTACAAGGTGCAATGAACCTTAGCTTAGGTTAGTTCTTAAAAAAAGAAAAAAAGAGTAGGGGGAAGAAGAGTTTCCTGGATCGGCAACTAACTATGAACATTAATCATGGAGTTCTTGCTATGGACAACTTCCTTCAAACAAAGTTCCACTTAACCAAAAATAATCACAGTCTCATGAAATTTGTGCTATCTTCTAAGGTCTGTAGATATTTCACCATTTATCCACCACATACATGCATGAATAAAGGTAAAAATTTAGAGCAGCTTCAAATTTTTTCCTAGACTAACTTTACAAGACCATTTACCAACAACAAATAGAAAAAGTATAGACTGGAAGGCATGAACAAAGCAAAAATTTCTATAATCATAGAACAACATCACTAAATCTATCTAAGCAATCTAAAACCAATTAAAAAAACAATGTAAATTTAACTAGAGCATCTAACTGTGGGAGATTGAATCATGAAATATGTATAGAAATTCAAAAAATGCACCAAGTCAATGTATTTTCATTAGAAATTTCTGCAGCATGTCATTACAACAACTCAACTTTCTTGAAAATGAGAGGAGACCCCCTATTTATAGTGTCCCAAAAGTAGAATGAATGGCCAAGATTTAATCTCATTATGTGGCCAAGATTCACTACAACCTAGGGTTCTACCTACCCCACAATATATTACAATTTAAAATACAACTTTGTCCTTATCCCTATTTTGTCCTCTAGTGACAACACTATAGCAATTTTGTCTTTTGTTGATTTCCCTTTTGTTGTAGCTACTTTGTCAAGAATTCTTCGTTAATAATAGGGTTGCCTTCTTGCTTCTTCAAAGATGCATATTTCATGAACTTCAGAATTACCGGCTGGACCTTGTCAACCTACAAAATCTTGGATCATAGAAATTGATAACTCCATTCCTTGGAGTTGTCTGTAAGCTTTTCCCATTCTTCGTCATACTTGGAAGTGTGGTCCCTAAACAGTTTTGACTGGGTGAAGGCGTGGGTAGAAAAACTCATGAAATCCATGGTTATCTCTCCTGACATCTCGTCCTCCATCCTTTTCTAAAAGTGGGGCCTTATTTTCTCTAGATCTATTTGTACTGAAGGCATGTCATATCCTACCTTTAGCCTCAAATATTGGGCACAATCTACTCTAATTTCCTTGACCCATTTAATATCTAGATCCACTTTGTCAAGCAACTGCTCCAACTTTTCTTTCTTGTTCTCGAAATCCCGCCTCCATACATCCATGAGCCAATGATCATCCTTCTTGAATGCAAGCTCCTTTTCCAACATTGTGCTTGGAAATTTGAGAATAGCCTCGATCTTTGGGTAGGTGGACTCATATCCTACAGGGAATCAATGCAAAGTTTTCTGGTACCCTCAAGAGACTGATGTAAGTCTAAGAACTTGTTTGTTGTTCGGACAACCCAACTAATGCCCATGTTTCCAACATATAAAACCTGTTGAAACTAGTTTTTTGTAGTCCTATCCAAACTCTTTCTCTTTTCCAGCTTATCAATTTTCTCCTTGGACAATAGTTGTGGTGGAGCCACAAACGTGGTGGGAACTTCTTCCGCTGAGGACCATTTTTGAATGTACGCCATCAGGTCAGCTACTTGTGCCTTTAGCTCCTCTTTTGAAACTTTATCTTGTTATATCAGGTGTACCACTATGGCAACAGATTCCTAGAGGTGATCTACCTTTTGTTCCCTAGTAGTTGTTCGCAAATCAATGACAAAGACATTATAGCTTATTCCTTCCACTCCCACTACTGGTGTTGCAACCTGGACAGTCCTGGATCCAAAAACGTCCATTGTTACATCAGATCTAACTTTGGCCCTTTTCTCTTTTTTGGTAGTGATCTGTTCCCTAGCTAAGATAGCTTCTAGTCTCATTCTTGGATTGCTCAGGACAGGAGCCTTCTCCTCAAGTTGCTTCTCCAACAATTCAGGAATCTGAGCCTTTTCCCTAGGTGACTTACGATCACCCTCTTCTTCATATTTTCTAATTTCAATCTCCTTTTCCTTAGGAGCCTCTTCCTCTAACTTCACATCTTCTTCATCTTTATCAAAATCTCGAATGAACGTTATGCATCTGATTGGGGATTTGGTGGGTAGGCACTCTTTGGGACTTTCTTCCCTCACAGCCTCTTCTTCTCTTTTTCTACCTGGCTCATTCTCATATTCATTCTCCTTGGGTAGTTTAGTTTCGAGGCTTTTTTCATCTTGACCTTCACCTTTAGGTTTTTCCTCTTCTATGTTCTCCTCCTCCCTACGAGGAGGTGACACATCCTCCGGTTGTTCCCTTGTAGGAAGTTTCACATTTTCTTCTATTTTGTCACCCTCCTACCCTACCTCTTAAGGAGGTGACCTTTCAAATTTTTCCTCAACATCCCCTAGTTGCTTGGATAGCTCTTCCTTGAAATCACCATCAAATTTTTGTATAATATCAACACCGTGATCTCTTTCATCACTGCTTTCAAAAGATCCAGTTTCTTCTTCTTCATAAACCACCCTATCAATTTTTCAGTGTTCATTGTACACATCCACTTCCTCCTCCAATGCCCTCAAAGTTTCCCTTTCCTACCATTCCAACTCTTTGGATATTTGCATTGTGGCTTCCATTACTGGTGGTCTTGTTGGAGGTTTTGATGGCGGAGCATGAGCGAGGACCTGTGCTAAGGCAACTTGGATGGTGGGATCCAAAAATATTTGGGAAATCTTAGAGGAAACATTTTGCATATGTCACAAGAATTCCTCTGGTAGTGTGAGTGTTGGCATTAGTATTATTGAGCAACCAGTGGAAGCGATGTGGTGGGAGACATGGAGGAAAAGGAAAGCAAGGAAGTTGCGACAGAGGAGGAGTCGATCATCACAACCTTCCCAATGGGCAAAGAAGAGGCAAGGTGAATTGAGATGTCCACTATAGGTGGGGATGTGGCAATCATGGCCTGGGAAATGGATGGAAGGGTGGCAGAATCAGGAGCCGGAGGTGGAGACTTTGGCTGATCTATCTCCCTTTCTTCACCCTTACTAAGGGGGTTCTCTTGAATCGCAGGTAGTCTTGTGATGCTTCCCATCCTTTTATGTTTCTTTGAGGGTGAACCCTCTGAATCCTTATATACTTTTGGATCTGGCTGCTGCTCCTCTGTTTCTTTCCTTTTCCTTGATCTTATGAGCGAAGGAGACTTGGATGTTTCTCCTGTTGAGGTTGTAGCAACAACATCATCTGTGGCACTAGGTTCACTCTTGAGCCCTTCATATGTTAGGACAACTCCTTGTTGCTTTAATTGGGCTACTTGTCCATTGATCAATTCCTTGGTGTGAGCCTTGACGTGCTTGGTTAGAATGTCGAGGTCATCGACCTCTTGCTCATCCTAATCTATCATCGGTATTGGAAAGTTGGTGACTACACTATACCTGGGGTCCATTACAGTACTTTTGTCTTCTTCAACTTGGTCAGGTATGGGAAAAAAATCAGCCTTTTTACAAAGTACACAGCCATATGCATATAATGCCTTGCGCGCACCTCCTTATCATCTTGGTAATTTTCCCAGAAATATTCTACATGATGCAAATGGGTGTACCCTGGTCCAAGTGCCTTCCTTACGTGCCCATATAGGTCCATTCTCAAGTGAGCAATGTGTAGGAAAAAATGATATTCTGCTAGTTCCTTCTCAGAATTCCCAATACACTAGGAGGTTTACAATTTGTAAATACCCTAGCCAACAGTTAAGGGATAAGGGATCCCTACCAAATTCCTACTACTAAGGATCGAATGTACATGTTGCAGCTTCCAAGAGAGCTCTAATAGTATAATCCAATCGTTGGGGTACTAGGGCAGCTTATTCGATCTCTCTGTGTAACCTTGGGCGCAAATGTAGGTGAATTTGGGGTATCGAATGAACAAGAAGGTGTGTTGTTTCAAGAACGCCCGAGCACTGTGAGAGACCCTCCTTTCAAAATCTCCCCCAAGTAATCTGATAATGTGACCCATGAAGGCGTCATTCACTCTGCAATATTCATTCTTAAATTTTTTGAATTGGAGTTGGGGGTATCTATCATAGACCTTCAATGCTCGACCTGATTCCTCATTAGGTGCCTTGAAAAACCCAACGTATTGTCTTCGTTTGGCTAGTGAGTAAACAAGATAGGAGGTCATGTAGAATTTGGAGGTTTTCTTTACATTCATGAACTACTTGTGGAAGTAGATGCTTATTATGCCTCCCCAGTAGAATGAGGCCTTTGTAGTAACATCCTCCTGCCCACGAAGAATCTGCTATATGAAGTAAACCATCCATTCTTGAAAGTATGTTGTAGTGGGAAGGCCCATTACTCTACTCAGCATGGTGACTAGGTCATGGTAGTCTTTGTGAAAGTCACTGTGGAAGAGCTCTTGGGGAACCTTCGTGGCTCTGCCCTTCTTCTCCTTGAGTCAGTACTAGTTTATAAGTTTCTTACAACCACCAGGGTCCTTGTCCCATGTTGCTTTACATTCCACAATGGTTGGCAGCTCCATTGTTTTGAAGGTAGGGATGTGGAAAGTGTTTGTTATCACTTCACCTGACATATCAGCAAGGATGTTTCCATCTTTGTCAACTATTGTCTGTGATTCTGGCTGATATGCCTCTCTACAAGCCATGACCAATTCAGGAGCAACAAGGGACGGCAGAAAGCCCACAACCTTAGCAATTCCACTGCCTCTGATCAGTCTTGCGTTGTTAGTCTTAGGGCATATACTAACCGTTCATTTCAATTCATTAGTATCGACGTGGCTGATATTGGTATCTATAATTTCCTTCTAGTCTGTAATGATTTTTGAGTGCAAACGCTCTCCTTGGAACTAGTACTTCATCTAGTCTTTGTCCTCTTTCCCATGAGGAACCTTGCCTGAATACTTCCCTTTACCTTTCTCTGCAGCCACCCCTGACAGTCTTACACCAGGTTCCATATATCTTGTAGACAAAGGCAAGATGAGAATAACCAATCATGAAAATATGAATGTTAGTCAAAATCCCATGGACGAAGTCTAATTAGATGATATATCATTCATAAAATCAAACTTTTACTTTAAGATATCGTTAGCAATTTACTGAAGGGATTTTGGACAACCTGGGCCCAAGGGGATAGACTTCCCTAGCAGGAATGTCGTCCAAAGGGCGAACATGATAGAGCAATCCAAGTGGTTTCTCCCAGCCCAAGATTTTGATGGTTTGAAGGGCTCATGCAGTAAAGGGCCGAATTTAGGCATGCGGGTCAAGGTTGGTTTTCAAATTGAAGGTCATTTGGGTCACTTTGGAGCATCCGAAGATACAAGGCCGAAAAGTCGTTAGAGCTTCACCGTTTGGAACAGCCAAAGGGAAATGGAATTCTAGGGTTCGGGACCTGGGAGGCTGAAGGGTGGCCAGTGTTTCTTCTTAAATTTTAAGTGCTCAGGCATTAAGGGGAAGGAAGTCGTCAAGGTTTTGTCATTTGGAATGACGGACGTCGAACGAAAGTCCAACAAGAATGGCCTAGTGGACCGGACCCGACATCAAGTTTGGCTATTAGATTTCTTTGCTAAGTCTTGGGAAATTAGGGCAGTGGGTCCCGGAGGATGGAAGGACAAGCTCAATTTTCCCTTATAGGATGACTGAGACATGGTGGAATTTTGTGGACAGAAGTCTAACGGTGCAGGCCCGAGGTAGGCGAAGGCACTTGATTTTATCATTTATCAATCGTTACGCCCAACAACATCTCACGGTCCGGGAGATGGGAGGATGTTGCCTGATGGCTGTTTGGAAATGATGAAACTACTAAGGAATTCTGCAGATGGAACTCCACAAACTGGGGCCCAGGGATATGACAAAACAATTCATTTTGTTGGTTTAACCCAAATAGAAACAAGTGAGGCAGGGTCCGAGGCTCGGGTGGATGAGGCCATCACATCGTTTAAAAATGTGAAAGTTATGCGGCATCCCAGGGACGAAATCTTGTGGGAGCAAGCCTAGGAAACATAGATGGAGGCCAAGTTTCAAGTTAGTTTAAGTCCTACAGCGATCCACTGAAGGAAGTCTGAGGTTGCGGGCCTGAGAGGGCATCCCATTATTTGGTCATTTGATGTTTATTTTCTAAGTTTTTGGCGGCAAGGAGAAGGCCTGGGTCCAGAAGGCATGAACACCCTATGCGAAGAACATCGCTGACAAGGTAAAGTTCTAAATTTGTCTTAGAGGATGCCTTGGAGGTTTTCTTGTAATTCCGCCACATGGGTTTTTAGGTGTTGTCTTATTTTACCAAATTGAATTACTTTTAGCCCATGTTTGTTTATCATTTAAGTGTAAAATCACAAAAACCACATGGAAGGGTGGACGACAAACCTACCTCAAAATCTTGATGAGAGAAGTTATGAAATCCGTGAAGGATCGACAAAAACAAGGGCAGTGGGCGTGAAGGTGGCAAGTGACAAAGGCATTGGGCTCTCATGAACTTGCTTTGACTTCTTCTGGATAACCTGACATATGAAAATGACAGGTTGAACCAGATATTTATACCCCTAATCATCATTTAATGCGACCATTAATATAGGTACGATGGACAACTCGGTTGGTGAGTTTAAATTCATGAATTGTGACAGGAAGGTTGGGACCCAGATGTTGGACGAACGTGGCTAGACGGCCACTTGAAAGTTGTTTGGAAACTGACGGTGAAGAGGAGTTTGAGGTCTGGAGGAAGGGATGCCATCATAGGTTGGCCGTCGGAAATGGCGAAGTCAACACAAAAATCTAGGAAGAGAAGTTCGGAAGGTTGGGTCCGAGGTAGGCAAAGGTAGTCCATTCTCAATCACAAGTCATAAGGGTGGAAATCCAGAAGTCGGGTCCCAGGTCCTGGGGCGCAGGAAGGCAAAGGCCTTCAGCTGTTCAGGACAACAAACACACGATGGAAACCCAACAAGCCGGGCCCGCTAGGCCCTGAGGCCACTGGAAGAAGCAAATTGCCGAGGAAAGTCTGCAAGGAACCATGACTTAGCCAAATTGGAGGGGATGAAACACGGTCCAAATTAGAGGGGATGAAACATGGTCAACTTAAGATGAGACTTTGGAGGCATGTTGACCATTTAGGACACCAAAATGGGGCACACAGAACAAGGCGGCGACAAAATGACTTGGCAAGGCAAAAGAAAAGAGGGTCCCCGTTTTGAATAGGGTGTGTGTGTTGAGGGCACAACAGATATGAATTGAAAACTAAGGCACCTAATATGATTTACACAATGCACTATTGCATTCCTCTATGAAAATTTTACACATAATAAAGACTAGGCCAACACAACTTAAAGGGGATGGTATAATTATTTTCATAAAACACTTAGTGCATGCCCCTCACACTATACATTAGGTATAGAGGGTGATGTTGGGGATCATAACTACAATGGTCATGGTAGATGGATAAAACAACTATCTGCATGACTGATTGTTGTATTACATCATGGCAACATTAACACATTATATAAATGTTCAACTAGGGTTAGTGCATGCTAACATATTTTACATATCATGATTTATTTGATTAGACGAGTATGTATTGATGGCATGCACATATGCATTGCATATAGTCAATGGGGTTTCCTTTCATGATAAATAAAAATCTATCATAGGCTCATGCATGAGGTACCAACTAGGTTTAGTGATAGAGGGTTATGCTAGTCAAATGGAGGTAGACCTTCAATTGATTGGTAAATATTTAGATTGCATGGATACCATACAAATAGCTGGTAGGATGGCTTGGAGATGCATGGATGTTGGCCTAGATCCAAAGGACCTACTAGTATAGGGGTCAAACATAGATAATCATGTAGATTTTTTTCTGTTAGTTTATCATGTGATTGTTCAAGTGGGTCTAGAAGGAGCCACCAACATATCCTATCTACTAAAAGATAGAGAGAATATCCTAGAAAGAGGGTGAGATCAAGAGACCTCCTTTTGTGGAGCACACCCTCACTAATGATGATATGCAAGACTACATGGTAGTGGTGATAGATATAGATGATGTTAGGGTGACTTCAATGTATGCTTATGGTTGCTTATTGCTAATATCTCAAAAAATTAAGACCTATAAAATGATTACCTTAGGACTAATAAAATTATTGTCTAATGTTCTAGTTCACTTGAGTGCATGTAGAAATGATCTTGATTCCTACAAATCTTGACTACACTAAAAATTATTTCAAGTATGTGCTTGCCTTGATGTATGGAACTTGCATCTAAAAAGGTTTGGTTTTAATAAACATCATTAAGGAACTTGCCAAGCTAAGATTGTTGTCCTCTATTCCAACCGTGTAATCATTTTAATAATTTAGTACAATTAACAAAGATAGTATACAATCATTTTGTATCCCTACGATGTCAATGTCATGCTAATAGTATACTCTTATAATGAATGAATCTGTAATTGCACTTAATGCCATGTCTTAGAAAAAAATCCTAGATGATCATAGAATAATAAAATTTGTGCTTTCATATAACACCCAAGGATGCAATTTGAAGCATTTTACCCTTTAGTTGACTCATAGACACTAGGAGAGAGGACCTAGTAGTTGAGTACCCTAATTTCATGCTTCTCAAAATCCTACTTGGAAATTTCAAATCACTTCCAATATTCTACAACAACTTATTTAGCAAGTCCCCTTGTCATTACTAATGTTTCAAGGCCATATCGTCAAATATGATGCCACATCAACATGCATTTTGCTGAGGTGTCCAAAAAGGCCCAAAAAAAAGTTAGACTGATAGTTATGCACTACGTCATGTTTTATTAGTGCATTGATGTGGCATTGCATGATTTGTTGCTTTTTAGATTTAAGGAATACATTGAATCATTCAATTATGGGTACTCATCATCAACACTAACAACTTTAAAGTCACAATTATTGGTACAATATTATTAAAAATATTGGCATTAAATCAACAAATGCTATAACAAGTATTGGAACATGCTTAACTATTGGGTCCTTCCTCTAATTAGAAAAAGGGAACATGTGTCCAATTTTAGAATTTAAAATTAAAACCCCAAGGATGAAATCTATACTCATAAAGAATGAACCAAGCTCATTTCCACACTATAAAAGTGACATAGAATGATGAAATACTAAATACCGAATTAGATCCAAATTCTTAAAATTTATGAGACTAAAATCAAATCAAAATTAAATTATTTATCAATTTTCATAACAAATTAAAGACAAATAAAATATACAATATGTACATTTCTCACCTATTTTCTATTTGTATTGATTTTTTGGATTGAGAATGTGCCTACACTAGGCAATGAATTTCTTAAATTTATAATAAACAATTAATTTTTTAAGGGTCGAATGTGACTAATTTTGAAGACCTACCGATTGGCCATCACTTTTTATAGCCCATATGAAAAGAAATATTCAAAGCGTAAGAATAAAGCATAACTCTAAAATTCTAATATTACGGCTGGGGATAGGAAGAAACTAAATTCCTTCGTTGCGCACATTGTTCTTGACTTGGATGAGATATTTTAGCATTCCAACAAAAACAAGCATCCAAATATGAAATGCGCTTACTAAGGTATAAACATTTAAATGGTCAATATGAAAATGATATTAATAATCTATTGGTATAAAATTGTTAATCAAATAGTTAAAGAAAAATGGTATTAGAAATCTATCAACTCGAAATTATGAACTAAGTGGTCAATATGAAAAGAGACTTCATAGTATGTTTGAGAGTTACAAATATTTTAGAACCTTTGGTACACTTCCTTTCAAAAGTGGACATCTCATTCTAGATAAAATAAAACAATCTACTATAAGACAAATTAAGATTACCTTCCAATGTTAACTTTTCAAATGCCCCATGTCAAACATGTAACATCCAAAATCATTGTCTTACAACATAATTCCCTATTATATGTTTCTCTTACACCACTTCCATGCATATGCTAAGTGTCTAATGCCTCACAAAGTAATCCCTAATATTATAGCCTTATAGCCAATGCTACCAAGTGTCTAGAAGAATATTTCACTCTATATGCGCCGATAACTCCCACATGGGTATTTCATTTCACCTATATATAGATAGAAAATGACATTTATAATAAGGTAATCCTATTTTTTTATTACATCATTATTCAACCAAGATTTTCAAGGTAGATAACACACCTAATCCTAATCTGGTGTAATTTGATGTTTACACTCTACATGTGCCACCAACTCCCATATTGATGTTTCATTTCACCCATTTCATGATCTTTAGAGATACACACAAAAATGGTGTATGCAATAATAATATCTTATTTTGGATTACAACATTATTCAACCAAGACTTATAAGGTAGATAACACACCTAATCCTAATATAGTGTAACTTGATATTTACATTGTTACGAGGATATGAATTACAAACTAAGGCACCTAATATGATTTACACAATCCACTATTACACTCCTTTATACAAATTTTACACATACTAAAGACTAGGCCAACACAACTAAAGGGGGATGGTAGACTTATTTTCTTAAAACACTTGGTGCATGCCCCTCAAATTATACCTTAGGTATGGAGGGTGATGTTGGGAATCATAATTACAATGGTCATGGTAGATGGATAAGACAACTATCTACATGATTAATTACTGCATTACATCATGGAAACATTAACACATTAGATAATGTTCAACTAGGGCTAGTGCATGCTAGCATATTTTGGGTGAAGCCACAATAGTGGTTTACAATTCAAGTGAGGAAGGAAAACTCACAAAAAATGACCCCAAGGAAAAAAATGTGATTTTGGGGGTTCGTACGAACCTATTGGTTTGAGTGAACCCATAAGGGGTTCACTCGAACTAGGGTTCGAGCGAACCTCTTTGAATCTTGGCCGCCAAAAAACAAAAAAAAATGCATTACAAAGGGGTTTGTATGAACCCCCCTTATCCCTCATCCCCCCCTGAGACATAAAAAAAACCCTAAATTTTGGCATTTCGGAGCTCAGGTTGAGCATGAAAATGGAGGAATCTTCACAAACACAACTGGAATTAGGTAGTCCTCAGAACGAGCTATCCAACGAATATAATTTTAATATGTTTTGGTTTTATTATGTATTTGTTTTTTAGTTTTATTAAACATAGGTTTTTCATAAAAAATGAAGGTCTCGCTCGCACATGTGGAAAAATAGCAGATTATCAAAAAAATTTGAAAAATATGAGTGCACTAGATATTGAAGTCCTTGATCCAAAAAAATAAAATTGAATTTCGATATATACAAAAAAGTTATATGCTATACATACGTATATGTCCGAATTGTAATTGGTTTGACTTCAAACTTGATTAAAGAAAAAATATTCAATAAAAAAACTATCTAACCAAGTGGAAGCACTAGATATCGGAGTTACAAATCTAAATTCGAAGAATTATAATTTTATCCTTCATGGAAAAAAAATTTATGCTTCATATGGTGTGCGTCACTTTTTAAAAATGTTGTTTTCTAAAAAAAAAACCATTTTTCATGGGAGATGGAAAAAGAAGTGCAATCTAATTCTAAAAAAATTGAAAAAAATATTTTTAGAATCTACAAACAAAATGTGACAAGACTCTAGTTTGCATCATTTTCAAATTCCTCACAGTTCAGCCGCTATAGGCGCCCGAATGTGAAGATTTAGTTAAAAAAATAATTTCAATGTCCAGTTTGGCCAAAAATTGTAAACCACCATTGTGGGATCACCCTTTTACATATCATGATTTATTTGAAATTAGAGGGGTATGTATTGATGGTATGCACATATGCATTACATAGTGAATGGGGATGCCTTTAATGATAAATAAAGATCTATCATAGGCTCATGCATGAGGTACCAACTAGGTTTAGTGGTAGAGGGTTATGCTAGTCAAATGGAGGCAGACCTTCAATTGATTGGTAAAGATTTATATTGTATGGATACCATAAAAATAGATGTTAGGATGGCTTAGATATGCATGGATGTTGTCCTAGATCGAAAGGACCTACTGGTATAGGGGTCAAACATAGATAATCATGTAGATGTTTTTTCTATTAGTTTATCATGTGATAGTTCAATTGGGCCTAGAAGTAGACACCAACATGTCCTATCTACTAAAAGATAGAGAGAATATCCTAGAAAGAGGGTGAGATCAAGATACCTCCTTTTGTGGAGCACACCCTCACTAATGATGGTATGCAAGATGACATGGTAGTGGTGATGGATAGAGATGATGTTACCCCAGTATGCATATGGTTGCTTATTGCTAATATCTTGAAAAATTAAAAACCTATAAAATGATTACCTTAGGACTAATAAATTATTTTCTAATGTTCTAGTGCACTTGGGTGCATGTAGAAATGATCTTGATTCCTACAAATCTTGACTACACTAAAATTTATTTCAAATATGTGCTTGCCTTGATGTATGGAACTTGCATCTGAAAAGGTTTGGTTTTGATAAACATCATTAAGGAACTTTCCAAGCTAAGATTGTTGTCATCTAATCAAACCTTGTAATCATTTTAATAATTTAGTACAATTAACAAAGATAGTATACAATCATTTTGTATCCCTATGATGTCAATGTCATGCTAATACTATGCTCTTATAATAAAGCAATATGTAATTGCACTCTAATGATGTCTTAGAAAAAATTCCTAAATGATCATAGAAAAATAAAATGTGTGCTTTCATATAACAACCTAACATGCAATTTGAAACATTTTACTCTTTATTTGATTCATAGATACTAGGAGAGAGGGCCCAATAGTTGAGTACCCTAACTTCATGCTTCTCAAATTCCTACTTGGAAATTTCAAATCACTCCCAATTTTTTACAACTTATTTAGCAAGTCCCCTTCTTATAACTAATGTTTCAAGGCCACATCGTCAAATATGATGCTACATTAGTATGCATTTTTCTAAGGTGTCGAAAAAAGACCCAAACAAGTGTTAGACTAATAGTTATGCACTAATTCATGTTTTATTCGTCCATCAATGTGGAATCACATGATTTGTTGCTTTCTAGATTTAAGGAATACATTTCATTCAATTATGGGTACTCATCATCAACACTAACAATTTTAAAGTCACAAAAACACTGAGGTACAAACATTTAAAGTGGTATTAAAAATCTATCAATTCAAAATCACAAGTTAAATGGTCAGTATGAAAATGATATTAATAATTTATTGGTATAAAATTGTTAATTAAATAGTTAAAGAAAAATGGTATTAAAAATCTATCAATTAAAAACTGTGAGCGAAGTAGTCAATATGAAAAGAGACTTAATGGTATGTAAGAGTTGTATATGCATAAAATTGGTCATGTCTAATTAATCCTGGCATTTAATTAAATATTTATTATTTAATTAATTTCTTTAAAAATCCACCACATATGATTAAATTTAATTAATTTAATTATATTGTTCTTTCACTTTATTCTTCCACTTTAATTAAATAAATTCATTTTATTTAATTACCACTTTCTAAAGTCCGCTTAATTAATTAAATAAATATCATTGTTTATTTAAATTAATTATCACATTTAAGTTTAATTAAATTCTTGATTTAATTGAATTTAATTCAAATCTTTCTTCTAATTAATTAAATATTTTATTTAATTAATTTCATCCACATGTCATTTCTTAAGACAATTTAATTAAATATCTTTATTTAATTAAATATCCTTCATATCTTTTCAAATCATAATTAAAGATTTTATTTAATTATGAAATCTTTTATTATTATCCAAATCTTAATTGAATATCTTATTTAATTAAAAAAAAAAATCTCCATGTCACCCATAAATGAATAATGAATTTTATAATTCATTATTCATCGTCGAAATCTTTCCATAATCTCACAAAAAGATGATTTTTACAATTCATCTTTATCATCTCATCTTATCTCTTCTTCGAAAAAGGAAACAAAGCTTGTTTTCTGTTTTCTTCTATTTTTCTCTCCAGTCTTATCCATCTTCGACCGTTCAATCTGCCAGGAATTTTCACAGCCATTGATCACATCAGCCAATCAGAATCTTTCGAAAACTCTATAAATATCCCTGCAAATCCAAGCATTGGTTACAACAGAGAACACACAACACACGTGCATTAGAACTTAATTGCATTCTAGCATTCTAGCATTGTCTTTATCATCTTTAGATTTCATAATCTCGTAATATTTCACATTAGCAATCATGTTTAGTATCAGCATAATCATATCTTAGCATAGCATTACATACATTCATATTCAATCTCGTTCTCTAGGAAGACTGTTTGTTGAGCCTAGCACATAATCTGAGAGCCAGCTAGAATCAACAAAAACACCAGAGATAGAGGACGAAAGGATGACATCAAGAATAGAAAATTATGTTTGCATTTCTTTTATTCTATTTTCTATTTTTCATATAATGTTCTATCGGTGTGTTTTGATTTCTTTAATATACATTTGATACACTCTTAAAAATTGATCACATAAGAGTTACAATATTTTAGAAGCTTCAATACCTTCCTTTCAAAAGTGAACATCTCATTCTTGATAAAATAAAACAATCAACTATAGGACAAAATGAGGTTACCTTCCAATGTAAAAGAAAAAATAGGTTAACTTTTCAAATGCTCCATGTCAAACATGTAACATCCAAAATCATTTCCTTACAACATCATTCCCTATTATATGTTTCTCTTACACCATTTCCATGCATATGCCAAGTGTCTAGTGCCTCACAAAGTAACCCCTACTATTATACTCTTATAACCAATGCTACCAAGTGTCTAAAAGAATATTTCAATTTACATGATCCAATAACTCCCACATGGGTATTTCATTTTTCCTATTCCATGATCTTTGGAGATACACATAGAAAATGATATTTATAATAAGGTAATCCTATTTCTTATTACATCATTATTCAACCAAGATTTACAAGGTAGATAACACACCTAATCCCAATATGGTGTAATTTGATATTTAAACTCTACATGTGCCACCAACTCCCACATTGATGTTTCATTTCACCAATTTCATGATCTTTGGAGATATACACAAAGATGTTGTATGCACAATAATAATATCCTACTTTTTATTACAACAAATTATTCAACCAAGACTTATAAGGTAGACAACACACTTAATCATAATATAGTGTAACTTGATGTTTACATTGTTAAAGCATAGACCATGATTGTTTAAAACAAAGCTTACCAAACAATTCAACTCGTATTCACAATGCTATGCAAATCCATCATGAAGATCGGCATGTCTAAAATCAATAGATTCATAATAAGTGATCTCATTAAAATCATAAAATTTTCATAGTCCATAATGTTATTTAGCCAATATTGTTGGATTTGACTCTATAGGTTTTTTATCACCAATATTTTGAAACAAAATCCATGATCCATCATGTCAAATTTATTTTCTCTAGATATCATACCCTTATGATGGATCATGAAGTTTTATTTGAAATATTGGTGATAATATTTTACATAGTCAAGTCCATTAATATTGCTTAAGTCATCTCATGCTAACATACTCCACCTACAAAACCATAAAGCTAGGAGCTCCAAGGAAAAATGGCCATAGTCTCATCTCCAAAGGACTACATATATATAACCAATATAACCATGAATAACATTTTTTACTAGAATCCCATTACAGATCTATAGTCTACCAATGCATAATAGTACATTTCCTCGAAATTAATAGTCTGCAAAGAATAATATGTACACAACTAATCACTTCATATCAAATCAAATATAAGTGCAATACTATAATACATTATAGCACATAGAAACAAGGTGACCACTATATCAAACATTAAAAGACAAACAACAAAATAACAATTCCCACATTCAAGGAGTATGACCATAAACACAAACCATTCTCTTTACTTTCAAAAATATCCTCAAACCTTACTCCATGGATCAAGTTTTATTAGAATAGAAATTATAACAAAACCATTCCATGTACTTCTCATACAAGCCCTTATGATTGGAATTCACATAATAATAAACTCATTAACATAAGAAAACTCGGTAAGCTATAATATCAAGTCATTTTGTTACTAAGTATCTAACCTCCTCAATAGGTCAATTTGAACTCACATCAAGTCATAGGTTTAGGCTCTTGTATCATTTTTGGAAAAAAATTCAAGAAACTAATCATTCCAACATTTGATCTCCAATACCCACAAGATATCTAATCTTAAATTTGAATAACCAAAAAAGGTGCACAACTAATTATCTCATGCTAAAATTCAACTACATCATGTCAACATCTGGGAGTGTCTCTCCAAGGAAAAATGATCATTGCATTCATATATCATATTCTATCCAAATCATGACCAATGTTCCCACTACATGTGCAATAAAAATACAAACTCTAATAAATCCCTAAGGTGCCATGATTTGCATCTTCATATGATAAGATTATCAATCTTCAACTAGTAGAAATACTTATAAGAAACTATATCATGCCAATAATCCCATAGTTGGTTGATCCAAGATATACCATGGTATGATAAATTCGTCCTTAATATTAGAGGAGAATATGTACCAAACTAAACTAAATATCAAAATTCAGTGAATTTTTTCTATACAAATCACCATTTGTGAACCCAAGATTCTCATGGAAAAGAAATTGTTCAATTATTCTTCTACTTATAACACACAACTACAACACCAACACCACTCATGATATTACCATACATGAACATGGTTACAAATATTTTAAGCTTTTAATTCATGATAATTCTTTTCACTAGTATATATCTAAAAGCACATTGATTCTTCCTTTAGTCACATAAACCTATAATTAACATCAACCCTACAACCCTCTCGAACCCTAGTTTCCATTTTGAATTGGTTTGGATAGGAATGTATGTCACAAGGCTAGGGGAACATGAGGCCTCCCCATCCTTTAGTGTCATTCTTAGCATGGTCTATCTTGTGTTGTTGTTAGTGGTCAATCTCCCTTGGAAATTTGATCCATTTTTCCTCTCTCCCTAATAATTCCTTCTAACCACACGAGTCCCCTTGAAACCCCTACTACCTTGATCTTAGGTTATGAGATAAATGATTATACCATGAATACATTTGATGCTACTATGGAAAGGATTGTCTCTAAAATGGGAAACACCCTTGTAGGTAAGTTTTTCTCTTTCAAACCCAATAATGATTAGTTAAGGAAATGAACCACTAATGATGAAATTTAAAGGAATTTTTGAGGTGTGTCTCTTGTCAAGTGGGATGTTTCTTTTCTATTTCTTGATAAAATATCTTCTTAAAGTTATGGATGAAGGCCCCTACTTCTATAGGTGAAATAATATATCACTTTGTAAGTGATAGATTTGACCCTTAGGTGACCTTTATGTTATTTCCCCCACTTGGATTTTCTTCCCAAGGCTTCCCCTTTAATGTTAGTATGAGAAGGTTTTAAGAATTATAGGTTATATGTTTGGTTTATTTCTTGCCATTGATAATGTTCCCAAAAATAAGAACTTAGGTTGATTATTTCTAAATTCTATGTGAATGTTGAAGTTGTAAAAACCCTACCCAACTTTACTACCTTAGTTTCCAAGTTTCGTCATTGGATGCAACCCATGTCCACTAGAAAATTATTACTTATTATTATCATCATCATCATCATGTTTTCCAAAAATTAGGTACCCTCTCTAATATTTTCCCTAAGTTCTTGAAACTAATTCTTAGATTTCTCCATGTGGTAAAATTAAAAATCCAAAGTCTCCCTCTCTTATTGATGGGTATTACTCCTTTGAATGAGAATCACTATAATTACTAAAAGATGATGACAAGGATGCTTCACATACTAATAAAGGCACTCCTCCCTTTTCAATGAAAAAGATAAAAATAAAAATAAGGAAGCTAGGAAATAAGATGGTAAGAGTATTGCTCTAGAGGAAAAAGGCTAGCAATTTGGAATCCCTATCCCTAAAGGAAAATAAATGTATGAGTACGGGTTTAGTCCAAGTTATCCTAGGTGAACGGATCTCTAGCTCAACTAAGGAAAATGGTTTAGTGATTAGAGATATGTAGGATAATAATGTTTTTCTTTCTCCTCTAGAATCCTAGGGAAATCACTTCTAGTTAGAGTCAAATGACTTTGGCTAAGGTACATGCTAAATCTTTCCTTCCTCCTACTAGGGATAATTCTCCTCAACTTAACATGGTACAATTTTTTGTTGAATTTAGGTAGCAATAAAGTTAAACCTATTTTGAAGGGAATGGGGAGTTGTTATGCATGGAAAAAACTATAGTATCTGAAACATAGGGAAAGGGGGAAGATGAATAGGAGACCAAAAGTGAGGGACCTATGCCAAAAAGAACAAGGGGTTGTCCACCTAATTTCCAATCCACCTTTTCCATGTTCATTAGGAAGAGGGATAATGCCACAAATGATTAGAATTGACTTGCAACCCTCAAGGTGAGTCAACCCTAGGTTTGGACACTATGCTACCCTAACTTCCCTATGATAGAAATGATTGAACAATAGTTTTGGGAGAAGAATAAAAGTGCATTAAAAATCAAACCTATGAGATATGAAGTATTATGATAACACTAGAAGAAAACACCATTAACTAGTAGATCTGATAAGGTTATGATGGTATGTACCTAGCTCCAAAAGTGGGTTTTAGGCTTTGTTGGACATATTTGCTTAGGGGCGAATGGGTCTTTGTACAAGGATTTGAAAATTATTTTTACATCCCTTAGATCCTAGATCTAAAATTTTGATCCCCCTAGGTTTGACTGTTGAAATCCAGAAATAAAACCTATAAGTGAGTTTTTCGTGTCTTGACAACTTTGATGACAACTTTGGAAAATTGCACTTTTGATCCAATTTTAATTCTTCTTCACATGCAAATCTGTAAACACAAAGAGAGGAGAAAAATGTTTGTTTTTGGTGGATAAAGGTTTTCCTTGGTCAAAACCTAGTTTGGTAATTAAACCTTGATAATGAAATGAAATCATAAATGGAAGGAACGATGAATGAACACTAGCTTGCTACAACTCACCAAATTCTTTAATGGTTTTCCTTGGAGGGCTGAAGTCAAACACATCACTCCAAGGAATATATCTTGCATGAAATGGCTTGATTGATTATGGAACTTGATGCTTGAATTCTTGCTTGAAACTTGAAACCTACATCACAATGTTAGCTCTAGATAAATGTATGGACACACATAGATCTTGACATCATGATAGGATCTTGAATGCTACAATAAATGGCTGATAAATCTTCTCTCCAATGCTCTTGACAATAATATTTTCTCTTAGGATGCTTGCATAAAGTGTTTCTCAAAAGTCTTAGCTTTGAATTGATAAAAAGACCTTGTATTTATAGGTGTTTTCTTAATTCCCTAACAATTAAATACCACAATCCGACCTTCACAATTTAATTTTAGATCATTAAAATGCCACCAAAAACATATTAAAAAATGGGATCCAATACTTAAGGAGGACCCATTCACCCTTGGGAAAATGGGTCCTAGGCCCTAAACCTAGGCCACACATTTTCCAAGATGTGTAATTAAGTGTAGGAATTGATTAAATGTGGGTTTCCCTTTCGGAAAATAAAATTAATTAGGCTTGTGAATACATAACTGGGCCAGTTAAAGGCTTAATTGAGTCCAATTAATTAAGCAAAGGAAAACATAGTGTGAAAATGTAAAGGTCTACATTTTCTGACACTACATTTATCCCCCACTTTAGTGAGAGTATGAGTGTGCACTTAGATTCATACTAAAGTAGAAAAATAAGTCAAGAGAGGTACAAGTGCACAAATGTCGATGGGATAGGATGAAAAAGATCAAGGAGGTGGCCAAGGCCCTAGGATCAAGATTCCATGGAAAACCAACATAAGCACAAAGGGACACATGCTTGTAGCAACAAAACAAGATGCATAATCATGCAATGTCAAAATTAATGTGAAAAGAAAGAAAAGGAAGGATGGACTAGCCGTGATTGCACTGGTGTCCATAAAATGCATTCGGGTGATCCCACAATACTGGCTTACAAATTTTGGCCAAACTGGACATTGAACTGATTTTTTTAACTAAATCTTCACTTTTGGGCACCTATAACTGCTAAACCATGAGGAATTTGAAGATGATGCAAACTAGTGATTTGTGACATTTTGTCTGTAGATTCTAAATATATTTAAAAAATAAAATGAATTAGATTTCATTTCTTTTTCCATCTCCTTTGAAAACTAGCTTTTATCAGTAAACACCATTTTTAAGGAGTGATGCTCACCGTAAACAACATAATTTTTTTTCTATGAAGGATAAAATTCTATTTTTTTGTAATTTAGATTTGTAACTATGATATCTAACAAGTTTATTTTGTTTCATAGTGTTTTATTGAATATTTTTTCCTTAATCAAGTTTTGAAGTCAAACCAATTACAATTTAGACATAGGCGGACCGTATACAACATCACTTTTCTTGTATGTATCGAAATTCAATTTTATTTTTTTTACTGGATCAAGGACATCAATACCTAGCCCAAACATTATTTTTAGAATTTTATTTTAATAATCTACTATTTTTCTACATGTACAGAACAAAGAGCTCGATTTTTGGTGAAAAACCTATGTTTAATCAAACTAAAAAAAATACATAATAAAACCAAAACATATTAAAATTATATTCAATGGATAGCTTGTTTCAAGGACTACCATCATCCATTTGGGTCTATGAAGTCTCCATTTTCATCCTCAACCCAAGCTTCAAAAGGAAAAAAAATGCAGAGATTTAGTGTAAGGGGAGGGGAAGGGGGGGGGGTTATATGGACCCACGGTTGGCGAACCCCCTTGGGGGTTCATTTGGAGGGGGGTTCATATGGACCTTGGTTCGAGGGAACCCCCCTTTTTTTGAATTTTTCATTGTCTTCATTTTAAAATATTTCCAAAAAGTGGGTCCCATCATTAAATAGAGTTTGCTTGAACCAGGGTCCATACGAACACCCTAGTTCGTGTGAACCCCTAAAAACCAATTTTTTTTCATGGGAGCATTTTTTTGCAATTTTCCTTCCTCAATGGAATTGTAAACCAGTATTGTGGGATCACCCATTCACAAGTGAAAACCTATTGTCCACTATGTGAAGAAAATATACTCACAAGAATTAGTGAAACCCAGTGTCCACTGGGTGAGCCCCAAGAAAGTGAGAAACACACACTAGGTCGGTATGTACCCACAAAAAGGTGGTTGATGGGAGATTCATGCTAGGTTTACAGGCTTCCATATGTAAACCATACCAAAAGTTATACCTCCTGATAACTTTGATAAGGTGCCACACAAAGATGGCTCCATAATGCTAGCAAGATGTGTTATGCTAGACACTCATGGAAACAAAAAGGCTCCACTGGCAAGCAAGTTTTTTTATGCTTAGTGGCCATTCCAAATTTTTAAATTCAATAGGATAGGATATTCAAAGGGGTTTTTCTTAGTTCATGAAATGTCTCAACTTAGGGAACATTGTGCTTAATGTCACCAAGAGAGGACTAGTTGAGGATAAAATATTCACACCTTAGGAATGCAAGCCATTGCATTACCACTACGAGGAATGTCATATGCCAAGAAAGGTCACACTCTTGAAGGACATCAAACCCACCAATTTCACCACCAATAAGAAGCATCACATGAAGTAAGAAGACAACACTTTGAGAAGAATATGCAAACAATGAGTGTGGAAACATATGCCCCCACTTTAAATAAATTGCTAAATACCATGTTGTGAGAAATTACTTTAAAGTAGAAGAATGATAAATGCTAATACATGAGAGCTTTATTTGGAAAGACCCATGTAAAACATATGTTTCTATAATAGAGATATATCATGGAAAGGTGGTTTCCCCCCATATGTAATCCTAAGATAACACATAAGGGATCCACGGATATGGGATTAGCATTGTGTCTTTGCTACAGTGATATAATAGAGCTCAAAACCATCATCATTCCCCAAATAACTCAAGGAACAATGAGAAAAAAGGAAGAATGACATGTAGAGAGAGAAAAAAAGAAAATCTTTTGGATCAACATCGAAGAGACATAAATGTCTCAATGCATTGCGTCATCCCCAAAAGGAAAACACAAGACAAATGAAAATATAATGGTTACGATAGATAGAAGAATGTAGATACAAATAGAAGAATGTCATGATAGATTCACTTTTTATGTATCCTTGCACCAATTGAGCGATAAGGGTCATCCAAAGTAAGTTCACAAACATATAGAGACATGCTAAGTAGCACAACATGGGGGATCACATTACACACATGAAATCACATAAAACATGAAAATAAAATAAAGACTAATATGGTATATGCAAGTCAACCTAGAGTAGGTCATCTACATCCCAATCTTGTTCATCATAGGAAAAAGTAGAACAACTAGCCAAAGGGACAATGAAAAGTGTTGTAATAGGAGGAGCATCACCAAGTTCAACACATGGTGAGTCACTCTTTTTAGGAGGATCATCATGGTTGTTATCATCTAAGTTCATGAAACAAGAAAACAATAAATTTAGCTCTTTATGCAGTTCCTCATCAATCTTAGAAATCTCATCATTATAATCTAGGTTAATCATAATAGGAGGCCTAATGATGATTTCAATGGAGGTTTCTTATTTTTCTTTTAGCGAAGGTGGAGAATCATCATGTATTGCTTGGGTTGGTGTTTGATCTTGGTTTTCTATTTTTTTCTTTTCTTCTAATTGGCAATCAATAACACAGTGTCTACACCTATGCTCTTTAGCATTTTGGTTTCTTCTTGCATAATTTTCAAGTTGTGATTGTGTAGGAGTGGGTTTATCAACAATTGGTTTATTCCCACAAGGGAGGAACAAAAGGAACCATGGAAGGTTTTTCAACCACTTTATTTTTGGGTTTATAAACTTGTTTAATTTTAGGAGGAACAATAGGAATTGTATAGTTATCTCATGGTATCTTATAGGAAATAGGCGAAGGATTTGTCATGGATTTGTCTTGGTTACTTATAAGGTCTTTCTGTTAAATCATGACTTCATCAATGATAGGAGGATCAATCACGGGCTGAGGGATGTTGCTAAGGGATAATTTTGCTATGCGCTTTGCCTTGAACTTTTGGTAATATTTTAAAAATAAGTTCTCACGAGGCTTAATAGGTTCCATAGGTTCAGGCCAAAAGAAATCCAATGATAAATTACCAAGGAAAGACAAAAGATTAAAGCCACTATGATGCATAGTAAAGATGTCATTTCCAAATGGAAATTTTAAACATTTATGCACTAGCAACGGGATGACATCCATGGATTGTATCCATGGATAAACAATATTCACACAGAATTGGTCCAACAATGGGATGATGGAGAATGAGACATT
>VDFB02047230.1:504078266-504109478 GCA_007258455.2 Sequoia sempervirens | reverse complement strand
GGAGTGAGTAAGAGACCCGAGAAAAGGAGAGGGGGTAGGAGGGAGAGACGGAGAGAGAAAGATAACGACCTAAGTGAGGAAGATGGAGTGAGAGAAATAAAGAGACCAAAGGGGGAGAGAGAGAGGGAGTGTGATAAATGGGGTTGGAATGAGATATATTTATCTAGATAGGGTGGGAGGGAATGAGACCTGAGAGAGGGGACTGGAGTCAGAGAGAGTAGTCTAGGTAGTGTGGGAGGGAGTGAGACTTGAGAGAGATACTTCAGGGGGATAAAGATTTATCCAGTTAGGGTAATGAGGTAGAGAGCATATGAAAGGTAAAACCTCAACTATCCATCTACAATCATAAACCACACACTCTCAGCATTATCAAAGTGGTCAACCAAAGAGAGTGGAAAGGTTTTGTTCAAAGTAGGTCATTTGGCGAGCACCAAATATGGCACTCTCTAAATGGAACATCACATTTGGTGCACGCCAAATTTGGCACTCACCAAATGACCTTCTTTGGATGAGTGAATTGATAGGATTTTCCAAATTTCTTCATATTTTTGTCTATTCTCACCATCACATTTGCACGTCTTTCAATGCAAGTTTATAAGAAAATCATGATGGTGTTAACCTCTCTCTTAGCTATCTAAATATATAATTCCTTTTTTTTTGTTTCAGTTAAGGTTTTGATCCATAAATTCTATTGTAAATGCCTCTGTTTTTGGTCAAAAACCAACATGTGCTATTTTTAGGATAGATTTTTACTCGTTCATTGAAACGTGAAACAAACTACATTTTTTGAAACTAGATTCCATTCTACACATGATGAATTTCTTTTTCAATTTTTCATTAGGTTTCAAAAAATTTAGGCGGGAGCATGCTCAAATTTTAGCTTTTCAACATGTGTCCAATTTCAAAATAAATAAAATATTATATATTCATTAAAAACATTATCTGAAAGAACGAGGATAAACTACATGGTGTTAGCTAATTTCTCACCATTTCGATTTTTGAAATTCTAAAAAAAAGTTAATAAAAAATGGGGGAACCTTGAGGCGCTATGCTATTTTTTTTGATAAAAACAAGACCTATTCCCCCCCCCCTTTTTTAGACCCTTAATATTAATTAATTTCAAAAAGAATTAGTAGCTTAGAAACTAGACTCGTAGTACTTCAACTCTTTTTCTTATTGCTTCTTGCATTTTTGAGTGTAACTATCTTGATTTTCTCATGCAAATCAGATTTTGCTGATTTAAAAAAAAATGGCATCTTAAGAGCCAAAATTGTGTCATAGATCCATGCACTTACCCTTGTAAAATGTATTTATTTACATCTTCACATTGAATTTAGGAGGCTTGTAAACTAAAGTGGACCTAATCTAGTGTTGTAATGTGTTTTACACATTCACATGGGATTTAGGGCCCTTTTTAGCTAAATAGACCCAATTTTGCTTTAATTTAGTGTTGAAAAGTGTATTTATTTACACTTTCACATTAGATTTTAGGCCCTCTTGCATTTATGACCTTTATATAATCATTAATAGGCCTCTATGACCCCATATTGTGCATCCCAAGGCATATTTTACTCAAAAATTTGACAAGATCAACATATAAGCTACATTTCTTGACTCTCTGACATTCTAGCTAGCAAAATAGCCCTTGTGGGACTTATTCACCACTTTGGGTGAATGAGTACCATCCAAGTGGGACTCATTCACCCAGCTTGGTAAATGAGTCCCATTTGAGCTATTTTCGAGGTTTGAGTGAGAAAAACTAGGTTTTAAGTTTAAATTTCTTCTATGTTGTCCTTGGCGATAAAATTAATAGTCATTCAAGTGGATTTTCTATATAAAAAAGCTTCCAAATCATTATTTCATTAAGCATTCATGTTATGAATTCTAGCACTCAATATTTAAGCACTCAAGTCTTCACAAGGTCATCAAGATAGCTTTCAAGATCATTTCTAAGGCATTCAAGGATAGATTCTTCATGAATCGTTGCAACAATTCAAGATCCATCATGGAAAGGTTCTAATTGAATTATTTCATGTTCATGCTTCATTATCTTATTTCATCATTTGGTTTAGTTACCTAAAAGGGGTTTGACCAAGGAAAACCCTTTTCCCTAACAATCAACACTTTCTCTCTCTCTCTCTCTCTCTCTCTCTCTCTCTCTCTCTCTCTCTCTCTCTCTCTTTGTGTGATTGCAGATCTAGGTGCTTTGAAGACTTGAAGATCATTGAGGATTAGGTTACAAGATTGATGGAGTTGTGCCCTTATTTGCAAGGTCATAATCTTCAAAAAAAGGTCATCTACAACCCCAAAATTAGGGTTTCAGATTTGAAAACACAGAGGAACAAAAAGAGTAGACTGAGAGGTGTAGAACAGAAGTTTGAAGTTCCAAAAAATCCAAACTAGACTCATTCACTACAAGTGGCAAATGAGTCCCACTGTGGGTGTTTTTCAGAGATTTTTGTCTGTGTAGAAATCCAGATTTGGGACTGATTCATCCAAAATGGCAAATGAGTCCCAATAGGTCAAAATTTCAGCATCAACAACATTTCCAACCTTCATTCAATCCTCTAAAAGTTTTTAGGTGCACACTTCTAGTTTTATAGCTTTCTATTCTAATTCATATGCATTTCTAGGTCATTTAGTTCAAGTTTGTATTCAATTAGGGTTTTGCATTATAGCTTGCATTTCATTGTCTTTTCCAAGTTTACACTTAGTGATGAATGGTGTAGGAGCACCAATCCTTTTTCATTCAAATTTAAGAAATTTGGGTTTGTATAGGTTGTCTTAGGAGTTTTTGGTCTTAGAGTAAGTCAATAAGGTCTAATAGACCATGGGAATGTAATTGGAGGTCATTTTTGTAAAGCGGGGATGAAATGTTGTCAATGATGCATAAATTGCAAGATATGTAATTAATGGTTTTGAAAAGTTTAGTGTGTCAAGTCTTAGGTTTTTGTGAATAAATTATTTTGAGACTATTTAAATATGGTTTGGAGTCATTCTAGAGGTTTTTAGAAAGTTTGGGGGCTAAATGTGCAAAATTGTAAAAATTGACAAAGTTGTCAATATTGTAAAAGCAAAAAGGCAATTTTGGGGAACGTAATGGTCATGCGGGAATTTAAAATTCAGTTGGTCTATTGGAGGGAAGTAGTTGGTTGAAAAAAGTTTAAATACATGGCCTCAAATGATGTAAAAGGTTTCTGAACATTGGAGAAGGAGAATCAATACAAAATATCTTTGTTTTTGGCAAATTTATGTGTTTTTTTTTTATCAAAATATGAACTTGCAGGTTCTTGTACGTGACTGTACAATAGGTTCTTTTGCAAAAAAAATTGGAATTTTTTTTAGAACTTCCTTATCTATGTTCTAAATCCATATTGGTGGATGTTTAATAAGTTTGAAGAGGTCTAGTGTCTAATTCCTATACCCGGGCATGTAAGTGTAGTTGAGTGGTTATGAAGCCTTAAATATGAAGTAAGCCCATTCCACAAATTGTGTTCACTATGTCTTTGTGGAATAGGAATGAAAATATTAGTTTAGGGTGGTAGTGAGTAGGAATTGATCTATATGAGGGAAATCTAGGAAGAAAAGTGTGACTTTCCTAAAGAAAGTGATGAGTTAGGGTATGAAAAACATGGTTTTGAGTGAGAGTTTGATGAGATAGTGTGTTTGGAGGCTAAGAGTTGGTTTGGTAAGTGAGGGAAAACAATTTCATGAGCGTTAGAGGTGGTTCTAGGCTTGTAGGAATTTGGGAATACCAAGAACTAGTAAACCCTACCTTTAATGGTGGAAAATAAGGGTTTTGAAGAACAGGGTTGGGATGAAGTTTTATGGACTTAAAACTTGGTAAAAAAGTCTTTTTCTTGACTAGTTAAGAGGTCTGAGTAGTTGTTCTAAGTCAGTGAAAAGTATTGAGAGGACTTGCTTTGTAAAACAGTCCTAATTTCTCTAATAGGACAACGTAGACATAGGGTTTTGAGAGAGTTTTCCAAGAGAAGTCCTATATGAAATTGTGATATGTTAAGGATGCCTAAAAGTGGTGTTTAAATGTGTCAAGTGATTGGTTATGGAGTGGTTCTCTAATAAGTGAAGTTGTGAAATCTAGGTCTGTAGGCCTAATTGTGGAAGGTAGAGTTGTGTTGGAAAGGTGACTTGTGAGGGGTTTGAGAATATTTTGTTGCTTGATTCTAACTTGAATTGTGTTGATTGTGAAGGAAACCACCAATCCTTACATCAAGTGGTATCAGAGCATAGGGAAGAGGTCTTTTGAAGATTGAAAGTTTTTGATTGATGGAAAGAGAGTAGGAAGTTGAATAGTCAAAGTGTCAAGATGCCTCCAAAGAAAGATAATGTCGTGAGAAAGATGCAAGAGATGGAAGAAAAGATGGAAAGGGAGATGAGAAAGATGCAAGAACTTCAAAAGAGACTTTTAACAAGGTTGGAAGATGTATTGATATGACAAAAGAGAGGAATGGTTGTGAGTGAGGATAGTGGAACTGAATATGAAGAAGATGAATACTTTGAAGATGTTGAAGAGGAGTTAGATGTTGAAGTCGAATAGAAGATTGAAATGATTTTGAAGGTAGTAAAAGGTAGCAAGCATAAGTTAAAAGTTGAATTACCAATGTATGATGGTACTTTAGATGAAGAAGCATTCTTAGATTGGATTTCTGCTTTAGACAATTTCTTTGAATGTGAATAAGTTTCAGATGATGAAAAAGTGACGATAGCCAAGACTAAATTGAAGGGGCATGCATTAGTTTGGTGGGATTATGAACAAGCAGAGAGGAGAAGAAGAGGTAAGTCAAACATTTCTTCTTGGGATAGGATGGTAGCAAAGTTAAAGGGGAATTTTTTTCCAAAAGATTATGCCATTCAAATGTCAAAGAAACTTCAAGATTTAAAGCAAAGAGAGATGGATGTAAAAACCTACACTAATGAATTTTATAAATTGAGCATAAGGGCAGGACATGTAGTAGATGATGTTGAGAAAGTGGCCAAATGCCTTAGTGGGTTGAGATTCAATATCCAAGATGAGATAAGTTTGCTTAATCCAAAAACTATTGAAGAATGTTATTAGATGGCAATAAGGGCAAAAGAAAATGTTAAAAGAAGACAAGAAAAATCAACAAGAGGAAGGGGAAACACTTTAAGAGGTAGAGGCACATTTACTTCTGTAGACACTAAAAATTGATCTAGGCCTACAAGCTCTATTTTTCACCACAGTCGTCCTAGCATAATTAAAATATTTAATTATGTTATTCGGTCCATTTTCATCTGTTAATTAAATAATTTTTAATTATTTAATTAATTCATGTCTCTTTATTCTTCTTGATTATTTAAATAAATAAATTTTATTTATTTATTTAAATGCGTTGCTAATTATCTAATGTCTCCTTATAATTAAAGGAATTTCTTAATTTATTTAATTATTTTTGTCCACTAATTCTTCTAGATTATTTAAATAAATAAATCTTGTTTATTTATTTAAATACGTCAATAATTTACATATTCCTCTTCTAATTAAAAAATATATTTAATTTATTTAATTATGGCCACATGTCACATTCCTCATTTTAAATAAAAAAAATGATTACTTATTTAAAATGGTCAAAATTTCTTATTTTGGCAGAAAATGGGCATTTATTGCCTACTGTCATTTGATTCTCCACTTTTGAATTAAAATGATTTTTTAATTCAAAAGATGCGTTTTTCCACTGAAAAGTCAAATGACCATTACTAATTTGATTCTCCAGCCTTTTTTAGCCATTTTGTCCTTATCTCAACTTTCAATCTGGTCCATCCATTTGCCTTTCGATCTCGTCCATTCATTCAAAATTGCCTTTTCTTATAAAATGGCAATTTTGAATTAATTTTGTCTCTCCTGAAGCTTTCACGTGAATTTCTGGTCTTCATTTTACAGTCATTTTCCTGCATACTTAGAACTTCTCTTAAGCGTTTAAAGTCATTTTCATAGAAAATCCTTCAACACTTGCATAGGACATGACATTTTCATAGGTTCCTTGAAGAATCTGAGGGAAAACTTCAATTTGCAGCAAGCTAGAAGGTATAATGGAGGTGAATCATGGAGTTTGAAGACATTTGGGTAACTTCTTCCCTTTGTTTTCATATTTTTATCCTGTGTCCTATTATTGCTTTGGGATTTTGATTTTATTGCTATTAATCTATTAACCTATAAAATTTCTAGAGATACATTGATGAACTCGACGTCTTTTAGTGCAATTTTTTTGTTTTCGTATGGCTTTATGTCTCTGTTTTGCAGCTACAGGTTTTTGAACGACACATTTGTATAATTTTGCACCGCATTCATTGCGTTGCGATGCAATCAACAAAAAAAATGATGCATTTGAACCATCGAACCACATTCGTGACCTCCCGTGACGCATCTGATAGAAACGTGATGCATTTGACAAGTGTTATAATGCATTTGCATGCTTCTGACGCATTTTTTTGTAGGATAACGCATTTGGCTAGTAAACTCTGATAGAAACTATTGTGACACATTAACTATGACATAATGCATTCGCCTATTTAGTTTCTATATTCAGATTCTTTTTTTTAGATTTCTACTTTTTTACTATTTCAGTCTGTTGCTACTTTTTGCATCCTCTAGAATAGAATTTTCTAGTTGCTAATGTCTAGTTGCAGCGTGTGGCATTAGGATTCTCATGCATCAAAGGAATTTGTTGAAACTACTAAAGTGTGGATTTTCAGCACTCATGAGTTGAAGACAATTGCACAAACTACTAACGTGTGGTTTTGCAGCTATGTTTGTTGAAGACTAGTATTTCAAATCATCTGTCTGTGATTTTTAGCTTAGGAACACTTCCATTGGTGTACTAAAATAAACTTTTGTTTGCAAGTGTTTGACTATGCTTGAAAGTGGTAGGTGATTATGCTCTCACCTTGTGAAAACTTGGTGATCAGAAAGCCAAACCCACTTTATTTGTTGTAACCTTTAAGACTTAATAATCGAAGTATCCTCTCCCCTTGCACTTTTGGGCAATCCTGGGTGTAAGAGAAATGGTTATTATTTTAAATGGGCATGCCTTAAGGGAAAAATTACTCACCTTAAGGGATGACCCGACTAGTAACAGGCTAAAGCTAAGCCACTTCTAGCCAAAATATAAAATGGGTGCTTGAGGAAAGTTCAAGTATGATGAGTGCGGATGTGTCACACGGACAGAGTAGTACTCCCATAAACCTTATTGAGTGTAACCTCTTCAGGCTAGAGTGCCACCTAATCGGTGATTAATCTCTCACCCCATGTGTGGCCACTCAAATAGATGCCCTAACTAGACACCTATTGTTTTAGAAGCCAACCATTTTCAATTGTTGCTTGGTATAGTGTAAGGTACAATATCATGCCTGAAGATACTCACTACTGACTCCCTTGAGTAGAGATAGAAATTCTTGGAAAGTGACTACCCAAGAATCTAAAGTTGGTGTTCCTGTAGAAGGGAGTATCATGGATGGGAGCCATTGCCACCAAACTTCTAAGCTATCCACTCTCGAGAAGGAGAGGTGTTCAACACCAATTCGAGGTATATTAGTGGGCTATACCAAGTATACAAACCCTTGGCCTATTAGAATCGTGCTTGTCTTATGTGCATTTTCTTAAACTAAATTTTTTTTCTTGTCAAGTGCTTTCTATATTTTCAAACAATATTCACTACATTCACAAATCTAGACAAAAAAATTTGACCTTTGATAGATCAGATTTTTTCCTCAATACATCAAAAAACTCACTTTTTACAACCTATGATGCAACTATTGAAATGCATCCACTGTCTTGAAATGCATTCAAAGATCCCTGAGACGCAACTGCTCTGTTAAACCGCATCTGTTGCCATAAACACCACATATGCTTGTGTCGCGACACATTTGAACTTCACAAAACTGCATTTTCCAACCTCAGTCGCATATGTTAATTTTAGAACCACATTCGCTTAAACTAAAACACATTTGCAATACTGTGACACATTCGAGGTCTCAAACGACGCATTTTCCTAACAAAAACAAAACCTTGATACAAACTCGAATCTGAGTCTAAACACTTTCAACCTACTGTCAAACACTTTTCTTTTCCAAGACGTCTTTGTCAGAAACCAGCTTTAAAATTGCTCAAAATCCTTATCATTCATCCATTAGTTTTCACTCTTGACCTTAGGATTAGACCTTCAAATTCTTTAATTTCATCCCTTAGGTTTCATAATCATGTTTTCAGCATTAACTTGACCCTAGGTGGTCATTGTCGCATACTTTGGATTGGGCCAACTTTATCACAATTTGCAAAATATTTTCCTTCGTGGCTAGGTTATCTTGGACTTCGACATTATTCCTATCTTCAGTCATTATTACCTTTTGTGAAGCTTTCCAACTTAACGGTCTAGTTAGGAAAACTCACTAGTCCTTTTGGACTTTTTCACCTTGTCATTTTCAATAAGCCCTTTGGTAACTAAAAATTGAGAGCAAAGATTAAGCTTAGAGTGCTTAGGTACCCCTTTCTCCAAATTGCATTATATTTTATACCTTGCACACTTTATTCCCAAAAATACAAAAATATTATTCATCCTAGTTGTCATTTTGAACCTAGACTTTGCATTAGTTGCCTCTTTAGTCAACATAATCATCTTAGTCCTTATTTTGCACCTTGTCATCATCATCATCCTAGTCATAATCGTCGCTTTAGCTTTTTGACATTATGCATTTCCTTAGGTAAAACATTATTATCTTGTTGCATTGTCATCCTTTATTGCACAAAAAGACAAAAAAATAGACTAGTGTCATACTTGCATTGTCATCATCTTCATTTGAGCAATTTCCTTGATGGTGGAAACAAGACTTCAAAGAAAGAAATGAAAAATTGCATACTTTCGACAAGACTTTGACAACAACACCAACACCAACACCAACACCAATCCAAATGACTAGATTTATGATGACCCATTTGGAAATTTGAACATACAATCATCCATGAGCATGTCAACTTCCTTTCAAAATCCACTTTTTGAACAATTCATACATAGAGACATAGAGACCAAAATGGACAAGTACTAGTGGAGGATTTAGACGTTGTCGCTCAAAACCATGACATAGCTTCATTTGTAGAGGACTTGGTCCTGAACGATCCTGGCAGATACCTTGCTATGCTTTTAGACCAAGGGGAAAAACTACCAAAAGGCTTTGACATTAATACCATAAGACCTTCTACGGACAATGCAACACAAACCATGACATCTCAACAAAACATGAACAATGCCTCCAATATAAATAACATTGTGGTCACCACACAAGTTGCTACTAACACCATTAATGTGACATCTAGTGGCACCACAAGCCAAAACACCTCCACCTCAATTAATACAACATCTATTGGATGAACATCTACTATGTCCATTCCTACAATATCCACATCATCATCACAAATGATAGGAATAACCATTGGGTCCACATCAACGGGAGAAAATCCCACAAACCCTATGTTGGGATCTTCATCTATGACAATGGGGGGATCTTCATCACATCCTTATGGTGGAATCTCATTTAATCCCTTTGGAGGAAACCCACAATGAGTCTTCATTCAAGGCCCTCAACACAATATTAATACATCATCGCAATTAAACATCCCACATGGACAAGGACAAAATATGAACATCCCACATGGACAAGGAAAAAATATGAACATCCCACATGGACAAGGACAAAATATGAACATCACACCTGGACAAGGACAAAATATGAACATCAAACATGGACAAGGACAAAATATGAACATCACACATGGACAAGGACAAAATATCAATGCACCACATGGACACTCCCAAGGAACAAACACCAAAATGCTACATGGACAATTCTTTCAACAAGGACAAGGAACTCAAATGATGCAACAAATGTGCAATGTTGGCAATCAAATGAGTTGGGGATTTCAGATACCTCAAATACAAACAAACATGGCTAGGTCACATATTCCCACATACTTGTTCCAGATTCATACTCAACAACAAATTCCCACTCACAATTGAAAATATTAGCAAACACCTAATCAGAACATACCTTACTTTTAGGCAACCAATGATTCCATCATACATGCCTTGCTAGCAAGAGTGGATGACCTTCAAAAATAGATGGACAATATGAAAACCTATAACAAGAAGATTCAAATGCCATACGACTTATGTACATATCCTTTTGATACAACTTTGTACATGCCACCATTTCCACATGGTTATGTAGCTCCAAACTTCAACAAATACAAGGGTAAAACAAATCCACTTGACCAAATCAAAGAGTTCCTAACAAGTTGTGTTGATATTGCTCATGAGCACACATATCTAATGCAATTTTTTCCTAAAAGTCTCGCAAGACCGGCCCTAGAATGGTTCTATACACTACAACCCGGAATACAGTCATGGAAAGAACTTGCTGAAAAATTCATGAAAAATTACACATACAGTTCATTGACACAGACACCTCCATTACCAACTTATGCCAACTCACACAAGAAGATTAAAGTGAAACCATTTTACCATTCTTTCAAAAATGGAGGGGCCTAGCAAGTCACTGTCATATAGACATACCTGAAAAGGAAAAAATTGACATGTTCGTACAAACATTATTGGGCCCACTGAAAAATGGCTTGTGTGTTCATTGTTGCACAACTTTTACAGACCTAGTTGAATGAGGTGTCCAAGTTGAACAAGCCCTCATAGCTGAAGGAAAAATAAAATATGGTCCTAAAAACACAAATTCAAACCCTCCTCTTGCTAACAAAAACAAATATTGGGTTACGAACAAACATGTCACCAACGATGGTGTAGTCGATGCTAAGGATGTCAATGCTATGGGTCCTATGATTACTCTAAAAGGGACACAACCACAAAACACATAGATGATGAAGCAAACCTATGCTGCTAATGTTGTCCAAACAAATTAGAATAACCAAGGAAATCAAGATAATCAAATTCAAAGGCAGCCTAGACAATCCAAACAATTCCCTAGAGGACGTACATACACTCCCTTGGGTGAGCCTATTGAAGAAGTTCTCAGGAAATGCCTTCAGAATGGTGTCATCACACTTGAGGACCCTAAACCATATGACCCTGGGCAGTTTAAACCATCTTGGTGGGATGATAATGCATTTTGTGACTATCACAAATGAAACGACACAAAACCTCTCCCTCTAAACAATTGAAAATCTGGTACAAGACCTTATTGAAAAGCATATCATTGAAATTGGTGGACCACTATTTGCTTCTAATGCGGATCATAAAATACATAAAAACCCATTGTAGGATCATGGTTCTAGAAACCCTTCTACGTCAAATAAAAATAATAATAGTTGAGCCAACAATGCCCATATTGGATATGACTATTTTGGGGGACCTATCGTACATCACATTAGAAAAATTGATGAACATGTCTGCATAGTCACCATCAGAAAGGCCCTTGAATACAATATCACCACCTACGACAGAAAGGTCACCATAGCCGACTCTCCTCCCCCTAGACAACAAAAGGTAACAATAGCTAGCACATCCACTTTATAGTCACAATCGAGTCCACAAAACAAGCAGTCCCAACCTAAAGGAAACTTTAATCTTATTGAACAGCTTGGAAAAACACCGGCACAAATCTCTATCCTTGAATTGTTACGCATCTCGCCTGCCCATAAGGACATCCTAGATAAAACATTGTAAGAATCCTTTGTTCCCCAAGATATTGATGTCAACCAATTCAAAGCCATGGTAGGATATCTCATGACTCCCCACCATATCACCTTTTCAAACCAAGACTATTCGTCATCCAAATCCAACCATAATGATGCTCTTCATATCAAAGTTCTTGTTCATAAACATAAGGTCAGACAAGTCTTAGTAGATGGCGGAGCGAGACTGAATATATGTTCCTTAAAATTGGTTAAGGTACTAGGATTTTATGATGCTTGCGTAGATTCCACAAGAAGCATTGTTATCAAGGCATATGATGATGAACGTTCCTATCGGGGCATAATTACACTCCCCATTCGAATCGGGCCAGTCATTGTCGACACCACTTGTCAAGTTCTGGATTTGGACCTCCCATACAAAATTCTACTTGATCAACCTTGGATCCACGCACTGAAAGCTGTCCCCTCCACATATCACCAATGTTTGAAGTTTCCTTTTGAAGGAATTGAGATTACTATATACGAAGACCCTGATCCATTCCAATATTGTACCAACTTACAAGGTGTCTCAGAATGTCAAGTGCCTATCAATAGGGAAGCTCCAACGTCTTTGTCTTCCAAATTCATTGACCCATCCACTGCATCCACTTCTTCTTTTTCGACCACCATGGCCACCTCCATAACACCTACCACTTCATTTATCACCCCAAGTGTCGATGCGAGGTTCCAAATTTAGGACCAAGGATGTGGAGAGTACAAGCTGAATAAGACCTATTGCATAACCAAGATTCCAAATCTCCCCAAGTCTATGGAAAACCTTGCTTTAGAATACAGGCAAAAGAAATTTTTAGGGTTCCTCCAAATATAGTTTTCATAAAGTGGGGCGAAATGAGTCAAGAGGACACATATGATATACTATCCTAGATTTATAAAGAACCACAAGACTTGAATCCCTTGCCAGTAGCAATATATGGAAAAGGATACAACATGATAAAAGCAAAAGGCTATGATGGAAAAAGTGGTCTTGGCAACGATAAGAATGGAAGGCGTGAGCCATTATTAGTTTCAGAAAGACCAAAAAATCTTGGGTTAGGGTTAGGTTCATGAGAATTGGGTGATCCAACTACCAGTGTGCTTCCATGTGAGTTAGTGTATGCTTCAGACTATGTTGAGACAACTGAGGACATCTCTTCTGAAACTGACTCTCACAAATGGGAATTTGGCTCCCAACGATCCTTAAGTGACTACTACCTTGACAAATTATTCCTTGAACCTGGCGAGCCTACATTTGAAGAACAATTCTGGAAAATGTTTAAGATCAATACAACACCAAATGGTGCCAAGTCCAGATCATATTCTATTTCCATTCATCCTAGCCCCGACATACCTACCTAGTCATCCCAAATTGATGACCATCATGCGGAATCACCTGAATCATCACTTGCCACTACTAACCCTACCCCTGATGCTACTCCCTTTGTCCCTTACTTCGCTGGTGAGTATGAAACAAGTGAAGGAGAATACTGGATAGAATTTGACATAGAGCCAAATGATGACAACTTCATTTTTAACATCTCAGCGTCCATTTACACGCTCTCTGTGTCATCTCCTCAATTTGCAAATGATGATGATGGAATATCCTCAGTTTACCCTGACCTAATTGACTGGAACCAACAAGGCCCACCACTAATGGCACTTTTCAAAATGATGAGGCTCTAGCAGAATTTCTAGGGCTACGTGAGGGCATTCCAAATGGGGATAACAAGGCTAGGTTTACCATTGACTTGGGTTGTGCTACTTATTTTGGGGAGACTGTGCCATCCTCCAGTCATAAAATTAAAAAGAAAAATAAAGAAAAAAATTACATGTCTCTAGGTGAAAACCGAAAGGCACCTTTTGATGGAAAAATAGTAAAAATAAAGGACATATCCGAGGGTGAAAACCTCCCTGAGGTGCCCAAGGGTGGAGGATTGGACTTTCTCCCCGTAGACAGAGAAAAATCAACAATGCTTGTCGAAGACACCATAGCAGTTAATATAGCTACTATGGAGGATCCCAAAATGGTTCTCTTTGCGACATCATTAACATAAGCTGTACAACCATAATTTCAAAATTTCTTCTTGGAATGCAATATAAACTTCACATGGTCTTATGCTAACATGCCAGGATTAGATCCTGAGTTAGTATTATATCACTTTCCATTATTGTTAGATGCCAAGCCAGTAAAATAAAAGCTGAGAAAAATGCACCCACAAGTTGCATTGCTGGTTAAAGTTGAACTCAAAAAACTGTTGGATGTAGGTTTTATCAAGTCAATTGACCATATAGAATGGATATCCAACCTCATCCCCATCACCAAATATACTAGAAAGATTCACATATGCACAGACTTCCAAGATCTCAATAAAGCATCTCCTAAAGATGATTTCCCTCTGCCGAACATTGACATCATTGTGGACCTTACAGCTGGATATGAGATGTTGTCCCTTATGGATGGTTTTTTTGGTTATAATCAGATCCCTATTGCCCCTAAAGACCAACACAAAACTAATTTCACATGCCCTTAGGGTACATATTGTTGGACTATAATTTTTTTTGGTCTTAAAAATGCAAGAGCTACATATCAAAGGACAATGACAACAATATTACATGACATGATGCACACGTTAATGGTGGACTATGTGGATGACCTTTTGGCAAAGTCATTGACAAGAAAAGACCATATTTCAGTATTAGACAAAGTTTTCAGGAGGCTAGAAGAGTATAAGGTCCAATTGAACCTAAAAAAGTGTATTTTTGGTGTAACATCAGACAAGTTGTTGGGGTACATAGTCTCCTATAGAGGCATTGAAGTTGACCTCACTAAAGTTAGAGCTATATTGGAAATGCCTCCTCCTAAGGGAATTAGTGACCTAAGAATGCTACAAGGTAGGCTTCAATCTATCAGACGGTTCATTGTTCAACTCGCAAATAGGTGCCAACCATTCCAGTATCTCCTACACAAAGGGATCCCCTTTCTGTGGAAAAATAAATGCTAGGAGGCATTCAACTAGATCAAACAGTACTTATTGTCACCTCCAGTTCTCATGCCTCCTATTCAAGGAAAACCATTAATTCTATACATCTATGCAACTACTTCGGCACTGGGGGCATTACTAGCACATAATGACTATGAAGAAAAAGAAAGAGCCATATATTATATCAGTAGAACACTAGTGGGGTATGAGATAAACTACACACCCATTGAACATACTTGTTTGGAAGTTGTATTTGCAGCCCAAAAATTAAGGCATTACATGTTAAACCATAAGACATACTTGATATCCAAGATCGATCCCTTGAAATACCTCTTGAGTCGAGCAGCATTGACATGACGTTTAGGAAAATGGGTCACGATCCTTAGTGAATATGATATTCAATATGCCGAGAGGAAAGACATCAAAGGAAAAGTAATAGTAGATCAACTTGAAAATGCACCAATACCAGATAATCATCCTCTTACAACAGATTTTCCATATGAGTCTATATTTCATGCGAAGTCCCAATAGCCTTGGCAATTATACTTTGATGGATCTCATACTAATCATGGCTCAAGAGTTGGAATATTATTCATTACTCCACAAGGACATTCCATCCCAAAGTCATTCCTTATCACATTTCCATGCACTAATAACATGGAAGAGTATGAAGCACTAATTACAGGACTCTGAATGGCTATCAAGTGGAAAATCAGGAATCTGTAGGTCCTCGACAATTCTCAGTTAGTTATAAACCAAGTCAATGATGAGTATGAAACTAAAGATGATAAGCTAATGCCTTATAAACAGATGATTGCCAGTTTTTTGACATATTTTCATAGGCTATCCTTTGAATTCATTCCAAGAACACAGAACAAGGTTGTTGACACTATGGCAACAATTGGATCTTTACTTGATATTCCCAACAATGTCCCATAATTTAAGTTTTTGGTTGAGAAGTTACTGGTTCCTGCTTATGATGTCCTTGAATCAGAAATGGTCTATGAGCTTGTTAGTTCCAGTTCCCCATGGTATAAGGACATTTTTTACTACCTTAATTCACAAATCCTTCCCCAAAACCTTTCCAATAACCAAAGAAAGTCCTTTATCCGCAAAGCTGCACGTTATATCATCATCAACAACACCCTTTACTATCGTAGCTTTGACAATACCCTTCTTCATTTTCTCAACACTAATGAAGAAAAAATTACCTTACAGGAAGTACATGAGGGTATATGTGGGTCCCATTCGAGTGGTCTAACCTTAGCTAAAAATATTACAAGACTTGGGTACTATTGGCTGACACTAGAAAAGGATACACTAGAATTTGTAAGAACATGTCGCCAATGTTAGATTCACAGTGATTTGATTCACGCTCCAGCACAAGAGTTGAGGCCGATCACTTCTTCTTCACCTTTCGCATAATGGGGACTTGATCTCATGGGCAAGATTCATCCTACATCCTCCAATGGACACAAATTCATTATCACCACCACTGAGTATTTTACTAAGTGGATTGAATCCATCCCACTCACTTACATTACTGGCAAATAAATCTCCAAATTCATTCTCAATTATATCATTTGTTAGTACAACATTCCACAATCCATCATCACGGATAATGGTCGTCCCTTCAAAAATAATGAGGTCCATGAATTATGTACACATTTCCATATTAGCCACCACTTTTCCACACCTTATTACCCGCAGGGAAATAGTCAAGTGGAGGCATCTAATAAAACCATTATTAAACTCCTCAAAAAGACTATCAATAATGTTGGCCGTGATTGGAACATCCAACTCAACCCTACTTTGTGGGAATACCGCATGAGCATTTGTACCCCCACCAGTGCCACTCCTTTCGCCCTTGTCTTTGGAGCCAAAGCCATCTTGCCCATAGAGGTTGAAATTTCATCTTTGTGAGTCTCCATGAAAAGCCTCATCACTGATGAAGAATACAAATAGTCACAACTGCATGAGTTATAAATGCTAGATGAATGTAGACACAATGCATTGAATCATTTACAAGCATACCAAAATTGTCTTTGCAGAAATTATAACAAAAAGGTGCTGACTTAGAAGTTTGACATTGGTAACCTAGTTCTCATGTAGAATCCCAAGAATCAATCGGATAGGGAGAAGCTAGGAAAATTTGAGCCCAATTGGTTGGGTCCTTACATCATCATAGCATCATTTAGTTCCAGAGCATATTAGTTAGCTACTCTTGAAGGAAAACAATTGACAGAGCCAATCAACAATTTACATTTGTGCAAATTCTATGCGTAGCATTAGAAAGCCTATTCGAAAACTAGTTAAAAATACAAAAAAAAATGAATAAAATGACAAAAATAAAGAGAAATAATTCATCCAATAGTGAAAACCTGGTAAATAGGTGCTTTGGATAAGTACCATGGTGAAAACCTGGAAAACAGGCGCCATGTGTAGTCAGTCATTGTTGTGCCATCTACTGTCACTCTATCTACCTTTGTCCCTAATAAACATACTCTTTTCTGACATTCATCATAACACCTCACCCCGACATCATGACATTTTCGTCCATGGCTGACAATGGTTGAAATCAAGTTTTGCATACTGTCCACTTCCCATGCTAGTCATACCTTTTCTTTCCATTCCATTTTTCCTAGCTTATACTCAACTTGACCAGGGACAAAATTTTATCATGAGACTATAGTGGGTATCGCACGTGATCCTAAAAATTAAAAAATGTCCTAAAAAAAGACCTAAAAATTGAAAAATGTCCTAAAAAAAGACCTAAAAATTAAAAAATATCCTAAAAAAAGACCTAAAAATAAAAAAAAGTCCTAAAAAAAGACCTAAAAATTTGAAAAACGTCTTGAAGAAAACACAAAAATTCCAAAAAATAGAGTCATTTCAATCAACACAGTTACGTCAATTCAAGTCTTGATTAGTCTTTGTCATTGTCGAACTACGTTGTCTCTACGCATTTGCTATGTAGGAAAGGCTCATCTTCGAGCCCCTGAGACATTAAGTCAGTCCTATTAGGTTTTAAAAAATAAATCATGACTCAATCTTTGGTCAACAAGACAAAGTCATTAGTCGTGTCGAACTACGAGGTCTCTGAGTGTATGATGTAGGAAATTCCATCTATTGATGAGCCCCCGAGGCCACACTAGGTCAGTCCATTAGGGTACATTGCACAATTTTCTCACACACATGAAATATTCTTTAAATTTATCGTGTTCTTTGTCAAAATTTGAACAAACAATTTACCCAAGTGAACTTCTGCAATCTTTCAATCAAGCATGACAACCATCTTGGCATATCAAAATCAGTCAAACTAGTCAAATCTTATTTACTCTTCAAATGTGCCCTTCTCAAGGGTAGCCTCATCACTTATTCATTTCCTAGGATGTTTCCTTCTTAGGCATCGTCATGGTCATCTGGCATTTTGAGGATTCTCACAACATTTGAGATATGTTCCTCTTGGCATCAACATTATTCAAGACGTGTCCTTCCTAAATTCAACATCTTGACATTGACCTCATTCAGGATGTGTCCTTCCCAAACTTGACATCAATCTGGCATCTCGACATCAACATTGTTCAGGATATGTCCTTCCTAAACTTGACAGTAATTTGACATCTTGACATCGACCTCATTCGGGATGTGTCCTTCCCAAACTTGACATCAATCTAGCATCTTGACATCGACATTGTTCAGGATGTGTCCTTCCTGAACTTGACAACAATTCGACATCTTAACATTGACCTCGTTCGGGATATGTCCTTCCCAAACTTGACATCAATCTGGCATCTTGACATCAACATTGTTTAGGATGTGTCCTTCCTGAACTTGACAACAATTTGACATCTTGACATCGACCTCATTCGAGATGTGTCCTTCCCAAACTTGACATCAATTTAGCATCTCGACATCGACATTGTTCAGGATGTGTCCTTCCTAAACTTGACATCAATTTGACATCTTTTGGGATGTGTCCTTCCCGAATTTGGTATCACTCTGGCATCGACGTCATTTAGAATGTGTCCTTTCTGAATCTGACATCTCGACATAGTTTATGATGTGTCCTTCCTAAACTTGACACTAATCTGGCATCTTGACATCATCAACTCTAACACTTTGACACCAAGACATTAAACACTTTAGACAAACTTGACATCTTGACATTCAGACACTTGGAAAGCATTTGGCATTTAATTTTATGATGATTGTGTATTTTGACAGTCGTGTTGCTAGTTCCTCAAGGATGTCCTAACAATAGGATTTAGAGGAGAAATGAAATTTCATGATTTGTCTTGCTTTTCTTCACTATTTGTGGTTGATTATGACAAAACAACTAGGGAAAATATGCTTGTAGTATGAGTCATGATCATCCTTGTCTGTAACTGTTTATGTCAAGTGATGGTATGACCTTGTACACCTTGATTTACATCATATCATGGTGTTTGTTGGCCATCACGATAATCTACCCAATGATGATTAAGAGCAACAATTGGTAGTCCATGGAAATGTGTTGAAGGATTTTTCGTCTTACTAACATCCATCTCCTTCTCTCTGGTTGCCTCGTCTTTCTTTTGTCTCTTGATAATATCCTGTGACATACAAAAATACATTTTCATACATAATCATATAGACATTGCATTAGATTAGATCCAAAGCATAAAACAACCTAATTGCATGCATAGATTTTCATTGCATATCATGGCATATCATCATGCAAATCACATGTCATATAATCCAAATACAATATTGTTATCCATTAGTCCATCCATAATCATAGGTAGGAAATGAAAACAAATAAAAACATAAATATTAGCATCATCAGTATCATCCATGGCATCATCGTAGCATGTAAACATAAATAGAACATAACATTTCATCATAAATGCATCCATGGCATAGACATACATATAACATCATCATAGGAATCATAAAATGCATCAAAAAAATATATCACATAAGTGTTATAGCTGCATAATCACAACATGTCATCTAAATTATCATCACCATCACATAACATAAAACAAACGGGCCACATAAAAACTGCATCGCTTATATATATAATCTCAAAAATCAATGTCACAAGATAGAGTCAAAGAGATATCCCAAAAATCAAGCTTCCAGGCTCAATAGTCAATAGTGTCATAATACATGAAATGTCAGTATCTCAAGAGGTACTCTCCTCATCTCCTTGAAGAGAAGATCTGGGGGATCGAAGCTCTGTCAAGGGAACCGAGGCCATCATGGTCACCGTCACCTATCCCTGCATGGCTAAGGCATCTGTCACTGTAACCTCTGTCTGAACTGTCTAACTTGTATCTCTGACCGGAGCAACTAAGGTGTCTATCACTAGTGGCTGCCTCTACACTAACCTTTGTCTTGATCCAGTAGACCCATGGTTGTGGCTCGAATGATGACTCAAGGCATGCCTATGTGAGTGGTGGGACCTGTGCCTTGATGTGTGCCCTGAGGAGGTAGACCCTCCTACACTAGTGTGGCTCTTGTTGTTGCTCCCACTCCCGGATCTATGGTCGTTGCCTATCCTCATCTATGAGCATGATAGTGTAGGATCTCATCGCTTGGGAGGCACTTCCTACTCATAAAGGGTCCTATACTAGCAATATAAAGTGCTCACCCTAGCAAACTCATGGTCCATATCTTCCGAAGGCCCTACGCATAGCTCTACAAACTCTACATACCACTATGCTACCTCCTGCCTCTGGATCTCAACCTGATCCCACTCGACCCTTGCTAGCTCAAGCTTAGCCTATAAAGCCCTAACCTATATAGTGCTATCATCAAGTCTCCTCTGAAGGTCGGAAACCTATTGATCTATGGTGGCATCTGTTGGTAGTATTGGCCCTATCGGCATCCCATCATCTCCCTCCACTATACTCCATCATAGTAGGTGCTCTACCTCATTAATGGCCTCATCCTCATCATAGTCATCATCCCCTATGTCCTCTCCTCCAATCTCTGCCTCAACATGCTCCACCTCCTTCTCCCCTTCCTCCTCGGCTGCCTCTAGAATAGGGTCTAGCGGTGCTTTGGCCACTCGCTGCCTCACCTGCCTCTCGTGTCTCCCTCTGTCTCCTCCTCTCCTTCGCCTCCCACTGGCTCCCCCATCATCCCCATCTCTCCCTTTGTCACCAACTTTTCCTCCTCGTCTAGCTCGCGAAACATGTGGAATAATGGACCTCCTGTCCACTAGTGCTGGTCCATTTGGATCTGTGAGGGGAATAGGCCTGTGCGTCTGCCACCATAAATCAAAATCTGCAGTGGTCCCTAGATCTGCAATGCCTCCTCTCCATCCCCACTGTTGTGCCACCGGTCCATCTATATGCTGAATAGCAAAGGCCACAAATATGGGTGGTCCCCATGCTGACTCCCGAGATGACCTTGCATACTCTGTTGGCCTGATCGAAATATCTTGTTGCTCGCCAAACTACCTAAGAACCCACTACATCAAATACATCTCTACAATAAACTATGTTTGCACCGTCCGACCAATCAGATATCGATACTGCCAGCAGAAACTGAGATGATCTGCCCCATCCTCTCACTGCCCATAATCCCTATACGGTCTCTAGATAAATATAGTCATGGTGTCGATCCTATGTCTCCACCAACCTATCTCACTATAGTGGCTTTGTTGTAATGCACCAGCATAGTAATATACATATGGCATACCATCTTCCAACTGTGGCCTCTCAATTGGTGGGCAAAAAATAGTGACGTGCTCCCATGCCCAGATCATAAGAAGGGTCATCCTACAAGAAATGCTTTGTGCCCTTCCGTACACAACCTCATGCAACTTACGATATAACATCCCTAGTAAACAAGGTCCCCAAGCATAAACCATCCTATCCCACCTCATGCCAAAAAGTACATCCCCCCAACCAATGGGAAACTCATGTCCTCAATGATCTGGAATAACCACACCAACAATCCATGTTAATAATAGAGCATCGAATCATCTATAGTGCTCTTCCATGAACTCCCATCGGATCTCATACCCCTCTATACCCAACCCGACACCATGATCATGATAGTAGCTAATGAATTTCTGATATCCATGCTGTGGGTCATAAACAATCCTCTCTCCCTGGATCAGTAGGCGTAGAATCCGATAAATGTCCTTGAGGGTAACTATAGCCTCCCTGGTCGGCAAGTGGAAATAGCAGGTCTCAGAGTGCCACCTCTCGCATAATGCTGTCAGGAATCCCCTATTTTCCCACACAACGAGCATATAGGCGACATAGTAGAGGCCCAGACACATCAATCGTTGTCGCTCTCTATCCATCAATTTTTCTTTGAATGCATAAGTTGATGGTCTGCTCTCTCGTGTGTAAATAGGTGCTAACTATCTCTGCACATGTCAAAGCACACGTCAGCATCTCCTCGAAACTTGTCATTATCACCAAGTTTAAGCCAAAGGAATTTAAAAGTTGAAGCAACACTAAGCTACCATTAGTCAAAGACAGAAACAAATGCATCCCGTTTGCTTCAATTGCGTCGCAATTAGGAATTTGTGTCATTTTGTACTGCATTTGCATCTCTATTTGATGATTGTGTTGTTCCACACTACGATTGTGTCTCAAAATTTCACTTCCATCACGATTTCATACACATGCGTCATTACGGTCCTCAAATGCATCACGATAATTTGAATGCGGCTTTACAATTGTTAAATGCGGCTTAAATTGGCAATTGCGTCACAACTTCAAGCAATTGTGTTTTGACTTTTGACCCTGGCCTAATAAACCTTTGCATTTGCATCACGACGCATCAAATGCGTTCAACACATGTGTTCCTAGACCTAGAAACCCCAAAAAGGCATGAAAAATGATAAATTGACAAAGTGGGCTAAGGGTACATACCGTCGGATCTGCGCCCTCTGGTCGTCTGTAGGTCCTAACAATGTACCCGTGGTGCTCTGTGATCAGAATCACCATCTTCTCTGTTGCTATCCTTGCTTCGAGCTCTCTGAAAATACTATAGTAAATTTGAAAATGAAATGAGTTTTACCCCCAATTTCAACCTATTTATAGGGTAAAAGTGGGATTTTTCACAACTGTTATTACTAGAGGCTCTTTTCACCACCTTTGACTACCCTTTTGGGTACCTTAAACACGTCCAAATTCGAAACCGTCTCGCCAATATTTTTCTGGTCTTTAAATTAACTTGTTGGGACACTTTTCAAAATTTTCTGTCACTAGGCCAAAATTTGAAAAATTTCCCGAGGGGGCATTAATGCTCCATACCTTCATTGGGGCATGGCTTTGACTTATTTTTCTTTGTCACAATGCGATGGGTTGCATTATGATAAAGAGGGGAAAAATGTAAACACTAAAATTTGATTTAGGCCTGCAAGCTCTATTTTTCACCGCAGTCGTCCTAGCATAATTAAAATATTTAATTATGTTATTCGGTCCATTTTCATCTATTAATTAAATAGTTTTTAATTATTTAATTAATTCATGTCTCTTTATTCTTCCTGATTATTTAAATAAATAAATTTTATTTATTTATTTAAATGTGTCACTAATTCTCTAATGTCTCCTTATAATTAAATAAATTTCTTAATTTATTTAATTATTTTTGTCCACTAATTCTTCTAGATTATTTAAATAAATAAATCTTGTTTATTTATTTAAATACGTCGATAATTTACATATTCCTCTTCTAATTAAAAAAATTCTTTAATTTATTTAATTATGGCCACATGTCACTTTCCTCATTTTAAATAAAAATAAAATGATTACTTATTTAAAATGGTCAAAATTTCTTATTTTGGCAGAAAATAGGCATTTATTGCATACTGTCATTTGATTCTCCACTTTTGAATTAAAATAATTTTTTAATTCAAAAGATGCGTTTTTCAATCTGGTCCATTCATTTGCCTTTCGATCTCGTCCATTCATTCAAAATTTCCTTTTCTTATAAAATGGAAATTTTGAATTAATTTTGTCTCTCCTGAAGCTTTCACGTGAATTTATGGTCTTCATTTTACAGTCATTTTCCTGCATACTTAGAACTTCTCTTAACCATTTAAAGTCACTTTCATAGAAAATCCTTCAACACTCGCATAGGACATGACATTTTCATAGGTTGCTCAAAGAATCTAAGGGAAAATGTTAATTTGCAGCAAGCTAGAAGGTATAATGGAGGTGAATCATGGAGTTTGAAGAAATTTGGGTAACTTCTTCCCTTTGTTTTTCATATTTTTATCCTATGTCCTCTATTATTGCTTTGGGATTTTTGTTTTACTACTATTAATCTATTAACCCATAAAATTTCCAGAGATACAACTTCTTCAAGACAAAGCAATGAGAGTCAAGGTGATGCACAAAAAGGGAAAGAATCATTTGCAGATTTCAGAGGTGGATTCATGGGATCAAGAGGAAGATTTGGAGGTAGGAATCCTAAATTTTTTTAAGGAAGATGTTATAAATGTAGTGAGTATGGTCACCCTGCTTGGAAATGTCCTGAAAATATTGGTGCTTCATCAAGTAGTGGAGAAAAGAGGAATGAAAGGAGAGCTTAGATTGTACAAGAGGATGAATGTGAAAGCTCAAGTTCAAAGACTCTACGTGTTGTACCTAAGGTTGGTAAAAGTTTGAAGGTAAGAAGAACTTTGTTTCAAGTATCCAAGGAGATGGAGATGGCTCAAAGAAGGCAATTGTTCAAAACAACTTGCAAGTGTAAAGGTAAGGTGTGTAAAATTGTGATTGATTCAAGGTCTACAAATAGCATTGTGTCTTGTGAAATGGTTGATAAGTTTCAGCTAGAAAGGATCCCTCTTGAAAAGCCATATCATGCTTCATGGGTGAGTGATGATCAGTCAATTCTTGTTTAGGAGCAAGCATTAGTTGAATTTCAAATTGGTGCATATAGTGATAAGGTGCTTTGTGATATCTTACCAATGAGTTGTTTCCATTTGATCCTTGGAAGACCATGGAAATTTGATAGACACTCAATCTATGATGGAAGAGCTAACACATATAATATTTTGAAGGATGGTGTCAATTTTATGCTAACACCATTGTAGGAGAGTGAGAAAGAGCAAAAAACGGCCGCTAACATTATTATCTTTGGCAAGAAAGAGTTTGGAAAGTTTGTAGGTGATGAACAAGAAGGAAAGAAGACATTTGCAGCCACTTCAAGGACAAAGAATGAGAAGGAAGTGAATATGCAGGCTACCACAGTCATGAGAAGCAATGAAGAAGGTGAGAAAAAGGTGGAAAAGATAGAATTTGTGAAGGTCAAGGTTGAAAAGATAGAGAATGAATTGACAAGGAAAGATGCGATAGAGGTTGGGATAGTAATCGCTCCTATTGCTGCTAAGAAAATGGAGAGTCATCCAAGACTGATAGTACAATGATGAAGAAGTTTGACAGGGAAAAGATTAAAGGGAAAGGAAAATTGAATATAGAGATGCAAGGAAGAGTGGATGTAAATCAATAATAAGTGAATGATTCCAAGTGTAAAGAAAAAGGGCAAGAAGAAGCATATGAAGATAAGACTAAGAAAATTGTGTTTGTAGGTGGTAAAGCAAGATGAAGGACAGTTAGAGAAGGTGGAACAATCAAGAGGTATATATCAGGGAAATCAATACAAAAGAGGGAAAAGATTGGTGATGAGAGGTTCAGTTACAAAGGTGATGTTGAAAGACAACAATGTAAGGATCAGAGGAAGAGAAAAAGAGAATATGAAGGGCAAGGAAGTGCTAAAGATAAAATGGAGCAGACTGAAGTTCATTTCCAAGAGACTTGGAAAGATTCTAAAGGTGGTTGCACGGTGTAGAAGCACCAATCCTTTTTCATTCAAATTTGAGCAAGTTGGGTTTGTATAGGTTGTCTTAGGATTTTTTGGTCTTAGAGTAAGTCAATAAGGTCTAATAGACCATGTGAATGTAATTGGAGGTCATTTTTGTAAAGCAAGGATGGAATGTTGTCAATGATGCATAAATTGCAAGATATGTAATTAATGGTTTTGAAGAGTTTAGTGTGTCAAGTCTTAGGTTTTGGTGAATAAATAATTTTAAGACTATTTAAATATGGTTTGGAGTCATTCTAGAGGTTTTTAGAAATTTTGGGGGTTAAATGTGCAAAATTGTAAAAATTGACTAAGTTGTCAATATTGTAAAAGCAAAAAGGAAATTTTGGGGAACTCAATGGTCATGAGGGAATTTAAAAGTTAGTTGGTTGGTTGGAGGGAAGTAGTTGGTTGATTTTTTTTTAAATACATGGCCTCAAATCATGTAAAAGGTTGTTGAACATTGGAGAAGGATCTAATCAATACAAAATAGCTCTATTTTTGGAAATTTTTTGTGTTTTTTTTCTCAAAATTAGAACTTGTAGGTTCTTGTAGGCGACTGTACAATAGGTTTTTGTGCAAAAAATTTTGGAACTTGTTTTATAACTTCCTTATCTATGTTTTGATTCCATATTGGTGGGTTTTTAATAAGTTTGAGGAGGTATAGTGTCTATTCCTACACCCGGGCCTGTACGTGCAATTGAGTGGTTTTGAAGCATTAAATATGAAGTAAACCCATTCCAAAAATTATGTTCACTATGTCTCTATGGGATGGTCCAATGAAAATATTAGTTAAGGGTGGTAGTGAGTAGGAATTGATCTATATGAGGGAAATCTAGGAAGAAAAGTGTGACTGTCCTGAAGAAAGTGATGAGTTAAGCTATGAAAAACATGGTTTTGATTGAGAGTTCAATGAGATAGTGTGTGTGGAGGCTAAGATTTGGTTTGGTAAGTGAGGGCAGACAATTTCATGAGTGTTAGAGGTGGTTCTAGGCTTGTAGGAATTTGGGAACACCAAGAACCAATAAACCCTACCTTTAATGGTGGAAAATAAGGGTTTTGAAGAATAGCAATGGGATGAAGTTGTATGGACTTAAAATCTGGTAAAAAGGTATTTTTGTTGACTGGTTAAGAGGTCTGTGTAGTTTTTCTGAGTCAGTGAAAAGTATTGAGAGGACTTGCTTTGTAAAATAGTCCTAATTTCTCTAATAAGATAGCATAGACACAGGGTTTTGAGAGAGTTGTCCAAGAGAATTCCTATATGAAATTGCGATATGTTAAGGATGCCTAAAAGTGGTGTTTAAATGTGTCAAGATATTGGTTATGGAGTGGTTCTCTTATAAGTGAAGTTGTGAAATCTAGGTCTGTAGGCCTAATTGTGGAAGGAAAAGTTGTGTTGGAAAGGTGACTTGTGAGGGGTTTGAGAATATTTTGTTGCTTGATTCTAACTTGAATTGTATTGATTGTGAAGGAAACCACCTATCCTTGCATTAGGTGGTAATAGAGCATAGGGAAGAGGTCTTTTGAAGATTGAAAGTTGTTGATTAAAGGGAAGAGAGTGAAAAGTTGAATAGTCAAACTATCAAGATGCCTCTAAAGAAAGATAATGTAGTGAGAAAGATGCAAGAGATGGAAGAAAAGACGGAAAGGGAGATGAGAAAGATGCAAGAAATTCAAAAGAGACTTGTAGCAAGGTTGGAAGATGTTGAGACAAGACAAAAGAGAGGAATGATTGTGAATGAGGATAGTGAAATTGAAGATGAAGAAGGTGAAGACTTTGAAGATGTTGAAGAACAAAAGGTGGCAAGGATTTTGAAGTCAGTAAAAGGTAGAAAGCATAAGGTAAAATTTGAATTACTAATGTATGATGGTACTTTAGATGAAGAAGCATTGTTAGATTGGATTTCTACTTTAGACAATTTATTTGAATGTGAATAAGTTTTTGATGATGAAAAAGTGAAGATAGCCAAGACTAAATTGAAGGGGCATGCATTAGTTTGGTGGGATTATGAACAAGTAGAGAGGAGAAGAAGAGGTAAGTCAAACATTTCTTCTTGGGATAGGATGGTAGCAAAGTTAAAGGGAAAATATTTTCCAAAAGATTATGCCATTCAAATGTCAAAGAAACTTCAAGATTTAATAAAGCAAAGAGAGATGGATGTAAAAACCTGTAAACTAATGAATTTTATAATCTAAGCATAAGGGTAGGACATGTAGTAGATGATGTTCAAAAAGTGGCCAAATACCTTAGTGGGTTGAGATTCAATATCCAAGATGAGATAAGTTTGCTTAATCCAAAAACTATTGAAGAATGTTATCAGAAGGTAGTAAGGGCAGAAGAAAATGTTAAAAGAAGACAAGGAAAATCAACAAGAGGAAGGGGCAGCACTTTAAGAGGTAGAGGCACATTTACTTCAGCAAGAAAAAGCAATGAGAGTCAAGGTGATGCAAAAAAAGGGCAAGAGTCATTTGCAGATTTCAAAGGTGGATTCAGGGGATCAAGAGGCAGATTTGGAGGTAGGAATCCTAACATTTTTTTAGAAAGATGTTATAAATGTAATTAGTATGGTCACCCTGCTTGGAAATGTCCTAAAAATCTTGGTGCTTCATCAAGTAGTGGAGAAAAGAGGAATGAAAGAAGAGCTCAGATTGTAGAAGAGGATGAATGTGAAAGTTCAAGTTCAAAGACTCTACGTGTTGTATCTTAGGTTGGTGAAAGTACAATGGTAAGAATAAATTTGTTTCAAGTATCCAAGGAGATGGAGATGACTCAAAGAAGACAATTGTTCAAGACAACTTGCAAGTGTAAAGGTAAGGTGTGTAAAATTGTGATTGATTTAGGGTCTAAAAATAACATTGTGTCTTGTGAAATGGTTGACAAGTTGTAGCTAGAAAGGATCCCTCTTGAAAAGCCATATCATGCTTCATGGGTGAGTGATGATCAATCAATTCTTGTTAAGGAGAAAGCATTAGTTGAATTTAAAATTGGTGCATATAGTGATAAGGTGCTTTGTGATATATTACCAATGAGTTGTTGCCATTTGATCCTTGGAAGACCATGGCAATTTGATAGACACTCAATCTATGATGGAAGAGCTAACACATATAAGATTTTGAAGGATGGTGTCAATTTTATGCTAACACCATTGTAGGAGAGTGAGAAAGAACAAAACAAGGCCGCTAACATTATTACCTTTGGAAAGAAAGAATTTGGAAAGTTTGTATGTGATGAACAAGAAGGAAAGACAACATTTGCAGCCAATTCAAGGATAGAAAATGAGAAGGCAGTGAATATGCAGGCTACCACATTCATGAGAAGTAATGAAGAAGGTGAGAAAAAGGTGGAAAAGACAAAATTTGTGAAGGTCAAGGTTGAAAAGATAGAGAGTGAATTGACAAGGAAAGATGCGATAGAGGTTGGGACAGTAATCTTTCCTATTGCTGCTAAGAAAATGGAGAGGCAGCCAAGCACTGATAGTACAATGATGAAGTATTACATGGCAGAGATTAAAGGGAAAGGAAAACTAAATACAAAGATGCAAGGAAGAGTGGATGTAACTAAAGAACAAGTGAGTGATTCCAAGTTTAAAGACAAAGGAAAAGAAGAAGTAGATGAAGATAAGACTAAGAAAAGTGTGTTTGTAGGTGGTAAAGCAAGAAGAAGGACAACCAGAGAAGGTGGAATAGTCAAGAGGTATAATCAGGGCAGTCAATGCAAAAGAGGGAAAATATTGGTGATGAGAGGTTCAGTTACAAAGGTGATGTTGCAAGAAAATAGTGTAAGGATCAGAGGAAGAGAAAAAGAGAAGATGAAGAGCAAGGAAGTGAAAAAGACAAAGTGGACCAGACTAAACTTCATTTCCAAGAGACTTGGAAAGATTCTAAAGGTGGTTGCATGGTGCAGGAGCACCAATCCTTTTTCATTCAAATTTGAGCAAGTTGGGTTTGTATAGGTTGTCTTAGGAGTTTTTGGTCTTAGAGTAAGTAAATAAGGTCTAATAGACAATGGGAATGTAATTGGAGGTCATTTTTGTAAAGCAAGGATGAAATGTTATCAATGATGCATAAATTGCAAGATATGTAATTAATGGTTTTGAAGAGTTTAGTGTGTCAAGTCTTAGGTTTTGGTGAATAAAGAATTTTGATATTATTTAAATATGGTTTGGAGTCATTCTAGAGGTTTTTAGAAAGTTTGGGGGTTAAATGTGCAAAATTGTAAAAATTGACAAATTTGTCAATATTGTAAAAGCAAAAAGGTAATTTTGGGGAACTCAATGGTCATGAGGGAATTTAAAAGTTAGTTGGTCAGTTGGAAGGAAGTAGTTGGTTGAAAAATGTTTAAATGCATGGCCTCAAACGATGTAAAAGGTTGTTGAACATTGGAGAAGGAGAATCAATACAAAATATCTATGTTTTTGGCAAATTTCTATGTTTTTTCATCAAAATCTGAACTTGCAGGTTCTTGTACATGACTGTACAACAGGTTTTTGTGCAAATTTTTTTTGAACTTGTTGTAGAACTTCCTTATTTATGTTATGAATCCATATTGGTGGTTGTTTAATAAGTTTGAGGAGGTCTAGTGTCTAATTCATATACCCGAGCCTGTAAGTGCAATTGAGTGGTTTTGAAGCCTTAAATATGAAGTAAGCCCATTCCAAAAATTGTGTTCACTGTGTCTCTATGGGATGGGAATGGAAATATTATTTTATGGTGGTAGTGAGTAGGAATTGATCTATTTGAGGGAAATTTGGGAAGAATAGTGTGACTATCCTAAAGAAAGTGATGAGTTAGGCTATGAAAAACATGGTTTTGAGGGAGAGTTCGATGAGATAGTGTGTGTGGAGGCTAAGAGTTGATTTGGTAAGTGAGGGAAATCAACTTCATGAATGTTAGAGGTGGTTCCAAGCTTGTAGGAATTTGGGAATACCAAGAACTAGTAAACCCTACCTTTAATGGTGGAAAATAAGGGTTTTGAAGAACAACGATGGGATGAAGTTGTATGGACTTAAAACCTAGTAAAAAGGTCTTTTTTGACTGGTTAAGAGGTATGAGTAGTTTTTCTAAGTCAGTGAAAAGTCTTGAGAGGACTTGCTTTGTAAAACAATCCTAATTGCTCTTATAGGATAACGTAGACGTAGGTTTTGGGAGAGTTGTCCAAAAGAAGTCCTATATGAAATTGTGATATGTTAAGGATGCCTAAAAGTGGTGTTTAAATGTGTCAAGAGATTGGTTATGGAGTGGTTCTTTGATAAGTGAAGTTGTGAAATCTAGGTCGGCATGCCTAATTGTGGAAGGCAAAGTTGTGTTGGAAAGGTGACTTGTGAGGGGTTTGAGAATCTTTTGTTGCTTGATTCTAACTTGAATTGTGTTGATTGTGAAGGAAACCACCTATCCCTACATCAATGAACCCCTCATTAGATCATATTCATCCCATAGGACAACCCTCTTGCAAGATTTATTTCTCCTTTGCAAAGATATCTCAAGGATTATCCTTAAATGAAATTGGAAAAGTGGGTATGCTCTATGTCCAAAACCATATGATAGCATCCAAACTACCTTTTCACCATTCCACTTCCTTAGATATATAGAGAATTATATAGGGAAGGAGAGAGGGAGAAGTAGAGAGAGAGAATGGTGAGATATAGAGTAGAGAGGGAAGGAGAGAGTGAGAGAGAAAGATGAGAG
>VDFB02047230.1:504050108-504078166 GCA_007258455.2 Sequoia sempervirens | reverse complement strand
TTTTATAATATGTACAAATTTATAGAGTAATTATCACTATATGCCTAATTTATAGAATTATGATCACAAATGAAGAATGGAAATAAAAATTAGAGGATAACACAAGATGAAGTTTTCACTTGGGTCAACACAATTTTGAAAAGATGACAAAATACTAAACATCATACCAAAGGAAACAATGAAATAGAGAAAACACATTTCCCTCCTCAATTTTGGGTCAATATTAAGGTTTTTGTGCCTTAATTCTTTACATCATCTTTAAAATATATTATGATAAAGATAAATACGAATGGGAAGAATTGTTAGACTTATAAAAGAATGACATATAATGTGGTATTCTTCTTATATTTGTACACTTGTGGGAGTGACACAAGTCCTCCAAGACAAACTAAAAAATACAAAAATATAAATAAGCCTTAATACTCAATACTCATCTTATAAATAATCAATGTCTCACAAACTAGGATTAAATCTATCATATGTTATTGAGCGATCTTGAGGATTTATATTACTGAATATGCAAGGATGAGGATGGAATCTATCATTATTATAGTGAATTCCTCAATTTGTGATGAATGGAAATTCCTTTTGGCATTGGTACATTGACTTTGTCATCCTTTTTATGATTTTGACATTTTTCAACCAATAGGTTGGTGTGTTTAAGTATTAGTGCATGTGGATACACTATCAATATTTCCTAGAAAGCTTAATATGGTGTTTCATAGTCATCTTGATAATGACAGGAGGTAGTTTCTTGTAAAATATTGTCATTGTCCTATGTGAAAATAAGTCCTTATCATTACCAAGTGTTATATTATATGGAAAGCCCCATCTTTTATAAAATTAGTGCATTTATGGTGGAAAGATGGAAGGGTGATTAATGAAAGGGGTCCATTGTGGACTATATAAGAATCACAATATGAATTTTATATAACAAGATCATATATCAACAATATATGAAAAATATTCTCAACATAGTCACAATCACATTATTCTCAACACAAGAATCACAATGACAATCATCATTATTCTCAACATAAGCATCATAGTCACAATCCTCATTATTCTCAATGCAAGCATCATAATAGATTTTAGTTTCATTGGATTGGGTTTTATATTTTAGTTTTTACTTGGTATAGGTATTTGTCATGGCTAGGTGATTGTTGGGGTTTCAATCGAAATAGTTTCTAGCAAGTAGGTTACAGCCAAAATGTTTCACCCAATTTTAATTTTTTTTTTTTAGGTGAAGCATATCTTGATTGAATAGATTTTTCTTGAAATGTGTCTCACCAAATATGTTATGACATGTACACTCCATGTTGGAACCACCTAGTTTTAGGTGAAATCTATTTATGTCGAATACATTTCTCCTAAAAAAAAATTTTAGAAACTATTTTGTTGGTTGAAAGTGTGACACAAGTTTGTAAGTTTTTACCCCTATATCAACTCAATAGAGATCATAGTAGTAGGTTAGTATTTGATCTGGGGATAGAATATGGGTTTAAAGCATACACCTATATACTACTATATTTTAATTATAGTACATTATGTTTAGTTGTGATTAAATCTTGTTAAAGATTACTTCTAGACACACCTTCTTAGATCTAGTTGAGCTCAAAGTAAAAGAGAGTTTATCAACGCTTAATAATTGGCTTGCTACCCCTCTCTCTTTATTGATGAGCATGTTTTTCTACCTTAAAGGAAATGACATTTCCCTACATTGATCCTAAGAAAAATCCATTTAGAAGTGTGAGTAGCAATTTTAGGATCCAAGAGTTCTATGGAGGAAAATGTTGTACACTAAACACCATATAAAATTCCTTATGATGTAATCTAAATGAGGTCATGTATACTAAGTGCATTCCTTGGTTTATATGTTGGAGCCATGCCTAAACAAAAGGAAATAGTAAGCCTTTTCATTATGATAAATAATCAATGTCTATTGTTATGGTAGCCTATATAGACATCTTTTGGTTCTTTATGTGCACCTATTATAAAGGTTGGATCCATGCCTATTGTCTAAAGGTCATTTGATAATTTGTTCACCATGCTTTTATAATGTTTCAATTCAAAATTAAGATTGTGTGGATACTTCTAGGAGATTTTCTCAATTGGAGTACATGAAGTGGATGAGTATTATATTGCTAATTGGTATTGAACTCCTTTCTTAATTTGAGTATGAAGTGGATGAGTATTATATTGCTAAATTGGTATTGAACTCCCAACCCCTAGTGCATTAAAAATGGATGATTAACATGTTGAGTTCTCAATGGTAGTGTAGTGTTATAAGCATTGGTATATTGATGGTTAGGCAATGTGATGATGTGTGTTGGGAATACCTGGTTAAGAATTGGTTGATTATAAACCTAATTAGACATTAAATATGAAAAATCTAGGATCTTATTTAACAATGGGGTATAATAATTTAAGCTATACTAAATTGAGCCCACTTGATTACACATTTCAAGGTATTTGAATGATGGCAACATTTAAAGAGTTCACAACCTTATAGAAAATAACTATTATTATACGTTGACAACATCTATGTATATTACTAACAAGAAGGCTACAATAATATCACTGATTGCATACACCACATTATAGATGTGAAGAGGAATATATATACAACATCTATATATGATAAACTTACTTTAATCTTATGTTAAGATTATATGTCAATCCACTCTTTTTACAATTTTTTTACAATTTACTATTAAAACCACACATAAATTAAAATTAGATTACCTCATTATTATGTATATCATAAAAAATCATCATTTCCCTTTGATCCTAGCATCAATAATGTGGAACTATGAACAAAGCAAAATAACAACTAAAGTAAACAAGATTGTTGTAAAAAATATAATAAATGAAGGCAGCATTAAATTCACTACAAAAGAAAGATTCCATCAAAATGAAAGACAAATCACTAAAACCAAATAAAGATAAGACAAAAAAAACCATTGTCTATCTAACCCCTAGAATGTACCTTTGACCGTATTTATTAAATAATTAAAAATCATAATACAACATATTTTTTTATTTTAAAGTAATTAATAAATATAATCACAGGTGCAGTCTAGAGGCAGGACTTTTACGCGTTTGTAATCATCTGCCTCCTTTGAACGTTTCAAAGTTTGTCTTCCGGTCAAAGTCACACGAGGCAGGACTTTTAATGCCTATTCAAAACGGCAAATTCTGATACCGTTTTTGTCATTTTCCCATAGTAGACGACAGACGACAAAATACTGTAGAGAAAGGGTGGGTGCGATTGAACTATAAATACCAGACAGAATACAAGCAGGTTGAACTACAAATACAAGATAAAAGAGAGGCTTTCAATTGCAAATAGATTGAACTCGGGCTTTCAATTGCACAAATGGCTTTCTCATTTGCAGAAGCACCGCCGATGACGATAGGATTATCACTGTTTGTTGTAGTTTTGTTGTGGTGGGTGTTAAAGAGAAGAAAGGTAGATGCAAAGAGATTGCCATTACCGCCCGGTCCATCACCATGGCCTGTGATAGGAAATCTTCATCAGCTGGGAGAGCTGCCCCACCGTTCTCTGGCAGAGCTCTCAAAGAAATATGGGGCGTTGATGTTTATGAGACTCGGCTATGTTCCCGCCCTCGTCGTCTCCTCTGCGCAAATGGCAAAGGAGATCTTGACAACACACGACTTGGCATTCGGAAACAGGCCAGCAACGGCGGCTGCAAAATACGTAGCATACGGGGAGATCGATCCAGGCTTGGCTCCATACGGCCCGTACTGGCGGCACATGCGCAAAATCAGCGTCATGCAATTGCTGAGTGCCAAGAGAGTCGACTCTTTCGCCGGCGTGCGAGAGGAGGAGGCATCTCTGGGCGTGCGTTCCATTTGGGACAAGAGTATGCACGGTACGGTCCCTGTCAACCTCACGGCAGCCATTTCCTCCATCATCTCCGGTATCATGTGGGGTATTCTGGCTGGCACCAACTCTGGCGGCTATTCAGAATTACTTGGCAGCGGCGATGAGCTTACCATGATGATCAACGAGGTCACCAGTATGGTGGGGGCTTTTAATGTTGGCGACTTTATTCCTTACGGAGAGTGGCTTGACCAGCTGAGAGGTATGAAGCGTCGAATGACAAGGGCCCACGACTTCTTTGATCGAGTGGTGGGGAAGATAATAGACCAGCATGTGGAGCGCAATGCGAAAGTGGATGCACAAAAAGAGCATGTCAAGGACTTGGTTGATGTACTTCTGGATATTGAGAAGGAAGAGGCTGAGGGGGAGAATGGCATCAAGGTCACCCGAGAGCACATCAAGGCAACTATTTTCGTATGTCCTTTACTCCCACTCTCATGCTTTTACTCTCTTTATGCTTCAATTCAATTACATTTATTCTTTTCAACTCACTCTTACTACTCATTTCTTGTAGGACATGTTCCTTGGCGGAATTGAAACAACGATTATTACATTAGAATGGGCGATGAGTGAAATGATCAGAAATCCTAAGATGGGCAAGAAGTTGCAAGAAGAAATTCAGTCCATAGTAGGCAAACATCGCATGGTAAAGGAGTGTGATCTAGCAAATATGGAATACTTACAGTGTGTTGTAAAGGAGACATTTCGATTATATCCTGCAGGACCTATAATGTTGCCCCACGAGTCTAGAGAAGCTTGTACTGTGGGTGGCTATCACATACCTAACAAAACAAGGCTTGTGGTCAATGTATGGGCAATAGGAAGAGATCCAACCATATGGGAAGATCCTTTGGTATTCAATCCTGAAAGGTTTATGAGTAAAAATCTAAATGGTAAAAGTCGAGACTTCAACATGCTCCCATTTGGCGCTTGGAAGGAGAGGTGGCTGTCCCGGTTTCTGCTCGCCACTCTAAAACACCTGAGCTCGCTCTCATTCAAACTCTGCACGTCTTTGAGGAAACCAGGAAGGTAATGAAGCGAGATCCACTACCATGCTTAGACGGTTATTAGAACTAGTATCCCTCGAAAAGTTAATCTTTTTGCAGTTCCCACCTTGAAAGTAGAATTGAGTCTCTAAAAATGTAATATCTACCCCAGTGCATCTCACCTCCAATTGTTATCTTCCATTTCCCTAGCCACTTTCCTATGTTATGCAATACATCTAGAGCATTTAATAGAAATAAAGATGTTGCTACATCCTTTCTTGGTAAGGATAGTAACGCCATCCTTATTTTCATAAAAGGGTTTGTTATAGTTTACTTTGAATCTTGAATTAAAATATATCTTTATTCAATTTTATCTTTTTGGATAAATTAATATGGCTCTCTAAATCTAATGAATTGTATTTAGAAGTCATGGACTTAAAAATATTCTATTGTAATGTCCTTACATAATCAAAATAAATATTGAAAAATTAGTTTAAAATTTTATAATAAGATTCAAGTTGCATTTAATAGAAATAAAGATGTTGCTACATCCTTTCTTGGTAAGGATAGTAACGCCATCCTTATTTTCATAAAAGGGTTTGTTATAGTTTACTTTGAATCTTGAATTAAAATATATCTTTATTCAATTTTATCTTTTTGGATAAATTAATACGGCTCTCTAAATCTAATGAATTGTATTTAGAAGTCATGGAATTTAAAATATTCTATTGTAATGTCCTTACATAATCAAAATAAATATTGGAAAATTAGTTTAAAATTTTATAATAAGATTCAAGTTGTATACATAATACAAAATTAATCTGCTTGTCTAATTCCAACTTTCCTATGTCATTCAATCCATCTAAATCATTTAATAGAAAGAAAGATCCCAATACATCATCCTTGTCTTTTTCCTAGATAAGGACACTAATAGCATCTTTATTTCTATAATAAGATTTTTATAATGTACATTAAATCGTTATTAAAATTTCTTTGTTTAATTTGATACTCGTCAGAAGTTGAATAAACCTCTCTAAATCTAATGAATTGGATTTAGATATCATGGTTTTAAAATATTCTATTATGATGCCTTTACCCAATCAAACTAAATATTGGAAAGCTAGTTTAAATTTCTCTAATAAAATTAAGGTCAAATGTAATATAAATTTGGGATTATATAAATAAATTAGCATCATTGCTTTAACCATGGCTTGTGGGGAGATTTTTGTATCATCTTTTGCAATTTGACTTTCTTATAATTACTCATTACTTTTTAAAATTAATATTGGTACATAAATTATTGTATTATAAGTAATTCTAAATTATAGTTCATAAAGATGTTATAATTATATCAACTAAATCTCCAAAGTTTAGTTTCATTATTTCTTGATGATATAAATAAGATTTAATTGATTTATCTTTAAAAAATTAATCGCTTCAGAAAAAACATCCAATCCTAATTATCTCCTCTTAAATACTAATTTGCTCCTATATTAATAAATTATTATTAATAAACCATTATATTATTTAAGCTAACACTATACCCATTTATAAACCATGAGTTGTGTTCATAAGATTGTGATTTAGGATAATGTTCCCCCTTAAGGTCAGGTATTATTATTTCACACAGTATGCACAGAGCAGTACGAAATGGGAAGGTTGTGTCAACCGAATATGGATCTTTAGTGAGTTGCAATTTGAATAAGGCACATTTCAATGAACCAAACCTTATAACGAGTAGCTGTTATTGTTTCCATTTAGTTTTGTAAGTACTCGCAATAACAATATGCTTAGCCAAAGGTATTAGCTACAAGTTGCATGTGCACTAGAAGAAACCGATATTTTTCTTATTTATTTGAAATTCGCTAGTGATAGATAAACCATCACCTCAATTTTGGGCGAATCTCTCCTCCTCACTGTCAATTCCATGGAAGGGCTATCCGGCCATCACATCTCTTCATGAGACCACGTTCATCTCAGGCTTCTTGTCAAATAAATCATAGCCCTTGTCTATGTTTTATCTTTGAAAATTGCATATGTAGGTATCGGCATTCTGTCAAACAGTTTTGGTCTATGCATTTGTATTTTGCATGGATGTCTATCTAATTGCTTGCGTATGGTTTTAGGTAAATTCACCGTTAATAAATTCATCTCCAATAAATCATTGTCAACAATATAATATCCTTGCTCATGCAAAAAAATCTGATCTGAGGCTACAAATCTGACTGTAAGCAAAATTTCGTAGGGACATCAACATCTTTAAAGCCTTGTAACAAACCATTTTGTCAGGAAGACTCATGGGAAAATGTTTTTTTTTTTTTTTCAAATTATGATTTTGATTTGAAGTTGTGACAAATTGGCTCTAGTTGTGATGTGAAACCCTTTCAATCCGAAGCAATCAATAGACAAAAGATAGAAATATAAAATAGTAGCATGCTTTATTAGTTAGCTGATTGTGGGCAGTAACAGAGTTGGAGAAAACCCACGGGGTAGCTCCGTTTACTCAAGACAAATGAAATCTTTGGGAGCACAACATTGATGATGAAAATTGAATGTATGAGGTAAATATGGAAACTCTTATCTACAATTGCAAGATATCAACTGCATTTTGGAAACTTAAAGTATTGTAGCTTTTAATGTCTAAGAAGTTTTGTTGTAGCTTTATATGAGATATAGTGCTAATAACTGAGACTTTGTGGAAGTTAAGTTCTATGTAGATATTTGAAGTGATGAATGTTTCAATTGATGCCATCATTCGAGGGTTGTGGGACTCTGTTGATTTCTTTTAAAATTTATATCAATCATATTGTTTTGTACTTCATAACATTGTCATGTTGTAGCAATTGACTGGAATATCGTAGAACCTTCATTTTTTTTAAATGTGGACTGGCTTCTTATCTATCTATAACTAAGGTTTGGAGGTGTGACTCATCATGCAATTTGCCACATCAGCACATCTATTGAGAAGTGTCTAAAATTTGACTTTTTAAAGATTCGATCAAAACTTAATCATGGGACCCCAGTAGTTGAACAAAAAAATACCATTTGTTGCTTGTAAAATATCATATTTTTATTTAAAATAAAATAAATATGCAACTAAATGGACCAAATACCAATTGGTAACCATAAATCTTTGATATCTCTAGCTTTTATATTCAACACATATGGAGCAATAGTTGAACTCAAAAAACTATTTGTTGTTATAAAAACAACACATAATTATTTAAAATATAACTTATATCAAACAAAAATGGACCAATAGTCGAACACTATTTTTTTAAAAAAATACTTCACATTTAATGGGAAAATACATGGTATTTATTGTGCTCACCTATAGGACAAACTATTAATATAAAATACTTCAATGCTTGTACATTGCTACACCAATAGTTGTACACATAAGAATAATATTTTTTCACTATGATAACAGTACTTGTTTAAATGAGTGTCTTATTTTATTAAATGAGCATTTTATTTTTTAAATGTCACACTTATATTAGATAGTTATGATATTTTATTTGAGAAAAAAAATACTTATTTCACTCTTTCATGAATGTATTTATGTTTTTTTTTTATATAACATTTAAAGGTTTTCATGTGTTCAAGTATGGGTCCACTTTTGATAAACATTTGGTTATTTTTTATTTACATTTGGACTATTTATTAACAATATATAGTATAAATATGTGGTAAGATTGGGTATTATAATCACAATTGACTACACAACTATTGGACCCTGCATGACTATTGGCCCCTCTCACCTAATTGTTAGTTGTGCATAGTCATAAGACTAGAAAAAGACAAGATAGAAGCTGCAAAGACTCATCAGCTAATAGACTAGTGCAAATTAAGTTGTTTATCTAAACTGCTATGTATTAGTATTGCAAGGGTTATTGAATCTTGGGAACAAAAAAAGTCAGTAAAATTGAATGATTATACTTTTAAGTTTGAGGATGTTTTGATTCACATTTGCTGTGAATAAGTTTTGTTATGCAGATTTTTTTAAGGTTGCATGTTTCAAACTTGTTTAGTGGGTCACATGGTTATCATCTTTATAAGATCAAGTATTTGTATTTCTTTTGTATTTGATTCTTGTAATTTTTGAAGGGGTTACTATGTAATCTTGTCCTTGTGTGGATTATACTCTACACATCATGAACATTGTGAGACTATAAATTGTATATTGATATCATTGTAGTGATAGGGAAAAATGAAAAATGCCACTTTAGCTTCTTGTTAAATTGGTAATCTTGTAAAGGAAAACATGTATGTGATCAACCTCGTTTTCTCACCAATAACCTGCTAGAGAGAAACTCTATCAACTTTTCTTTTCAAGTCTAGGGTAGCTAATGGTACTTCAAGCAAACTTTCCTTTCGATTCCCCATTTTCTAGTCTATGTCACCAAACCTTATCTTGAGCAACAAACCTTATTCAGTTAGTAATTTGAATGTTTAGAATTGTATAAAGCATTAGTATGGGATACTTCTATTAGTGTAAGTAACACAAAATTGATAAATTTCTTACTAGGATAACACATGAAGGAAATTATTTAATAATTCTTTTATATTTTAGTAAACTATGGAATAACAAAATAAGTACCAAATAATGCTAAAGGATATATAAAATTAAGATTGCAATTAATCTATGCATTTTGTGTACCATGAATCAATTGGAGACCTTATAGAAAGATAAATAAGTGTGATAGCAGTACTTTCATTATGCAAAATATCATTGAGATATGCAAAGATTGCGTTTTATTTGCTTATGAGAAATTTATGTCCAATAATATTGGAGATGAAATGTTATGTTGTTTACCTGACATATATATATATATATATATACACACACACATACATATATATATATATACATATATCTATATATATATATATACATATATATGTATATATATAGATATATGTATACATATATAGATATATGTATACATATATATATATATATATATATATATATACATATGTATATATGTATACATACATATATATACATATATATGCACTGGATTCGATATATGATCATTTTCTAGTATCTTTCTTATTGTGTTTGAAAATCATGATATCATTATATGTAGATATGTCATGCTTCACAATTCCATTATTCTAGCTGGATTTGCAATGCTAGTATTTCTCGTGTTGGGTTGGAATTCTTCTTTTAAGAAGAATTTCAGGGAAGTGTATCACATCGTGGTAGGGGTATGTGTAGGATCATGATGGGCCAAAAAGTGGCGATATGATGTTTAGAAACTACATTCAATTTGCTACAGATTCTATTCTTACATATTTTTGAAATAATGTAGATAACTTATTCAAATTTTTACGTCAAGTTTCCTAACTCTGATTTTTCTGGTTTTTTTGCCACTTAAGGGCTTGTTTTTTCCATGATGATCCTACACATACCCATTGGGTGGGAACGTGCTCCAACAATGTTCTCACCCTTGAAGTGGTCGAAGGAGTTAAATGTCAAGAAAATCTTATTAGGAAGGTCCATGTTATGAATCATTGTATAATCTTGTTCTCGATCATGTGATCTATTGGGAGGAATATGTTCCTATATGTTTGTCATGTTATTAGCATATGTACTCTAAACTTTATGAAATAATGTAATTTCTATGTCTCTTTTCTTGTTTATTGCACATGTGTCATGTCTTATGTTTTATTATGTGTAATATGTGTAAATTACTAATTAATATATAAATGGAGGCCGTTACATAGTAAATCCAAGAAACTATTCTCACCGTGGTTTTTTCCATCTTGGGTTTTCATGTATATATGGTGTTCAATTATATAAATTTGTGCTTAATTCTTAATTAGTAGTAGTGAAGATGCAAGTTGTATGATCTGATATTGTGAGTTGAAGTTCAGTGTTTTGAATTGATTAGATCTACTAATTCACCCCCCTCTCAATAGATTGTGTGCCCTTCACTCAACACCTAAAATTTGAAATGAGAAAATATATAGAAAATTTGAACTCATCCTCCAAATGTGAAAAAATGTGGAGCATTTCTCCAATCCTTCGTGACTGCAACAACATAGTCTTCACTTTGCTATCTCTGGAAACTTTTGTGGTAACTTCTATGTTCTAAAATCAAGAATATACGTGTATCAAACCTATCTCTATCTATATTCCAAACTGTAAGGCCATATCTTCAAATGTGGAGGAATGCAAAGCATTCTCCTAAGCTTCTTTAGTACAACTTCCTATGCCTTCAACTGCTTGAGAACCTTACATACTTTCTTTCATCAATTATTTACATCAAGATACAAAGAATACAAAATTCACACTTTCATAGACAAAAAATGTAACTCTTTTCATTAAAACCCAAAAACCATAACTTCTTCATATCAACATACATTTTCAACTGTCAACTTTCACCTATTCATGAGCAATAGAAGATATGGTATAACTATGTACAATATGCTCATGACCTTCATTTCCATGTCCTTCACTTCACAACACTTTTGATCAACACTCCTTTGAAATATTTCTTTTGAAATCTTTGATCACCACCTTCCACAATACTGCATTGTTGACATCAATGACAACACATGCAACAAAAGAGTCTCAAAATTGTTTGTAAGAAGCTCATCAACTTTTGTTGTCTACTCTCAAATGAACTTGTTCTAAATCTTAAAAGTATTTAATATTTTAAGGGATATTCATGTAATTCATTTCCATTTCCTCTTTCAACATCTCAAAATGGTCCATGGTAAATTTTTTCCTTTGGATAATGAAATCCAACCATCATTTGGTAATGCATCATCTATCTTATTAAAACAACTTCTATATAAAGAATGTAGAAAATCATACAATAAATACAACAATTTAGGTAATGCTATAATCCTCCAACTCTTTATGGTCAATGGTAATCACCATTACTCCTTGACCTTGAAAATGTCAAATCATGTACCATCTAGGTAAAATATCACCAAGACCAAAGCTTTTTGTTTGAAATATCAAAGTTGAGTCTTTTGTAGGAGGTAGATACCTATAATCTAATTCAAGGTGTATCATAAGGTGAAAATTTTATTGGAGCATACATTTATGTATATTATTCAACAATTAGAAAGTTTCTAAAACTTCCCTCTTTTGACAATAATAGAGCTAGGAGGATTTATACATCACTAGAACTAAATTTTGCATCTGTGACCTTTGTATGTAATAGTGGTTTTGAGTTTGTATCCCCGTGTGAACCAAAATTAGAAATAATCTCAAATAACTAACATCTTCCCTTGGAAGAAAATTTCAAAACCTCTAAAAAGAGATTAATTCCCTATAGAAATCAAGAAGCAACTATATCAATACCAATTTAAAGTTATGTTTTCTCTCTAAATGTCATCATGTTTATCTCTCTTCTTTTCCACTAATAGATTATTTGGCATCTATTTCCATATTGTTTAGATGAAAGATCATGGACTATTAGGATTGTCAGATTATAATAATAAACATGAAGTACAATATCAATAGGTAAGAGTAACCTAGCTCCACTTTGATTGAGTAGTTGTTACATTATAATAATAAACATGAGTTACAATTTTATTAATACCAATAGCTAAGATTAACCTTGCTCCACTTTGATTGATTAGTTGTTAGACTATAATAATAAACATGAATTATAATATTATAAATACCAATAGCTATGAGTAACCTAGCTCCACTTTGATTGAGTAGTTTAAAAATAGAGTTTACAAGCACTAAGGTGCATTGCTAATTAACTTATATAGAAAATTTAGAGAAGCCTTGCTAAGAATAATGTACAAGGATTTAAAAAATGCCAAATTAAGTGTTTAATATCTCTCAATTCATCCAATGGTTTAATGGGAAATGAAGGTGTGCTTGCACACTTCTCCTACATATCCTTATCTTGTAATTTCATACTAGGATGATTAGATTCAATCTTAACAATTGATTGAGTTAGAGTTTTGTTGTTCATAGTTACAATACAACTCTAATTTTCATTGAATTGGGTGCTCTCTTTTTCAACTCTTATTGAACTTTGCACTACTAGATCTTCTAGGGAACTTACAATTGGTTATTTTGATGATTAAGATTTTAGTCTTCTGTCACATGTCATCATAGGTTGCATTTAGATTGTTTCTCTATCATATTTTTTGTACTATCACCACATTTCATATGACATCATAATTGGTTTCACTTGTTGGTATTTTTAACTTTTTCAATATTTTAAATTTTCATCATAACTTCATGTAATTTTTATGCCTTGGCTTTTGTTGTACTTTTTTTTTGCATTACCACCTTATCAAGTTCCTGACTATACAACATTTTTTTTGTAACTATTGTGTCACATTGTGTAGTGCCCCTCATTTTGTTCTATGTTAGACTAGAAGTTGTTTTGTTTTAGATTGAGACATTATGACACTTTGTTTGATGTTGGACTCAATTCTTCGATGATAGTTTGATGATACTTCTATTACAGTTGGTGTTTTATGCTTATGTTATGACTAGTATATGGACTTAGTTGATTATGTGGATTAATCTTATTATGAGCATTATGCGATTATCTGGTGATTATTCTTATCTTGTTGTTAAGAAACAGATTGTTATGTGTTGATGTGGTTTCGTGTTTGATGTGTTTTTGCTGAAGGGGAATAGTGTCACATTGAACTCACTTGTGAGTGCCCTACGACACTGCAATTTTCCTTTCACGATGTGCATCACTATATGATTATGTATATGCTCGACTATTTTATTTGTTGTAGGTTGTAGGTACCAGGCATCAACTCCACTTGAATTGAAAGGACTGAGCGTTCCTTAAACCAAATGGAATTGTTGAGCGGAGGTAACACTTGGTCTCCTATTTCAGCCATCATCCTTGAAGAGGATGGGTATCCTATTTTTACACCCTATTAGTGTTGTCTGTATGGTTGGTTTGGTCTATCAGTGTTGTTGTGGTCTTGCTTGTTGAATTTGCTTTGTGATCAGGTATTGATTGGTATTTAGTTCATTTGATTTAAATTTGTTTGATAAATGTTTTGATTTATTGTCACATTAAAATAAAGTTATTAAAGTTAAAAAGGTATTTTTGATAAGTAAAAATAAATGCTTTTATATAATTATAGGTTATGATAAAATAAAATTATAATGTGAAGTTGAGTTAATAAATATAAAATATTAAAGGTGATTATTAAGCTTAAATAAATTAGAATATATTTAGTTGAATAAATATATAAATAAATATATAAATAACAGTCTAGTGAACAATAGATATAAAATAAAATAATTAAATAAAAGAAAGTTTGCATGCAACAACAAGCACTCAAGAGAAGTTAATCAAATTGGTAATTTTTCCAAAAGAAAAGTGGATTGGAATTAAATCTTGAAACAGTCTTGTTTGCTTCGAGTGAATATTGTCTTGTTTTGAAGACTTTCATCTTGTTTTTGGAAGGTTTTGAATTGGGATTCTGCATAAATTGTTTAGGGTTTTTGAAGAGTTTTAGAGATGCAAGCTAGGATTTGGGAGCTCAGCATCAAATCTTCACCCTATCAAGCGAGAGAAACTAGGTTCCATTATTTTTTCTCAATTCTAATTCTGTTTAGAAAATGAATATTTAATGATTGTGTTGTTTGAAGAAAAACATTTACTTGTTAAGTTCTGAGTTGTACAATTAGCAAATGCATAGTTTGAGAATTTTCAAAGCCCTTTTTGTTGTAAATTGATTTGTGAGTATCTTGAAGCCCCAATTCTTTTGGGTATTCTGTTATTTATTTATTCTTCCTCTATGTATTCCATTATCACTGTATTCTTTGAGAAGATACCCATTTGAAGTTTGTACATAAGAACACATGCACCCCTCTTTTCCTTTGAATTTTACATACTCATTTACCTTCTGCTTTCATTTTATCTCTGAAGTTTTCTCCCATGAGACTTATTGTCTTTGGTGCCTCCTGTCATACAGCTAAGTGCACCCTAATCTTGCAAAAGTCTTTGCCGCTACCTATATATGGATATATTCAGCTTAAAATGTGTATTGCATGTTTACTATGGTTTGTGTAATTATACATTTGATAGTTTAGATTTGTCTTCGTTCTTTTTATTTGTTCGATGTTGAAGGAGTAACATATCTTCTAATTCAGTTATGTTGATGAATACATTTGATAGATGGCATTCGATATGTTGAAGGGCATGCTTCCTATGCTTGACACCAGTTTGTGGAATGACGCACAGGCCAACCTACCCACAGGTTGAGCGCCCTCCTTTCTCTTCTCTATGAATTCACCTACATTTGATTTTTGTGAAATGTTGTATGCTGGAAAATTATATGTATTTGATTTATAATTGCATTCGATTCATATGTTTTATGTTGGATCGATGGTTTGTTATTGTATTTGAAGCCTCCCCTCTATTGTCATCAATTTGATTTCAATGAATATATTTTATGTTTTGGGCATTTGGTATTTTGGTGTTCAATGATTTTGTTGTATTCACTTTAAAATTTGGCCATTTGCTATTTTATGGTCAATGAATTCACTGGATATTCTTCTCTTGCTTTAAGTTTGAGCTACATGTTATTGGTCACTATATAAAGAACTTCTTCCTTATGTATGGTATCCAAATACTTGGTAATACATTTAATTTTGAAAGGCATATCTTATGTCTTATGTTTGTGCTTGTATTTCATTTGATGAGCTTACTTTATGTTGTAATTGATATTAATTTCATTGCCATTGGTTTTTTCAAAGTCAGAAATTCGATTTACAAGTTATGTGTTTGGCATTTCACTTTATATAATTCTCTGTATCCATAATTTGTTTGATATTTGATAATATGTAATTTGATATGCATATTAAATATTGTATATGCGATGCTAATTAGATCAATATCATTTGATGGTTATTTCTTTTGTCGATTTAAAATATATATGTTTATAAATATATATATTTATATTAGTTACCACACATTAATTTGATATATTACAATTGCAATATTATAAACATATATGTGTGTGTATTTATATATATATATATAGAAAAATGTATATATTTATATATAAATATATATATATATATATATACATGTGGATATATTATGATTTGAGTAAAAGATTATTTTTGCCTTGCACAATTGAGAAGGTAGTTAGTGAATTGGAAAAATTAAATAGAAATGAAAAGAAATTGATTTAAGTATATTTAGATAAATGAAGGTTTAATCAAATGAGTGAATTTAGTGGCTCAGTATGAGTAAAATGGAATGTGGAAATAATGTATTTTATGTTGTAGTAGTTGAGTGATTGCTTGTTTTATTATGTTGGTTATTGTAAAATGGGATGTTTTGGTGATCGATTAAAAGAGGGTGTCATGTAAATTTGTTAAGGTTGTTTTCCAAAGGCTTAAGGGGAATATTTGTGTATATAAGGTTCTTTTGTTGGTTTCACTTTGGGTGAAGTTTGGCAATGTTTTGTGTGTGTGCAAGAAGGTTCATGCCTTGCACTGTATATTGGTTCTTATGATTATGTTTAGTGTGCAAGATGGTAAATACCTTGCTTGTTGTAGGGTTTACGAGTTGCAAGTTGGGGGAGTGGCTCTCAATGGGGGTTGGAACCCAAACTGGTGTCCAGGAGAACCCATTGGAGAGTTTCTTAATCCAGTGATAACTTAATAATGAATTAGGGGGATGGGTAGTTCTTACCCATCCCCCATAATGGATGCCTCACCCATTCTTGTAGTGCTCATTTAGACTAAGGATGGGTCAAGAAGGTCTAGTTGGAAAGATCAACTTCCTCATCCTCATGAAAAGAATGTTGGTTCTGCATGTGTCACCCTATGGAGCCGACGTCTAGTGAGAGATTGTCAAGGTAACCATAGATGGGGGCTGACATCTAGTGAGAGAATATCAGGGTAACCCATGCTAGGACCATGCTATGACACTCTTCTCTATTATATTCTAGCATTCCCTAGCTGTTGTTCTCCTTTTTTTGCTTTTGTGCCTCTAGAAGTGATGTTTGTGTCAAGTATAGCCCCTATTTATGTTAGCCTGTTGTCTTCTTGATTGACTATTTGTGGTGGGACCTTGTGTTATCTCCTAGCATGGGGGGTGGACCTCAGGGTTCCATATTCTCGGGAGGTTGGTGTTTTTCCCTCCATTGGGTTTCCTTACTGCTTGTTCATGTGCATGGAGGTGAACCTTTCCTAGCGTATTTTAGTTCATGCTCCTATTCGAGGAGGCAACCTATATGTATATGCATAGTCAGTTGTACCTCTTATTGTACTATAGATGTATATTCTTCCCAATTGATCTTAGGGGAGCATTGTTGTAAACCTTGTAATGTTATAGTAGACAGTGATGTACTCTCTTGTAATGGAAAATGTTAATGATGTATCTTGCATATGTTGGATATTTATAAATGATCTTTAATGTTGTTACCCGATGTCATGCAATGGAAATGCTTAATGTAGAATCAAATACTATGGTCATTTAAAATGAACTTAACTTGTTTGAAAAGTCATGGTATCTTTATAGTTAAAGAAATGATTATAGTTTCGTTTAATGGATATGTTAGTAGCATAGTCATGGAACCTTATAGGACTTATATTAGATTTAATGTTATCTTATGTTATGCAATCTATTGTGTATTTCATTTTTTTTTTTTTAAATTGTTTTGTTATTTAGTCTTGTGAAATGTTGTCCTTTGGGGTTTCATGGTGAGGCGTTACACATGGTATCAAAGCCCAAGTTCTAACACTAGGTACTATGGTTTAATAGGATCCCATTATGTTGTCTTAGTGCTTCGACTCTAAAGATTATGTTCCCTCTTGTTATCCTCACCTAACAACCTAAGACTTGTCCTTTGGTGGTGTCTGTGTAGGAGGATGCCTAGAGGTCGAGGTAGAGGTTGAGGTCAGGGACATGGTAGAGGTCATGGTGGTGACTATGGGGCCAACCACCAAAACACCCCATCTCATAGTTCCCACAAAATTGATTGTGAGGAACAACAGAGTTGTCAGAATGATCAGGAAAGCAGGGGTCAGAATCTTGTTCAGCTAGAGTTAGAGGGAGCTCAGTTGCATCATTTTCTTGAGGAGGTCCTTTACCATCTAGGTCCTAGACAATAGGGTGATCAACAGGTGGATAGGGAGAGAGAAAGGTCTCCTAGGAGGAGAGATGTCATAGTAGAGCAAGAGACAATTTTAGTAGGACATATGAGGGATCTTTTGAGGGCAGGCCCTCCCACCTTCGATGGTTCTAGTGGTGGTTTGGAGGAAAATACATGGTTGATAGATCTGAACAAGAGTTTTTCCATGCATCCATATGGTAGTAACAACAAGGCAAGATGCACCATCATGCACCTTAGGGGTTTTGCTTCTACATGGTGGCAATTGGAGGAACAAAAATTACATCTAGATATTGGTTCAGTCTCTTGGGAGATGTTCCTAGAGAGGTTCAGAGCTCATTTTTTGTTAGACCACTGGAGGTAGCATCGCGCTGATGAGTTTCATAAGTTGAGACAGATGGCTATGTCTATGGAGTAGTATGAGCACAGGTTATTTGAGCTTAAGTAATATGTAGGTACTGGGGATGATGAGGCCATGTTGGTTCAACACTTCATTAGGGGTTTGAATGCCTATATCAGTGGGGGAGTTCATGTTTTTGGTTCAACACTTCATTAGGGGTTTGAATGCCTATATCAGTGGTAGTAGAGAAGGCTCAAATAGTAGAGGAGAATCTGACCATGGCATTAGGAGGAAAAATAGGTGTGTAGATTGATAGTGCACCTCCAGTAGGCTTTGGGTCTCAAGGTGGTCAGTCTTAGACAACGGGTTCCTTCTGGAGCCATCATGCACCCATTAAGGGTGAGCAGTAGCAGCAACATTCCCAATTGAAACCTAAAAAATTTTAGTCTCAACAAGGTAGTAGGTTTTGTTCTAGGAATAATCGAAGTTGGAAATGAAACAAATGTAAGTGTCCTAATCAACCGGCTTAGAGCACATAGTCTATAGTTAGTAGAGGTAGGGTGCTGTCATAATAGTGGTTTACAATTCCTGAGGGGAACGAATTTTAGCTGAAATCACATATTTTTAGAAAATATAATGATTTAAGCCTTAAAAAGTTCCATTTTAAGGATTCCAATTGAAGAGGGTTTGATCAAATCACCTTAGATCAAACCCCTTGGATAGAACCTCTAGTTTTAAACCATACCTATAAATGCGTCTCCTTTACACCTATCAAAATGCTGATAAAAAATCACTTTTGATTTAGATTTTGGGGATCAAATGAATTCATTTAAAATTTATTTCAAATGATTATGGTATTCCTTAGAACAATCTATCCAATGAATATAATTTTAATATGTTTTGGTTTTGTTATGTATTTGTTTTTTAAGTTTTATTAAACATAGGTTTTTCATCGAAAATGAATTTCTTTGTTCTTCACATGTGAAAAACAGAAGATTATCAAAAAAAATTGAAAAATATGAGTGCACCAGATATTGAAGTCCTTGATCCAACAAAAAAATTAAATTAAATTTTGACATATACAAAAAAAGTTACCGCTACAATACTATGGTCCGAATTGTAATTATTGACTTTGAAACTTGATTAAGGAAAAAATATTCAATAAAAAACTATCTAACCAAGTGGAAGCACTAGATATCAGAGTTACAAATCTAAATTTGAAAGAATTAGAATTTTATCCTTCATGGAAAAAATTATGCATTATAATGGTGCATCACTTTAAAAAATGTTGTTTTCTAAAAAAAATATTTGGAGATGGAAAAAGAAGTGCAATTTGATTCCAAAAATTTTGAAAAAAATATTTTTAGAATCTAAAGACAAAATTTGATGAGACTCTAGTTTGCACCATCTTCAAATTCCTCACAGTTTAGCCACTATAGGTGCCCGAATGTGAAAATTTAGTTAAAAATAATAATTTCAGTGTCCAGTTTGGCCAAAAATTGTAAACCACTATTATGGGATCACCCGGTAGTTTCCAATAGTCTAGTGCACCCTCAGGTGGTAGGGGGTATGGCAGAGGTACATGATGTTTTTCTTGTAGCCAGCAAGGCCATATATCCAAATAGTGTCCTTAGAAGAGCACATAAGGATTCATTCAGAGGCTAGTAACTTTAGAGCCAATAGTGGGTGATGCAGGAAGGTCTCACAAAGTGTTTGCAGTAGTTGATAATCACCAGGTAGAGCATCAGGGCACAATTGTGGAGACTACAGGTGTGTTGCAAGGTATTGGTGTTTCTATCATTTTTGAATCTAGAGCTTTTGATTCATTTATTTCCCCTTCTTTAGTGGTGTGACATGGACTGGTGGTAGCAAAGTAGGATGATAGGTGGCATGTTGAGTTGGCCTCCAGAGCTAAAGTAGTGATAGAATCCCTTGTGCATGGATGTGGATTGAGGATTGGTTCACTCTTTACCACAGTGGATCTTTGCATTATACCCTTAGGATCTTATGATATAGTGTTGGGTATGGATTGGTTGGATGCTCATCGAGCAGTGATAGATTATCGATGTAAGTTAGTGTAGTGTGTGGATGATTCAAGTAGTGAGGTAGAGGTAGTTGCCATTCAAAGACCCATCTCCTTGCGTATGATTTCTGCTATGCAATTGAGGAGATGTATGTGTCAGGGTTTCCAATTGTTTGTCGTGACAGTTAATGATTTAGAGTTAGGGGAGAGTCAAGAGGTGTCCCTTGATTGTCATCCTATCCTTAGGTAGTATGCAGATTCCTTTCCCAATGAGATTTTGGAGATGCCACCTAAGTGTGACATCAATTTTAGGATAGACCTTGTTCCCGGAGCAGAGCCTATTTCTCGAGCTTCGTATTGGATGACCACTCACGAGCTTAAGGAGCTTCGGTTACAATTAGAGGAGTTGTTGGCTAAGGGGTTCATTCATCCTACTATCTCTCCTTGGGGAGCACTGGTCATTTTTGTGAAGAAGGACATATCCCTTTGGTTGTGTATTGACTATCGGCAGTTGAATAAGGTGATGATGAAGAACATATATCCCTTGCCAAGGATTGATGACCTCTTTGATCAAATCAAGGGATCCAAGATGTTTTCAAAGATTGACCTAAAGTCAGGGTATCATTAGTTGCATATCTTTGAGGCAGACATTCATAAGACTACATTTCACACTCACTATGGGCACTATGAGTTCATTGTGGTGCCATTCGAGTTGACGAATGCACCATCTGTATTCATGAGCCTGATGAATGGAATGTTCTGCACCTATCTTGATAGATTTTTCCTTGTGTTCCTGGATGAAATTTTGATTTATTCGAGGACTATGGAGGAGCATGAGGAGAATTTACGACAGGTATTGCATTATCTGAGGGAGAATCAACTATATGCAAATTTGGAAAAGTGTGAACTCTTTCAGAAAAAAGGTGAGATATTTGGGTCATGTCATTTTAGGAGAGGGTATTATCATGGATCCTTCGAAGATCCAAGCCATCATAGATTGGCCCACACCCACTAATTTTGTTGAGGTTCACAGTTTTATGGGTTTAACAGGTTCTTATCAATAGTTTGCGCAAGGTTTTTGAGGATAGCTCATCCTATCACTTCTCTTCAGAGAAAAGGGAAGAAGTTCATTTGGTTAGAGTAGTGTCAGGCAGCCTTTTAGACTCTCAAGGAGAGTTTGACTAGTGCACCTATCTTGGAAGTTCCTAATCCCACTAGAGACTTTGTGGTGTGTAGAAATGCATCTTTGGAGGGTCTTGGAGTAGTCTTGATGTAGGATGGTCGTGTGATAGCCTATGAGTCTCGTAAACTCAAAGATCATGAGTTAAACTATCCTACGCATGACTTGGAGTTAGCCGTCGTTGTTCATGCCTTGGTGAGATGGAGACATTTTCAATTGGGGCATCGGTTTGAGTTGCATAGTGATCACCACAGTTTATAGTATATATTCACATAGCAAAACCTAAATGCTAGGTAGAGGTGGTGGATGGAGTTCCTATGTGAGTATGATTTTGAGGTGAAGTTTATCTAGGGTAAGCAGAATGTTGTGGCAGATGCTCTTAGTCGACGGAGACATGAGATTTCAGTAGTGACTCTTGGAGTAGATTTGAGGAGTCAGATCCTTGCAACACTTCCTACAGAGTTGGTATTAGGAGGGTAGATTTGAAGGTTAGGGTATGTGCAGGATCATGATGGGCCAAAAAATGGCAATATGATGGGTATGTGGCTGATGACTTTTTTACCCAAAAATTGATGAAACGAAAAGGGTTTTTAAAGGAGATTCTCAACTTTCCACCAATATAAATTATGATTTACTTAATCTATTAGTAATTATTATTCATTTTCTATTCAAATTAATACTAAATTCCTCGATTGATAGACCTGATTGAAAAACATCTATAGCTTAAGGTAGCACGCTTTTTGAATCCAAAACATCGTCACATTTTATGCTTTTGTATACTATAGGATTAAAAAATAAAATTGAATTTCATGAAGTTTTGACCAAGTTAAGGTGGTCGACATACAAGTATTTTATATTTTTTAAGGTTGTAATAAAAAATTCATAATTAATTATTTACCTAGAAAAAATTACAAAAAATATGTATCACATTGGGGCATGAGTCCTCTACTTATATCTAAAATATTATAAAAAATATTATCATTTTATTGTTTTAGGTGGTCAACAGACACTACTTCTTACTTTTTCCCTAAAATTTAAGTACTCATGCATTTGAAATTTCAAATTTCTTCACCAAATAGATTTTTTTTTTAAAACAAACCTAGTAGTTTAGAAACTACATTCAATTTGCTACAAATTCTATTCTTACATATTTTTGATATAATATAGATAACTTATTCAAATTTTTACGTCAAGTTGCCTAACTCTGATTTTTTTGATTTTTTTGCCACTTAAGGGCCTGCTTTTTCCATGATGATCCTACACATACCCGTTGTTCTCTTGAGTTGGATGGTCTCTTGCGACACCTGGGTCACATTTATGTTCCTTCTTTAGGGGGTCTTCATACCCTAATTATGTCAGAGGCACATCGGGCACCCTATTCAGCTCATCCAGGTGTCAAGAAGATGCATGCAGACCTCCATCAGTTGTACTTTTCGGCCGGAATGAAGAGGGATATTGCATATTTTGTCTCGAGGTGTTTGGAATGTCAGAGGGTTAAAGCAAAGCACTAGCACCCCATAGTTCTTTTGTAGCCACATCTTGTTCCAGAATGGAAATGGGACATCATTTCAATGGATTTTATAGTCATCTTGATAGTGTCTTCTCATCATCATGACGCCATCATGGTCGTTGTGGACAGGTTGACTAAAGTGGCACACTTTTCTCTAGTTTGGTCTTCATATAATGCTTCTTCAGTGGCCAGGATTTTCATGGAGGATATAGTTAGGTTGCATAGGATTCCTCATAGGATTATCTCTGATAGAGATCCATTGTTCACTTTAGCTCTCTGGACGTCCTTGTAGCATGCATTGGGGACTCAGTTGAACTTCAATTCTGCTTACCATCTGGAGACTGATGGGAAGATTGAGAGAGTTAATTAGGTTCTTGAGGATATTATTAGGATGTATCTCATGGATCAAAAGTATCATTGGGAGGATTACCTATACTTGGTGGAGTTTGCATACAATAATGGGTATCACAGTTCTATTGGTATTCCTCCTTTTCAAGCCTTGTATGGTCATCCTTGTCGAACCCCACTGAGTCGGGATCAACTTGAGGATAGAGCCCTCTTAAGACCGGAGATGCTTCAAGAGATGGAGCAATAGGTTGTTCATATTAGAGAGCACTTGGTAGCAGCGCAAGACAGGCCTCTAAGAAGTATGCAGATGCTCATAGGGTTGATCGTCATTTTTTGGTTGGAGATCGGGTATTCTTGTGGGTGTGTTCGTGAAAGAGTCTGATCCGTTATGGAAAAGGCTCTAAGCTCGCACCAGGTTTTGTTGGTCCATTCGAGGTATTGGAGAGGATTGGTGCTATTGTGTACCATCTTGCTTTGCCACCCAATCTATCGTGCATCCACGATGTATTTCAAATTTCAATTCTCAGGCCATATTATCCATATTTTTCTCATGTTCTTGACTAGAATTTACAGGTAGAGGATGGGCAGATGGCTCTAGAGCCCATGGGAATTTTTCAGCACAAGAGACTTTCCCTTAGAGGTCAAGACGATGATTAGGTGAGGGTCTAGTGGGATCCTAATGATAAGGCTTCAACTACCTGGGAGAATGCATCTTGGATGTGAGAGTTATACCCTTAATTGTTTTCAATCTTCCAGGAGTAAGCCTGATTCTAGGGGTGAGGATGTAGTGCCCCTCATTTTGTTCTCTATTAGACTCGTAGTTGTTTTGTTTTGGCTTGACACATTATGACACTTTGTTTGATGTTGGACTCACTTCTTTGATGATAGTTTGATGATACTTCTATTTCTGGTGTTTTATGCTTATGTTATGACTAGTATATGGACTTAGTTGATTATGTGGATTAATCTTATTATGAGCATTATGCGATTATCTGGTGATTGTTCTTATCTTTTTGTTAAGCAACTAATTGTTATGTGTTGATGTAGTTTCATGTTTTATGTGTTTTTGCTGAAGAGGAACAGTGTCGCATTGAACTCACTTGTGAGTGCCCTATGACACTGCAATTTTCCTTTCACGGTGTGCATGACTGTATGATTATGTATATGCTCAACTATTTTGTTTGCTGCAGGTTGCAGGTACCAGGCATCGACTCCACCTAAATTGACAGGTCTGAGTGTGCCTTAAACCCAATGGAATTGTTGAGTGGAGGTAACACTTGGTCCCCTATTTCAGCCATCCTTGAAGAGGATGAGTATCCTATTTTTACAACCTATCAATGTTGTCCATATGGTTGGTTTGGTCTATCAGTGTTGTTGTGGTCTTGCTTGCTGACTTTGCTTTGTGATCAGGTATTGATTGGTATTTCATTCATTTGATTTAAATTTGTTTGATAAGTGTTTATAATTTATTATCACATTAAAATAAAGTTATTAAAGTTAAAAATGTATTTTTGATAAGTAAAAATAAATGCTTTTATATAATTATAGGTTATGATAAAATAAAATTATAATGTAAAGTTGAGTTAATAAGTATAAAATATTAAAGGTGATTATTAAGTTTAAATAAATTAGAATATATTTAGTTGAATAAATATAAAAAATAAATATATAAATAATGGTAGTGAATAATAGATATAAAATAAAATAATTAAATAAAAGAAAGTTTGCATGCAGCAATGTGCACTCAAGAGTAGTTAATAAAATTGGTTATTTTTCCAAAAGAAAATGGGATTGGAATGAAATCTTGAAATGGTCTTGTTTGCTTTCGGTGAATATTTTCTTGTTTTTGGGAGGTTTTGAATTGGTATTCTATAGAGATTGTTTTGGGTTTTTGAAGAGTTTGGGAGCTGCAAACTAGGATTTGGGAGCTCAGCATCAAATCTTCACCCTGTTAAGAGAGAGAAACCAAGTTCCATTATTTTTTCTCAATTCTAATTTTATTTAGAAAATGAATATTGAATGATTATTTCATTTGAAGAAAAACATTTACTTGTTAAGTTCTGAGTTGTACAATTAGCAAATGCATCGTCTAAGAATTTTTGAAGCCCTTTTCACTATAAATTGATTTGTGCATATCTTGAAGCCCCAATTCTTTTGGCTATTCTGTGAATTCTTTATTCTTCCTCTATGCGTTTTGTTATCACCGTGTTCTTTGAGATGATACCCATTTGAAGTCTACAGTCAAGAACACGTGTGCCCCTTTTTTCCTTTGAATCTTACATTCTCATTTACCTTATGCTTTCATTTTATCTTTGAAGTTTTCGCCCATGAGACTTATTATCTTTGGCGCCTCCTTTCATACAACTAAGTGTATCCTAATCTTGCAAAATTCTCTGCTACTACCTCTAGAGGGATATATTTAGCTTAAAATGCATATTGCATGTTTATTATGATTTGTGTAATACATTTGATAGTTTAGATTTGTCTCCGTGCTTTTTATTTGTTTCATGGTGAAGGAGTAACACATCTTCTGAGTCAGTTATGTTGATGAATACATATTATAGATGGCATTCAATATGTTGAAGCACATGCTTCCTATGCTTGGTGTCAGTCTGTGGAATGGCGCATAGACCAGCCTACCCACAGGCCAAGCACCCTCCTTTCTCTTCTCTGTGAACTTTCCTACATTTGGTTTTTGTGAAATGTTGTATGCTAGGAAAATTATATGTATTTGATTTATAATTGCATTCGATTCCTATGTTTATGTTGGATCAATGGTTTTTTATTGCATTTGACACCTCCCCTCTATTGTCATCTATTTAATTTCAGTGAATATATTTAGTGTTTTGGGCATTCGTTATTTTGGTGTTCAAAGCTTTTGTTGCATTTGCTTTAAAATTTGGGAATTTTTTATTTTATGGTCAACGAATTCGTTGGATATTCTTGGCTTGCTTTAAGTTTGAGCTGCATTTTATTGGTCACTGTATAAGGTGCTTCTTCCCTGTGTATGGTATCCAAATACTTGGTATTACACTTAATTTTGAAAGGCATATCATATGCCTTATATTTGTGATTGTATTTCATTTGATGAGCTTGCTTTATGCTATAATCAATATTAATTGCATTTCCATTGGTTTTGTCAAAGTCAGAAATTTGATTTACAAGTTATGTGTTTGACATTTCACTTTATATAATTTGATGCATCTATAATTTGTTTGATATTCGATAATATATTTAATTCAATAAGCATATAAAATATTGTATATTCTATGCTAATTAGATCGATATCATTTGATGGTTATTTCTTCTATCAATTTAAAATATATATGTTTTTATATATATATATATAGAAATATGTATAGAAATATGTATATATATATATATATACATGTGGATATATTATGATTTGAGTAAAAGATTATTTTTGTCTTGTAGTCAATTGAGAAGGTAGTGAGTGAATTGGAAAAATTAAATAGAAATGAAAAGAAATTGATTTAAGTATATTTAGATAAATGAAGGTTTACTCAAATGAGTGAATTTAATGGCTAAGTATGAGTAAAATAGAATAAGGAAATAATATATTTTATGTTGTAGTAATTGAGTGATTGCTTGTTTTATTATGTTGGTTATTGTAAAATGGGATGTTTTAGTGATCGATTAAAAGAGGGTATCATTGTGCAAATTTGTTAAGGTTGTTTTCCAGAGGCTTAAGGGGAATATTTGTGTATATAAGGTTCTTTTGTTGGTTTCACTTTGGGTGAATTTTGACAATGTTTTGTGTGTGTGCAAGAAGGTTCATGCCTTGCATTGTATATTGATTCTTATGATTATGTTTAGTGTGCAAGATGGTAAATACTTTGTGATGACTCCAAATAATGACTCATTTTTGTTAGGATTTATCATATGTTTGTTATTGTTACTATGGGGTTTTAGCACCTAGTTACTAATACTTTCTATGTTATTTCCATAAACTTATGAACTTTGGAAATGAACTTATCCCTGTAACCTTTGATGGTATTAACCTGCTATGTGATATATCCATATTAATTTTACATGTGATTAAATGAATTTTATTCTAAAGTGATTATCAATGTACAATTGTCTTGTGCACACTAATGTCATAATGCAGGTTCAGATCAAGATGCAGATATAAATGAAGCTTGCAAGGTGGAAGAAGTTCATGCTAGCTGCCAGTTGCTGAAGGATTCAGAAAGAGAGAATAAAGAGGTCAATGGTCCAAAACTTCCAACTCGTGTGGAAGTTATAACTAAACTTTAAATGACCATGTCTATTAGTTGAGTAGATTTAGGAGGTTTTTCTATGCTGGATCCTTGTTGAGGCAAGTTTGGTTTGACTAAATCTCGTGCATGCATAACCTCCTTCTTCTCTTTCATGCTTTCAATAAATGGCATCATCCTAGTCTGTTGGAGTTGATTACCCTATTAGTTAGAGCTAGTTAGAAGCTTCCCTTCTATAAATAATGATCAGATGTTCCTTTTCACAAGATTGGATGTTCTGATATTGTACTTCCATTTTTAGTTTCAAGGAATATAGTCATGTTGTTATGATGTAACAATGTTTTCAATGAATAAAATGATACTCTAATTTGTTGCATCTAAGTTAGTTTTGGGAAGACTCATTCAAGGGGGCCCACTTGGTGAGAATTCCATCCATT
>VDFB02047230.1:504008095-504050008 GCA_007258455.2 Sequoia sempervirens | reverse complement strand
TAAGAAGTTCAGATCAAAAATTGTGAGTCCTAGAGGTCAACCCCTAACTCATAGGGTTAGTGGAGATGAGGGGGTTATTAAATTCACTCCTAAAGCCTCAACTTCTAGAGAAATTCCTAGCACAAAACCTCCTGCAGTAGAATTTGCAGTAGAAACTAGTTCCTTTGAATCCGAGCATGCGGATGAAGATAGTTCATCTTCAGACCCCAATTTTGATGCTTCCCCTAAAACCATAGTTTGCACTAGGGATGCTATTTGAAAGGAGGAAGAAAAAATGAGAAAAGAAGAAATTAGCAAAGGGAAGGCTAAGAAGAAAAAACTAAAAAAGGTAAATCCTAGCCCTAGGAAGCGGAAAACTAAAGAAATTGAGCATCCTACAACCGCTGGGAAAAATAAAAGTCCTCCAAGGAAATCAAAATTGGCTTAGTCTTCTTTTGGTGTGCCTACAAGAAGGAGCCATAGACTTAGAGGGAAACTTGTAAAGGAGGCAAAAGCTCCTAAGGGGTGGGAAAACATAGGATTGGTAGAAATCGTTGTTGTTGCAGATCGAGTTGAACATCAAGAACCAGTGCAGGGGAAGATCCTAGTAGGAAAGTACAAACCTCCTACTTTTTCATGGGCATCAGTAGCCCTATATTTATGGAAAGAAATACAGGAGAAAGAAGAAGAATGGAATAGAGAAAAACTCAGGCTATAGGAAGAGATCAATAAGAAAAATGAAGAAATTGAGGAGAAAAATGCAAAGATTACTACATTAAAAGATAAGGTAAACAATGTGGTGACTCTAGTACCAAAAATTATGGAATGAAGGACTCCCCAAGGGTATATGCATTACATTTAAGGGAGCGTAATCTCTCTTTTAAGTTGTCAAGGGTCATATCCGGTCTAAACTCTTCCATTGAAACCTCACAAGAATTTTTCCAAGCTTACCAATCCTCTCCTACTGAAAGTAAGAATTTACTGTGTGAGTTGTATTTGCACAACTATGTTGTTCCCAATGACCATGAATGAAATCCATTGTTATATATTGGGGATGTTCACTTGAGTGCATTACTATCATAGATTCAAAATGAAATCAGTTGGGGGAAACAATTCAAAATATACAGAGAAAAAGAGCTCCATAACCCCCATCTCTAAGAATTGAATCAAGCAATCCTGTAGATATCTTCTACACATGGCACATACTTCTTTACAATCCAGAGTAAAAAAAAGAGGATCATGCCTTCTAGGGAGGAAGCATACCTAGAATATGAACAAGTAGCCGCCACTACAGGAAGGACAGTATTGGGATATTTATCATAGAGATGGAATGACTTGCCAGATCAATTAAAATAGGCTGAACCTCATTCCCTGCAAAATTATTACACAACTTGCAAATGAAGCATCAGGTATATACATGTCTTGGGAGGATGAAGTAGCACTATTGGCTCCCATTAATATTTCAGCCACTTATTTTTTTGTGGCTAGTACCAGACCAAATAACCTATTAGTACGATGTAGATGTAGAGAGGCCAAGGTGGGGTAGACTGGAAAGCAAGAAGGGGTTCTATTGGGATCCAAATTCAGAAACTGCAGGGACTAATCAAGGGTAGATAGAAACTGGTGATTTCAGGGCTTTGGTGAGGCAAAGGAATCGAGTTCCCTCTCCTAGAGGACCGACAGATCATTAGGTTGGGGGGAGATGATGAGTTCAAATAATGACTCATTTTTGTTAGGATTTATCATATGTTTGTTATTGTTACTATGGGGTTTTAGCACCTGGTTATTAATACTTTCTATGTTATTTCCTTAAACTTATGAGCTTTGGACATGAACTTATCCCTATAACCTTTGATGTTATTAACCTGCTATGTGATATATTTATATTAATTTTACATGTGATTGAATGAATGTTATTCTAAGGTGGTTATCAATATACAATTGTCTTGTGCACACTAATGTCATAATATAGGTTCAGATCAAGATGCAGATATAAATGAAGCTTGCAACATGGAAGAAGTTCATGCCAGCTACTGGTTGTTGAAGGAGTAAAAAAGAGATGGACAATAAAGAGGTCAATGGTCAGGAACTTCTAGCTTGTGTGGAAGTTATAACTGAACTTTAAATGACCATGTCTATTAGTTGAGTAGATTTAGGAGGTATTGCTATGTTGGATCCTTGTTGAGGCAATTATGGTTTGACTAAATCTTGTGCATGCATAACCTCCTTCCTCTTTTTCATGCTTTCAATAAATGGCGCCCTCCTAGTTTGTTGGAGTTGACTGTCCTATTAGTTAGAGTTAGTTAGAAGCTTTCCTTCTATAAATAATGATCAGATGTTCCTCTTCACAAGGTTGGACTTTCTAATATTGTACTTTCATTTTTAGTTTCAAGGAATATAGTCATGTTGCTATTATGATGTAACAATGTTTTCAATGAACAAAATGATACTCTAATTTGTTGCATCTGAGTTAGTTTTGGGAAGACTCATTCAAGGGGGTCCACTTGGTGAGAATTTCATCCATTCAATTTAGTAGTTATTTTTTTGTTCAACAATTAGTTACGGTCTTAGCAATTGTCTGTTCCTGAAACCATTGGAACTTTTTTTTGTGTCTATTCCTATAGCCAAGGTAGAAAGAGTAACTTCATGTCTATTTGCTGAGACTTTTGTTTCTGTCATTCATTTCATTTCAGTTTAGTTGTTGATTTATGCTCAGTACTTATGCTAATTCCTTTCTAGCATTTTACTTTCGATATTATTTCATCTCTAGTTATAGGATAGGGATGACTACAATTGAGTCCTAGTGCACAGACAATGCTAACCCATTTCAAGTTCACGTCCCTGGGTTGATACTTAAATGAACCTTCCTAATGAGCAAGATAACTACTTAGTGCAAATATTTAATCTCTAAGGTGTAGCTTTAAGGGCTTAGTTATTGAACCATTAGAGGAGGCCAACACCTTGCTTGTTGTAGGGCATACTAGTTGTAAGTTGGGAGAGTGGCTCTCAATGGGGGCCGGAACTCAAAGTGGTTTCCAAGACAACCCATTGGAAAGTTTCTTAATCTAGTGATAACTTAATAATGAATTAGAGGGATGGGTAGTTCTTACATTAAACAAGATAATGGATGCCTCACCCATGCCTGTAGTGCCCGTTTAGACTAAGCATGGGTTGAGAATGTCTGGTTGGAAAAATCAACTTCATTTTCCTCATGAAAGGAATGTTGATTCCGTATGTGTCACCCTATGGGGCCAGCGTCTAGTGAGAGACTGTCAGGGTAACAATTGATACTGTGGTGGTTTAAAATGAACTTAACTTGCTTGACAAATCATGGTATCTTTATAGTTACATAAATGATTATAGTTTTGTTTAATGGATATGTTAATAGCATAGTCAGGAAACCTTAGAAGACTTAGATTAGATTAAATGTTATCTTATGTTATGCAATCTATTATGTATTTCATTTTAAAAAAAAATAAAAATTGGTTCGTTATATTTAGTCTTGTGAAGTGTTGTCCTCTGGGGTTCTGTGGCAGGGCGTTACAAATTGGGTCTTGTACAATATCTATTTTTATTTCATCTATTGCATTTTGAGAATAAATTTATATTTAGGAAAATGCTTTAAAGTCAATATTTCAAATTTAAACAACTATATTAAAATTTGAAGTAGGAATTTGAATTATTTTAGATATTTCAATTTTGAGTTAAAATGTATGTGAATGAATTAATTTTAATATTGAAAATTTAATTAAAATTAAAATCATTGATGCATTCATATTAAAAAAATGACTTTAAATCAAAACTTGGCGTCAATTTGATATTCAATAATGAACTAAAATTCAGATATTGGTTTGTTTCATAAATATTTAATATGAAGATCAAAATTGCACATGAAATCTTAAAATGTGAAAAAACAAAACACATATTATCTTCATCGATTGATTTGTTTCATAAATATTCAATATAAAGATCTCAAAATTCCTCACGAAATCTTAAAATGTGAAAAAAAGAGACACAGTATCTTCATCTAACTCCAAACCACTAATTGTCATTGAAATTGACATTAACCAAATCTGAATCACAAGTGCATTGTATTCCCTGATCACTTTAAAGATAACATTTTGTCAAACATTTCATATACTTACATGTGACATTTAAGTAGGTTTCCACTTCTTCATAAACATTTTGATGAACTATTTTGAAACACATGTTAATCATGTGATTTGGTTATGCCTGATCTCGGTCCATTAAACTGTATTTCTTTGAGTCATTTTGTCATACGCTTTGCATGCCTAGATAGAGCTTCCTATACCTACTCGAGCTTTTAATAATGCCATATGCTGTGTTGACAGCTTGCATGATATATATATTTTTATTTCATTTTCTTCGCTATGGCATGCTTCAATCTTGTGGACAAGCTGCAACCCTTTTCTTTTCTTATGAGAAACTGGCATTTTTTCAAACATATGGCGTGTCTCCATGGTGTTTTAATACCTTTATTTTACTATTTCCATATGTCCCAACCTTATGTCAAATAAAACGTGTGCCTTGTCAAATAAAGTTTAAAGGGCCGAGATCAGGCATGGCCAAAGCACATGATTCACATGTGCTTCAAAATAGTTGAGGATAATTCTAAGGTACAAGGCCATGACCGAACGAAGAGCATGAAATGTTGATCAAAATGTTTAAGAAGTTGCAGCCTATTTAAATGGACAAAATGTCTCAAGTATATATGAGTCACCTTTGAAGTGATCATGGAATACAATGCAGCTGTGATATAGATTTGGTTAATTACAACTTCAATGACAGTAATTGGTTTGGAGCTAAATAGAGATGATGTGTGGGGCTCCTTTCAAGGGTTCATTTGGTTTTGGATTCTTCTTTTTGGAATGAGTTGCAAGCAGATAGAAATGAGGGGTTGATTCTTGTTGGATCTCATTTATCTACAACCATTGTTAAAAATAATTCTTTTTGGGTCTCATTTATTCTATTTATTATAAAGCATCAATTCTCTCTCTAAATTGTTTATACTTGAAACAAATATGAATGATATTGGGCATCATTTTGAATTGTATCATGGGTATAGTCCATAAAATGCAAGATATTTAATTATATAGAAATATGGTCAAGTATTATGTTTGCTTGGCATATGCAATGTCAAGAACATAATATAAAGTGCATAAATTATTTGATATAATGCATTAAGAAAGATGAGAAGTCATAACTTATGCGAATAACAAGGTAATGAATCATTTAACAAAATATACAATGAGATATGGAGGCATCAAGTACATGTGAAATGTTGGTACAAAAGCCACAGATATCACTCTTCATGTCTTGGTCTTAAACAAACAAAAACATTAACAACCACATTGAATGTTTGCCTTTGTCCTACTATTGTCATAATTGAATGTTTATCCAATGAAGAGACATATCCATGGTTTTTAGAAGGAATTGTCCAACAATTGATGTTATGTTGAACTCTTGAATGAGGAAAAAGGCTTCTCCCAATGGATTCAATAGGTAGAAATTGTTCATAGCATTATTAAATGTGCGATGAAATGACAATCTTGTTTAAGAGGAACAATTATTAATGCTCTAGTTCAACAAGATAAGTATTTCAACTTTTATTTTTGATGACTTGTAATTGGTGAAGTTTCAAGATCAAGAGAGTTAGAAATATTTGTACAGATCAAGAAAGTTAAATTATAATTAGTTTAAAATTACAATTTTTTGGAAAAAGTAAAAAATTGTTTAGAATGTAAAAAGGAGAGAAAGTACTTGGAGGGAAAGTACAAAATGTAAAGGGACAACTTGTGACCTTTTATTTTCAAAAACTCTTACATCACTTTTTGACATTTTAGAGGGAAGAGTTGTTTACTTTCCCATCTAAAATTATTATTAATCACATTTATACCTCATTTTGGCTCATTGAAAATTAGGTTTGAGATATTAAATAAACATATCATTTACTCCATACATTTCCCTTTTTTTGTTCAATGAGATTTTCCAAACTTTGTCTTTGGTTTATTTTTTATTTTTCATTAATTTAATTCACTGAAGTGTAGATGAGGTTAATATGTGTTTACACCAATGACATTTGGTTGGTGATCAAGCATTTGTAAGGAAGACAAGTGCACAGAAGTAACTTCCTACACCAATCTAAGCAAGAGAAGATGCATTTTTTTTAAACCCTTAAACTATTACAACCACAAATTGAGATGAACATTCAAAACATTAAAACGAATAAACAATGCAATACCATAACACCATGATTTACATGGGAAACCCATTTCAATAAAAACCCACACTCCAAACACACACATCACTCATATTATTCAACAACAAAGGGTTAAAGTATAATAATAGAGCCAATGTTCTTCAAGAGTTCTCACACAACAATAGAATCTTAGAGTAATTCCAATGGCATAATTGTGTCTCAAAAAATCTTCAACCCACATTACAAAATGAACTAACATAGCCCACATTTATATACAACCAATATGGGTGCCCAAGATTGCCATGTGTCATTTCCACATTCACTACATGCATGCAACTATAAATTGAAGAACATGCACAAGTCCTAACTAACTTGCTATGCAAGATATCACTATCCTCAACATGCAAGGCATCCAACTCAATCCTGCTATGTACAAAATTAGCCCACAAGGCATGCAAGGCATTAGCCTTATCCTTCTATGCCAACACTAAAGTACAAACAACATGCATAAGTCTGAACTATCACCTGCTATGTCCACTCAACATGTTAAATGCCTAACTTAAACTTCTATTCCATTTTTAGTCTTCTTGACATGTATGGTGCCTAACACATGTGAGAAATGCCAACTACCAAATAATAACTCCTCCTAACTTTTAAACTCACTAAGTGGTTGTCATAGTCATGATAGGAAAATATAATAGTCCCGTTATAGCAATATGTCATAACCTATCATAGTTAACTCTTACAAGTTCTAATTACATGAACCACCAAAATAGCTACAAATATATTTCCTAAGAAGTGGGAACAAAATTCCTAAAATTTAGGAACCTTGTCATAGACATCACCTTCCATGTAGAGTGTCACCTCACCAATAGGTCTCACAAAGTGATCTATGACAACTTAGGTAGTTACAACTTAGGAAATAAATAAAATATGCACCTAATGATAAATAAATAAATGCTAGGACTCAAAGGTTGAGATACCTTAAACCCAAAATTCTCCCACTTGTTTCGAAGACCTATCAATAGTCAACTACATCAACTACTCAAGGCCCCAAGGCCCATGAAAATGAAACACCATCTAAAATTTTCTTAGTGTTCACTGGTTTTGTCAATCCATTTGCAACATTCATGAAAGTGTTAGCATTCTCCAACTTCACCCTTCCATCTTCCACCACATCATGAACAAAATAAAATTAAACATCATTGTTCTTTTCCCTAGCATGGAAAGTAGGATTCTTTTGCTAAGAAAATGACACTTTCGCTACCACAATATATAGTAATCTTCCCTATAGAAAAACCAATATAGAACACAACCTATTAAGCCAAATGGATTCTTTACAAGAATTAGTTTTTGTCATGTACTATGATAATTATGTAGTAGACAAAGTGACTACAATTTATTACTTACTCATCCAACTAATACCACCTCCAAACATCATGAACACATAGCCACTGGTGGATCTTCTACTATCTATGTCACCTACCCAATTTGAATCCACATATCTATGAACATACTAAATGTTGAGGCTTGGTAGGATAACCATGAAAACACAATAATACTCAAAATTACCTCACAAATATCTAAACACTCTTAATCACATCCCAATGTAACCATCTAGGATTAGCCATAAACCAAGGATGAGCCCACTTCTTGGGAAATGTCTAGCCTTGTACAAACCATAACATACATAATATTTCCAAAATCACTCACATATGGTACTCTATTCATGTCCTCTATCTTAGTAGGATATTTTGGGCAACCCTCTATAGAAAGCTTTGTTCCCTACAACATAGGAACAACTAACTATCTACAAGCTACCATGTTGAATCTCTCCAACACTAAATTCAAATGCTTTATCTAGCTTAACCAAAGATTTTTTTAGCTTTGTCTCTTCTAATCTCCACCCCAATAATATATCTTGTTGCACCTAGATCCTTCATCTCAAACTATGCTAACAACTAAGACTTCAAATCTGAAATCATACTTTTACCATTCTTAATGAAAAAAGTATCATCTATGTACAAAACTATTATGAGAATGTGACCATTACAAATTTGTAATACAAACAATAATCAAATTTAGATCTTAGAAATCCAAAAGACAACATGTAGGTTTCAAATTTATAGTAGGTACATTCTAGGAGATTGTTTAAGACCATACAAAGAATTTTTCAACTCGCATACCAGTTGTTCTTTACCTTTAACCATGAAATTCTCTAGATGTGACATATATATTTCTTCTTCCAACTCACCATGAAGGAACAGTGTCTTCAAATCCATCTATTCCACTTAGTGAGCATATGTTTTTGCAAGTGATAATAGGAATCAAATAGATGTCAGCTTCATAACAAGAGAGAATATTTCACCATAGCCAATTCCCTCCACCTAAGGATAACCCTTAGCTACTAATTATTTCTTATTCTTCTCAACACTACCATCATGACCATATTTCTTCTTGAACACCCATTTACATCCAATGGGTTTCCATCCTTTAGGTAAGGGTACTATATCCCAAGTACTATTTTTCTTCAATGCAACCATCTCTTCATTCATGGCTTTCACGCAATCTACATCACTCATACCCATAGCCTCTCTAATAGTCCTAGGCTCATCAATGTTAGAAATCAAAGAAAATATGCAACTAGAATTGAATAAATAACAAAAAAACCTTTATAGTTGCTACCTAATTCATGTAGAGCTCCTTAATGGTTGAGGTTGAGGTTCTTCTTTAGAGTTTTCAGAGCTACAAGAGCTCTCCTCATTATCAAGTACAATAAGAGTACATAGTTTATCTTTCATCAAATTAGGTGGGATCTAAACTACCTTCTTTTTTTTCTCTTCTTTCTCTAGTTGCAACTCAACTATGGAAGGTTTCATCTCTAAAAAATAACACTTCTGCTATAGATGGCCTAGATCCTAGATCCCAAAGCTCATACCCTTTACATTGACACCATAGACAATGAAGATACATTTTACTACCTTATTCTCCAACTTAGACCTCCTTTCACTCAACACATGAGCATATTCTTCACAACCAAATACTCTGAGATGTCTGATCAAAATATTTTTACCAGACCATGTGCCTTAATGAGCGTCTTATCAACAAGAGTCGATGTGGGAGATCTGTTGAGTAGATAACATGCAATGGCTACAACTTGAACCTGAAATTTTTGTTCAAGACTTGCACCACTCAACATACTCCTAGCCCTCTCCATCAATATCCTATTCATCCTCTTTGCAACTCCATTTTTTTGTGGGGTGTATGGATTTGACTTATGTCTCTCAATCATATGATATTTACAAAACTTGTTGAATTCTACTGAACAAAACTCACCACCATGGTCAGTCCTCAAACATTTTTTTTATATAAATCTAATTTTTAACCAATTATTTAAAACCCTTAAACTCACCAAACACTTGAGATTTACTCTTGAGGAAATAAACAAATTTCCTTCTACTGTAATCATCTATGAAATAAAAAATATATATATATATATATATATATATATAAATTTGTAAATCAAAGGTATATTCACATGACCAAACACATCTACATGAATATAGTCAAAATGCTTAGAATACTTATGAGAACTACAATAAAATGAAACACGATTTTTTTTTCCATATACAAAATGTTCACAAAAGTTGTACTCAAGATTACAATCATCAAGGCCTTCAACAAGGCTTTTATTTTTAGGCCTCTAAGACCCTTATCACCAATGTGACCAAGTTTTTGGTGCCATAACATTTTCTTCTTTCTAGGAAGATTCATTTCCAAAGAATGAGCACCCTTAGGTACCTAAAATGCATGACCATAGGATGTAGATGCTAAAAACTTCTTCTTTGGTTGATCTAATGGTGATGATGAAGAATCCAAAGGTCTCTTCTTCAATTTGTTAGAAGAACTATAATTTCACTAAATTGTTCATGCATCCAACTTGTACAAAGTGTCAATCTGAACACCCTTTGCCAAAACCATAGCTCCTCTAGTCATCTTACATTCTCCACTTGAGAAAAAAACTTGCACATCAAAATAATTCAATTTACTCATAGAGAGTAGGTTTTGTTCCAAACTCAAGATATGTAGGACACCATCAATCCCCTTCAATCTACCACCAGGGAATTTGATCTTGACTCTATCATGTCCAACAATCATTAGATAGGAGTCGTCACCTAGATACACCTTCCCACCATCATATTATTCATACTTTTTGAACCAACCCCTATGTGAGGTCATGTGGAAAGAAGCACATGAGTCTATTAACCATACATCTTCTAGAGCATGTGTTGCCAAGGTTCCAACAAAGGAATCTACATCATCATGAAAGGATTTATTTAAGTTAGAATTAGAGAAATTATTTTTACCTTTCTTTTCATTCTATTCCTTGCACTCTTTTCAAAAATGACCAATTTTTTTGTAGCCCCAAAATTTTTCCTTAGAATTGCTAGGAAACTTATCTATCTCCCTAAATATTTTGATTTAGACTTAAATTGTCCTTTTTATTTCCTTTCTCTTTAGACATATCATGAAAAACAAGGGCCTCCTTATCCATCTCAAAATATTTCCTCCACATCTCTTCAAACAACAATAATGGAACCACCTCATCCATATTGAAATTTGTGGTGGTACTCCTAATAACCATCACCAATTGATCATACAAGTATAAAAAATAACATAACAAAAGTGTGCAACAATCCTCCTCTATTTTATCACAAACAAAACCCAACTATGCTACAAGCATATTAAATGCATTCAAGGGATTTGCAATGGATCCTACATCTTCCATATTCATAGAGTATATCTTCCACAAGAATAAATTCTAATAAACATTCAAGAGTATATCTTCCACAAGAATATATTCATAGATTTAGTCTAATAAACGTCTCCAAATTTCTTCCAAATATATTTCATATTCTTCTCTTCATGGACATTTAGGAGCACAAAATCAGCCAACACAAAGTCTTATCAAACCCTTGGATTTCTAATCCATCAGATCCCAATCATCTTGGGTCATACTAGGTGGTTTTGCACTAGATTTTAGAGCCCAAAAATCTTTACCCATGAGTATATCCTCCATTTTCAACTTTCATAACTCGAAGTTGCCACCATTAAAATTCTCCATTTCGATTCTAGAGTGGATGTACTTGTCATATTTTTCTTGCAACAAGGTCACAAAATATTCTTCTAAAATAATTCCACTGAAACTAAGATTAGTACAAAAAACCATTCATCCCAACAATGGAATCAAGGTTGGGCTAGGATCTGATACCAACTAAATGGAAGCTAGGTGTGTGGAAGTAGTTTCCTGTACACCAATCTAAGAAAGAGAGTGTTGCACAAATTTCTTTAAACCCTTAAACTATTATAGCTACAAATTCATATGCACATGTCCAAAATAATAAAATAGATAAAAAATGCAATACCATAACACTGTGATTTATGTGGGAAACCCATTTTGTGAAAAAATTCCAACTCCAAATACACAAATCAATTATATTATTCAACAACAAAGGGTTACAATACAATAACAGAGTCACTTCTCTTCAATATTTCTCACACAAAAAAAAAATCCTAGAGTAATTTTGGCAGCATTTAACAACATCTCAAAAAAAATTCAACCTAGTCATCTAGTCATCACCTACCATGTAGGATGCCACCTCATAGATAGGTCCCACAAAGTGATATGACAATTTAGGAAAGAAATAAAGTATGTATCAAATTATAAATAAATAAATTCTATGACAAAGATTGACACATCTTAGTCTCAACAACATTTTTTGTGATCACATAAACACATCCATGTGAGAATAAGGTTAAAGCACACACCCAATTTCCCTTCAAGGATCACACCTTCTTGTGCTCAAACTGTGGAACACAAGTTTTCCAAAGATTGGTTTCTCCCTAGCTTTGTCCACTTTATTGAATGATGCGTGGAAGGAGGGAAATCAAGTTTGAATTTTATTTTTTTAATTCCTTTTTCTTCCCTGGTTCTCTTTTATAGTTTTTAATATTTGATGGCTAAATATTTTTCAATTCAGTTTTGTCATGCAAGGTAGGAAATCAAATCATTTTTTTGAATTTCTAATAGAAAAAAATAACAAACTTTAACCTACTTATATTTGTCCCTAAAAATTATAATTTAAATATTTAAAAAATGAATAAATTTTAATTTATAAATGATGAAAATAGCATATTTATATTTTTTTTGATGAATAGGAATTAGTATCTATATTAATAAAATATAATCATACATATTCACAAAAAAAGATGGGTGGTAAGAAGGCACACCTCAAAAGTCACATGGGTAGAGCCCAAAAATTAGGAAATATTACAAAAAACAACAAACAAAAAAGGCCATCAAGCGGCCATAGTAGTGCTAGCAGAAGGTGGTGGGTCTCTATCATCTAGTTTTCCCCATACAATAGTGGGGTCTAGACTAGCATCAGGGGGAGCCCAATCATCATCATCTTTCTCATTTTATTCATCTTTATCTTCAGGGCGAGGTGAAATTTCCAAATCCAAACAAGAGAGCCACTTAGAAGTATCAGTGGGCCAACCAGAACTGCCTCCAAGAGCATCGCTATAATGCCACCCAAAAGTGCCACTTCCACTCCTCCTCGCTCCTCCAAAAGGCCACCCCAAGTCAGCTTGCGGAGTAGGAGAGGGCAACCACCTGCAAGGGAAAGATCCACAATGAAGAGGAGCTTGATAATGGGGGAAAAAATACTTGGTAGAGCCACTTTGCCACCCACCTTGTGAAGGGGATTGGTCCTGGGAGGAAGTGGGAGAGGGAGCTACACATGCCACAATATAAAGGGAATTTCCCCAGTGATCTAGAAGCTCCTGAAGGTGAGAAAATTCAAGCACAAATTTTTTTTCTTACACTTGAATCTACAAAAGAAAATTAGAGAAAATAATAGCTTTAGAATATAAAGAAACAAATTTATCAATCTGGTTGTGAGAAAATGTGTAGAAATTTCTATCTTTCTAAATAATGAAGAGGATTTCCATCCTGAAAGCATGTCAAATCTAAGTATACTTTGCGGGGAGCTTGGGAGAATCCCCCTAGAAAAACTATATGCCAAGAGAAGGGCTCTGATCGAAATGGTCAAAAGAAGTTATGAATCCAATTCCATAGTTGCTAAGCTCTGGTACAAAACCAGAAGAGGTGCTTAAACAACTTAGCCTACCTACAAAATAGGAAACAAGGGTCCTAGACTTCCAAGTGAAAGTCGAGACCCCACTGGTAAGCCTTGGAAAAGAATACACCAAGCAAAGTGGGAAAGCTTTGGCTCAGCACTTGTAGACCATGTAGTAGAAAATATTTTGTGCCAAACAAACACTAAGGACTAGAGGTGTCATCTCTAGTTCAGGTTGTCAATCATGGGAAAATGAGGCGAAAGCCATTGATAACCAAGCCGAGGCTTGTAATTTATGAAAGAGGTGTCAGGATACCATTTCTGATCTTTCCACCAAGGCTTGGTGGACCATATACCCACCATATGAAGCATATCAGCCAAAATAGCACTCACCAAGCCATCATAAGTTTCACAATCATGGTTTTGAAAACCAAATTGGGCACAAAAAGCTTCCCACAAAAAATACTCATGGTGGGCCTACGAAGTAGATCTTGAAGGGTATGGATACCCTTCTTGTGAAATATGAGGGCCTTAAGCCAAGGAAGCTTAGCTAATGACCGATCTACATTGGAAAGAAGAGGAGACCACCAAATATTTTGTTGATTAAACGAAAGACCATCACGAAATCCAGTCCTAGTCTAGTGGAGTTGGGGCTTGACCACCTCCCAAGCATGCCAAATTATTTTGGAAACAAAGGTGCCCAAAATATGAACTGGCTCATTCCCTCATAGCAAGAAGGGTTTGAAAGCCAATTCCCTTCAAAGAAGGTCTATGGGCGGGATCATCAATACAATACCTAAGAAGGATTTTCTAGGCCTCATTTCCAGTAAGAATTTTGATAATCCATTTAACACAAAGAGAAATCCCTTTCTGTTGAGTGGAAAGAAGGCCAAGCCCACCAAAGTATCTAGGGAGGCAGCAAAACTCCTAGGCAATGTGGTGAAAAACTTGGTGAGTCTCAAAAGAGGCCCAAAAAAAATCTTTGAGAAAATTTTCCAACTTAGTGCATAAGAGGCCTTAGAAGGGGCCCAACATGAGTAGTAAAAAACATGATTCGCTACTAAAAATTTGGATCAAACCTAGAATTTACCAACCAGAGAGAGTGACTTAGTAACCCAAAAATCTAATTTCTATTCAATCTGAGATAAACTTGCTTGCTAGAGATCAATAGAAGAGGCCTGAAAGGTGAAATGGATTCCAAGAAATTGCAAGATTTCACTAAGAGTGATCCACTTCCACCCATATTGTTGAATCCAGAGAGGACTAGGAAGAATGGATTATTTGTAACACAAGGTTTTTCACCATTGAATGACAGAACCCGAGGCCAAGAAAAAAGTCTCAAGACAATCAAGAGAAGCTTTGACATTATTTTCTTCTTCCAGCAAGGTAGGGAAGGAATCATTGGAAAAGTGGCCATTGACAAGATGAGCTGGTGAATTAGGCAAGGAGATCCCTTGAACAAGCCCCTAGAAAACAAAATGAGGAGAAGATAGCCAAACCCCTCAACTGCTAGCACATAAAATGAGGGGGAAAGTGGACAGCCTTGATGAATGGAGTGGAACAGACCAAAGGATTGGAACTGGCGGCCATTAATGGTGATGAAATCTGAAGCTTTAGAGAAAAAAATTTCACTGACTAGATGAAATTTGGGCCAAATCTTAGTGTAGAAAGCATAGCTAAAATGAAGGACCATTCTATGTGATCATAAACTTTGGTAAAATCAATTTTGAGAAAAAAATGCCTTTTGATTAGAATGTCTCGCCCATTCCATGCCTTCCCAAACAACAATTATGTCTGTTTAGGGCACACAACCTAAGGAAAAAGATAACAAGTTTTTAAAGCAAGGGCTTTGGAAATTATTTTATAAGAAACATTGAGGAGCGTGATGGGTAACCAGTTATAGATATCCTCAAGATCACCAGTTTTAGGTATGAATTTTATATTGCATTTGTTGATAAGATTACCTAGGGATTTAGAATGAAAAGCTTCAAGGTAAACTTTATGCCGATCATTCCCCACACAATCCCAAAGGAATTTGTAGAACCCACATGGGAACCCATCAATTCCTGGGCGGCTTTATCAATGGCCATAGTGTAGAAAGCTTCTTTGAGGTCTTCAATTGTGAGCAATTTCTCACAATAAGATTTTTGGGTTGAGGAAATCCTATTTTCCACAATAGCTCAAGGCAATCTTGGAGCGCATTATTCCACTCAAGAGTATAATCTTGGGCTATGAAAAATTTCTCATAGTGCTTAACAAACACCTAGAGAATATTAGGCAATTCAGAAAGCACATTATTTCCCTCTTTGATTGGATTGATGCTAGGTGATGAATGTTTGGATCGAAGAGCCAAAAAAAATATTTTGAAGAGAAAATGGCTTTTGATGTCTTGACTTTGCAACCCTAACTTGTAGAGAAGGGGATAAGGGGTTAGCCGCCAAAGCTTCAGTGGCGATACAGAGGTCAAACGTATTTTCATCATAATACCTTCTATAAAAAAAATAGCTAGCTAGCACCCATAAATGTGAAGAAATCTTGCAGTACAAGTGATGGCATCATTCCACCACTTGATCCCACTAGTTGAGCGGGGTGGTCTACACTCCAAATTCCAGATAGTGTTGATGTGGGCCAGCATGGGTTGGTGACTTAGCAGAGAGGCATTCAGAAAAAAATGGGTCCTATTGGTGTGGGGCTACCTTAATTCCCATTCAATGAAAAACAAAATGGAAAAGTGGTTTGACAATGTCACATCCACTAACAGATTAATCAGAAGTTGGGAAGAGCTAGAAAAAGATAATAAATATTTAGCCAAGATCATAGCACGATCAAGGCATTTAAATATCTTGTTAGAACCATCTCAAAAATTGTGACAAGTGTGCCAAAGAGAATGAGAGTGGCGGAAAAAAATATTGGGGTCGAAAAGACCCAATTTATTACACATGTAATAGCAAGCCTCTCTTTGGCCAACTACCCATTGAAATGGTAGAGTACCAGCCTTGTTGTATACCCATAAAGCAACCAGGTAGCAATTGACAATGGTTCAACAATCCATCAACAGAGATGAGATCTTTCAACAACATCATTCGAGGAATAAACATTAATAATCCCAAAGGAATGATTATCAATGTGTGACATAGATTTTGGGACCCAAGATGCTTGCTCTTACACTTCTAGGGTATTTCACCTAAAAGGAGAGAGATCTAGGCCCAAAATGCTTATGTAACACTCAAATTAGGATGTATCCTATATGATATGATGTAAATGAACTTAACTAAATGCAATTGATTGATTAAAATGAAATAAAATGAATGTAAAAGTGCAATTTAAGCTATGTTTGAAAACACATTGTGATATGCAAATGACTATGAAAATGAAGAAATAATGCAAAACAAAAGGTACAGGGGTAAATATGAGTTATCTGGAATGTCTGGAATGTTGACGAATTTTATTGGTTTTTCACAGTAGGGCTCATTTGCCAAGGGTGGCGAATCAATCCTCCTACTAATGAAAAAGTGTCAGGAACTGATTTTTAACAGTCAGGATCCAAGATCTGACAAAATATATAGATTTTCAAACCTTAGGTGGGACTCATTCACCAAGGGTGGTAAATCATTCCACTCCTAGATTTCTAGAAAATCAGACAACTCTGCAACACCAGATTTGGGAATGTCTGAATGTTGGGTTGTCGTAGTCAGTTTTGCGAGAAATAGACAAAAAACACTCAACAAGCTTGAAATAATGATATGTTGACTCAAAGAACCTATTTGACTTGATTTCCACTTTTCAACACCTTTAAACCTATCAAATCTACAAAACAAAGGCTGCAAAGACACATGTAAAGGGGAAAAATGTTGGAGGGTTAGCAAATAGGGGTTTTCCTTGGTCAAACCCTACTTTGGTAATTAAACCTAATAGAAATAAATGAAATGAAAAGGAAATGTAAACTAACAACATGCAAATGCTATTAACTCACCAAATCATTGATCTTGTAAGTCTGAAGTAATGTTAATGGCTGCTTCAAAGTGTGTCAATAGTTGCTTCAATTAATGATGTAAGATGCTTGAATGTGATGTGTGATTGAATGCTTGAATGAATTGATTGTAGAATATTATTAGAGGATTTAAAATGAGGTGAAAAAAACTTATTTATATAATTGTTGTGCCTTACTATCCATTCATACCTCATCACAGGCCGAAATCAAGTGACTTTTAATAAAATACCTAAAGGAAATTTGAGATATTTTGAATTTGGGGCCAAGGGGGACTCATTCACCACCCATGGCAAATGGGTTCCACCTAGAACCTAAAAACAAGTTTCATAAATAATGTTGTATTTAATGTTACTTGTTAGGATAATATGCAAAAATACACTTAATTAAGCATATGAGGTCATAAAGAGACAAAATAAAGCATGAGAAAGGTGTAAATAAGGAGATTGTGCCTAGAAAAGCATGAAGGCTTATTACAAGACTTTACAACACTTCAATATAGAACTTGTTGATGAGTAAAAAGGTGATTTTTAGGTGAAATGTATTAAATAGAGTCTAGAAGAATGTGGAAATGTCATACAAAACTTCATAACACCTTCACAAGACGTTCTTTGAGTTTTAGTACCTAAATAAGCATGTTCAAGCCATGATACAACATAAAATCAAAGCAACATAGTTTCGACACCATGAAACAAGACCTAAAAGGCCATGAAAATGACAAGGGGCCATTTTTCTACGACACATTTAGCCCTCACTTTAGTGAGAGGATGAACTTGCTTCCTCACACTAAAGTAGCCATGAACATAAAGGAGAGGACCCCGTTCGAATGCACTTACATGAGCAAGATGGAATGCAACAATCAAGAGAGATGATCAAGCCCCCAGGATGAATATCCCATGGCAAACTAGACATAAGGACAAAGGAACATTCAACTGTTGAAGTGAATTGAATGAAGCTTCGATCATCAATCCAAGTAGTTGTGAAAAGAGATCTAGGCTAGTTGTTTTGAAGAAGAGAATGTACACTCACTCTGAGGCCACATAACTAGTTGTCTGCGGGGTGAGAAATCCCAAAAAGTAAGATACATATGCTAGTTGGTATGCACTCACAAACAAAAAAGTGGCTATGGGGAAAAGTCATGCCACTAGTTGGGCTTCCCGCTCAACCATGCCAAAGTTATACTACTTGATAAATTTAACAAGGCGTCACAAAGCCAAATGAAATGTAAATGTCAGTTTAAGTTTCATGTGACAAGAAAAATAGGATGGCACCATAGGCATGCAAGTTGTGTTATGCAAGGTGGCCAAACAAATAAGATGGCTCCATAGGCATGCAAGTTGTGTTATGCAAGGTGGCCAAACAAATAAGATGGCTCCATAGGCATGCAAGTTGTGTTATGCAAGGTGGCCAAATAAATAAGATGGCTCCATAGGCATGCAAGTTGTGTTATGCAAGGTGGCCAAACAAATAAGATGGCTCCACAGGCATGCAAGTTGTGTTATGAAAGGTGGCCAAATGAGGATGCAATAATGTGAAAGATTGTTCAAAGTAGTCTTGTTCAGTTTATGAAAGGTCAGTCACTTAGGGAACATTGTGTCCAATGTCTCCAAGAGAGGACCAATCAAAGAATAATATATCCACAACTTAGGGGATGCAATACGTCGCATCAAACCACAAAGAGGAATGTAATATGCTAAGATAGATCACACTTATGGACATCACACCCAATGTCATCCACAAAGTGACAAATACATCATGTAAACGACAAGGCTACACTAAGAAGCATGAATGCACAATGAATAATGGTAATGTATTCCCCCCACTTTAAAGGAATTGCTACACATTGTTATGCGAGCAATTACTTGAAAGTAGAGAAGAAAAGACAAGGAAAAAAAGAAAACAAGACATGAGAGCCAACGTAGAAAGCTCTATGCCAAGTCATATGCTTCAAAGGTAAGTTGCGTCATGGCAAGGAAAAATGAAAAACAAAGAAAGGGAGGAAGTTTCCCCCAGAAAAGAAAGTACACCAAACACATAAGGGATCTATGGATTTGGGGTCAGTATGCTCATTGTTGTAATGTGTTTATGAAAGAGCACAAAATTGTCATCATTTCCCAAATACATAGAACTTGGAAGAATGACACAAAGAGAGTGAAAACAAAGGAAAAAGAAAGTCCATTTTGAGTCAACATGGAAGAGACATTGCAGTCTCAATGCTTTGCATCATCCCCAAAAGGAAAATACAAGCGAAAAGAAAAGAAGAGAAAAGGAAAGAGATTTTGGGTCAACATGAAGGAGACATTTCGGTCTCAATGCCTTGCGTCATCCCCAAAAGGAAAACATAAGAAAAGATAAGAGAAAAAAAGGAAAAAAAGGACTAGTTGGTCAACATGGAAGAGACATAGGGCATCTCTACACTTTGCATCATCCCCAAAAGGAAAAAACAAAAAGAAAGGACAACAAATAGAAGAAAAAAGGTACAAATAGAAGAAGTGTACAAGGAGAGGAAATGACAAACACACAATACAGGGGAACACGATACACACATGAAAAGAAAAAGAAAAAAAAAGAATAAGTAAAAGATGAGAGACTAGCTAGGAAAATGCATTTCATCCATCAAGTCATCCACCTCCCAATCATGTTCATTATAATGCGAAAGTGGTTGGCTATCCAAAGGAGGAATCACAAGTGCTAAACTAGGGGTTGTACCAGGTTCTTCACTTGGTGGAGAGGATGTATCATTTAAGCTCATTGTAGATGAAAATAAAGAGTTTAAATCATTATTTATTTCTTCATTTATTTTATTGATCGTCGCATCATCATCATTATCAAGATTAATAACGACTAGGGGATGAAGGGTGATTTATAAGGATGGATGTATCAAGAGTGGTGGTTGTTGAATGAGTTGGTTTTGTTGCAATTTTTGGGTTGAACTATCATATGGTAGGTTAGGAGAGGGAAGGTGGTCATCTATTTCTTCTGTCAAGGGTGGAGGTTGATTGTCTTGATCGTCTTCCATATGAGATTGATGGGCAAGGAGATGATAGTGACATTGATGGTCTCGAGCACCGCGATTTCATTTAATTTTGTATTGGATTTGTTGAGGTGTAAGAGTAGATTGAGTTGTCATAGATTCTTCTACTTCTGAAGGGGGGAGAGCAAGAGAAACAGAAGAGGATGGATCAACCACTTTCTCTTTCGCTTTATATACTTGTTTGATACGAGGAGGTAAGAAAGGAGTTATTTCATTTTCTCTTGGTCGCTTAAATGATGGATATGAAGTGTTAGGGGGAGATTGTTCAAAAGGTTTGATGGTTTTTTCAATATCATATTCAGGTGTAATCATGGTTTCATCGAGGATAGGATTAGTGGAGGTGGACGAAGATGTGTTACGAAGAGATAATTCAATGATCTTTTTGGCTTTAAACTTTTGAAGCAATGTAAAAGAAGTCCTTAGGAGGAGTGATAGGTTCAATGGGTTTAGGCCAAAAGGTTTCTAATGAAAATTTACCTTTGGAAGATAAAGGATTAAAGTCACTATGGTGTATGGTGAATATCTCATTGCCATGTGGAAATTTCAAGAACTTATGAACAACTGATGGGACTACTTTCATTGAGCGAAGCCAAGGAAGGCATAACTATAAACAAAATTAGTCAAATTGTGGAATAATAGAAAATGTTACCTCCAACATCTTAGGTCCTATTTGTAAAGGTAGCACGATTGATCCAATTGTAGGGCATGCAAAACCATGATGTGTTTTAATCGATGCAGTCGGTTGATTATAGTCATCTTGATATAGATTCTGTAATACTAGAAATTATTTTGTGATCACATTCTCACCACAAGTGGGATCTATTAATATCCCATTTTTAGGTTTATCATAGATTGTTCCAGCTATATAGAGAGTACCATTAGGAAGCTTTTGTAGTATATCCTTAGCAGAAAAAGTAATATCAAGCGATTTAGTGGTTTTTCCCTTGCAAGGGATAACGTCTATCGTAGCTATACGTTTATCCATAGGACTAGCTTGGGCATCAAGAGGAGATGTATCAAGTTATTCATTGTGTGTATCAACAGTCATTACATCAAGCTTTAAAGGTTCACTAGCCTTGATGAATGAGGTGGTGTGTTTAGGCATAGGGTTGGAGTTGGTGAAGATTTGCAAATTTTGGTTAGGGGGTGCGACAAACTTATTACCTTGATCATTAACACCCATAATGGTCATTTCACCTAAATTAATGAGCTCTTGAACTAAATATTTAAGATGCTTGCAATGTTCGTTGTCGTGGCCATTTTGACGATGAAAATGGGAATAAGCGTTAGGTTTGAAGGTGGGTAGTATGGGTTGATTGGGATCAAGTGGGTGAACAGGTGGTAAGGTGAGCATTCATTTTTGAATTAATTGGTTCATTGTATCATGGAGGGTGTTGGGTAAATGGGTGAAGTGTCTATTCAGATCTCCATAATGATAAGGTTCAGCTGTCTTAGTAGTGGCCATTGAATTTTGAACTTGTTGAGTTGGTTGTGGTTGGGGAGAAGAAGGTGGGTTAAACTGTAAAAAGCCTCGGTTAGGTTTGCGTAAGTTTTGCGGGTTGTTGTGGTTTGAATTGTTATGTTCAGGTTTTTCAACTCAGTTAGAAGTGGATTTTGACTCATGACTTGAAACCAAATTTTGATAATCACTTAATGTTAAGTGATTATGCGGTTGAAGTGTCTATTCAGATCTCCATAATGATAAGGCATAGATGTCTTAGTAGTGGCCATTGAATTTTGAACTTGTTGAGTTGGTTGTGGTTGGGGAGAAGGAGGTGGGTTAAACTGTAAAAATCCTCGGTTAGGTTTGCGTAAGTTTTGTGGGTTGTTGTGGTTTGAATTGTTATGTTCAGGTTTGTCAACTCAGTTAGAAGTGGATTTTGACTCACGACTTGAAACCAATTTTTGATAATAACTTAATGTTGTGCATAAATGCATGAATGAAGGGAATTTTATAATGGTAAGTTTATCTTGAAGATTGGTGTGTAAATTCTCAATAAACATCTTCTGCAAATGTGCATCTCAGATTTTGACATCAACTTGAGCATATAAGGATTGGTAATCGGAGATGAATTCTATTTCTTTTTCATCTGTGTTTTGTCTACATCTCATAAGGTCGGCCATTATTTTTTTAGGTGTCATGTGCACTTGGCAGTGACTAATGAAAGCTTCCACCAGTTCATTAAATGAATGGATGGAATGATTGGGCAAGTTGGAAAACCATTCTAAAGCAGTATCTTTCAAGGTCCTTGGAAATTTTTTTGCTAAAAGTTTATCATCAAGGACAAAGTCACTACACAAAGTGGTATAAGCATTGATATGGTTGATAGGGTCTCCTTTTCCTCCATATTTCCCAAATCTTGAAATTTCTATCCCTTGTGGCATCGGGGTACGTAAGATTTCTAATGATAAGGGGTTCCCGTGGACAAGATATGTGGGTGGAGCGGTCTGACCTTGACTAATGGTGGAAATTTGATGTTGCATGAATGAAACAGTGTTAAGAAGTTGTGTAATAAGAGGATCAGGATAAGTAGGTTGAGGTGGAAGGGAAAATGGTGATGGAGTGTAAGTGATGTTAGGGGAGGTGAAAGGAATACTAAGGGGTGTGAAAGTGGTGGAAGGAGGCTGCAATGCCACAAAAGAAGTAGGAATGTTAGTGGAAATCAGGAAAGAAGTAGCCACATAATTAGGTTGATGCATAGTTGTGTGGACTTGTAGATTGGTGTAAGTGGGTATAGAAGCTATAGTTGAAGGAGGAGGAACTTGAGGTGTTCCTTGGCTTACAAGAATGTTTTTGGATTGGGTATTTGAAGAGGCATGTTTATTTTAAATAGTGGCAATTTGTTTCAGCACTTCTAAATCATCATCACTCTCAATTAAGCAATGGAGGTTCTCAATAGCAAGTATAGTAATGAAGGAAATGTTTTCAAGTGACAAGTCTTGTTGTAAATGTGCAAAATCCTCATGAATATTAATGAGTTTTTCTTGTGGAAGGGATTGTTTTGATTGTCAACATGCATAGGATGGAAAGGTGAAGGCATGGAAGTGGTATTGTCAAGGCCTAATGTACCATTGTCCATACTAGGAGTAGGAGCTCGTGAGATCCCAAGGTCCACAACGAAAGTGCTATCGCAAGATGCCATGAGTCTATAACTTCTTCTCACTAAAGTATTATCAACAGGGCACCAAACACTCATGCAAGTACCACAAAGGAAGGGTGGATGGAAATGAAAGCTATTCTAAGAATGTGAAATGAAAATAATAGAAAATCTACTACCTGTAATAGAGATGTAAATACAGAAAATGGAAATGCAGGAAAATGCCAGAAAAAGCACAAAACTACTGTCTAAAAAGTGTACAGGGACTAATTCACCCTAGGTGGCGAATGAGTCCCAGGATGCAATTTTTAATGTTTTTCAAATTTTTTGAATGATTCTAAGTGCAACATAGAATGTAATCAAGTATGTAGAATGCAATTTTTTTTAGTTTTTCAATGAAAATGAATGCAAAATTGAAAACCAAATGAATGTTTCACTAATGAAAAATGAAAGGTCCTAGGATGCAATAACAATTCAATTCCATAATTGAATGCTAATGCAATGGAAAACTATGAATGCAAGATATGAATGTAATAAAAAATTTAAGTGTTCAAAAGTCGGGTTCACCAAAATGTGACATAGATTTTGGGACCCAAGATGCTTGCTCTTACACTTCTAGTGTACTTCACCTAAAAGGAGAGAGATATAGGCCCAAAATGCTTATGTAACACTCAAATTAGGATGTATGCTATATGATATGATGTAAATGAACTTAACTAAATGCAATTGACTGATTAAAATGAACTAAAATGAATGCAAAAGTGCAATTTAAGCTATGTTTGAATACACAATGTGATATGCAAATGATTATGAAAATGAAGAAATAATGCAAAATAGAAGGTACAGGGGTAAATCTGACTGCACCTAGATGAAATATCAGTTTTCTAGAATTTTTGGAATGCTAATGAATTTTACTAGTTTTTCACAGTAGGAATCATTCGCCAAGGGTGGTGAATTAGTTCTCCTACTGATGAAAAAGTGTTGGGAACTGATTTCTGATAGTCGGGATACAAGATCTGACAAAATACAAATTTTTAGACCTTAGGTGGGACTCATTCACCAAGGGTGGTGAATCAGTCCACTCCTAGATTTCTAGAAAATCAAACAACAACTGTCCAACACCAGATTTGGGAATGTCTAAATGTCAGGTTGTCGAAGTCAGTTTTGTAGGAAACAGACAGAAAACACTCAACAAGCTTGAAATAATGATATGTTGACTTGAAGAACCTAGTTGACTTGATTTCCACTTTTCAACACCTTTAACCTATCAAATCTACAAAACAAAAGCTGCAAAGACACTTGCAAAGGGGAAAAATGTTGGAGGGTTAGCAAATAGGGGTTTTCTTTGGTCAAACCCTACTTTGGTAATCAAACCTAATAGAAATAAATGAAATGCAAATGAAATGTAAACTAACAATATGCAAATGCTATTAACTCACCAATTCCTTGATCTTGTAAGTCTGAAGTAATGTCAATGGCTACTTCAAAGTGCTTCAATAGTTGCTTCAATTAATGATGTAAGATGCTTGAATGTGATGTGTGATTAAATGCTTGAATGAGTTGATTGTAGGAGATTATTGGAGGATTTAAAATGAGGTGAAAAACACTTATTTATATAATTCTTGTGCCTTACTATTTGTTCATACCTCATCGCAGGCCAACATCAAGTGACTTTTAATAAAATCCCGAAAGGAAATTTGAAATATTTTGAATTTGGGGCCAAGGGGGACTCATTTGCCACCCATGGCGAATGGGTCCCACCTAGGACCTAAAAATAAGTGTTGGAAATAATGTTGTATTTAATGTTACTTGTCGAGATAATATGCAAAAATACACTTAATTAAGCATATGAGGGCATAAAGAGACAAAATAAAGCATGAGAAAGGTGTCAATAAGGAGATTATGCCTAGAAAAGTGTGAAGGATTGTTACAAGACTTTACAACACTTCAATATAGGACTTGTTGATGAGTAAAAAGGTTATTTTTAGGTGAAATGTATTAAATAGAGTCTAGAAGAATGTGGAAACATCTTACAACACTTCACAACACCTTCACAAGACGTTGTTCTTTGAGTTTTAGTACCTAAATAAGCATGTTCAAGCCATGATACAACATAAAATCAAAGCAACATAGTTTCAACACCATGAAACAAGACCTAAAAGTCCATGAAAATGACAAGGGGCCATTTTTCTAAGGTACACAATGTTCAAAAGAATCTAGATGAGTCAATGTGTGGGATCAGACCTATGATCAACTACACAAGTGTGCCACCATGGGGACAAAAGGGTGACTGCACCAGCATGTCTAGCCTCATGATCATTACAGAAAAATTTACTGGTTTTCCAAATAGAGTAGCAATCTAATGAGAGAAAAATCCCAACAAATTTCACTTATTGAAGACACAAAACATCAATACCAACATATTTAGATGAAGAACTCGTATCCCTAACAAAATACTTTCTAGAGAGGTCTGTAAGAACTCAAACATTCTAGGAAATAAAATTCATGTCAGAAACTCCACCATTTCATTAGATTCTGGCTCTTCTAGAGATAAATAGCAATTCTATAAAAAATTCTGGTGGGATGACTCAATTTGAATGGTAGGAGACGAATGCCTTTTTTTTTCCTGAACATATTCTCCTTCTTCAAGAGGTCGAGAAGGACTATGTGATCTCCTATGGATTCCTGACATGGGAGGAGACTTAGTTAGCTAAGTTTTCACAATTGAGGCAGGTTTGGGCATGGTTGAGGGCCTCTACTGAGCTGGAATGCTACGAGAAACCATTTGGGTTTCCTTCCTCTACACAGAAGGGTTTGAAATGTCTTTTATCGACTCAAGGGTTTTGGTAGTGTAGTGTAGAAAATTGTACACTCTTGAAACTAGTGGAATTTCACACTTAATTTGGACCTACTTTAGCACCCTTGCATTAAATACCCCTTTAAGTCATCATTAATAGGCCCCTAAGACCCTTTATTTTGGATCTTGAGGCTCATTTCAACTAAAAACTTGGAAAAATCATCAAAATCACTTAAATTTCTAACAATCCACCCCAAAAATCTAGCATACACCACCTTGGGCATATGAGTCCCCCTAGGTGGGACCCATATGCCAAAGGTGGTGTATGAGTCCCATTTGGGGCCTTTTCTACGATTTGAGCAAGAAATTTAATTTTTTAATTCAAGTTTTTGGTTGATGTCGTCTTTTGAGATATAAATAACAATAAATTAGGTGTAAATTCCTATATAAGCAAGCTTCTAAGTCATTATTTCATCTAAGAAAGAATTTTTAGATCAATTTCAAGATCCAAGCATTCAAAAGTATTCAAGCATTCTTTCACAAGGGCATTCAAGTTTCAAGAGCAAGTAAAGTTGAAGTCTTGGAGCAACATTAAAGTGTTTTTGCAAATCTTCAAGCTCACTTTCATTCAAGATCTAGCATTGTCAAGGGTTTATTATGGTTTTCTATGGTGAATCATAATGGATTCTAGGCTGGGTAGATGCAACTAGCCATCAAGACAAGCCTAATGACTTGTTTCCTAAGTGATTACATCTTCCATTATCACTCTACTTTCAACCTAAGGAAGGTACATGCATCATCATGACTTGTTAGAGTGATTTGAAATCTCTCAAAGTGACTCATTACATTCAAGCTTTATTCATGCATTTCATTCTTATACATTAGAATAGGATTGCATTACATGTCTGATTTCCTAATCTTAGGCACACTTAAGGTTAGGGTTTATGTTCACATTTGCATTCATGATCCATAGTTTCTATGATGTAGGAACATCCAAGGTGTATGAGAAATCATGTGTCACCAAAAATATTTTAAGTTTGCTTTGTTTGATTTTAATAAGGGCTTAAGGGTTGGGAAAATAATATTTTCATTTTCAACAATGTAATTTCCCTTTTGGGTGAAAATTTAACTATAAATTTGATGGGTAACAGGTCCCGATTAAGCGATAAAAGCATCTCATGGGAGAATATTCCTTTTGGGCATCCACTTTTGGGTGAGGACAAATATTTTTGTCTTTTAGTAATTTTGGCATGTTTTGCATGTACATGTGTCATAAATTGTCATAAGGTGGACTGCATAAGAATATTGCATGTTGCTTGCATGTCTTTGCATGCAAAGTGTAACTGACGGGCTGTAAGGAATATGTAAGAGATTGTAAGATGTCATAGAAAACCAAGTCTGATTGGACAAAGTTTAGGCATCCAAGAGAAGTTTTTCATGCATTGGATTTCATTTCTAATTTGTAGATTTGTAACTGCCAAAGTTGGGCATGGGTTTTTGGAGGTGGTTCCAAAAGGTTGTTTTTTGAAACCATGGGTTGTTCTCTCCACACACTTTCTCTATTTATTCACACCTTTTCATTTTGAGAAGGGGGCCTTGGAGAAGTGAATTTTGCATACCTAGATGCTGCCAAAATTATGCTAGATTGTTCAAGATGCATTTGTTGTAGGTGTTACATGTAGGATTGAAGAGGAGCCCATGAGCTTCAGTTTTATGTAATCTTTTACATATTTGGATATAATATAACTTGAATATTTCTCTTCCATGTTATTTTCTTTTTTATTTATTTGCAACATTATTGCATAGCATATTTTGTGTGTTTGTAATCAGATTCCAAAGGAGAGCATCCCTTTTCATTAGTGGTATCAAAGTGGGTTGTCTTGAGTCTGTAAACGAAGCACCAAAGAGAGGTAGTTTGCAGCAGGACCTATGAGTTGTTGGTGAAGATTAAAATGCCTCCAAGAGTTGCAAATCATGGTAGAAGTAGAGGCAGAGGAAATGGAGGAAGAGACCCCCCTTAGAGATGAAATTAGACCCCTTAGAAGGAAAATAGAAACTTTACAGGAAGAGATTCGTAGGAGAGAAGTGCATCGGGAAAGAGATGATAATGAAGATGAAACTAAAGAGGAATTGGTAGAGGAAGAACAAGATCAAATAGATCCTAGAGAAATTAGATTTTTGAGGGCTATATCACAAATTAGAAAGAAACCAAAAATGGTGGTTTCAACCTTTAGTGGGAACTCGAATCCCAAAGATTTGATAGATTGGATTAATGACATAGAGGAATTTTTTGAGTTTGAAGAGATTGAAGACCCTCACAAAGTGGGGTTTGAAAAACAAAGTTAAAGGGCCATGCAAGCATATGGTGGAAATAAGTCCAACTTGATAGATGAAGACAAGGGAAATAAAAAAATTTCAAATGGGATAAGATGGTGGCAAAAATGAAGAGGCAATTTATTCTGATAGATTATGAGTTGAAGCTGCTCAAAAAGATGCAAAGCTTGAGACAAGGAATGAGGATAGTGAAAGAATACACAAAATAATTTCACAAAGTTTTGATAAGAATAGGACACTTTGAAGCAAACAAGGAGAAAGTAGCCCATTACATCAATGTTTTAAAGCCAAGCATACAGGAAGAGTTCACATTAGGAAGAATATACACCATTGAGGATGCATATCAATTTGCATTGAAAGTAGAAGAAAGACTGCATAAAGGGAAGGGTAAAGGTTATGTTTAGAAAAAAGAGGATGAATAGTAGATTAGAGACATTAAGGATAATAAGGATAAAAGAGGTGAAATCTCAAACAAGTTTCGTGAGTAGAATTTCAGAGGAAGAGGAAGATCGGGTTGAGGATTTGGAAGAGGAGGATTCCAAGGAACTTGTTACCAATGTGGAGAAGAGGGACACAGAGCATATGAATTCCCACAGAATCAAGAAAGGACCAATAGAAGATCTGAAAACCATGCTAGAGTAGCAAATGTGAATGAAGAAGATGTAGTGTCAACACACTTTGAAGAAACTAAAAGAGGAGAAGTTTTGATGACTAGGCAAGCCTTGTTGAATGAAGACAATGAACCAATGCAAAGGAAGAGTTTGTTTAGAACAAGATGCAAATGTGAAGGTAAAGTATGTAAAGTGATTATTTATGGTGGTAGTATTGATAATATTTTTTCTAAAGAAATGGTGAATAAGTTGCAATTGGAAAGGAGAAGGTGCCCACATCCATACAAAATTGCTTGGTTGTAGGATGACTGTAAGGTTTTGGTGAATGAACAATGCTAGGTAAGAATTAATATTGGTGATTATCATGGTGAATTTTTGAGTGATGTTATTTCTATGGATGTTTGTCACTTGTTATTGGAAGACCTTGGAAGTTTGACAGGAAAGCAGTGCATGATGGGTATGCCAATACCTACTCCTTGATGAAGGATGGAGTGAAGCACAAGTTGAAACCTTTGAATAAAGAAGGAAAGGTATGTAATTCTACTGGAAAATGCTTGGTTAATGGAGTTAGACAATAAGTTAAAGAGGATGAGGATGAAGATCATGATTTGTTAATGCAAGTTGCATCCGTGTTGATTGCATTCAAAAGGGGTAGAGTGAAAGTTGCTATGGAGAAAGAAGAGGTAAAATCTGATTTTTATGAAAATATTGTTGCTAATTTATGTGAGCATGATGAGATTTGTGTAGAAGAAGATATTGTATCAATGAGTACACTGGTGAATGAAGGTACTACACTTGTAAGTAAGGAAGAAGGTGATAAAGTGAATGTTGATTTGTTTGGTGAGCTTCCCTTTGTATCAGTTGATGATTTCTCATGTGATAAAGAGATTTGTATGGATGACAGTTTATTACAAGATGAAAAGGATGAATATTTTAATTATGTTACTAACATTGAAATGGATGCAAAGGAGGAAGATGGAAATGATGAATATATTGATTGTGTTACTAACATTGATTTTGAAGATGAGAATTACTTTTCAAGAGATATAGGAAAGGAGGAACACATGGGACAAACGGAGATTAGAAATGAGCTTATTTTTGCAGCAACAATAGGGGAGAGGTAATGCATGAGTTTCCTTATTTTACTGAAGAAAAGAAATTTGATGATTATGATTTTCTAGAATTTCATAATGCAAATTGGTGGGAATTGGAATTTGTGGAAAGAGGAAGGAAGAGGGAAGAATGAAGGATGGAAGGGACATCAAATTGCAGAGGTAGCTTTAGAAGAATGTTCAGAATGATAAGGTAAATAGATGGATCCATGATAAGCATAGGATCTACAAATTTTTATAAGTTCAACTCATGAAACATTTCAAATTACCGTGGGTGTCTGATGTAGGAGCATCCAAGGTGTATGGTAAATCCTGTGCATCCAACATGTTGGTGTTACCAACAAAAAAGCTCAAAAAATGGTTTAACAAGAGTGGTTACTGGTGTGAGATAGGTTTCGGCTCAAACTACATTCATAATATATATAGCCTATTAGATAATTAGATGAATGTTTCTTAATAATAATTAGTCGAATATGAGAATAATTAGATGAACATTTCTTATAATAATTAATGAATATGAGTCTTGGAATAATAAATTGTAAAAAATATTATAAGAAAATATAATATATATTAAAATGTATATGTATATATAATCCGTTTCTTGTACACAGCTTGTAAATATTATGTTTCCCATCGCATTTCCATTGTGGTTGCAATTTACATTTCTCATTTTTGGTAACATAGGCGTTGATGTAGCATCACATGATTTGTTACTTTTTAGATGTAAGGAATACATTTCATTCAATCGTGGGTAGTCATCATCAACACTAACAACTTTAAGATCACAACTATTGGTTCAATATTGTTAAAAGTATTGAACATTAAATCAACAAGTGCTATAACAAATATTGGATCTTGTCCCCTAAAATAAATAAGAATGTTGTAAAACATATAATGAATAAAAGCAACATTAGATTCAATACAAAAGAAAGATTCTACCAAAATGAAAGACAACTCTCTGAAACCAAATAAAGATAAAAAGAATGGCCCATATTGGGTCACCAAATTTTACATGTGTGTAATAATGTTTTCTCCTTTGAACGTCTCTAAGTTTATGTGCCTAGTCAAAGTCACACTAGGCAGAACTTTTAATTTTTATTCAAAAAGGATAATTCCGATATCGTTTTGTCATTTATGTTAGATTATTTAGTAATTTCCCTCACATTGCATGAAGGGAAAGTTGAGATAGAACCACATTCGTGCATGAGGATAAAAATAGAATTCTTAAATATAGAATTTGCATGTTAAATATTAGAGTTTGTAATTTGCATGGAGTTGCATGATAAGTTTCCAACAGTCTTTTGAATTTTTCAAGTCCTCTATATAATGAGGCAATTGTAATTCATTCATTATCTTTGATCTTTGATCATTGATCAAATTGTATAATCATGAGTTTTATCTCATATGGTATTTCCAAACAATTGTAATTATGTTTGAGATTGAATAAAAAAATCTTTTGCATGTGTTGAAAAATAATCTCTTTGTTTCAATTATTTATGTATTTTAGTTTCTTCAATTGGTATCAGAGTGGGTTCGATAAAGTTATTTGGGTTAAATATTTTTTTAGAAGCAAGAGATTTGTAGAGGAGGTTGAAGAGCTAGTCATAATACTAAATAAATCATTAGATTCAACTATAGCTGAAGATAGAGGTTGTCACAACCAAAGAAAGTGAATCCAGTGCAACAAGGAGAAATTGCAACTGAGAAAAAGAAGATCATGGCAAAGAAGAAGATGCAAGTGTAGTCATGTGAAATATAAAGGTAAAGAGTTGTAATCCTTTGAGAAAATCAAAGAGTCACATAGAAGATCATGGATCTTGTAGAATTCTCAAGTAATAAAGATTGAAGCAATCCCTCAAGCAGTTAGATTATAGATTGGATTCCATGTTTAAAAAAAGAGTTTCCAGTCCAAGAAAAGAAGTCACTAAGAAAGCCGACCATTTGATTCGAGGTCGATGAGATTAGAATATTGTTTATTGCAATAAATTAATCTAAGCCACCAATATGAAGTCGTGTGAGGAAGTTAAATCCTAGCCTTAACAAAGGCCATAGTTTTTTGTCAATAGAAATTGAAGCCCTCTACTAGAGGAGAGAAAGCATGGATCCATGAAGGAGTCATAGTATAGTAAAGAATAATTCAAAAGAAGGTCACCACACATAGTGGTAGGAGAGAAGCTCACAAAAGTTGGAAGAAGAAATGGAGTTAGCCACAAATGTTGTGAAGAGAAGATCTGAAAATTATAATCATAATTTTTTTGGTGTTGATGTAATTAGTGGTTGAAATTAAGGGGGAGTGTTAGAATATTTAGTAATTTACCCCACATTGCATGAAGGGAAAGTTGAGATAGAACTGCAGTCTTGCATGAGGATAAAAATAGAATTCTTAAATATACAATTTGCATGTTAAATCTTAGAGTTTGTAATTTGCATGGAGTTGCATGATAAGTTTCTAACAGTCTTTTGAATTTTTCAAGTCCTCTTTATAATGAGGCAATTGTAATTCATTCATTGTCTTTGATCTTTGATCATTGATCAAATTGTATAATCATGAGTTTTATCTCATATGGTATTTCCAAACAATTGTAATGTTTGAGATTGAATAAAAAATCCTTTGCATGTATTGAAAAATAATGTCTTCTTTGCTACTACAATTTTTCATGTGCTTGTAATTCCTTTAATTGGTATCAAAGTGGGTTCGAGAAAGTTATCTAGGTTAAATAATTTTTAGAAGCAAGAGATTTACAGAGGAGGTTGAAGAGCCAATCATAGTACTGAAGAAATCATTAGATTCAATTGTAGCTAAAGATAGAGGTTGTTGTAGCCAAGGAAAGTGAATCCAATGTAGCAAGGAGAAACTACAGCTAAGAAAAAGATCATTGCAAAGAAGAAGCCACAAGTGTTGTCATGTGAAGTATAAAGGTAAAGAGTTGCAATCCTTTGAGAAAATCAAAGAGTCACATAGAAGATTGTATATTTTGTAGAATCTATAGGTAATAAATATTGAAGCAATCCCTCAAGGAGTTAGATTATAGATTGGATTGCATGTTTGAAAAAAGAGTTCGCAGTCCAAGAAAAGAAGTCACTAAGAAAGCCAACCATTTGGTTTGAGGTCGATGAGATCAAAAGATTGTTTATTGCAAGAAATTAATCTAAGCCACCGATGTGAAGTTGTGTGAGGAAGTTAAATCCCAGCCTTAACAAAGGCCATAGTGTTTTGTCAATAGAAATTGAAGCCTCTATTGGAGGAGAGAAATCATGGATCCATGAAGGAGTCATAGCATAGTAAAGTGTAATTCAAAAGATTATTCATGTCTATTTCCTCTCAATATCTTTCAACCGTCAGTCAATATATTCTACTACGTGATCCTAATCGTCCATTTCAAATCACAATTTCTATATAATAAACCTCTTTTCTCACAAAAAAGGATCAAAGAATCAACATCATTTGCACAACAAAGTACTTTCAAGATCTGAATCACCATTGACAACACGTCAACACGTAACTTTGATCAACACACATCGCATCAAAGCTTCTCACATGCAACAATGGAGGCTTCACAGTTATATTAGCAATCCAACATCTTGTGAACACACTCCAACATGGGATGGTAACCTTTCCTTTTGTTCTTGAATTCATTTTGATAATCGTAGGATTTCATTGTGTAGTTTCAATAGCTTAGAAAGTCATTTCATGAGTGAAGGAATAGATCTATATTTTTGTTTTTTAAATTTAGATTAGCTTTTATTTCATCACATGTTCTCTTGTTTATGCTCTATGATTTTCTCCCTCACACATTTTGGCATGCTCGATGGGACCCTGGTCCCCAAAACTAACAATTTCATGAGAAAATTTTGAAGTTACAAGTCCTAGAGGTTGTCTAGAAAAATCTTCATGCACAGGTTCCAGAAAACTATTGCAATTGATTTCACGGATCCAATGTGCTTGACCTTGAAACTAGCACACTTGACCCTAATTTATGTTCCCTTGATTTTTTCCAGTTCCTTTTTCTTCTGACAAAGGGTGCACTTGCATTTTTCTAGCACTTTTTCTCTCTAACAAAGGGTGCCTTTGCTGATTTTTCTACATTTTTTCTCTGTCAAACCTATGTCTGAGATTTGCAACCTGAATTTTGGTTTTTTATGCTACTGGATCCCTGATTTGATTGTGTGATAGTTATTTACATTTATGTATGTAGGCTCAAGAAAAAACTAACACTTTTTCTATAGGGAAGACCAACAGTCAAAGAGTTTCAAATTTTTGATTCTTTTTAAGTAAGAAATCCTTCATTTTGGTGCTTAAAAAGAACTCTACAAACAACATGTTTCAATTTAAGTGCTCTAAAATGAATCATTTTCAATGCTTTTTAAGTTAGGATAATCTTCATTTTGGTGCTTAAAAAGAACCCTACAAACAACACATTTCAATTTAAGTGCTCTAAAATGAACTCATTCCAAGCTTTCATAGTTAGAGAATTTTCATTTGGTGCATAAAAAGAACAAACAAACAATTCAATTGGTTCTCTAAAAATATTTTTAAGCTTTCAAATTAAACACTAGAATGCTTTATTTTCTATTTGACCAAAAAAAAATGATTTCCTTTTGTTGACGCACACTCAAATTTATTTTGTTGACCAAGTAATGCTAGGATCTAGGAATACTCAAATTTTGGGCTTAAAAATGAATAAATAATTCTTTTGTTTTGCACCTTTGCTATGGTATTGACTAATATCTAGAACACTTCCATTGGATGCTTTTAAAAAGAACCATTGCTATCTTATTCACACTTTTTTGGGATAGCACCACTCAAGGCACTTGAAAAGAATCAAATTGCTATGAAGAGTATTTAGTGCATTCCGTGTTTGGCAAGCTAGGTGTTTTTCTTCTCCCCTCACACCTTTTGTTGATCTTGGCTAAGCGAAAAAATTATTGAGATTCACACTTTATTTGCATACATTTTAGAGTGCTTTCCTTTTGAGAAACATCTCACATTGGAGAACTCAAAGTCAACCCAAGTGGTACTCTCGTTTTGGACCACTATATAAATAATTATGGGTGTGAGGAAAGTTTTCACTGGTCGGGTGATGTTTTATACCGACGTCAATCTCCCCTAACATCTGTGTGATACATAAAAACACACAAGGGCTAGGAGGCCTCTTAATTGAGCAAAATTTCACATGTATAAACATTTAAAACTAATCATCCCAAAACATTACTAAGAGCCAAATGTGTGTAGAAGCTACCCCTTTTATCCAAATCATACTCTAAAGTGGTGCATCAAGATTTACTTACTTACCAAGTTTGACTTATGGTTGAGTGTACAAAGCCTCTCCATTTGTTGCATGTAAAATCATCCCTTCAGGGCATGAGGTAGTCCACCTAGGAAGAAGTACCTATATCCCTAGGGTGTACTTTTGCTTTCACAAAAAATTTCCAAAATCTGTTCAAACATCAAACACTGTGCTTGAATCTAAAATGAACATATCAAAACAAACACTAAACATGATGGTTGAATCACAAACCCTTTGACTTAGTGTATGCTTTTCTGAGAAGCCCTATATTTGCACTCCTTGAAGGATCTCCTTAAAGGTTTCCAAATATTATGGCTTTAATTTCAAGCTATATTGGCTCAAAGTAAATGTTAGAAACTATGGCTTGGGTGTCATGACTTCACAACTTAAATGCATAGACATATAGGTCAAACAAGTTCATGCTTGCTGGAGTCAATCCAAAATTGTTGTATCACTTGCCACATCTAGAAATAGACCACAAACGTCCAAAAACTGCAAGAAAAACATCAATGTTGTTGTCAAAATATTGAAGCTGGAAAACCAATTTACATAGAGGTCGCTTCTGCTACTATTTCTAGTGCACTTGATCTAAAACTAGTCACACTTGCTAGAGAAAGCTCAATTTTTCTCTCTATCCCATAAACTTAATTGATTAAAATTAGTTGCATTTGATAGAATATGTGCACTTGATGCAAAACTAGTGCACTTTCTCCTTTTATGATCACACTTGCTTCTCAAAAAATAGCGCACTTGCCTAAAATCCACTCACAATTTCCAAGAAAGCACGCTTTTGACTGAGTAAATCACCACATTGAACAAAAAACATACAGAGGCTACACTTGACATATCTACTCACACTTTTTTCTCATAATCTTGTGCACTTGACAAATTTTAGGCCGTAGTTGATAAAATTGTCCGCTCTTGCTCACAATTTGACACTTTTACTTAGAAACCATTGTTATTGCTCTATCCTTCTGAAAATTAGGAAAAATGAAGTGAAGTTGCTTACATGATCTTTGTTAGAACAAAACAATTGGAAAACCAAATAAGTCATATAGTCCTTCATCTAATCTCAACATTCCATCCTACTTTTAGAAATTAGAATCAAAACAAACAAACCTAGATTATTCCCTCACTCGCATTTCTAAGATACCAATAGTTGCTTGAACCTCATGGCTAGTTCAAGTAAGATTTTCCACAACATATCCTCTAGAAGAAGTGAGATATCAATCTAGGCCTCTTAGCATTTTGAATTCTGAGAATAGTTTCACCTCAAAACAACACTCAAGCCTTAGGGTCTTGAGCTTCATAACAAATCATATCAAAACATACACACCTTCACCATATGACCATTTGGAAACCAATTGCCCCAGTTCAACAACTGAACCTTATAGCACCAATCCTCCAACCAAGTCTCACACATATTGAAGGTGAAAAAATTGATATCATTAGCAGATTAAAGACCTTCATATTTGAGAAGAATGAAACACCCAACCAGTGGAGAAATGTAGAAAACATCTTGGATAAAGAGGAAGAGAAAGAAAACCTAGTAGCTGGAAGACCCGTGTTACCACCTCCTGCATGGGAATAGGTACCCATCTTTCATGATTTGTAGCAAGAGCAAAATACTTAGATGGAAACCCATACTCCGACTTTCAAAGAACAGTCCTACTCTAAATTTTTCCAAAGGGTACATCTTGAGAAGATACCACACCCGTCAAAATCAATTAGACCATTTCTATTTACACTTTTCAATGGGCCAACCAACCTTAGATCTTCAATAGAAAAACCAAAAAAATAAAAGCAACTTTCATTTTCCTTAAAACTAGAAAATCCAAAAAAGCATTTTTTTATTACTCCATAGTTAGGAGTCATGAAAACATTCACAAAAGCTTGGTAGTTATTTATGACAACTACGAGATGGAAACATAAAAAGAACATGGAAGAAAACAAAAGAAACACCAAGATACCACCAACAAACACCATGAATGAAGAAGGTGGCCCATGGGGCTATAAGCCAAATGACCTTGAAACACCTCAAAATAGACCCACGTATAAAGACACATTTATTGAGGAAGAGACAAACCACAAACAACAAGAGGTGATGGAACAATCAAACCATGACCCAAATAGAGTAGTCATAGAAGAGGTAGATACAAAGGTGGAAACAAATGAAGAACTGTTTCAACATTCCAACAACCCTAAGGTGCTCATAATGATGGAAAAATTGTTGAAAAAAGATCCAAATTCTTATTTCTTCAAGTTAGCACAGAGTGGTGCTAAATTTCCAATAGACTTCAACATGGAGGCTCTCAAAGATCCTAACCTTATTCCCTTAGGGCATAACTCAATTGTGAGACATATATCTGAACCCATGGAAATGCCAAACATGCCACCTGTATTCTCACAAAATAATGGTCAACCAATGGAAGACCTATTGTATAGAAAACTGACTCAAATCAAACAAGCAGTAGTGGCCCAACAATTTCAAGGAGGTCCCAATACATACCACAAAGCGACAATCCTCCACCAAGATAGTACGTACCTCAAAATGCTTTGTATATCAACCCTTCTCAAAACATGTAGTACCATCAACAAGGTGGACCCAGGGTCCCTTTCCCACTCAACAGTACCATCAAAAGGTGGACCACAGGGTCCCCTTCCATATTAGTATGAACAAAAAAGTGTGCCACAAGGTACCCTTCCTAATTCATCCCAACAACAAGGTAACCTTCCAACGCACCATCAGGTAAACCTTCAGTATGGTTCATCCCAATAGCAAGGTGTGTCACATGGTACCCTTCCTACTTCATCCCAACAACAAGGTAACCTGCCAACGTACTATCAGGGAAACCTTTAGTATCATTCATCCCAACAACAAGGTAACCTGCCAACGTACCATCAGGGAAACCTTTAGTATCATTCATCCCAACAACAAGGTGTTCCACAGGGTACCCTTTTGATTTTGTCTCATCAACAAAGTAATCTACCAACACACCATTAGGGAAACCTTCAATATAGTTCCCCCCAAAAACAAGGTGTTCCATAGGGTACCCTTCTTAGTTCATCCCCTCAAAAAGGTAACCCACCAATGCATCACCAAGGAATCCTTCAATATAGCTCACCCCAGCAGCAAGGTAACCCACCAACACACCATCAGGGAAATCTTCACTATATTTCATTCCAACAACAAGGTGTGTTGCATGGTATCGTTCCCAATTCATCCTACCAATAAGGTGTTCCACTAACACATCAATAGGGTAACGTTCAGTATAATTCATCCTAGTAACAAGGAGCTAAGCCTCCTTACAATCAACAAGGAGATAACCCTCCTTACTCTCAACAAGGAGATAACCCTCCTTACACCTAGCAAGGATCTAACCCGCCTTATATTCAAAATGACTACCAAAGATCAATACTTCCATTCTATCCAACTTATGGCCAAACAAACATTGTGGGACCACAAGGCTATTACATGCAAGATTTACAAACAAGGGAACCAAAAAAAGAGATATAACTACAACTAGAAGTAGTGAACCAAAAGATAGTAGACATGTAGGTAGGAAAACAATAGAAGGCCTATACCCTTTAGGAAATATTTTCTTTCCCATTCGATCATTTCATCACTTTACTACCCTTTCCAAAAAACTTTTAAATACCCAAGTTTGATAAGTACAAAGGAAGAGGAGACCCAGTAGAGAACATACATGATTTTTAGTATCATGTATGGAAGTACAAAACAATGGTGCTTACCTCATGAGGCTCATTCCCCGTAGCCTTATAGGTCATGCTATGGAGTGGTTTTCCCTCTATCATTAGGAATTAAAACCTTTGATGAACTATATATAAAATTCATAAGTCACTTCTCCTTCAAAATAGAGCAAGATGTCACCATCATAGATTTATCCAAAATTAAACAAAGTTAAGGAGAGTTATTTACTTCCTACCTACAAAGATGGAGGCACAAAGCTAGTTAATACAAATGGCCCATTCCCGACAAGGAATTGATAGATATCTTCATCTTGAATGTCCCACCCAAGATCAACTACCAACTCACTATGTTATGTTATGAAAACTTCGAAGAAACCATTGAAAAGGGATTACATATTGAGAGAGCCCTCATAGAAAGAGGAGTCCTTAAATTGAATAGCTCGAAAGATAGTCCCTCTAGTTCAAATGATAAACCTAAAATTTGGGAAAAGAATAAGAACGTTACAAATGATGGAGTGGATGATGCTAGAGCACAATGGAATGCATACAACACACCTCAAAACAAACCACAAGTGGCATAAACAAGCTATGTTCCAAATGGTACACAAAATAACCAAATTACCTATTCTAAGAACAATCAGGTAGTCAACCAACAAACGAATCAAGGGGAACAAAGGCAATATGATCAACCAAGGAGGCAAGTCATGGTACTAGGTGAGTCACTTGAGATAGCCCTGTGAGAGCTAGTACAGAAAAACCTCATCAAACTTAATGATTTCACAAACTATGAGGAACCTAGCTTCAAAACACCGTGGTACAACGAGAAAGACTTGTGTGAATTCCATAAGATTAAAGGAAACACAATAAAAAATTGCATGAGACTCAAGCATCTCATCCAAGACTTAATAGACAAAATAGAAGTGTATGTTGAACACCATCTTGGAAATAAGTACCTTCAAATATACACGAACCCAATCCCAAACCACGCTCAAAGGAATGACAAAGGAAAAGACCAAGATTTCCATAATGCTAACTACACATATAGTGACACGGTTTTAAAGAACCCTTTCACAAGCTAATGACAATAGGGAAAATGTAGTGACTATACGAGGTGGAGACAACAACTATAATGTAACTACCTGTTAAGGTAGAGTTACAATACAAGGAGCCCCTCCTAAACCCATGGCTAGTCATAAAATGAATACAACATTGTGCTACACCTGAAGAAGATCCTGACCTTAATCTCAATCCTAGAACTATTAAAAATATCACTCGCACATAAGGAGATGTTGGAAAAAGCATTGGAAGAATCAGTCCCTAACAACCTTGATCTTAGTCAGTTCCAATCCATGGTTGGAAAAATCATAGCCAACAATCATTTAGTCTTTTCAGAGAAAGATCTTCCACAAAGAAAATTCCACAACCAAGCTCTCTACATAGAGGTTGGTGTTCACAAAACCATGGTAAAACGGGTGTTGATAAATAATGGTGCGGGTCTAAACATTTGTACCTTAAAATTCATCAAACAGTTGGGGTATTTTGATGATGTGATAGACAAAGGAAAGAGCATTACCATCAAGGCCTATGATGACCTTGAAAGGAATTCCGAAGGGAAAGTCAAGCTACCAATGCAGGTAGGGCCAGCCATCACAAAAACTACATGTCATGTACTTGAACTTGAGTTTCCATATAACCTCCTCCTAGGACACCCTTGGATCCACACATTACAAGCAGTACCATCAACCTTTCACCAATGCCTAATGTTTCCCCATGAAAAAGGAAAAGAGGCGACCTTATATGCTGATCCTAAACCCTTCCATTTTTGTGCAAAGTTGGAGAAGTATAATAAGATCCAACAAATACCTAGAAATGACATAGTCTTCCATTAATTCTCATATGTTGACCCTTCCACACCACCATCGACCTCAATCAAGACCACATCAAGTGAGCAACCAAAAATGGAAACCAAGATTCAAGTACTAGACAGGGGTAATGGAAATTACCACTTCAACCAAGCATTCCACATTGGCATGCTTCCACCAACACCCAAAGTCTATAGAGGTCTGAAAGAGATCAAGTGTGCTCAGACAGTAAAAGTGATAGCCAAACCCACGATCTTCACCAAGTGGGGGGACATGAAGGATGAAGAAATATTCAAAGAGGACTTCTCATCCATGATTTACGAGGACCGAAAAGAACTAGAAAAGCCACAACCCATTCTAATTGATCCTAATAGTAGAGGTTATCAATTAGCTAAACAAATAGGGTATCAAGAAATAAGTGGCCATGGGCTACACAAACAAGGCTGATGAAAGCCTATCATAGTGGAACAGAGAAAGAAAAATATGGGACGAGGTTATAAGCCAAAAGACATGGTTACTCCAAAAACCGAACGAACCTCTTTTAAGAAACATGAAAATTTTGCTAGCATCAAGGTACTGGATATCTACCATATCATGGACAATGATTTACCTATCAAAGACTTATTTGACAACTTTAGCATTGATAGGTTCCCACTCCAATTTATCAAAACCATTCCCAATGTCTATTATTATTCTAGAATGGACTCTAACGAATACAAATGGGATTCTCCTTCCTT
>VDFB02047230.1:503989031-504007995 GCA_007258455.2 Sequoia sempervirens | reverse complement strand
GAGACAACATCACACGCTTTCATTCAAAAAAACAGACTTTATGGATCTGTTTTTAATTTTTTATAATTTTTTTTTCTGTTTTTAATAAAAAATTAATTTCGAGAGCAAATAATCAAATTTTTTTGATATTTTTACATTTCTGGAAAGCTCTCTAAATTTTAATAGGGGTCTGTTATTTATATTTTAAATTTGGATGTGCAATTATTAGTCAAAAAATAGATCTTTTAAAATATGGGTTTAAAAAAGATTTTCTTATATCTCATTCACGGTTGCAGATCTAATCACAATTTGTTTTTATAGATTTGGGATGACATCAGACGACTCCAGTAAAAAAATTAGAATTTTTAGAGCTGTTTTTCATTTTTTATTATTTTTTAATGTTTTTTCATAAAAAAATTAATTTAAGATGCAAAACAGCAAATTTTTTTGGTTTATTTACATTTTTGGAAACCTCTTGAGATTTTAGATAGGCTTTATTCTCTGTATTTTTCATTTTACTGTCAAAATTTTTTCTAAAACTCAGATTTGTTGTGACTAGCTAACCCTCTAATAGTAGTGATCAATTATCTTGTTAGGGTTTGTTGTTGGTTTTGTGCATGTGCAGAAAATAAACACTTCAAATGACACATTGGATCAAGTGAAAAAAAAAATGACGCATCTAACTATTTTTGTAGATCGATAGTTGAAGATCATTATCAAACTACTAATGTGTGGTCTTGCAGGTTCGATTATCAAAGGACAAACATCAAAACAATGTGCTTGCATTTTTAGTAGTGTAACACACATTTTATTTTGGTGCAATTAAAATGAACCTCTGTTTTCTATGTCTGAATGTGTTTGTAAAACGGTAGGGGAGTATGCTCTCACCTTGTGAAAACTTGGTGATCAGAAAACCAGACCCATTTTTATCTATTTTTACCTGACGATTTGGTATATCGGAGTATCCTCTCCCCTTGCACTTTTGGGTGATCTTGGGTGTAAGAAAAATGGTTACCAACTCTAGAAATTGGGCCTGCCTGGGGATTTCATCACCCCAACGTGATTCAAACCGGCAATGGAGCTAAAGCCAAGCTACCCCTGACCAGTATATAAATGTAAATCTTAAGGGAAAACCTAAGATTGCGAGTGCGGATGTGTCATACAGACAGAGTTGTACTCCCTTAAACCTTGTTGAGCTTAACCTCTTCAGGCTGGAGTGCCACCTTATTGGTGATTAATCTCTTGCCCCATGTATGGCCACTCGAACGGGGGTCCTGAACTAAAAACCTTTGTGTAGTAAGCCAAAAACCTTCTATTTGCTAGCGTAGCACCGGTCGGTGTGAAGGCATCCACACTTTCGTAGTTTGTAGTAGAGGTGATCAATCTGCCATGGGAGTTTCATGGGGGTTGGAAGCTTGGTTGGCCTAAGAAGAGAGTGCACTGTAAGGGGGAGCCCATGCAACCAAGCTTCTGAATTCACACGCTACAAATATGCGGTTGGGGAAACCCACATGGAATATAGCGAATATTGTCTTGGCCTAACCATAGGATTGTACTTGTCTCATGTGTGCTTGCTTACAGTCAAAATATCGTGCTTGCAAGTGTTTTCTGGATACTAAAACAAACCAAACAACGATCAAACATCTAGAAACAGCCAAGTCAAACTTCAAGAATTCAGTCAAAATTGGTTTATACATTTTGTCTGCAACGCATCTACACACTGCAACACATTTTCCCACTTGAAACGACGCATTTTCTTAACTAAAATTTAAACACTGTCTCAGACCAAAATCTAAGTCCACACATTGTCGCCTGCTGACAAACATCTTTTTCAAACAATCTCTGTCAGAAACCAGAATTGCAATTGCTCAAAACGCCCATCATTTGCATTCATTTCCAAATTTTAGGTGCATTCCCTATGTGGCATAATCGTCCTTAGGTTTCATCTTAGAAAACTTTGGATTAAGCCAAACCTCCACACCTTGCAAAACCTTTGTTTTCAAAACTAGCCTATCTTGGGACTTAGTCATTACTACTCTTTTTAGTCATTGTCTTTTTGTGAGAACCTCCAACTCAACAGTCTAGTTCGGCAGGCTCACTCGTCATTTTGACCTCATCGTTTAGTCCCCTTAGTAAGTCCTTTGATAACCAAAATTGAGACATAGGTCTAGCTTAGAGTGGTTAGACAAACCTTTCTCCAAATTTTGTCCATACTTGGTCCTCATTTTAAAACTGGACTTTGCATTCATCATCTTAGTCCTCATATTGGCTTTGAAAACCTCATCATCAATCATTTCCTTAGTCATCACCTTGCATTGTCATCCTTTATCGAAAAATACAAAAACATAGGCTAGTGCCATCCTTGCATTTACTTGTCATTCTCATCATCCTCATTTGAGAAAATCCCTTTTACAGTTGAGACTAGGCTTCAAAGACAACAACGACAAATGGCAAACCTTGGACAAGATTCCAATCCCAACATCGACAATAACACTTATGACACGAACAAACATTGGACCTTTTCTGACCCATTTCACAACATGAACATGAAATCTTCCATGAACATGCCATCTTCATCACAATTTTTTTTTGAGCCATTAATAAAAAGAGACCAAAATGGACGAGTATATGTCGAAGACTTAGAAGCTGTAGCACAAAATCCTGATATAGTCTCCTTTGTAGAAAACTCAATCTTACGCGACCCTCAAAGGTATCTAGCCATGCTTTTGGACCAAGGGGCTAAGTTACCACGAGGCTTTGACATAAATACTTTTCCACCTCCATCTGTCTACCCTCACTACCAAAAGTCAGTTAACACCATCCATGACATTAGTACACAACAAACATCCATTAATCAGCCTTATCCTAACTTTGACAAGGGAAGTCAATTGTCCACTAGTCCATTCCATGTCTCCACATCATATCCTAGTCCTTCACCTATTAATCCCATCCAAGTCTGCATCCCTTATCAACCATCTACCAACTCATGTCAAGTCCCCACATCATACCATACCGATCCGGTCCAAGTCCCCATGTCCTATTTCAATCAACCTTACACCAATCTAGTCGAAGTCTCCATGTCATATCCTTGTCATTCAATAATTAATCTAGTCCAAGACTCCATGTCCTATCCTTGTCCCTCACATGCTACTCTAGTCCAAGTCCCCATGTCCTATCCTAGTCCTTCATATACTAGTCCAGTCCAAGTTCCCACGTCCTATCCTAGTCCTTTGGTCATTAATCCTTTTCAGGTCACCCCCTCACAAGCCACATCTAGTCATGAAAATTCTATCATAGTCCAAAGTCAAATCCCATTTAATAAACTTGAGGATACATGTCAAAATGAAAGCCCAAAGCATGACATTATAATGTCACCCTCATGTCAAGAACAAGGTAGTCCATCCCATGACCCTATTTTTGACAACCCCATCTTTGACCAAGACCCTACCATTGACCAAGAAATCCAAATCCATGACAACCCCATCTTGGACCAAGACCCTACCATGGACAAAGAAATCCAAAATGATCCACTCCTTGACCTTTATGCCATTCATGATCAAACACTTGCTGAATCTATAAAGGCCTCAACTATTGACACTTCCCAAGATGAGATACTTGCCTCCATGGGACACATAGATGATATTCCTCCAGAACAAGAATCTTCCACTAGGGACATGCTTGCATATGATCAAGTTATAGCTAAAACCATTGGGCTCTATGACACTAAAAATAATGATGGCTTCAACATTGCCTTGGAAGCACCAACAAAATTATTTGAACCTGACATGTCGCATGATCAGACCAAAGATATCAGTCAGGAATATGTCCAACATGACAATGAAGCTAAGACACGTTATCAACTAGGGTCATCTATCTTTGTTAGAGCAGGCTTTCTTGTAGACAAAAATATTACAAGTGACAGTATCCACATACCTAATGATGGGTTAGCATCTTGCTTTCAAAGCAACAAATACCCCATCGCAAATAGAATCTGTCAAAGCATGCAATATCAAGGAAAATGACTAGGCATACATGAGCAAGGAATTTTAGAACCAATACAACTTTAGGAAAATTACAGACATCAAGGTCTTGGCTATTCCTTAGACATCAAATCAAATGATGTCGGTGATACCTCCTCAATACTAGGGGCAACTTTGTCAGATACAAATGTCAAAATGGAGTCCATGAGAAATCCTTGTCATAAGATTGTTGCCAACACCCCCTCCACCCAGACCATGAACCATCATTCCATCATAAATAAACCTTCCCTTTGGAACCAACAAAGACAAAAGTCATATAAATCAAAAGATCAAAATCAAATGCCATTGAATCAAACAAAGGACAAGTGGAAAATGAAATTAAAATGGGATCCCAAAGAAAGATGGATCAAACAGATATTAATTGATTTGACCCATGGCACCTCTTATCACATGTGTGTATCTCCCGGACAAGGCCAACTCTAGTATCATAAAGGATCACAATGACATCGATCAATTGTATACAAGCGCTACGATCCTGACAAGACAACTACTTCAGACAGGAAATTATTGGCATATCATGGCACCAGTCTCTACATCAGCATCGTCAGTGAATTCAGAATAGGCAGTGGTCATCTAAAGCATCCAGGCTATCCACAAAATCAAAAAAAAAATTGAAAAATGATAAAAATCGTCACCTTGATGAAAACCTGGCAAATAGGCGTCTTGGTGACACCAAAAAACACATGTCCACCTCCTTCAGAATGGTCATCAAACAAGGCATCTAAGAGTGTTGGTTCCAAACATCCTCCCTCCAAAATCCGTCATACACCATCCCAAGTTTGGAAAATAAAAAGTCATTCATCCAAGTGTCCAAACAATCTTTCCATGTCTACCATCATTCGTCATAACCCTACATCTCGTTTAAAGTCCAATGATCCCACATCACAAATCTGTCACATCTTGGAAGCAACTCTTTACTGCAAGGACTCTCATGGCACTCTATCGTGATGAGTGTATTCTGATAAGGCCAACTCTAGTATCATAAAGGATCACAATGACATCGATCAGTTGTATACAAGCGCTACAATCCTGACAAGACAACTACTTCAGATAGGACATTATTGGCATATCATGGTACTCCGGCCTCTACATCAAGATCATCGTTGAATCTTAATAGGCGTTGGTCATCTAAAGCATCCAAAGTATCCAAAAATAAATAAAATTGAAAAATGATAAAATCGGCCACCTCGATGAAAACTCCTCGGGTAAACCAAGGCCTTGGTGACACCAAAAAATCAAAAAGTCAAGAAAATAGTAAAGAGAAAAATTTCATCCAATGGTGAAAAACCTGCAAACAAAGCGCCTGGATAAGTACCATGATGAAACTGGACAAACAAAGGCCATGTGTAAAATAAATCATCTATGTGGACTCTTACACTTTGGGGCAAGTTGTCTCATTTCCCATGCCCTCCTCATGACATTGACATCCATCTAAGCCCTATCATTTATGTCCATTTTCCCACCTACCTTGGTCTTGACATAAAACTGGCACACATAAATCATGCTTTGGGAAAACTCTTGACATGTCTATCCTTTGGTCATACATGATTCACGAAACATAATGTCATCGACCATCATAGTCTTATTGTCCTTATACGACATAGTCCTTGAAAATCATATGACAACTCCATTAGTCTCATGTCTCCCATCCTTTACCAAGGCCACCCCTATCCTTTCATGTCGATCACCTATCTTGGCTTTCCCTTGTCAAATGGTCTAAGGATAATCATCATCCCATCTAGTCCTAACCAAGTCATTCCAAATGCAACGGTCTAATCCATACAAGCACATTATCCAAAATTTTACTTGACAACATTCTTGGCCCGGCTATAGACTACCATACTTTCATCACATTATCATCATCATCCCCATGTTGTTTCAGGATGTGTCCTTCCCACGTCAAACCATGTTGTCATCACCTGTCAATTGGTATTTAGCTTGACTAGGGGCACAATCATGTTTGTCCTTGGATTCTCATGTGTAGGCATCAGTCATATACATTTGTCACTATCCTCTTAAACGTCAAAATCCAAAAAAAATCATAAAATGAAAAAAAGACACAAACATCATAAAATGTCCTGAATAAAGACAAAAACATCATAAAAACTCGAAATGACAAAACATCATAAAATGTTTTGAAGAAGACCTAAAAATAATAAAATGTCCTGAAGAAAAACACAAAAACATCCAAATCAATGTCAAAATCCTAAAAATGGAGTCAAAGCTAGTCATGTCAGTCAGTCCATGTCATTGTCAAACTATGTTGTCTCTGCGCATTTGCTACGTAGGCAAGGCCATCAGTCGATGAGTCCCCAAGAAATTAGGGTCGGGCCCTTTTAGGTTGGTCCAAATAAAATCATGGCATTTTGTCACAATCGCCACATCGGGTCAAATAATTCGCATATAGTCAAACTCTATTTCACAAGATGGCCATTCAAAACGCTGTCAAATTCAATAAAATCGTAATAAACATTCAATCAATCATACAGTCAACATCAGTCAACTTGCCAAAACATATTAGTCAAAACAATGTCAATCTCGCCACTCTTTGGTCCTCTTCAAGATGTGTCCTTCTTGGAGTTAGACCTCATCAAAATGTCCTTTTCCTTTTCAGGATGTGTCCTTCTTGACAATAGGCCTTGTCAAACCGTCAACACTGTCAAATTGGCAAAGCTCTTAAACTCCGGTCTAAACTGCGGAAATCGGGTAAGAAATCAATCTTTTGCAAACAAACATTAAGTAAAACAAAATAAAATGGTTGTTAATCTTTCCTCGTCTATCTTGTCTTATCTTTTGACTATCTTGGCTATTTTTTTTTCTTATATTTTTACTGTCTTGTCTTTTTGGTCATGTTACTAGCTACCTCAAGGATGTCCCATGAAGGATTTAGAGGTGTGATGATGTCTCCTGACCTATTTTATTTTCTTTGACTGCCGTCTGTGGATTGTCTCGACAAAAAGATTGGGGCAACACGACCCTTAGTATGAGTTAGGACATTCCTTGTCTGTGACTGTCTGTTTTTCAAGTGGATGACCTTGCACACCTTGGTATACGCCATATCATGGTGTTTGTTGTCCATTTGTGTCATTTTACTGCCCAATGATGATTAAGAGCAATAAATATTAAAGTCCTATGGAAATGTTTTGAAAGATTTGGTCTAGGAACTAACATGCATCTTCTTTTGTCTTTTCATTTTCTCTCGCCGGTCTCATAAAGGCATTGCATCCATATCATCATCCATATCTTTTGCACTAACAGTTCTTTGTCTCTTCATATTCTAGTCTTCTCATCAATTTCGAGAGCATACCCATGTTCTTGGAACCTGTCTGTCCTCTCGAGGGGGCATACCGTAACCCTCCTCGTCATTCTTCCTCATCTTATTTTGCATTGGGGCATATTTTTGACTTATTTTCTTTATCACAATGCGACATGCTATATTATGACAAAGAGGGGCAAATGTAGACACCTAAAAATGACCTAGGCCTGCAAGCTTCATTTTTACTACTTTCGTCCTAGCACAATTATGACATTTAATTATGTCCTTGGTCCACATTCAACTATTGATTAAATAGTTCATAATTATTTAATTAATTCATGACCTTTTATTCTTCATGATTATTAAATAAATAAATCTTATTTATTTATTTAATACGTCATTAATGGTCTAATTCTTCCCTTAATTAAATAAATTTCTTAATTTATTTAATTACCCTTCATCATATATTTCTTCTTGATTATTAAATAAATAAATTTTATTTATTTATTTAATATGTCACTAACTGTCATAATTAAATGAATTGATTAATTAATTTAATTAATTAATCTTATCTGCTAAATTAAATAATTATATTTAATTATTTAATTGTCAAAATTATTATTCCTCTCATTTTAAATAAATGAAATTATTTAAAATGTCATCACTTTCTTAACTCTGCTGGCCCATTTTGGTAAATAACTTAAAAAGATTATTTTATTGTCTCATTAAAATCATTATTTTGAATTAATTTAATCCAAATGGTAACTAATCTCCAAAAATCAAGTAATCAAGTAGATCTTCTTGATTTTCCAAATTTGATCTTTAGTCCAACTCTTTATCTTCTTGATTTTCAACTTCACAAATTAGGGCGCCTTTATCATCTTGATTTTTGAAAATCTTTATTTTCTAAATTGGATTAATATCTCTGTTTTATTCTCCATCACATTTGATTTTCTCGTGATGACATCTCTCGACCACTACTCTATGATTTTTCCTAACCCTCGATTAGGATTGTCAAATTAAATCTTGTCCACTCCATTTTAGGTCTCTTTGTCAAAAAATCAATCTCATCCGGTCCATTCAAAAATGGCATTTTCTATAAAATGCTATTTTGCTCTCATTTCTAGATTACACACACATTACGCACATATATTACAATATTCTGGCATATTAATATTTAGATTAATTTGGCATTTTAGAGTCATTTTTATCATAGTCATTTAGGCATAGGCATTAGGAATTTGTGCAAATCCTTCAAAGCTTGGTGTAGGACATAGACATTTATTTGCAGATTGCTCACACGACGAATCTGAGGGCAACACGTCAACCAACAAGCAAGAAGGTACTATCAAGGTGAATCATGGAAACTCATGCGAATCAAAGGTATAATTGTACTTGTTTTCATTGTTCTTGATAGGATCTTTGGATTATATGCTTTATGTGTTAGTTTATCTCACAATCTAAACTCAAAATAAATCCATTGATACAGGTGCCACCACCAATAGATTAGGAACTATTTTTATGATAGGTGGTACATGGTATTTGATTACTCACTGTGCAACAATTGTGAAGTCCCATAGTATTTCCTTAGGAAACTATATAGTGAGTTCATATTGAACAAAATCCCAAATTATTTTGATATAAGGGACTTCTAGGGGAGAGGTGGGGGGTCAGCTCAAGATAGACTCAGTGCATAGCTGGATCCTATGTGGCAAGGGAGATGAGCTCTCGCTAGGCTGCCTCGTGAGCACGTTGTTATGCCTTCCATCGCAAAGGAGAGTGTTGGCATAGAGACATTGCAGGTGATCAAGACTTTGACCCAGAGTCTCATCCATCATACTAGCCCTATTCTACAATTCCATCCAGGGGAGTCTTCAAGTGGTGGCCTTTGAACCCATGTGTGTCAATCTTGTGGGGCAACTTGTTCATATGACCCCATTGACACTCAGGAGGCTGCTATGCAGGATCCATCTGAAGCTATGGAGATGGAGAGGGTAGCTGACATTTTGCATGAGGTGTATGGCATTGATAGTCAGGTGAAAGTTAGCATGTTCATTGAATTTAATTTATTAAATTTCAATTTTGAAATACAAGATTAAGTAATTTAGTTTTATGATTTTAATAAAATTGCAAGGTCACAGTGTTGAGACTGGATACACCGGTCCTCCACCTACTTATTTCTACAGTACACCTATCGGTGGGGTATGTAACTAGTAAATAATTATAAATTTATTACATGTTAATAGCATTGTTTTACAAATGGTATTTTAATATGTGATTTTGGATGTTGAACAGGATAATATTGGAGGTTTTGAGGGAACACCTCCTAGTGCTAGTGGATTTACTCAAACCTACACATAAGTAATAGAATAAAGAGTTTAACTAATGAATTGTACTTAATAGATTTGTGTAGTTTATATTCATATCGTTGATTACATTGCATTGCACATCATTCAAACTCAAAGCATTACTTCACATTCCATAACTAATAACTAGATGTTGATAGATGACAAAATTTCAACTACAATATAGTTTTTAGAAAGTCAACATAAGCAAGTGATGCAATTACTCACATAGCATAAGTAATAAGTCTAGGAGAAACTCTAATTGCATTTTCTTGTCATGGCATTCCATGAGACCACTTTTTACTGCTCAACATCTTTTCAAACAGTTCACTACCTTGTCTATGCTATGGATGCTTGGAAGGAATATATGAAAGAATAATAGTAAGCAATAGCATAGAAAAGCCAATGAGTTTTTTGAAAATTTAATGCCTCAAAGAAATGTGGTCTCATGGTGATGTCCATCACCACGAGACTTAATTTCTTTGAGGCACTTTTTCAAACAACTCATCGCCTTTTCTATGCTACCACATTTTCCATACATGTCTACCAAAACATTTTATCAAATAGTTCATTTCCTCACTGCTATGGCTAAAAGATTTAAAAAGGTACTTTCCAACAAACTGATGCAATGCAGGGTAGTCAAATAACTTAACTTCATCATTCAAAAGGATACAATCCACTTTGCAACTCAAATACTCAATTCTTTCTCAGTTTTCAAACTTCTACCTAGTCTTCCTACTAGGTCAGCCAACCCACTTTTCCTGTCAAAACTTTCAATTTTCTCAAACAAACATGTCAACAAATCCCCAAATCAGGCACCCATCATGGCCTACTTTCACATATCAAAAACTCAATACCAACTCCTTTGGATCAATGATATTTTATTAGTTTTCTCCTTCAATCTCTCTAACAACAACTTAAATCAATGGATCATATCATTTTTAAACATTTCCCAACCTTTCCAACTTCCTACAACGACTCAATAACCTTTATAACTACTTTGAACCTTGGCATTCGATGCCTTTACAATTTTTTTGCATTTTTACAACATTTGAAATTGACAACTTTGTCAATAATTTGCAATTTTGCACTTTATGCCTAAATTAACTAAGACTATTACAACCTCCAAAATGGTTATTTAATCCTTATTACATCATCAAAACACCTTAACCAATTGAAACTCCTAAATTTTCCTCATGGAGGCATGTGCTTGGAAAGGTGCACTTGCACGACAAATTATGGATGCTTGGAAAAAATCTATCAAAGCATAATAGTAAGCAATAGCATAGACAAGGCAAATAGTAGTTTGAAAAAATGCTTTGAAGAAATGCGGTCTCATGGTGATGGAATGCACATTTCTTCGAGGCATTTCTTCAAACAACTCACCACCTTTTCTATGCTACCACATCTTCCATACATGTGTACCAAAGCATTTTATCAAACCACTCACTTCCTTGCAGCTATGGAAAAAATCCTAAAATAGGTGCTTTCCAACAAACTATGGATGCTTGGAAAAATATCTATTAAAGCATAATAGTAAACAATAATACCATAGAGAAGGCAATGAACTTTATGAAAAAATGCCTGAAAGAAATGTGGTCTTATGGTGATGGAATGCCATGACGTGCATTTGTTTGTAATGGAATTCCATCACCACAAGACCCCATTTCTTTGAGGCATTTTTTCAAACAATTCATTGCCTTCTCTATGCCACCACAATTATTGTACATGTCTATGAAAGCATTTGATCAAATGGTTCACTAGCTTGCTACTATGGGTAAAATCCTAAAAACACCTCCTTTCGAATAAGATATGGATAGGGAAAATAGTAAGCATGATAATCAGAAATATATAGTTTAATAAGTACTCTAAATTTTGTTCATTATCTCATACATTATAAGTCATGACATGGATCGCTATTGTAGTTTTTGTGATTGAATAATTTGTTGTTTTATTTTTAGATGTTGCAAGCCGAAACACCTCCGAATGTGACGAGGGCAATGGAGATCAATGTTTCATCTACTATACAATCCTTGATGGCTTTGATAGGGGAGGTATGAGGCAAATTAGTAAATTTCAATTTACATTCGTTGTTGTAGATGTTAGTTAGTGAAAAATCAAACCATTATTGATTCGTAGTTTAATTTATATTTGGATGGTTTATACAGGGCTTGAGCACGCTTGAGCATAGGCGTGTGAATATTTCCCTCATGGAGAGAGATCATGAGATGGCGTAAGTGATTATTTTGTTAAATATATAATTTTTTATAATGCAATTTCTATATATTCATGTCTTTACTTCTTATTGTAATAGTTAAAACTTCACCATGAATTAAACACTAGGAGGAGCATTAGGAGCACTCCTCGAGTGCAACACAAATGAGTGACAGACCTATCTCCATCCGATTGACAAGCAAAGGGAAAAAATTTATTTCCAGAGCATGGAGAGCAATGAATTTTGATTCCAAAGCCCTTTGTTGTATGCCTACATGGAAGTTTTATACATATTTTGTATTGGATATATTTGACATTGTATGCCTATATGGCATTCTCATAAGCCTATATGGCTATTTTGTACATATATTTCATACTTATATTGACATATATTGATGTATGCCTACATGGCTATTTGGTTAATACAAATATTTTTTATTGATGGTGTCCATATTTGCATTCTAAATTGATGGTTCAATAGATATGAGTTACATGTATTCAAGTGTATGCTTTACAACTTATGTGTATACTTTGGGACTTACGTGTGTTCCAATGTATACTTTGCGAATTATGTGTTTTCATGCGTATACCTTGTATTCACGCATATACTTTGTATTAATTTGTGTATACTATGTATTTGTGTGTATACTTCAAGGCTTACGTGTTTTTGAGTACTTGTGCTTCCCTTATTCACATGTACATGTTTGACGTATTCACGTGTATGCTTATTAATTGGTTAGCCCTAGCATTGATCATTGTTGTCCTTCATGGTTTGTCTTGAATATTAATTGATTGATGCTAAACAACTTTATCTAAAATCAAAAAACATGTTTTCAATTGGTATTCCATGAAATGATTCATAAAAATATTCCAATATGTTCTTGATGTGTCACCATATAAACATGTCGAAAGATTTATATATCAACTTTTTGCAATATTATTTCTTGTATATGAAATGGACTCGAGAGAAAGCAAGTTATAATTTATAATACAAATAAGAAATGGACTCAACGCTGTCCTATACCCCCAAATAGGTCTATTTAACAAAACAACACGCTCTCAATCACTCTTCCAATTGCAAAACACCATTGGGCAGCATTTACCAATCTGCAAATCCACAAAATCCATAATTTTTAGGGCATGATTGGCCCTCTAACCCCACTATCCTCTAAACCCTCACTTTTCTCAAATTTCACTAGGGTATATTGAAAACCCCATATCCAGACATCATACAACCTCAAAACCTCTTCCAACACTCTTCATTCTACCTACACAAACTTAATTGACCACCAAATTATGCTGCCCCTTGACTTTACCCACTTTTACTTCCTCAAACCTCTATTTTTCATTCAAACCCCTATATTCCCAATTAGGGCATCATGCCATAACATACTTTTGACTTCCCTTGTCCTTGCAGACCATTTAAACACATCAAACTCCACAACCTCACCCTATTTTCAACCTATTCTAACTTATTCTCAAGCAATTTCTTCTTTTCACTTCGTCTAGCCTTGCTTTTAAGGCCTAAAATTCTGAATTTTGAATAGGGGCAACATTAATAATCTCTTCCAATGCCTTTACCAATGCTATTTTCTTATTTGTACTTACATAATTGACTCAAATGACCCCACACTAACTCAAAACTAAAAGCAGGATTACAAAATGGCCTATCATGGCTTTATTTGGCATTATCATGACTAAAACCATTGAACTAAACCTTCTTCATCAAATGGAGGAACAAGGTGCTCTACACCAATGATCATACTCTTTTTGTGTGGAATACCTGAATTTCAACCGTCGTGTGTATGTTTCTCTTTCCATTATTTTGCATGCCATCATATAAGGGATCAAGCCGCTTGAACGTAGCTTAGATCAATTTCGTGTTTGGGTGTGAAAGAGGACCATACATGCCTAGCTGTAAACCTACCTATTGGGACATGCTGGAGAAGTTAGTTTGGTCACACAAATTGAAAAAAAAAAGTCGCACCACTTTGTAACTTTAGGATCCGCCCATTTTGACACTTTTCTATCAAGTTAAAACTAGACACCACAGGAAAATGACTCCGAGATAACAAAAACTGAGAGAGGTTATTGTAGAGGGGCTCAACATGATGCCATAGGCTTAGATAGAGAGTTTGTAAGCATCACGTTTTCTGAGTAATAGCCCATCAAAGTTTGCTTCCCTTTTGCACTTTGGACCCTTAAGGGATTGATCCAGATGAACATAGCTCAGAGCGATTCTGTGTGTTTGGGTGCGAAAGAGGACCATGCTTAGCATAAAAATACCTATTCAAACGTGTTGGAACAGTTTGGTCAAATGAGTTGTAGAATGAAAGTTGCACCACTTTGCAACTTTGCACTGCTTGTATTTGACATTTTTTCCATCAAGTGAAAATTTTCCTACCACTGAAAAAACTATTCCAGATAGCCAAAACCGAGAGGTTTTGTAGGCAGGCCCAATGCCATCCTATAGGATTAGAAAATAATTTTCTAAGCATCACAATATCCAAGTAACACATGTTGAAGTTTGCAGTGATTTTGCACTTTGGACTCTTAAGGGATCGATTCAGTTGAACGTAGCTCAGAGCGATTCTGTGTGTTTGGTGTGAAAGAGGACCATGCTTAGCGTAAACATACCTATTTGGATGTGTTGGAATAGTCTATTTAGTCACACGAGTTGTAGAATGAAAGTTACACTACTTTGCAACTTTGTACTGCTTACATTTGACACTTTTTCCATCAAGTGAAAATTTGTCGCCACGGGAAAACCACTTCAAGATAGCAAAAAATGAGAGATATTTTTGTAGAGGGCCTAACATGATCTTGTAGGATTAGATGAGAAGTTTCTAAGCATCACAATATCTGAGTAACAACATGTTGAAGTTTGCAGCCATTTTGCACTTTGGACTCTAAAGGGATCAATTCGGTTGAACATAGCTCAGAGTGATTTTGCGTGTTTGGGTGCGAAATAGGACCATTCTTATCATAAAAATACCTATTCAGACATGTTGGAACAATCCGTTGGGTCACATGAGTTGTAGGACGAAAGTTGCACCACTTTGCAACTTTGCACTGCTTGCATTTGACATTTTTTCCATCAAGTGAAAATCCGCCGCCACAGGAAAACCACTCCGAGATAGCTAAAACTGAGAGATGTTTTTGTAGAGGGGCCCAAAAAAATCCTGTAGGATTAGACAAGAAGTTTCTTAGCATCACGGTATTTGAGTAACAACATGCTGAAGTTTGCAACCATTTTGCACTTTGGCCTCTAAAGGGATCGATCTGGTTGAATGTAGTTCAAAGTGATTCCGCATGTTTGGGTGTGAAAGAGGACCATGCCTAGTGTAAAAATACCTATTTAGACACGTTGGAATAGTCTGTTTTGTCACATGAGTTGCAGAACAAAAGTTGCACCACTTTGCAACTTTGCACTACTTGCATTTGATACTTTTTTCATCAAGTGAAAATCCGTCGCCACAGGAAAACCACTCCAAGATATCCAAAATCGAGAGAGGTTTTTTTAGATGGGCCCAACGTGATCCTATAGGATTAAAAGAGAAGTTTCTAAGTATCACGGTATCTGAGTAACAACATGCTGAAGTTTGCAACCATTTTGCACTTTGGACTCTAAAGGGATTGTTCTGGTTGAACATAGCTCATAGCGATTCCGTGTGTTTGGGTGTGAAAGAGGACCATGTATAGCATGAAAATACCTATTCAAATGTGTTGGAATAGTCCATTTGGTCACACGAGTTGCAGAACGAAAGTTGCACCACTTTACAACTTTGCATTGCTTGCATTTGATACTTTTTCCATCAAGTAAAAATCTGCCGCCACGGGAAAACCACTTCGAGATAGCCAAAACTGAGAGAGGTTTTTGTAGACGGTCTCAACACAATCTTGTAGGATCAAATTATTTCTAAGTGTCATGGTATCCGATTAACAACATGTTGAAGTTTGCAGCCATTTTGTAGTTTGGACTCTTAAGGGATCGATTCGGTTGAATGTAGCTCGAAGTGATTCCACGTGTTTGGGTGTGAAAGAGGACCATGCCTAGCATAAACATAACTATTCGAATGTGTTGGAACAGTTTGTTTGGTCACACGAGTTGTAGAATGAAAGTTGCACCACTTTGCAACTTTGTATTTCTTGCATTTGACACTTTTTCCATCAAGTGAAAATCCGCTGCCACAGGAAAACCACTCTAAGATAGCCAAAATCGAGAGAGGTTTTCGTAGAGGGGACCAACATGATCTTGTAGGATTAGACTAGAAGTTTCTAAGCATCACGGTATTCGAGTAACAAAATGCTGAAGTTTGCAGCCATTTTGTACTTTGGACTCTTAAGGGATCGATCCGGTGGAACGTAGCTCAAAGTGGTTCCCCATGTTTGGGTGCGAAAGAGGACCATGCCTAACGTAAACATACCTATTTAGACATGTTGGAATAGTCTGCTTGGTCACACGAGTTGCAAAACAAAATTTGCACCACTTTGCAACTTTGCACTGTTTGCATTTGACTCTTTTTCCATCAAGTGAAAACTGGACACCACGGGAAAACCACTTCGAGATAGTGAAAATCGAGAGAGGTTTTTGTAGAGGGGCCCAACATGATCTTATAGTATTAGACATAAATTTTGTAAGTTGCATGGTGTCCAAGTAATACCCCATCAAAGATTGCTGCCATTTTGCACTTTGGGCCCTTAAGGGATCGAGTTGGTTGAACGTAGCTCAGAGTGATTCTACATGTTTAGGTGTGAAAGAGGACCATTCCTAGCATAAATGTACCATTTACTTAGAAGAAGGTCAATAAAATTCATTGTTTCCTTGCATTTTTCTATATTTTAACCATAAATGTATTGTTTCCTTGAACTGTACGGTTTCGTACAGTGTGATTGTGTTCTTTTTTTCAATCTGTTTGTGTTTCCATAGAACCAATAAATATTTAGAAACCCATTTTGATGTTAGGGTGCTTATTTGGTGAAAGGGAATAAGTTTTATGGGGTTTGTGTTGTTTCCCTTGTAGATTTTGATGGAAAAGGGCATGAAAAATGAGGTTTCACCCTAGGGTTTGATAAAATATTGCATGTAGAGGTTGGGTGATTTTATTTTGAGTTTTTTCAGGTAATTTTAGGAAGGTCTGAGGTGGTGACATGTTCTGGAAAGGCGTGGAACCATTGCTTTCAATAAACCCTCCTCATACTAGCATAAAATAAGGGTTTTGTGGTTTGGCATGGTGGATTGAGTTTCTCCTAAAAAAAATTGTGGATCTGAGGGATTTGATACATGAGAATTGTTGCCCCAACAAGTTTAGGGGGTTGTTGAATGTTTAAAGGTATGTTCATTTGTAAATTAGGCCTAGTTAGCCAAATGAGGACAGTGAAGAAGTTCATTTTTGATGCACATGTTCGAAGACAGTCACTATTGATTTTGAAGTATGTGTTGTAACTCAATAATAGCTATCTAAAATCAGTCATTTGTTGGTGAAGTCATTTGAGAAGTTTTCCTCAAAACACCACTTGGAGCCACACTTTTCACTTGGAAATTCATCATAAAACCCTGTAGCAACAACTCCACCTTTGTTTCATGAATTCTCCTACATAAATAAACACACACACACCTAAAAAATCCTAATACTAACCTACTCCATTGATCTAAACTATCAAATTCGGTGGAGTAGTCATTATTGGTTATCTAGACTCTCAAAACCCCAATCTTGAGGGTTTATAGACCAAGTTGAGAAAAATCAGTTCAAACTAATGATAAGCTCAATGGATTCCATCCTAAATAGATTCAAGTGAAAGATGCTTCACTATTCTACCTTAAACAACAAGATCTGAGATTTAACACCAACACTTTACATTCTGACATCATTGACTTTTAGTTACATTTAATCTTTTCACATTTTTTACATTTCAAAATTCAAATTTTCCAAATTCAAATTTTCCAAATTTGCCTATTGAAGGCATTTAGAGAACAAGGTGCTACTACACCAAACATGAACTCCAAAATTATAGTATTAGAGTAAATCTCATTACAATGCCTTAGGTACTTCATTCTCACAAATCTTTTACAATGTCACTCATGTACATTCGAGATTCTCTTTAAATGTCTATATCTAGGTGCTCATTATGAGGTTAACTTCAATTGAGTAACTTGAGATTCCCTCGCTAAGCTTCACACGCTCTTTTATAATGGCTTCATATCAAAATTGAGATTTGTCAAGATCATCAAAATAAGGATGTTCCATTTCTTTTTTGGCTGAGATTCTCTTTGATGGCTCATAAATCAACATTTTCTGCAATGAGAGACCAATCAATTTTTAGTAGTTTACTTACAAATACGCAAAGTAAAAGAGAAAAAGAAAGAGCATCCAAAATGGAAATGACATGAAAATAGATGGAAGGAACTTATATATAGGCATGCCAGTCTCACAACTTAGTCACTCTTGGTCATACATCTTCACTGGGAGTTCAAAGATATCTATTGCACACAACAACTCTCATGAATAGAGTAAGTTGAAATTTGAGATGGTCTTATAATGTCTACATCATAGTTGCTCATGATAAGGTTAACTTCAAATGAATAACTTGAAATTACCTCACCAAGCTTTGAAAAAACTTTTGTAATGGCTTAAAATTATGATTGAGATTTGTCAAGATCATCAAAATAAGGAAGTTGCATTGCTTTTTTGGCTGACATTCTCTTGGATGGCTCATAAATCTGCATTTTCTGCAAGGGGACACCAATCAATTTAGAGTAGGTTACTTACAAATAGGAAAAGTAAAATAAGATGATAGCATTTCCATCAAAAAAATTAATGTGCATACAAGTATAAATTATTAAGAACCAATGTGCATACTTAAAAATTAGTCCAACGAACCATCCAGGTATGCTCTACTCTTTATTGTGTCAAGTATTGCTTCATGGTCAGACTCATAGACCTTCCACAAGACCTTGTTCAAAGGTCTACCCGCATATTTGTTCAAAAAAACATTGGACTCCACGACAAGGTTCGAGTAATGAAGAATCTTGCGATGCGTGTCAAAGTCCTGAAACAACCAATGTTTAACACCCTTATGTGGGTACCTCCTAAGCCACGTTCCAGTAACAACAATCGAGCCTATAGGGT
>VDFB02047230.1:503949377-503988931 GCA_007258455.2 Sequoia sempervirens | reverse complement strand
GATTGGGAGAGAGATAGAGGGTATAAGGGTTAAGGGTAGAGGGGAGAGAGATAGAATTAGGGTATAAGGGCAAAGGGAAGAGAGATAGAATCAGGGTATATAGGGTATAGACAAAGAGAGAGAGAAAAGAAATTTATTAAAAAACCAACTTTCTCATAACACTTGCGCGTTTTGAAGTAGAGATATGGTCGTTTTAGGAAGAAATAATGTGCTCTCATTATAACGTGAGCACGTTATAGCGCGAGCACGTTTTGTGTTGAACTAAAAATGGTAAAAAAAATCAATATACCCATGAATTCAAGGCCTACATTCTACATATTCTCCTAGTTCTACGCCTGCTACGACAAAAAGTGGCTTTTTGATGATGTTGTGAAGTGTGTATGCATGTTTTTTCACATTCCACCACCTTTTTCATGATCTTTCTACCACCTTTGCATGAAATAGAATATTTTTCACGTTGAAAGACATATAATATCAATTCAAGTTTGAATTCCATTGAAAACTAACATACAATTGAATTTTGGAGGGGAACAAGCTTTTGAAAAAGTCAAATTGTTGAGGAGTTTGAAAAAAGCAGAAGCTTAGAAGGCTACATAATTGGGTTGAACTCCTCCATTTGAAACTCTAGTTTCTTAGATATGTGAAGTCTTTACACATTTTCTTTCATTTTATTATGGATTGCTTCCATTTTTTTTATTTTGAATATTCCATGTTGATCATTGTTTTTTTTTCATTATAACCTTAGGTTGTTAATGCACATTTTAAATTACACAATTCTATACACTTGCCAATTACATCTTTAAACCACATCTCTTTGAGGCATTTTTTTATTTAACAATTGACTTACCTTGTGTATGCTTCCACATTTTGTATACACATATATATGAAATATGTTTTAAGTAAACTAAAACATCATTTCTCAATCCTTTATTATGGAAGTGCATACCACTCTTTGAAGCTTTCATTGAGGTATTTTGTCAAAGAATTAAATTCCATGTTGATCATTGTTTGTTTGTCATTATAACCTTAGGTTTTCATCAAAATGGAAGCATGGAAAAATAATTTGAATTGTGATGCAACCAAGGGAGGTCCTACAACACAAATGAACACAAATCACAAGTCAAACAATTCACAAGTCACAATTCTCAAAACTCTTCACTTTTCACCAAATCAACACTCTTCCTTGTACCATTGCCAACTCATTCAATCAGGTATTTCTTCTCGATAAGATTCTTTCAGACCAAGACTTGAACCATTTCAAGGACCCTTCAGGGTACACAATCAAATGCCAACAAACCACTATTGGTTACTTTGTAGCAACTTTCTCAAATCAGGCTTTCTATGCCAACTAGGCCTTAAATTAGGACACTTTAGCAAAGAAGCTTATCTTGAAACTTGACCAAAACCTCCAAAAACATGTGGGCAGAAATTTATATGTATTCAAACCAAAGAATTCACAATTACTTCCCATAAATTCATCGACCAAGATGCCAAAACCAAAAACCCTCTTTTTAAGGAAAATAACCTAGGGCTTATTGGAAAACACACTTCCCAACCTTATCGAAACATGCCACCACCTCAAATAGGTCTAAAATGGCCTACACAAACTCAATTCAACAAGAAACAATGCTGACCTAACACAATACTCACTTTAGCGTGTCAAAACCTCTCAAATTCACATGGAAAACACCAAATTTCACTCTAGGTCTTCATGCCCAACTCAACTCTTGACCTCCCCTATAGACACTCAACATTCCCACACCTTTTTAGTGATGTTTCAGACCCATTCCTTGAGTTAGAGTGGCCACAATTAGAGGAATGGGTCAAAACATCATTTTAAATGACTTTCAAACCTTAAAATTATGTGTTCAGGACAGTCTCAGAAATGGTTGACATGGTAGGGGTAGTGTATGCCTCATAGAAATGGGGTATCATGGTGATGTAATCACTATGACACCCCATTTCTATGAAGCATACGCTGCCCCTACCTTCTCAACCCTACCGCATTGGCAAACTAGTGACTAAGCTAACTTGCCAACGCTCCACTAGCTTTCCAATGCGGTAGGGTTGAGAAGGTAGGGGCAGCGTATTCCTCATATAAATGGGGTGCCATAGTGATGTATGGAACCTACATCACTATGGCACCCCATTTATATGAGGAATACGCTGCCCCTACCTTCTCAACCCTACCGCATTGGAAAGCTAGTGAGTGAGATAGCTTTCCAATAGGGTAGGGTTGAGAAGGTAGGGGCAACATGGTAGCAACCTAGGTGGTGAAGACCCCAACCAACTCAAAATGATTAGACTGAAACAACAAACCAGCCTCTTAAACACTATATGTTCAACTTATCCCAAACACACACCTAAAGGCTTGTAGCCCTCCAACACTATTAGAGAAGGTCATACAAAGACCTAAAAAACATCATCTAAGACACACTTCAACTCCTAACACAACATACCGAAAGGTTTCAAGAGGTTTCTTTGCAACAATATTGAAAACCAATAGGTTGCCCTACCTTGTAGGCCACCAAATAGCCCTCTTTTACAAAGGAGGTACCTCCAAAACTCTTTGTTTTCACCAAATCTCAACTATCACTAATTGTGTTATAAAACAAAAAATAAACCATTATTTCTTAGAGCCTTGACCTCTAAAATGTTGTACCACCAAACCCTCAACTTTCATGCAAATAACCTAGGGTTTATTGAAATTATTGACAAACGGGCTTACCAGACCTCACCAATACCAAAAACACTTCAAAAATTCCTTGCACAAACTCAAACAACCATTACATGGAAGGTTCCTTCAATATTTCATCAAAACCCTTCTTTAACACCCCATTTACGCAAGGAAAACAATGTAATTTTGCCTATCTTGTAATCATGGCATGGCCTTACACCACCTTTGTCTATGATAGAAATAGTCTTGTACAAGACAATTGTAAGTATTTTTATGAAGCCTTGAATGACATATATTTCATTTATTTGAATGGAAAAATACTTTAGGAACTAATATTCATCTCATTACCATGCTACATGTAAAATTATCTGCCATGTTGAAGAAACGAAGAAGGAATAAACTAACAGACGAAGAGTATGAAACCTTCAAAGAAAAGGAGAGAGAACTAGTGGCTGCATATCGTGAAAAGAAGAAATTGGGCACTATTGATGAAAACAAGCCAACTGAAGAGGAACCTCAATCGTCAAAAAGAGAACAAGATTTGGCAGCACAAAGCACACAAATGTGAAAGCATCATGGTAAGATAGATTCGGATACCGTAGTTCGAGACAAGCCCTCTACGGAAAGTGAATACGAAGGGACACCATTAAGCACAAGTGAATATGGAGGGACACCAGCTACCACAAGTGAATATGGAGGGACGCCATCTATCACAAGTGAATATTGTTGGACACCATTGAGCACATCTCAAGTTGAGAGTACATCATCACTCGGATTTGACAAAGAAGGTATGCCATCATCCCCATGCGAAACTCAAGGTATGTCTTCTACTCCACCATCAATCAAAGGTACGCAATCTAGCCCACCTCAATTAAATATTGATAAAATTTGTAATGTTGAAATGTATGTACCTAGGAGAACACCACCTAGAATTTTGCGTAGAAAGCCAAATTATTTGATTAATATTAATGAGGATATTTTATAGCACATGGAAGGTAAGATTCCAGCACACACTTGTAGAAGATATGCTGATAAGATTTTGAAATTTTACTTTGAAAGGCTAAATGAGACCACAAGATGTCAACTATTTGTTGAAATGATGCGCGGTATAAATTATAGAGACATCATGAAGACTCTTGGGTTGAGAACATCGAATGCATCGAGTGAAAACACTATTGTGAAGAATTTAATGGATGCATATGAGAGTGTGGGTAAGACCTCACGCTCAAAGGATAGTAATGTCACACGATGTGTCATTACACTGACTTTGGTAAGCAGTCAAACAAAGAGAGCTCGTCTTATTACAAAGACGAGTGAACAAATGAGAATTAGTAGAAAAACTTTATCAAAAATAGTTCAAAGGCAGCAAAGAATTGAGGGCACCGATTCAAATGAATTATGGGCATTCTCAGGGAGACTACCACAAAAAGATAAAAAAGTTGTTGAAGCATTAAGAACACTAATTGAAGAGTATTGGAAGAATAACACAAGGCCATCTCTAAATCAAAGGGATGTGGTAAGAAGGAGAATTGGTAGTCGGAACCATGAGCCACATCCAAAGCATTTTTTGGATATGACTCAAACCCAATTTTTATATAAATTTCAAATGGATTATCCTCAAATTAGTATTTGTCAAATATTTTTTGAAATGCTTAAACCTTTTTATGTCAAGATAAATCACACACACACACTACTTGTTGTTGTAGACTACATATTGAATTCTCTAACCATTATGATGTTTATCGTTCTATATGTTGTGATTTGCATACTAAAAATGTTTTGTAGGATTGTGGCATAGAAGCCCCACCAAAATCTTCAAGAGAGTTCTTATCAAAAAAAATATGTGAAATAGAGGATGGCCAAATATTCTACAAGGCAGCATCCTTGGATGGTTCATGCAAGCGTTGTAGTGGCTTGCAACATATGTCAATATGTCAACATATGGAAAGCACAGATGAGGTGGGACAAAATCTAGTGTTAAGTATAAAATGGTGGCATATGCTACCAAAGATGGGTCTCAAGAAAAAAGGCGTGATTTGGTTATTCAGAAGATTCCAATGTATCAATTTACGTCCATGTTTCGTGACAATATAGTGTATGAGTATGCAAGGAATACCAATAGAGCCCAATGATTGGACACACAATTCAAGCTATGCAGGGACACCTTTCTAGTTGGTAGCATAATATTAGTGGTTGACTTTGTAGAGAACTACACTCTACAACCACAGTGTGAGGTGCAGTCACAATATTACAACTCCACACAAGTTTTGATATTTGTGAAAATAGTGTTCATTCATGCAACTAATAGTACAAAGGACCAAAGGAAGGTATTGGAGGAGTATCACTTTTATATTAGTGATGATCGCACACATTCTTCAGAGTTTGTGCAAGGTTGCTTCCAAATGTTCTACAGTGATTTGGCTCAAAGGGGCATAGCATACAGTCGGCATATAATATGGTTGGATAACTGTACAACATAGTTCAAGAACTTGTGCATGTTCTACTGGTTGAGCAGGATGCATGTCATTACAGGTGTCTAGCATATGTGGAACTTTTGTGAGGCCAAGCATGCAAAGGGGGAGCATGATGGTGCAGGATCATGCGTGAAAAGAGCATTAGCATGAGAAGAGTTAAAGTATAAAGACAGTGCAAATTTGACATATGCAAGATCAATTGTTGAGTGGTGTAATGCTTTGATGGGTCCATGTAATGAAGGTACATCTTTAGTTCATAGATATTTTTGGTTGATGGATGATACTAACATTGCACCATATGAGTATTTTTGTACATTAACAAGATCAAGTGAGCTACACTCTTTCCTTAGCTCAAATGCAAGTTCATGGAGTATTGATACACGGAAGATGGCATGATTTTGTTCTTCATGTACAATGCAAGTCTGGAATGATTGTGAGTTAGGGGAGTGGGTTGAAAAATGGTTTACAAGTTATCTCAGCCCACTTCACACATATCTCCCTCTGACGGCATTAGAACTAACACATATGGAATTATCAGTTGACTTTGACCACGTATCAGATCTAGTTCAACCAATTAATATATTTTCTTGCTTAGTTTTTGAAATTCCATATTGTTATATTACTTTGTAGTGTATTCGTAATGTTGACTAATTTCAAGAGATTTGCTGCACATATCAATGCAAGGCAAGTTTATGCAATTATTGCAGATGAAGACAATGAAGAGGGAACAGACTATTACTTGTGTCATTGTGTTGAGGCCAAAAAGAAATTGGAGGCCCCAGTTATAGATGGAGAAAACATCGAATACCCTATAGTCTTGGTTGTTGTTACTGGAACGTGGCTTAGGATGTACCCACATAAGGGTGTTAAACATTGGTTGTTTCAGGACTTTGACACGCATCGTAAGATTCTTCATTACTCGAACCTTGTCATGGAATCCAATGTTTGTTTGAACAAATATGGGGGTAGACCTTTGAACAAGGTCTTGTGGAAGGTCTATGAGTCTGACCATGAAGCAATACTTGACACAATAAAGAGTAGAGCATACCTGGATGGTTCGTTGGACTAATTTTTAAGTATGCACATTGGTTCTTAATAATTTATACTTGTATGCACATTAATTTTTTTGATGGAAATGCTATCATCTTATTTTACTTTTCCTATTTGTAAGTAACCTACTCTAAATTGATTGGTGTCCCCTTGCAGAAAATGCAGATTTATGAGCCATCCAAGAGAATGTCAGCCAAAAAAGCAATGCAACTTCCTTATTTTGATGATCTTGACAAATCTCAATCATAATTTTAAGCCATTACAAAAGTTTTTTCAAAGCTTGGTGAGGTAATTTCAAGTTATTCATTTGAAGTTAACCTTATCATGAGCAACTATGATGTAGACATTATAAGACCATCTCAAATTTCAACTTACTCTATTCATGAGAGTTGTTGTGTGCAATAGATATCTTTGAACTCCCAGTGAAGATGTATGACCAAGAGTGACTAAGTTGTGAGACTGGCATGCCTATATATAAGTTCCTTCCATCTATTTTCATGTCATTTCCATTTTGGATGCTCTTTCTTTTTCTCTTTTACTTTGCGTATTTGTAAGTAAACTACTAAAAATTGATTGGTCTCTCATTGCAGAAAATGTTGATTTATGAGCCATCAAAGAGAATCTCAGCCAAAAAAGAAATGGAACATCCTTATTTTGATGATCTTGACAAATCTCAATTTTGATATGAAGCCATTATAAAAGAGCGTGTGAAGCTTAGCGAGGGAATCTCAAGTTACTCAATTGAAGTTAACCTCATAATGAGCACCTAGATATAGACATTTAAAGAGAATCTCGAATGTACATGAGTGACATTGTAAAAGATTTGTGAGAATGAAGTACCTAAGGCATTGTAATGAGATTTACTCTAATACTATAATTTTGGAGTTCATGTTTGGTGTAGTAGCACCTTGTTCTCTAAATGCCTTCAATAGGCAAATTTGGAAAATTTGAATTTGGAAAATTTGAATTTTGAAATGTAAAAAATGTGAAAAAGGTCATGTGAAGGTCATATGTAATGTATTCAAAGTCTCAAAGAGGTCATTAGGTGATTAGAGAAGTGATATAAATAATGTAAGGTCGAGCAAAATAGAGATCTTTTATATTCTTGGAGATTTACAATCAATAAAGTCCATGTTTTAGTGATTTTCTGAGATTTTCCAGTTGTTCATTAAATTGTATGGCCTATATAATAGTTTAAGGCCTTGAATCTTGTTGTTTAAGGTAGAATAGTGAAGCATCTTTCACTTGAATCTATTTAGGATGGAATCCATTGAGCTTATCATTAGTTTGAACTGATTTTTCTCAACTTGGTCTATAAACCCTCAAGATTGGGGTTTTGAGAGTCTAGATAACCAATAATGACTACTCCACCGAATTTGATAGTTTAGATCAATGGAGTAGGTTAGTATTAGGATTTTTTAGGTGTGTGTGTGTTTATTTATGTAGGAGAATTCATGAAACAAAGGTGGAGTTGTTGCTACAGGGTTTTATGATGAATTTCCAAGTGAAAAGTGTGGCTCCAAGTGGTGTTTTGAGGAAAACTTCTCAAATGACTTCACCAACAAATGACTGATTTTAGATAGCTATTATTGAGTTACAACACATACTTCAAAATCAATAGTGACTGTCTTCGAACATGTGCATCAAAAATGAACTTCTTCACTGTCCTCATTTGGCTAACTAGGCCTAATTTACAAATGAACATACCTTTAAACATTCAACAACCCCCTAAACTTGTTGGGGCAACAATTCTCATGTATCAAATCCCTCAGATCCACAATTTTTTTTAGGAGAAACTCAATCCACCATGCCAAACCACAAAACCCTTATTTTATGCTAGTATGAGGAGGGTTTATTGAAAGCAATGGTTCCACGCCTTTCCAGAACATGTCACCACCTCAGACCTTCCTAAAATTACCTGAAAAAACTCAAAATAAAATCACCCAACCTCTACATGCAATATTTTATCAAACCCTAGGGTGAAACCTCATTTTTCATGCCCTTTTCCATCAAAATCTACAAGGGAAACAACACAAACCCCATAAAACTTATTCCCTTTCACCAAATAAGCACCCTAACATCAAAATGGGTTTCTAAATATTTATTGGTTCTATGGAAACACAAACAGATTGAAAAAAAGAACACAATCACACTGTACGAAACCGTACAGTTCAAGGAAACAATACATTTATGGTTAAAATATAGAAAAATGCAAGGAAACAATGAATTTTATTGACCTTCTTCTAAGTAAATGGTACATTTATGCTAGGAATGGTCCTCTTTCACACCTAAACATGTAGAATCACTCTGAGCTACGTTCAACCAACTCGATCCCTTAAGGGCCCAAAGTGCAAAATGGCAGCAATCTTTGATGGGGTATTACTTGGACACCATGCAACTTACAAAATTTATGTCTAATACTATAAGATCATGTTGGGCCCCTCTACAAAAACCTCTCTCGATTTTCACTATCTCGAAGTGGTTTTCCCGTGGTGTCCAGTTTTCACTTGATGGAAAAAGAGTCAAATGCAAACAGTGCAAAGTTGCAAAGTGGTGCAAATTTTGTTTTGCAACTCGTGTGACCAAGCAGACTATTCCAACATGTCTAAATAGGTATGTTTACGTTAGGCATGGTCCTCTTTCGCACCCAAACATGGGGAACCACTTTGAGCTACGTTCCACCGGATCGATCCCTTAAGAGTCCAAAGTACAAAATGGCTGCAAACTTCAGCATTTTGTTACTCGAATACCGTGATGCTTAGAAACTTCTAGTCTAATCCTACAAGATCATGTTGGTCCCCTCTACGAAAACCTCTCTCGATTTTGGCTATCTTAGAGTGGTTTTCCTGTGGCAGCGGATTTTCACTTGATGGAAAAAGTGTCAAATGCAAGAAATACAAAGTTGCAAAGTGGTGCAACTTTCATTCTACAACTCGTGTGACCAAACAAACTGTTCCAACACATTCGAATAGTTATGTTTATGCTAGGCATGGTCCTCTTTCACACCCAAACACGTGGAATCACTTCGAGCTACATTCAACCGAATCGATCCCTTAAGAGTCCAAACTACAAAATGGCTGCAAACTTCAACATGTTGTTAATCGGATACCATGACACTTAGAAATAATTTGATCCTACAAGATTGTGTTGAGACCGTCTACAAAAACCTCTCTCAGTTTTGGCTATCTCGAAGTGGTTTTCCCGTGGCGGCAGATTTTTACTTGATGGAAAAAGTATCAAATGCAAGCAATGCAAAGTTGTAAAGTGGTGCAACTTTCGTTCTGCAACTCGTGTGACCAAATGGACTATTCCAACACATTTGAATAGGTATTTTCATGCTATACATGGTCCTCTTTCACACCCAAACACACGGAATCGCTATGAGCTATGTTCAACCAGAACAATCCCTTTAGAGTCCAAAGTGCAAAATGGTTGCAAACTTCAGCATGTTGTTACTCAGATACCGTGATACTTAGAAACTTCTCTTTTAATCCTATAGGATCACGTTGGGCCCATCTAAAAAAACCTCTCTCGATTTTGGATATCTTGGAGTGGTTTTCCTGTGGCGACGGATTTTCACTTGATGAAAAAAGTATCAAATGCAAGTAGTGCAAAGTTGCAAAGTGGTGCAACTTTTGTTCTGCAACTCATGTGACAAAACAGACTATTCCAACGTGTCTAAATAGGTATTTTTACACTAGGCATGGTCCTCTTTCACACCCAAACATGCGGAATCACTTTGAACTACATTCAACCAGATCGATCCCTTTAGAGGCCAAAGTGCAAAATGGTTGCAAACTTCAGCATGTTGTTACTCAAATACCGTGATGCTAAGAAACTTCTTGTCTAATCCTACAGGATTTTTTTGGGCCCCTCTACAAAAACATCTCTCAGTTTTAGCTATCTCGGAGTGGTTTTCCTGTGGCGGCGGATTTTCACTTGATGGAAAAAATGTCAAATGCAAGCAGTGCAAAGTTGCAAAGTGGTGCAACTTTCGTCCTACAACTCATGTGACCCAACGGATTGTTCCAACATGTCTGAATAGGTATTTTTATGATAAGAATGGTCCTATTTCGCACCCAAACACGCAAAATCACTCTGAGCTATGTTCAACCGAATTGATCCCTTTAGAGTCCAAAGTGCAAAATGGCTGCAAACTTCAACATGTTGTTACTCAGATATTGTGATGCTTAGAAACTTCTCATCTAATCCTACAAGATCATGTTAGGCCCTCTACAAAAATATCTCTCATTTTTTGCTATCTTGAAGTGGTTTTCCCGTGGCGACAAATTTTCACTTGATGGAAAAAGTGTCAAATGTAAGCAGTACAAAGTTGCAAAGTAGTGTAACTTTCATTCTACAACTCGTGTGACTAAATAGACTATTCCAACACATCCAAATAGGTATGTTTACGCTAAGCATGGTCCTCTTTCACATCCAAACACACAGAATCGCTCTGAGCTATGTTCAACTGAATTGATCCCTTAAGAGTCCAAAGTGCAAAATCACTGCAAACTTCAACATGTGTTACTTGGATATTGTGATGCTTAGAAAATTATTGTCTAATCCTATAGGATGGCATTGGGCCTGCCTACAAAAACCTCTCTCGGTTTTGGCTATCTCGGACTAGTTTTCCCGTGGCAAAAAATTTTCACTTGATGGAAAAAGTGTCAAATACAAGCAGTAAAAATAAGAAAATAGCATTGGTAAAGGCATTGGAAGAGATTACTAACGTTGCCCCTATTCAAAATTTAGAATTTAGGCCTTAAAAGCAAGGCTAGACGAAGTGAAAAGAAGAAATTGCTTGAGAATAAGTTAGAATAGGTTGAAAATAGGGTGAGGTTGTGGAGTTTGATGTGTTTAAATGGTCTGCAAGGACAAGGGAAGTCAAAAGTATGTTATGGCATGATGCCCTAATTGGGAATATAGGGGTTTGAATGAAAAATAGAGGTTTGAGGAAGTAAAAGTGGGTAAAGTCAAGGGGCAGCATAATTTGGTGGTCAATTAAGTTTGTGTAGGTAGAATGAAGAGTGTTGGAAGAGGTTTTGAGGTTGTATGATGTCTGGATATGGGGTTTTCAATATACCCTAGTGAAATTTGAGAAAAGTGAGGGTTTAGAGGATAGTGGGGTTAGAGGGCCAATCATGCCCTAAAAATTATGGATTTTGTGGATTTGCAGATTGGTAAATGCTGCCCAATGGTGTTTTGCAATTGGAAGAGTGATTGAGAGCGTGTTGTTTTGTTAAATAGACCTATTTGGGGGTATAGGACAGCGTTGAGTCCATTTCTTATTTGTATTATAAATTATAACTTGCTTTCTCTCGAGTCCATTTCATATACAAGAAATAATATTGCAAAAAGTTGATATATAAATCTTTCGACATGTTTATATGGTGACACATCAAGAACATATTGGAATATTTTTATGAATCATTTCATGGAATACCAATTGAAAACATGTTTTTTGATTTTAGATAAAGTTGTTTAGCATCAATCAATTAATATTCAAGACAAACCATGAAGGACAACAATGATCAATGCTAGGGCTAACCAATTAATAAGCATACACGTGAATACGTCAAACATGTACATGTGAATAAGGGAAGCACAAGTACTCAAAAACACGTAAGCCTTGAAGTATACACACAAATACATAGTATACACAAATTAATACAAAGTATATGCGTGAATACAAGGTATACGCATGAAAACACATAATTCGCAAAGTATACATTGGAACACACGTAAGTCCCAAAGTATACACATAAGTTGTAAAGCATACACTTGAATACATGTAACTCATATCTATTGAACCATCAATTTAGAATGCAAATATGGACACCATCAATAAAAAATATTTGTATTAACCAAATAGCCATGTAGGCATACATCAATATATGTCAATATAAGTATGAAATATATGTACAAAATAGCCATATAGGCTTATGAGAATGCCATATAGGCATACAATGTCAAATATATCCAATACAAAATATGTATAAAACTTCCATGTAGGCATACAACAAAGGGCTTTGGAATCAAAATTCATTGCTCTCCATGCTCTGGAAATAAATTTTTTCCCTTTGCTTGTCAATCGGATGGAGATAGGTCTGTCACTCATTTGTGTTGCACTCGAGGAGTGCTCCTAATGCTCCTCCTAGTGTTTAATTCATGGTGAAGTTTTAACTATTACAATAAGAAGTAAAGACATGAATATATAGAAATTGCATTATAAAAAATTATATATTTAACAAAATAATCACTTACGCCATCTCATGATCTCTCTCCATGAGGGAAATATTCACACGCCTATGCTCAAGCGTGCTCAAGCCCTGTATAAACCATCCAAATATAAATTAAACTACGAATCAATAATGGTTTGATTTTTCACTAACTAACATCTACAACAACGAATGTAAATTGAAATTTACTAATTTGCCTCATACCTCCCCTATCAAAGCCATCAAGGATTGTATAGTAGATGAAACATTGATCTCCATTGCCCTCGTCACATTCGGAGGTGTTTCGGCTTGCAACATCTAAAAATAAAACAACAAATTATTCAATCACAAAAACTACAATAGCGATCCATGTCATGACTTATAATGTATGAGATAATGAACAAAATTTAGAGTACTTATTAAACTATATATTTCTGATTATCATGCTTACTATTTTCCCTATCCATATCTTATTCGAAAGGAGGTGTTTTTAGGATTTTACCCATAGTAGCAAGCTAGTGAACCATTTGATCAAATGCTTTCATAGACATGTACAATAATTGTGGTGGCATAGAGAAGGCAATGAATTGTTTGAAAAAATGCCTCAAAGAAATGGGGTCTTGTGGTGATGGAATTCCATTACAAACAAATGCACGTCATGGCATTCCATCACCATAAGACCACATTTCTTTCAGGCATTTTTTCATAAAGTTCATTGCCTTCTCTATGGTATTATTGTTTACTATTATGCTTTAATAGATATTTTTCCAAGCATCCATAGTTTGTTGGAAAGCACCTATTTTAGGATTTTTTCCATAGCTGCAAGGAAGTGAGTGGTTTGATAAAATGCTTTGGTACACATGTATGGAAGATGTGGTAGCATAGAAAAGGTGGTGAGTTGTTTGAAGAAATGCCTCGAAGAAATGTGCATTCCATCACCATGAGACCGCATTTCTTCAAAGCATTTTTTCAAACTACTATTTGCCTTGTCTATGCTATTGCTTACTATTATGCTTTGATAGATTTTTTCCAAGCATCCATAATTTGTCGTGCAAGTGCACCTTTCCAAGCACATGCCTCCATGAGGAAAATTTAGGAGTTTCAATTGGTTAAGGTGTTTTGATGATGTAATAAGGATTAAATAACCATTTTGGAGGTTGTAATAGTCTTAGTTAATTTAGGCATAAAGTGCAAAATTGCAAATTATTGACAAAGTTGTCAATTTCAAATGTTGTAAAAATGCAAAAAAATTGTAAAGGCATCGAATGCCAAGGTTCAAAGTAGTTATAAAGGTTATTGAGTCGTTGTAGGAAGTTGGAAAGGTTGGGAAATGTTTAAAAATGATATGATCCATTGATTTAAGTTGTTGTTAGAGAGATTGAAGGAGAAAACTAATAAAATATCATTGATCCAAAGGAGTTGGTATTGAGTTTTTGATATGTGAAAGTAGGCCATGATGGGTGCCTGATTTGGGGATTTGTTGACATGTTTGTTTGAGAAAATTGAAAGTTTTGACAGGAAAAGTGGGTTGGCTGACCTAGTAGGAAGACTAGGTAGAAGTTTGAAAACTGAGAAAGAATTGAGTATTTGAGTTGCAAAGTGGATTGTATCCTTTTGAATGATGAAGTTAAGTTATTTGACTACCCTGCATTGCATCAGTTTGTTGGAAAGTACCTTTTTAAATCTTTTAGCCATAGCAGTGAGGAAATGAACTATTTGATAAAATGTTTTGGTAGACATGTATGGAAAATGTGGTAGCATAGAAAAGGCGATGAGTTGTTTGAAAAAGTGCCTCAAAGAAATTAAGTCTCGTGGTGATGGACATCACCATGAGACCACATTTCTTTGAGGCATTAAATTTTCAAAAAACTCATTGGCTTTTCTATGCTATTGCTTACTATTATTCTTTCATATATTCCTTCCAAGCATCCATAGCATAGACAAGGTAGTGAACTGTTTGAAAAGATGTTGAGCAGTAAAAAGTGGTCTCATGGAATGCCATGACAAGAAAATGCAATTAGAAGTTTCTCCTAGACCTATTACTTATGCTATGTGAAGTAATTGCATCACTGCTTATGTTGACTTTCTAAAAAACTATATTGTAGTTGAAATTTTGTCATCTATCAACATCTAGTTATTAGTTATGGAATGTCAAGTAATGCTTTGAGTTTGAATGATGTGCAATGCAATGTAATCAACGATATGAATATAAACTACACAAATCTATTAAGTACAATTCATTAGTTAAACTCTTTATTCTATTACTTATGTGTAGGTTTGAGTAAATCCACTAGCACTAGGAGGTGTTCCCTCAAAACCTCCAATATTATCCTGTTCAACATCCAAAATCACATATTAAAATACCATTTGTAAAACAATGCTATTAACATGTAATAAATTTATAATTATTTACTAGTTACATACCCCACCGATAGGTGTACTGTAGAAATAAGTAGGTGGAGGACCGGTGTATCCAGTCTCAACACTGTGACCTTGCAATTTTATTAAAATCATAAAACTAAATTACTTAATCTTGTATTTCAAAATTGAAATTTAATAAATTAAATTCAATGAACATGCTAACTTTCACCTGACTATCAATGCCATACACCTCATGCAAAATGTCAGCTACCCTCTCCATCTCCATAGCTTCAGATGGATCCTGCATAGCAGCCTCCTGAGTGTCAATGGGGTCATATGAACAAGTTGCCCCACAAGATTGACACACATGGGTTCAAAGGCCACCACTTGAAGACTCCCCTGGATGGAATTGTAGAATAGGGCTAGTATGATGGATGAGACTCTGGGTCAAAGTCTTGATCACCTGCAATGTCTCTATGCCAACACTCTCCTTTGCGATGGAAGGCATAACAACGTGCTCACGAGGCAGCCTAGCGAGAGCTCATCTCCCTTGCCACATAGGATCCAGCTATGCACTGAGTCTATCTTGAGCTGACCCCCCACCTCTCCCCTAGAAGTCCCTTATATCAAAATAATTTGGGATTTTGTTCAATATGAACTCACTATATAGTTTCCTAAGGAAATACTATGGGACTTCACAATTGTTGCACAGTGAGTAATCAAATACCATGTACCACCTATCATAAAAATAGTTCCTAATCTATTGGTGGTGGCACCTGTATCAATGGATTTATTTTGAGTTTAGATTGTGAGATAAACTAACACATAAAGCATATAATCCAAAGATCCTATCAAGAACAATGAAAACAAGTACAATTATACCTTTGATTCGCATGAGTTTCCATGATTCACCTTGATAGTACCTTCTTGCTTGTTGGTTGACGTGTTGCCCTCAGATTCGTCGTGTGAGCAATCTGCAAATAAATGTCTATGTCCTACACCAAGCTTTGAAGGATTTGCACAAATTCCTAATGCCTATGCCTAAATGACTATGATAAAAATGACTCTAAAATGCCAAATTAATCTAAATATTAATATGCCAGAATATTGTAATATATGTGCGTAATGTGTGTGTAATCTAGAAATGAGAGCAAAATAGCATTTTATAGAAAATGCCATTTTGAATGGACGGACGAGATTGATTTTTGACAAAGACCTAAAATCAGTGGATAAGATTTAATTTGGCAATCCCTAATCAGGGTTAGGGAAAAATCCTTAAGTGAGTGGTCGAGATGTCATCTGAGAAAATCAAATCGGCGATGAAGAATAAATGAGATAATCAATTTAGAAAATAAAGATTTTCAAAAATCAAGAAGATAAAGACTGCCTAATTTGTGAGATTCGAAAAATCAAGAAGATAAGAGTTGGACTAAAGATCAAATTTGGAAAATCAAGAATCTGCCCGATTACTTGATTTTTTGGAAGATTAGTTACCATTTTGAATTAAATTAATTCAAAATAATGATTTTGTGAGACAATAAATAATCTTTTTCAAATTATTTACCAAAATGGACTGACAGTTAAGAAAGTGATGACATTTTAAATAATTTCATTTATTTAAAATGAGAGGAATATTAATTTTGACAATTAAATAATTAAATATAATTATTTAATTTAGCAGATAAGATTAATTAATTAAATTAATTAATCAATTCATTTAATTATGACAGTTAGTGACATATTAAATAAATAAATAAAATTTATTTATTTAATAATCAAGAAGAAATATATGATGAAGGGTAATTAAATAAATTAAGAAATTTATTTAATTAAGGGAAGAATTAGACCATTAATGACGTATTAAATAAATAAATAAGATTTATTTATTTAATAATCATGAAGAATAAAAGGTCATGAATTAATTAAATAATTATGAACTATTTAATCAATAGTTGAATGTGGACCAAGGACATAATTAAATGTCATAATTGTGCTAGGACGAAAGTAGTAAAAATGAAGCTTGCAGGCCTAGGTCATTTTTAGGTGTCTACATTTGCCCCTCTTTGTCATAATATAGCATGTCGCATTGTGATAAAGAAAATAAGTCAAAAATATGCCCCAATGCAAAATAAGATGAGGAAGAATGACGAGGAGGGTTACGGTATGCCCCCTCGAGAGGACAGACAGGTTCCAAGAACATGGGTATGCTCTCGAAATTGATGAGAAGACTAGAATATGAAGAGACAAAGAACTGTTAGTGCAAAAGATATGGATGCAATGCCTTTATGAGACCGGCGAGAGAAAATGAAAAGACAAAAGAAGATGCATGTTAGTTCCTAGACCAAATCTTTCAAAACATTTCCATAGGACTTTAATATTTATTGCTCTTAATCATCATTGGGCAGTAAAATGACACAAATGGACAACAAACACCATGATATGGCGTATACCAAGGTGTGCAAGGTCATCCACTTGAAAAACAGACAGTCACAGACAAGGAATGTCCTAACTCATACTAAGGGTCGTGTTGCCCCAATCTTTTTGTCGAGACAATCCACAGACGGCAGTCAAAGAAAATAAAATAGGTCAGGAGACATCATCACACCTCTAAATCCTTCATGGGACATCCTTGAGGTAGCTAGTAACATGACCAAAAAGACAAGACAGTAAAAATATAAGAAAAAAAAATAGCCAAGATAGTCAAAAGATAAGACAAGATAGACTAGAAAGATTAACAACCATTTTATTTTGTTTGCCAATGTTTGTTTGCCAAAGATTGATTTCTTGCCGATTTCACAGTTTGGACAGTTTAAGAGTTTTGCCAATTTGACAGTGTTGACAGGGTGACGAGGCCTATTGTCAGGAAGGGACATCCTGAAAAAGGCAAAGGACATTTTGATGAGGTCCAAATCCAAGAAGGACACATCGTGAAGAGGACCAAAGAGTGACGAGACTGACATTGGTTTGACTAATATGTTTTGGAAAGTTGACTGATGTTGACTATATGATTGATTGGACTGTGTTGTCTGATTTTGACCAATTTTGACATTGACGTTTTGAATGACTGTCTTGTGTCGAGTTTGACTATGTCTAAATTATTTGACCGATGTGACGATTGTGACAAATGCCATGATTTTATTTGGACCAACCTAAAAGGACTGACCTAATGTCTTGGGGACTCATCGACTGATGGCCTTGCCTACATAGCAAATGCACAGAGACAACGTAGTTCGACAATGAAATGGACTGACTGACATGACTGACTTTGACTCCATTTTTAGGATTTTGACATTGATTTGGATGTTTTTGTGTTTTTCTTCAAGACGTTTTATTATTTTTAGGTCTTTCTTCAGAACATTTTATGATGTTTTTGTCATTTTTCAGGACTTTTTATGATGTTTTTGTCTTTTTTAGGACTTTTTGTGATGTTTTTGTCTTTTCTAGGACTTTTTGTGATGTTTTTGTCTTTTTGACATTTAAGAGGATCGTGACAAATGTATATGACCGATGCCTACACATGAGAATCCAAGGACAAACATGATTGTGCCCCTAGTCAAGCTGAATACCAATTGACAAGTGATGACAACGTTGTTTGACATGGGAAGGACGCATCCTGAAACAACGTGAGGATGATGACGATAATGTGATGAAAGTATGGAGGTCTATAGCCAGGCCAAGAATGCAGTCAAGTAAAATTTTGGATAATGTGCTTGTATGGATTAGACTCGTTGCATTTGGAATGACTTGGTTAGGACTAGATGGGATGATGATTATCCTTAGACCTTTTGACAAGGGAAAGCCAAGATAGGTGACAGGCATGAAAGAATAGGGGGTGGCCTTGGTAAAAGATGAGAGACATGAGACTAATGGAATTGTCATATGATTTTCAAGGACTATGTCGTATAAGGACAATAAGACTATGACAGTTAATGACATGATGTTTCATGAATCATGTATGACCGAAGGATAGACATGTTAAGAGTTTTCCCAAAGCATGATTTATGTGTGCCAGTTTTATGTCAAGACCGAGGTAAGTGGGAAAGTGAATGGAAATGATAGGGCTTAGATGGACGTAAATGTCATGAGGAGGGCATGGGAAATGAGACGACTTGCCCCCAAGTGTAAGAGTCCACATAGATGATTTATTTTACACATGACGCCTGTTTGTCAGGTTTTCATCATGGTACATATCCAGGGCGCCTGTTTGCCAGGTTTTCACCATTTGATGAAATTTTTCTCTTTACTATTTTCTTGACTTTTTGATTTTTTTGGTGTCACCAAGACGCCTGTTTGCCAGGTTTTCATCAAGGTGACGATTTTTATCATTTTTCAATTTTTTTTTTGATTTTGTGGATAGCCTAGATGCTTTAGATGACCACTTCCTATTCTGAATTCACTGACGATGCTGATGTAGAGACTGGTGCCATGATATGCCAATAATGTCCTGTCTGAAGTAGTTGTCTCGTCAGGATCGTAGCGCTTGTATACAACTGATCGATGTCATTGTGATCCTTTATGATACTAGAGTTGGCCTTATCGGAATACACACATCGCAATAGAGTGCCATGAGATTCCTTGCGGTAAAGAGTTGTTGCTAGGATGTGACGGATTTGTGACGTGGGATCATTGGACTTTAAACGAGATGTAGGGTTATGATGAATGATGGTAGACATGGAAAGATTGTTTGGATGTTTGGATGAATGACTTTTTATTTTCCAAACTTGGGATGGTGTATGACGGATTTTGGAGGGAGGATGTTTGGAACCAACACTCTTAGATGCCTTGTTTGATGACCATTTTGAAGGAGGTGGACATGTGTTTTTTTTGGTGTCACCAAGATGCCTGTTTGCTAGGTTTTCATCAGGGTGACGATTTTTATCATTTTTCAATTTTTTTTTTAATTTTGTGGATAGCCTGGATGCTTTAGATGACCACTACCTATTATGAATTCACTGACGATGCTGATGTAGAGACTGGTGCCATGATATGCCAATAATTTCATGTCTGAAGTAGTTGTCTTGTCAGGATCGTAGCGCTTGTATACAACTGATCGATGTCATTGTGATCCTTTATGATACTAGAGTTGGCCTTATCAAAATACACACATCGCGATAGAGTGCCATGAGATTCCTTGTGGTAAAGAGTTGTTGCCAGGATGTGACGGATTTGTGATGTGGGATCATTGGACTTTAAACAAGATGTAGGGTTATGATGAATGATGGTAGACGTGGAAAGATTGTTTGGATGTTTGGATGAATGACTTTTTATTTTCCAAACTTGGAATGGTGTATGACGGATTTTGGAGGGAGGATGTTTGGAACCAACACTCTTAGATGCCTTGTTTGATGACCATTTTGAAGGAGGTGGACATGTGTTATATGTGGGAGTCCTCTTGTCTTGTGGCTCCACATTGTGATTGACTTTTGTATTTGACTTGGTGTCTTTGTTTGATCCATCTTTCTTTGGGATCCATTTTAATTTCATTTTCCACTTGTCCTTTTGTTTGATTCAATGGCCTTTGACATTTGATTTTGATCTTTTGACTTGTAAGAATTTTGTTTTTTTTGGTTCCAAAGGGAAGGTTTATTTATGATGGAATGACGGTTCATGGTGTGGGTGGAGGGGGTGTTGGCAACAATCTTATGACAAGGATTTCTCATGGAATCCATTTTGATGTTTATATCTGAAAAAGTTGCCCCCAGTATTGAGGAGGTGCCACTGACATCGTTTGATTTGCTGTCTAAGGAATAGCCAAGACCTTGATGTCTGTAATTTGCCTAAAGTTGTATTGGTTCTAAAATGCCTTGCTCATGTATGCCTAGTCATTTGCCTTGATATTGCATGCTTTGACAGATTCTATTTGCGATGGGGTATTTGTTGCTTTGAAAGCAAGATTCTAACCCATCATTAGGTATGTGGATACTGTCACTTGTAATATTTTCGTCTACAAGAAAGCCTGCTCTAACAAAGATAGATGACCCTAGTTGATAACGTGTCTTAGCTTCATTGTCATGTTGGACATATTCCTGGCTGATATCTTTGGTCTGATCATGCGACATGTCAGGTTCAAATAATTCTATTGGTGCTTCGAAGCCATCATTATTTTTAGTGTCATAGAGCCCAATGGTTTTAGCTATAACTTGATCATATGCAAGCATGTCCCTAGTGGAAGATTCTTGTTTTGGAGGAATATCGTCTATGTGTCCCATGGAGGCAAGTGTCTCATCTTGGGAAGTGTCAATAGTCGAGGCCTTTATAGGGTCAGCAAGTGTTTGATCATGAATGGCATAAAGGTCAAGGAGTGGATCATTTTGGATTTCTTTGTCCATGGTAGGGTCTTGGTCCAAGATGGGGTTGTCATGGATTTGGATTTATTGGTCAATGGTAGGGTCTTGGTCAAAGATGGGGTTGTCGAAAATAGGGTCATGGGATGGACTACCTTGTTCTTGACATGAGGGTGACATTATAATGTCATGCTTTGGGCTTTCATTTTGACATGTATCCTCAAGTTTATTAAATGGGATTTGACTTTGGACTATGATAGAATTTTCATGACTAGATGTGGCTTGTGAGGGGGTGACCTGAAAAGGATTAATGACCAAAGGACTAGGATAGGACGTGGGAACTTGGACTGGACTAGTATATGAAGGACTAGGATAGGACATGGGGACTTGGACTAGAGTAGCATGTGAGGGACAAGGATAGGACATGGAGTCTTGGACTAGATTAATTATTGAATGACAAGGATATGACATGGAGACTTCGACTAGATTGGTGTAAGGTTGATTGAAATAGGACATGGGGACTTGGACCGGATCGGTATGGTATGATGTGGGGACTTGACATGAGTTGGTAGATGGTTGATAAGGGATGCAGACTTGGATGGGATTAATAGGTGAAGGACTAGGATATGATGTGGAGACATGGAATGGACTAGTGGACAATTGACTTCCCTTGTCAAAGTTAGGATAAGGCTGATTAATGGATGTTTGTTGTGTACTAATGTCATGGATGGTGTTAACTGACTTTTGGTAGTGAGGGTAGACAGATGGAGGTGGAAAAGTATTTATGTCAAAGCCTCGTGGTAACTTAGCCCCTTGGTCCAAAAGCATGGCTAGATACCTTTGAGGGTCGCGTAAGATTGAGTTTTCTACAAAGGAGACTATATCAGGATTTTGTGCTACAGCTTCTAAGTCTTCGACATATACTCGTCCATTTTGGTCTCTTTTTATTAATGGCTCAAAAAAAAATTGTGATGAAGATGGCATGTTCATGGAAGATTTCATGTTCATGTTGTGAAATGGGTCAGAAAAGGTCCAATGTTTGTTCGTGTCATAAGTGTTATTGTCGATGTTGGGATTGGAATCTTGTCCAAGGTTTGCCATTTGTCGTTGTTGTCTTTGAAGCCTAGTCTCAACTGTAAAAGGGATTTTCTCAAATGAGGATGATGAGAATGACAAGTAAATGCAAGGATGGCACTAGCCTATGTTTTTGTATTTTTCGATAAAGGATGACAATGCAAGGTGATGACTAAGGAAATGATTGATGATGAGGTTTTCAAAGCCAATATGAGGACTAAGATGATGAATGCAAAGTCCAGTTTTAAAATGAGGACCAAGTATGGACAAAATTTGGAGAAAGGTTTGTCTAACCACTCTAAGCTAGACCTATGTCTCAATTTTGGTTATCAAAGGACTTACTAAGGGGACTAAACGATGAGGTCAAAATGACGAGTGAGCCTGCCGAACTAGACTGTTGAGTTGGAGGTTCTCACAAAAAGACAATGACTAAAAAGAGTAGTAATGACTAAGTCCCAAGATAGGCTAGTTTTGAAAACAAAGGTTTTGCAAGGTGTGGAGGTTTGGCTTAATCCAAAGTTTTCTAAGATGAAACCTAAGGACGATTATGCCACATAGGGAATGCACCTAAAATTTGGAAATGAATGCAAATGATGGGCGTTTTGAGCAATTGCAATTCTGGTTTCTGACAGAGATTGTTTGAAAAAGATGTTTGTCAGCAGGCGACAATGTGTGGACTTAGATTTTGGTCTGAGACAGTGTTTAAATTTTAGTTAAGAAAATGCGTCGTTTCAAGTGGGAAAATGTGTTGCAGTGTGTAGATGCGTTGCAGACAAAATGTATAAACCAATTTTGACTGAATTCTTGAAGTTTGACTTGGCTGTTTCTAGATGTTTGATCGTTGTTTGGTTTGTTTTAGTATCCAGAAAACACTTGCAAGCACGATATTTTGACTGTAAGCAAGCACACATGAGACAAGTACAATCCTATGGTTAGGCCAAGACAATATTCGCTATATTCCATGTGGGTTTCCCCAACCGCATATTTGTAGCGTGTGAATTCAGAAGCTTGGTTGCATGGGCTCCCCCTTACAGTGCACTCTCTTCTTAGGCCAACCAAGCTTCCAACCCCCATGAAACTCCCATGGCAGATTGATCACCTCTACTACAAACTACGAAAGTGTGGATGCCTTCACACCGACCGGTGCTACGCTAGCAAATAGAAGGTTTTTGGCTTACTACACAAAGGTTTTTAGTTCAGGACCCCCGTTCGAGTGGCCATACATGGGGCAAGAGATTAATCACCAATAAGGTGGCACTCCAGCCTGAAGAGGTTAAGCTCAACAAGGTTTAAGGGAGTACAACTCTGTCTGTATGACACATCCGCACTCGCAATCTTAGGTTTTCCCTTAAGATTTACATTTATATACTGGTCAGGGGTAGCTTGGCTTTAGCTCCATTGCCGGTTTGAATCACGTTGGGGTGATGAAATCCCCAGGCAGGCCCAATTTCTAGAGTTGGTAACCATTTTTCTTACACCCAAGATCACCCAAAAGTGCAAGGGGAGAGGATACTCCGATATACCAAATCGTCAGGTAAAAATAGATAAAAATGGGTCTGGTTTTCTGATCACCAAGTTTTCACAAGGTGAGAGCATACTCCCCTACCGTTTTACAAACACATTCAGACATAGAAAACAGAGGTTCATTTTAATTGCACCAAAATAAAATGTGTGTTACACTACTAAAAATGCAAGCACATTGTTTTGATGTTTGTCCTTTGATAATCGAACCTGCAAGACCACACATTAGTAGTTTGATAATGATCTTCAACTATCGATCTACAAAAATAGTTAGATGCGTCATTTTTTTTTTCACTTGATCCAATGTGTCATTTGAAGTGTTTATTTTCTGCACATGCACAAAACCAACAACAAACCCTAACAAGATAATTGATCACTACTATTAGAGGGTTAGCTAGTCACAACAAATCTGAGTTTTAGAAAAAATTTTGACAGTAAAATGAAAAATACAGAGAATAAAGCCTATCTAAAATCTCAAGAGGTTTCCAAAAATGTAAATAAACCAAAAAAATTTGCTGTTTTGCATCTTAAATTAATTTTTTTATGAAAAAACATTAAAAAATAATAAAAAATGAAAAACAGCTCTAAAAATTCTAATTTTTTTACTGGAGTCGTCTGATGTCATCCCAAATCTATAAAAACAAATTGTGATTAGATCTGCAACCGTGAATGAGATATAAGAAAATCTTTTTTAAACCCATATTTTAAAAGATCTATTTTTTGACTAATAATTGCACATCCAAATTTAAAATATAAATAACAGACCCCTATTAAAATTTAGAGAGCTTTCCAGAAATGTAAAAATATCAAAAAAATTTGATTATTTGCTCTCGAAATTAATTTTTTATTAAAAACAGAAAAAAAAATTATAAAAAATTAAAAACAGATCCATAAAGTCTGTTTTTTTGAATGAAAGCGTGTGATGTTGTCTCCAAGCTGCAAAAAAAAATTGTGAGAAAATACGCAGCCATTTGAAAGTTATGGTCGAATCTTTGGGAACTAGGGCTTTATCCAAAATGATGCCAAACCTGCAACAAAAAACAAACAAAACCTACAACAAAAGAATCCAACTCCAAGATTTCTCAAAATGTCTTAAAATATGTCAGGTTCACCAAATGTATCAATGGATTTATTTTGAGTTTAGATTGTGAGATAAACTAACACATATAGCATATAATCCAAAGATCCTATCAAGAGCAATGAAAACAAGTACAATTATACCTTTGATTCGCATGAGTTTCCATGATTCACCTTGATAGTACCTTCTTGCTTGTTGGTTGACGTGTTGCCCTCAGATTCGTCGTGTGAGCAATCTGCAAATAAATGTCTATGTCCTACACCAAGCTTTGAAGGATTTGCACAAATTCCTAATGCCTATGCCTAAATGACTATGATAAAAATGACTCTAAAATGCCAAATTAATCTAAATATTAATATACCAGAATATTGTAATCTATGTGCGTAATGTGTGTGTAATCTAGAAATGAGAGAAAAATAGCATTTTATAGAAAATGCCATTTTGAATGGACAAACGAGATTGATTTTTGACAAAGACCTAAAATCAGTGGACAAGATTTAATTTGACAATCCCTAATCAGGGTTAGGGAAAAATCCTTGAGTGGTCGAGATGTCATCTAAGAAAATCAAATCGGTGGTGGAGAATAAATGAGATAATCAATTTAGAAAATAAAGATTTTCAAAAATCAAGAAGATAAAGACTGCCTAATTTGTGAGATTCGAAAAATCAAGAAGATAAGAGTTGGATAAGAGTTGGAAAGATCAAGATTTGATTTTCAAGATATTACCATTTTGAATTAAATTAATTCAAAATAATGATTTTAATGAGACAATAAATAATCTTTCAAATTATTTACCAAAATGGGTAGTTAAAAGAAAGTGATGACATTTTAAATAATTTCATTTATTTAAAATGAGAGGAATATTAATTTTGACAATTAAATAATTAAATATAATTATTTAATTTAGCAGATAAGATTAATTAATTAAATTAATTAATCAATTCATTTAATTATGACAGTTAGTGACATATTAAATAAATAAATAAAATTTATTTATTTAATAATTAAGAAGAAATATATGATGAAGGGTAATTAAATAAATTAAGAAATTTATTTAATTAAGGGAAGACTTAGACCATTAATGACGTATTAAATAAATAAATAAGATTTATTTATTTAATAATCATGAAGAATAAAAGGTCATGAATTAATTAAATAATTATGAATTATTTAATCAATAGTCGAATGTGGACCAAGGACATAATTAAATGTCATAATTGTGCTAGGACAAAAGTGGTAAAAATGAAGCTTGCAGACCTAGGTCATTTTTAGGTGTCTACAGCACCAATGAATAGGAAACCTCTTCGCATTAAGGGTAAGATTTTGATTTGTGCGTGCGTCAGTGAATAATGAGCACAAATCACCTTTTGTAATTTTTAAATCCTTTACATCTTTATATCATAGTTTGTCCACCTAATAAGCCCTAGCCGACTGCCTCCTATCTTGCCATCCAGTTATCTGTTTGCTAATTGAATCTACATTTTTTAACATATCTTTCAATGAACTTGTTAGCTCTCAAAAATGCAGGTTTGAACCACGAAAGGTTGCCAAGCTTTCATAACGTTTTAGGGTAACAGACAAGGTCAAAAGATTTAGACCTTCTACTCTTCAGGTGCTACTAGACCTAGGCGGGTGTACCTTTCTGAATTTGGGTAGACTTAACTTACGATTATCCTTCTTGCACAATGATTTGTCCACAATGGCAGATGGAAGTGAACAAATGAAACCAAACTTGATAGCCATAGAAAAAGCAATTTTCTAATCTAAATCCTAAAATGCTCAATTAACATATGTAAAGAAACTGAATGAATCAAATGGTAAAATGCAGAGACCAGTGCCTTGTTGGGTATGCGGAGTCAAATGAAACAGAAGTGGGCAACTTACTTTGGTAGAAGCTCAAATTGATGGCATATGATCTGCTTATAACTTGTATAAACATGCAAGATTTTGACCACTAAGCTCTACTTTAATAATCCAGATGAATTCCCCCTAATTACTATGATCAACAAAAAGGATTTAATCTATGCTTGAGAGAAACAATAGATTAATCACACAGATACAGCAAATGTGCACTGATAAACTAAAAATAAGCTTGTTACTTCAATTTAAATAACCAAAAAGAATCAACTTGGAGACAGCTTAGCAATACTTTTCAATAAACTCAACATACAATTGATACCAAAAATAAACTGCCACACCAGCTGAATTTTATTGAAATCGCCATTTGAAAACATGCAACATAGTCTCTGGAATGAGAACTTTATCTTACTATGTCCATTCCTAATCTATTGTCTCTATCCTAAAATTTGATGATCCAATTACAATCGGGAATGCATATTTATACACCAGCATCACGAAACAAATCACTTCATATTCCATGTCGGCCAACCGTAGTACTCAGGAAAATTTCATGTCAGCCTGGAACTGTTATCAAACATATACATGTCGGCCAACAACATTTGAATCTTTTATTAATCGCTAATGGAACAGTCGCTGAGACAACCAGAAAGTATGTCGAAGGAAAAATATTGCTTATCGATGTCTGCCCGTGTTCCCCTGTTCATCGCCGTGACCAATCCAAGTCGTGGAGATATCATACAGCCTTCTTTATGTCTCACCGAAAACATATTTATCACTTGTATCGATGTGACCCTTCATTATCGGGCAAACCATATGGAGAATTCAATCGTTATGTCGAAAGCCCCTTATTCATCTCATGTGTCACTGTAACTTATTGCTCTCGGGGAGACGTTATGCAGATCGTTCTTTGTTTCACCGAAAAGTCCACACGACCAAAACCTGTCACCGTGACTTATGATTTCTCCTACCGATGAGTCCATCTGTCTTATGTATGTCGCTGTAACTTTATGATGTCGGTGAGAGGTCCTGTAGATTATAGAGTTATATTGAAACACCCAAGCTCACACATGTTCGCCAAGATGACACAAACCTCTCGCCGAAAGCCATTCAATAGAAACCTTTAGTAACCCGTCGGTGAGACATACATACTTCGCTATGACATCCTGCCACAGACTTCAACTCCTACCGAAATCTCTTTGCACAAGTCGGTGAGACACCACGGAATCGTTATGACATTCCATTGAATATCTTAACTGTTGCCGAATAGAATCCTCCTCTGTCGCCGGGACCGCAAGAAAGTCTTGCCGAATAGTGCCTGTGAGTGAAAATCAAATCGCTAAGACATAAGAAACATCTTGCCGATAGGCAACACAGACGTTTGCAAGCAGAAAATGGATCAGGGAGACCCCGATATTGTCACGTCGACACAAACCCAGATATGAATTATGCATGATTCGATGAAACATATGGAGCAACATGGGAAAATATGGAGAAAATATGCACGAAGAGAGGGAAATGTATTCAAAGTGAGACTCACTTAGAAAATTATAAATGTAGACATGTAAAATCACTAGATTTTTACAGTTTCAACAGAACTTTCTAGGGTCATTCTTTCTACGGTTGAACCATTTGGATAACTCAACCTACTAATTAAATCCTCAATTTTTTTTTTGTCGTTCTCAATTTCACTCATTAAATTTTGTTGAGTGCCAAGAGGGTGTTGAGTGATTGGTGGAGGAGGTTGTTGTTGTGGTTGATTTTGTTCTTGAGGATTTGGTTGCTCTTCTTGTTGAGGATTTTGAGGGTTTGTAGGCTGATTTTCATCTCCTACAAATTCAAAAAAATATATATCAAATACAACCTAAAACTAACAAATTCAACCTAAAAATAACAAATTCAAAACAAAAATAAAACAATCCTTACCTCTCACACCTCCTAGTTGTCATGGCACCATCCTTGCGAAGAAATAGCAACCGTTGGTGAAGATTTTTGCACAATGCCTCCTCCTAGAATGCAAGCACAAAAAATGGGGGTTTTTGTCACGGGCACAACAAAAAACACAGTCAAATGAAGAATGAATGAATTTCACTTCTTTTTTTGCTTTTAACATGTCATAACGCGAGTGTGTTATAACACGCTCGTGTTATGACTTTTCAAAAAAAAAATTGAAAGTATCCACAAATTGGCTACCCATCTCCATGCACCCACCCCAAAATAATCTTATGTTTATATGCACCACATCCACAAACACCTACAACATCAATTAGGTTGGCCTAATTAGCTAAAATGTGCAATACAATAACCTATCGACTCAAGATTCAACCATACACTCCTCACAGAATAAACCAAAATGTGTCGCACATCAAAATAGGTTGGCAGGACCTCTAATAGCTCCCATAAGTCTGATATGCACATTCTTTAATTTTGCACAACCCCAAACCCTTTAGGTCGGAACCACTAATGAAACAACAATAGAATGAACCAATTGTTCATTCACAATTAGAGACATGGACCTCAAAAACACTTGCCACTTGGAGCATAGACAATTTTGACATTTTTAAACACTCCCTCATAATTGCATAACAAAATATTCATCCACAATGGAATGCAAACCATTATAGTCATGTACTCTATCTTAGTAACACTATCACTACCAAGTTCAATACTCTGTCAATTCCATCTTTGATTGTGAAGGACTTCAAGTCATGAAACTTTAGATTTAGATTCCTCCAACAAGCACCAACATTACCTTAGAACTGCATGACATGATTCTTCATAGTGGAGCAATGCAAACCTTAAAATTGGTTCACTGAACATTGAAACTATGCACCAAGACTTAGGCAAATATCCAACACATCTGGTCATCTCTAGACCAACACAACTACATCTCTATAATGGTTTCCATGAATGACAACACCATACACTATTATGCTTATAAGTCTTCAACAATCTCTACTAAACCATCTCTTCATATTATGTGTTCATGTTGTTAACAATCTACTTAATGACAAACAAACTTTCAACAAGACACACGTAAGATTCATATCACACACTTATATCTATCATCAAATTAGTTATTTATGGAGGTAGAAATACAAAAATGAGGGTTTGACTAAAAAACCTCCTATATAGCCACCCCCCTCTCTTCCCTTTTTCTATATTGCATAGGTTAAACTATGAAGGTGACAAATGTCAAAATACAAAAGTACAATGCAAACCTATAACTTCCATATTCAAATTAAAGATACCCAAAACCCTCATTTTTAGGCTAGGGTGCCCAATGCCCTAGTCCAACTATTTCAAGGTCTTCTTGACATCATAGGTGAGCCTCTATTTTTTCTTTTTATATTTGCAACCATTTCATCAATTTCTATTTTCGTCTATGCAAATAATTCATATTTTCAAATTAGGGCTTCATAATAATTAGATTAAATAAACCACATTCAATCAATCTATTTTCTTTGCAACAAAGGAACTAAACCTAGGGTATATTGGCTCTCCTTATAGGTAGTTGGCCAATCCTAACACCCTTGTTGGTTTATGTTCCAATGTTAAGCCAAGGAAGGATTGATCCAGGTTAATTTACTAGTTGGATCTAGGATCCCCTTTTACGCTTAACACCAACATCATTTAAATTGGCTTCATAATAAACCTTAGCAATATCCTTTATGACCATACGTTAAAATCTATGAATGCTACTTATTAGACTAGTAAAGTGGTCTAGATTGCAATTATAAGAAACCCCATTGTATTTTTCTTCCCACCCTATATTGTCACAAAGAAAATAAGCCCTCACTATCATTGAAAGATTATAGGCACAACCCAAGGATTGGACTATGTTGAATTATTTTTTCTTTCAAACAAACTAAATTCAAAATCAATTAGAAGCTTAAAAAATGTCTCTCTAATGCCTACATTATGATCCTTATTGAAAACCTTTACTACCTCCTAGATGTGCAATAGCCATAATTGCAAGCCTAGGTTTAAGATTTTATTTTCTAGGTAACATGAGAAGATGAACTAATAATATCCTCACCCCTCACCCATCCCTTCCTCATTTTACCATTGACAATACTCTTCCCTTTATTCTCCATGCTTTTCTATTTACCCTTTCCTCCACTTATGGAGGAGACCATCAAGAAATTAGCAAGAAACTAAATAAAAAAATCTCCACTAAGAAGCTTTCTTCATTGAAGCCAAAAGAATCTTCTTTGAAAACATAACACTTAACTTTAATGCTAATCTAATTTTGCATTATCTCACTTATATGTGTCAAAATGATGGATAACCACCTTACCAACTTGTCTGTTACTATTCCATTAATTAAGTGTATCACTTATATGTGTAAAGATGCCTTGCCAAAAATTTCAATATGCCACCTTTTCAATAGTTATCACAATACCACCTTCATAATACTGCAAGACCCTTATCACTTCAAATAAAAAATATTAAATTATAACATTCTTTTACAAACAAATTATTATTATATTATATTAATTATTTAATGTAACAAGTAATGGCTAAAATATTAATTATACTCAAGAGTAATTATATATTAATTATTTACTATATTATAAAGACTAATACCTAGTCGGGCATGGTGTAATGGTTTAAAGGTGGCATTGTTGTTCTTGCCACCAAGGTTCAAACCCCATTGGGGTGGTATTGTTGAATGGTTGTATTCCGGTTCATAGCTCCGGTCAAAAACGTTTACCCCTTTAAAAAATAAAAAATAAATAAAGACTAATACCTAAAATATAATCATTTATAATGTTTGTATTCTATATATTTAGACAAAAAACATTAATTTTTTTTATTTTAATAATCTTTAAAAACTTATAATTTTTTTAATATAATTACAATATTATAATACATTAATCTTGTTAAGGAATTTATAAGTGAAAAGTCAATTCTTGATATTTTATAATTGAAATTTATTTAAGTTAAAGATACAACCTATATGTTTGGCATAATAATACAAATTGTAACTTTGATGTTTACAAATGATTTGTTCTCTTCAAAATATATCTTATACCTATCAAAGGCTACAATTGACATTCATTGTTGTCACTCACTTTGTTTAACATATTTAATTAAAAATATTTTAATTATTTTGAAAATAGTCAAATTATGATCTTTCATCTAACTAAAGATAAAATTATTTCATAAACAAAATTAATTATAATAATAAATTAGAGAAAAGTATTAACTACTATATAACATTTGCTAAAAAGAAAAAAATAACACAAAATTTTAAAATATGAAATTTATTTTTTAACATAAAAATAAACCATAACTTAAAAATAATAATATCTTTCCAACAATTTCATGTAAAAAATTCAATCAAAAATATATTCTAATCAATATATTAATCCATTTATATTTAAAATTATATATAAAAATTAATAACGTGTAATAATATTATTTTCTTTTATATTAATAAAAATTAAATATATTTTTTTTATTAAATAAGCAGTAAAAGTTTTTGATCCCCAATTATGAATTAGTGAGGATACAAAATGGGGACATCATCCTCAATATAAACATTTAATATCCTAGTGGAGTATGAACCTTGACAACAAAACACCACCACAATAACTTAATCATCACACCATGCCACTATTGACAAAATTAAATATATTTATTTATAATTTAAATTTAATATTGTTTAAAATAAAATAATTATATAATATTATTTTCTTGCATTTAAAAAAATGACAATAACAATAATTTAATAGTTTACAAGCTTTTGGATTCAACTGTCTATGTTTTTGCATCAGGTCTCGTATCACATTCAATGATCCATCATTGGGAAGAGGAACAATTGAATCAGTGAGTGTGATCCGAAACATTGATGCAAAAACATACACAGTTGAATCCAAAAGCTTGCAAATTATTAAATTATTGTTCCTATGATGGATCACTTGAGTGTGATCCAAAACATCGATGCAAACTATTAAATTATTGTCCCTGATGATGGATCACCGAGTGTGATCCAAAACGTCGATGAAAAATATACACAGTTGAATCTAAAAATTTACAAACAAAACTCATTCCAACTAATAATTTAATAGTCATATTTACAATTTTTTTAAAAAAATATAATGACTAGCCTACGCAGTTGTTATTGTCTTTCCTAATTCACGTCCGCACACTGACTAGTCAGTTAATAAGACAATGTGAGATTGCAATTTCCACATTTACAGGACTGTCGAAAAATCAGATTTGACTGGCAGATGATAATGGGCTAAATACGTTCCCCATTCCCTTTCATGACAAGTTCAATGAACAAAAGCCAGAATACTTCTTGAAATCAAAGACTTTTTCTGGGTGGGGAACGTACAAATTATTCCCCAACTCAGAGATCAATCAATTCCCAAGGTAAGTGTGTAGAAAATATGACTCGATTATGGACAAAATGGCACATTGAAAGGACTCGTGGAAAGGAAGGTTTGTGTAATGGATGATCACCATTCAAAAAAGATTCTTAGCTTGGCATGGAATAGATTTGGAGGCTATTTTCCACGGCAGCGTCTATCCAGCCCCAGGAATGCACCGGGCCATCATGCATGATCCATGGATAGCCGCTGTCAACATCATATGTACGTAGCGTCTTTTTCAGGCGGGACTTCGGAATCGGAAACTGTGCAGTTTGTACCGTGAATTTTACTAGTGCCGGACATTGTTATCTCTGCGCTGCATATTTCCTGTTTAAATTGCTGTTTAAATTGTAGATGATGGCACTGATCCCTGCTTATTTCTCTTCTCTAAATTTCATTATAATGTGTTTAGGTTATTTAATTTGATTGATTTCTTTTTTAAAAATTATTATTTTTTAAATAATAAAATATAATCACTATATTATAATTTTTAGAAATGTTTAATTGAATTTAACCTTTTACTATATAAATCTAATTATAATAGTTTTATATTACTATTATAATTAATGTTTAATATATTATTATTATAAAAAAATATAATTTATTATATATAATACATAAATATTCAAATATGTTATATCTTAACTCATTTTATTTAGAATATTTTTTTAATCCAACATATTTAGATATTTTTTACTTGTTAAATGAGTGCTAAGATGATGATATTTAATTGATTTTTAATTTTGGACTTATTTTGAATGGTAGAGGATTATAATAGTTTTATTAATGTTGTTGATATCATTCATTTATGGACTTGGCACATGCTTTTATTTCTCATTTTCTACCCCCAATGCACAAATAAAATATGGACCTAATGATACCTTTTCAAGATTAATCTTTTGATGCTTGTTCATGTACTATCTCTATAGATTATCAAACCTCTTTTACATATTTTTTTCCAAAAGATTAAAGTAATTAATGTACATTATTAAACTTTAATTATAGATTATAGAGGTATTTATAATTTAAAAATACATTTAGATTGGTTAGAACTAAAAATAATGTAGAATATATTGTGTAGATATATTCATAATAGAATAAAGGTATATATGCTTCATGTGATATAAAAATAATTCTTTTAAATTTATTTATTTATTTATTTCATATATAAATCAATTAAATATTTAAAATTTATTTCATTTTATTTTATAAAAAAAAATTATTATGTATAATGCATAAATTTTAATCTTTTAAATTATTTTATTTTATTTAAAGAATATTTTTATTTATTTACAAGTTATTTTATTTTTATTATTTTATATTAATTTAAAGAACTATTTTTGTTTATATTATTTTATTTACTTGTTTTAGTTTTAGTTCTTAGGTAAATGTTAAAACTATAATATCTAATTTTAGAAAAATATGTAAAAGAGGTTTAATATTTTTCATTGTCTCTTATATAAATTTTTTTTAAAAGTGTATGAAGATTATTTATTTCATTTTTACAAACAATAAAATAAAATCATTATATTATAATTTTCGTACCATTCAAAATAATAATGTAGAAATATTTAATTGAATTTAACCTTTTTCTTTATAAGTCTGACTATAATAGTTTTATATTACTATTATACTAAGTATAATAAGATTTTATAGCTATTCAATCACTAATATTCTAATCAAATTTATATTCTAATCAAATTTGAAAGGAAAAATATTAATTCAAGAAAATCAAAACATAATTATTAAAAAACATGAAAAATATAGTTGTATTTGTTTTTAAAATATTTAAAATGTATTTATTATATATTATATTTATATAATGTCAATTTCATTTTTAATATTTTATATAATGTAAATTTAATTTTTAAAATAATAATACATATTATTATATATATTATATATATATTATTTATATTAGAAATTACCAAGTAAAAATATAATGTTATATATAACCAATATAAAAGATATATTACACACATAAAAAAATATAAAATATGTATTGTTATTTTAAAAATTAAATTTACGTTATATAAAAAAATAAAAAATAAATAGAAAATTGTATATATATATTTTAATTTTTTTCAAATATATTATATATATACAAAATTACATAATCAATAATTTATGTTCTTCAAATTGTATTCATTGTATTTTGGATAATAGATTTTAGTCAATATATTTAATTATGTTAAATTGGTGAGAAACTAATATTTAGTTTTAATTAAAAACCTTACGTTATAATGATGTTAGTAAAAAATGTTTCTTTATATTATTTAGGTTGATTGAATCAAATAATACACAACACTTTTCTTGAATTTATTTAAATTTATTAAATAAATGTACACACAACATTTTTCTTGATGTTATTTAGGTTGAAATTTTTATTTAATGTAAGAATATTTAAATATTTAAGATAAAATAAGATAGAAAATAAAAATAACTAATTAACCCATTGCAATAGTACGTAAACACTTGAATAAATATAATAATTTAATATTAATACATTTTTTTATTAATTATCTAAAGAGATATCAATATTTTAATGTATTCAACTATAAAAATATATTAAATTTTTTTTAATGTATTCAACTATAATGTGTGATTTTTAAAAAAAAAAACATTTTATTCAAAGAATTTATATTAAGAAAAGTTTAAAATTTAAAGATTTACTTAAAATTTTATAGTATAAATATTTTAAATTTTTTTTTAAATTTGAACATCATAATTGTTTTCATAATCAAATTTAAAACTTATTTAAAAACTTATTTTATAAAAAATTAATATTTAAATTAATTTAATAGAATTTTTAAAAAAATAAACAATTTTAAAATAAATATTTATATATATTTTACATTAAAATAAAAAAGTTTTTATTAAATTTTATTAATATTTTAAATGCTTTTATAATTTTAAAATTCCAAATAAATATTGAAATGAAAAAATTAAATTAAATATAATCTTAGTTTATTTAAAATAAATGTTGCACTCCTCGTATATTCCATACATTACTAAAAAGTTTCCAAGGTCAATAAAATAAGAAGTTACAATTAACAAACACAGACAATTCGTACAGTTTTCACGGAAAGAGAGAAACGAGGAAATGAATGGCATCCATGCCCATGCATCCATGTTGGGTGCATTCTCGGGGCTAGATAGCCACTACCATTTTCCACCGTGTATGACTAACCTTAAGCCAACCTTGAACACGACAACAGAAAATGATTTTCCCCCTATCCCACCCACATCTCAGTGTCTTGGAAATTGATTAGTCTGTACGGGGACGTGAGAGCCAAAATAATTTGCACCCTTCCCAACCCGCGAGTGGACGCGGCTAATCTCTCGACAAAACGCACCTCTCATAGGCATGTAACATACCCAATATATTATATATATATATATATATATATAAACATACATAAACTGATGGGATGGCATAGTGTTGGCTCTGTCAAACGGGGGATAAAAGTGATGAAATCGACAAACGAGAGCAAACATTATGGCGAGGGAAGCGAGGAGATAACAACACCGTTAGGCCGGTTTTCCCACCTTTTATCAGTCATGACGGTGGGACAGGGGTTGGACCATAAAACTCATGGGCCCTGTGGCTTGTGCGAGAAGCTATCATTTTCAGTGAATTTTGTACACACGCGGGAATTGGAGGCAGACTGACATGAGTAAGACCTGCTTTGAAAATTATAAGAAGAATTGTTTTTCGAGAAGGCAGAAAACACTCTGTGTTGTGTTTTCAATCTGCATGTTGAAAGCTGAAGGTTGGAGAGCACGAGGAGTTGGAGGAGAAAACCGACCAAATCGAGGTGAGGGGTGACTAACCAATTGGGTTGTTACATGTAGACGGTTTTACAACACTATGTGGGTTGCTTGTTTCTTAACACCTAGGGTTTTGCAACATGGAATTTTACAAAATAGTATGAATGTCTTGAAAAAATTTTGCTATTTAAACAGTGAAATGTAGTGAAAGGCCCTTTCAAAATTTATAACAACTCTTAATTAGAGTAAAAATTGTATTGAATTTCCACATATAACTAAAAAAAATGCACAAAATAATTGCAAATTTGAAAACCCAATGTGGGTTGTCAATTATTTGATTCTCCATGTTTAAATGTACAAGATTGTTTCACGAGGAAGAGTTGTAGGTGGAAAATACATAAAACTAACCAAATTGAGCTAAAGGGTGACTAACCAATTGGGTTGTTATGTCTAGAGGGTTTTACAACACTATGTGGGTTGTAGGTTTTTTAACACCTAGGGTTTTGCAACGTAGAATTTTACAAAATAGTATGAATGTCTTGGAAACCTTTTGTTGTTTAGACAATACAAATGTAATGAAAGACCCCTTCAAAATTTATAACCATTTTTAATTAGAATAAAAATTGCATTTAAATTTCCTCAAGATTGAAAAAAAATGCACAAAATAATTGCAAATTGGAAAACACATGTGGGTTATTAGTCATATGATTGTGCTTGTCAAGGCATCTTTATCTTTTATAAGTTGTGCAACTGCACCTTTGACTTTTGATCTATCAAAATGTTGTACACAATCATTATAGGTAAATTGAACATTTCCTAATTGAGCCTCAAGGTGCTTGATATCACCTTCAACTTTTGAACTACCTTAGATTCTTGTAAACACTCATTTTGTAATGTGTCCATGTGCCCTTCTTCATAAGCAACACCTTCCATTGTTGTCTAAATTATTTTGTCAACTTCTTGTCTTTTAGATTACAGTTGTTTGTCACCAACAATTAAACTCATTTTTCTTTCGATGATAAAATCTTATTATTTCTTTTAATTCCTTTTCTAAGCATTTCAATTGTAGTGTTTTTGTTGTTTTACTTCAATTTTAGCACTTCCAACTATTACGTTTGCATCTACAAATTGACTAGTCACACATTTTTCCTCATCCCCACTGCCATTACCTATTATCACCCCCCTAGTATTCCTTTTCATGAGCTTCTAACTTCTTTTTTTCTCTTTTACTTTAAGCTTTGGAGTAGCTGCTCCCTCCTCAACCCTTAGGACAACACCATCATTTCTTAGATAGAGTTTTCAATGTCTTGAATACTTTTTTGTAGCTTTGCAACCACTTTTTTCTCAAATTTGAGAGTGTCTTTCTAATTAGAGAATGTAGATGTTTTATTTTTAATAAGTTGTTTACAAAACTTGCCTACCTTTTCACATATGACTTTCATGTCTCCAGCCAATTAATTCTCTTTTTTGCACTAAGATCTAATTTTTCCTTTTCCTTATTATCATTTCAAATTGTATTTGTTCCATGGAATTCTTAGGTTCAAGAATCTTTGACTTCATATGTTCAACTCCACTTATAGCATCATCTCTCACTTTCTTTTTTGCACAAATTCATATGCAATACAAAACCTCTTGACTTTATCCGCTTTTGCATTAGCATATTCCCATTGCACATATTGCACAACACTCCTTCGTTAACTTCTCAAGAGCAGGAACAACTCTTCATTCAATACATAATTTTCTATCTCATTCACTTTGGTTTGCTTCTTTTCAAGTGTTTTTAGAGTAGATTCCTTTTTCATTACATACTTTCTACTACCCATTGCTCAAGTTTTGCATTGGAATTTTCCCATTGCACATATGCACACACACCTTCCTCAACTTCTGAATAGTGAGGAGTCTCTTCAGTCAATACACTATGTCTCATTCACTTTGGTCTGCTTCTTTTCAAGTATTTCTACAACAAATTTCATTGTCATTTCATACATTCTTACATATTGCCTCCAATTTTGCATTGTCATTTTCCCATTGCACATACTTCAAATGCTCCTTCCTCAAATTCTCAAGAGCAAGAAGAATCTCTTCAATCAAAAATTATTTATCTCATACACTTTGGTTTGTTTCTTTTCAAGTGTTTTTACAGCTGTTTCCTTATTCATTTCATACATTCTATTACTCGCTACCTCTTGAAGCATTGACAAGATCTCAGGTTCATTAACACCTAGTGTTTTCCAGCCTTGAATTATAAATAGAAAATATGATTGAATGAAAACCTTTTGTTGTTTAGATAGTACGAATGTAAGAAAAAGACACCTTAAAATTTTACCAAAACGGTTACTTACAATATGAATTATGTTTGGATTTCCTCGTATCATTAAAATATAGGCAGGTAGGAAAACACAGTTGGTTGTGAGTTAGTTCATTCTTCTTGTTCAAAGCTCAAGGGTGGAGAGTTCAGGGAGGATTTGCAGCTGGGGGATACATAAAAATAGCCATATTTAGATGAGGGGTGACCAACCAATTAGGTTGTTATATATAGAGGGTTTTACAACACTATGTGGGTTATAGGTTTCTTAACACCCTATGATTTCCAACCTCCAATTATACAGAAAATATGATTGTAATGAAAACCTTTTGTTGTTTAGAAAATTCGAATGTAATGAAAGGAACCTTCAAAATATATAACAAGTCTTAAATAGATTGAAAATTGTGTTTCAATTTTCTCAAATCATTAAACAAAAGGCATGATGGAAAACACTGTGGGTTGTGATTTATATAATCCTACTTGTTCTAAGCTCAAGG
>VDFB02047230.1:503882223-503949277 GCA_007258455.2 Sequoia sempervirens | reverse complement strand
CAACACAACAACAACAACAACAACAATAGTAAGCAGCCTTAGCATAGCAACAACATCAAGCCCATCAAGTAGCCTTAGCAGTACAACAACAACAACAGTAGGTCCAACAACAATCCCTAGTGGAGCAACAACAATAGCAAGCTCAACAAGCAGCCTTAGCAGCTCAACAACAACAACAAGCCTTACTAGCTCAATAGTATACCCAACAACAATAACAACAACCAATTTCCTAATATAATCCTCAATAGGGCATCATCAATATAAATGTGTTAGGAACATATACATCAACACCTCAATCACCTTCATAGAATATCACAACACCATACACCCCATATAACACCTTATCATATCAAAATCCTACATAGAACTCATCCATCCTCATATGTTCCTCCACCAAACCCGCAAGATGATCTAGAATCACAACTTAAGGCATTATCACAAGAAATGAAAGACCCTCAAATGGCCAAGACAAAGAAGCCCTATACACAGAATCTATGTCCATATCCATTTGATCTAAACATCACAATGATATTGTTTCCTCCTAGTTTTGAAATCCACAAATTCGATAAATACAAAGGGAGAGGAAGTCTTGTGTACCATGTCAAAAAATTCAATGTCATTAGTATGGAGGTGGCCTACAATGATTCTTATTTAATGTATCTCTTACCCCAAAGTTTAACAAGTCCTACCATGGATTGGTTTTCTCAACTACCTCCCGATATCAAAACTTTTCAAGAAATTACCAATAAATTTATCCATCACTTCTCCTTTAATCTTGACATGGACGTAAGTCTAGAAGAATTGTATACTCTTATAAAAAAAAAAGGGAGAATATTTCACTAATTTCTTACAATGGTGGAGACAAAGAGCTAGTAACAGCAAGTGGCCTCTTCCCGATGAACAAGTGGGGATCATCATAGAAAATCTAGATCTGGATTTATCCTTCCACTTAAAAATGTAGTGCATCACAACTTATGACAAGCTTGTCCCTGGATCCCTTAAGATCGAGAGAGCTCTAATCTCACAGGGAAATACCCAAGCTTACAAAGACAATCGCCCATCAACTAGTTCAAATGACAAGCCTCGTGTTTGGGCTAAGAACAAGAATGTAACAAATGATGGTGTGGTAGATGCTAAGGTTGTCCTAAGTGCTCCTAGGCCAAACAACAATCAAGTTACTAACATTCAACCAACTATGCATAAAACAACACCTCCTAAGAACAATCAAATCAACAACACCTAGATGCAACAAAGGCGAACCCCTAACAAGAACAACTATCCTAAATGCAAGTACACACAATTGTTGGAACCTATCTTGACCATCATGAAGAAATTGGTAGAGTCAAACTTGATAATGCTTCCCAACTTTGGAAACTACCAAGAACCCCAAGAGAAACCATCTTGGCACAACATGTTGGACTCAAGGAACACTGAGAGGTGGGTGAATCAGTGTTCAACAATATTTAAATTGCAATCCAGATCTTAAACCATTTACAACATTTAAACAAAAGTAAAGATGCAAGCACATAAACAATCCAAAACACCATAACACCAAGATTTTTATGTGGAAACCTTGTTAGGGGAAAAACCATGGTGGAGGCTAATCCACAATTTATACTCTATTAAAAATATGAAGAAAAAGGGGAATGCACATGCATTCAGGCACACTGCCTAGAGCTCACTGCTCAAAATCAAGAAGTCTCACTGCCTTACAACATATTTGGATTACAAAAAAGAGTTGAACTGAGAAAGTAGCATCTAAAAATGTCTGGTTTCAGTTCCGGTGAGGCTCATAGATCAGATTCTGGACCTTCTATCTAATTTTGCACTTCGCTCTACTCTGCCTTAATTCACTTCACAACAATCCTCTTTTGCACAAGTGAAACTATGCCAAATCACTCAACAACCCTTATGATATTTGTAATATACTTCGCACACTCACATTCACTCCTTCTCAATGAATTAACTAATCTCTTATATATATCTGCTATCAAAGATTTAGTCGCTTCATGTCGGCTTCAGAGAAATAAAAATATTTTCCAATAGTCGGCTCAATCCACATTCAATATTTGATGCATACCCATCAAATTCAGCCATGGAATAGCTAGGACCAAAAACAAAATCTTCAAGCATAGGATACATTAATTGATTATACCTCGAATATCCACAACATGCCATATTCACTAAGTCGGCCACTGTGAGCTAATAAACAAAAAATCATCTTGCTCGATGTCCTAACTTATGCACGGATTAATGCAACATCACAAAACTTAACAATAAGATAATATAGATACTTAACAACCTTCCCTAAGATCCACAACTCAAAATGATAATCCGGTGAAGCATACAAATTGACATACTAACTGGATACCCTATTCTTCATTCTCTCTTTCGGTAATACTATGTTCTTTACTATGTTTGCCGGTATGAAAAAATCTTGATTTGCAGACTAGAATAATGACTTTGGTTGTCATCAATGACAACAATAGAAGCCATATGCCAACAATCTCCCCCTTTGGCATTGATGGCAACACTTAGTGAAAAATGACTAAGTGTCAGAACCAATATGATTATGCTACCAGAGTTCAAAATTTCTAAACACAACTTCCCCTTAGAATGATAAGACATTTTTCACTACTCTCTCTCCCCTTTTGACATCAAGGACAAACATAGTTTGGATCTCCCCCCTTGCTAATTCAAAAATTGGATCAAAATTTGAAGAAATACAACTGCTACTCGATTCAGAAAATTATCTTTTACTTATCTTTCATTTTTGAAAGAAATATCCTCCAAGCTTCTATTGAAATCCCAATGATTAAGATCAAGTTGTTGTTCTCAAATGTCTGGTTGATAATCTAGATGAGAGATTCTAGAATTGTGATTCCCTCTTCTAATTTCTCTTCTTTCCTTAGAATCTCAATTAACTGCTCTAGTCTACATTCGGTTAAATCCTTCACTTTCCAAAAGGTGTCCACAAGGTTTTTTTTGTGAATTGAACTTTTGTATGCTCAAACTGCAACTCTTGAATCCTTTTCTTGAATACACCATCTTGATCCTAAAACATGTTATAACCCTGACCAATCTTGTTCAACTCAGTTTCAATCTACTCCAGCTTATCTTTGTATCTCCCAACTACATGAGGCCAACGAAAACAATAGTTGTAAATGTTATTTTTTGCATTTATGAATTGCCTCAACACATTCATTTTCCTTTTTAGTTTGGTAAGAGATAGCCTGAATTGCTCCTTCAAATGTAGAATTATTTCTCCCTCTCTCTTGTCCTGGGACTCAGAGATCATGGCTTCCTTAATGCATTCAATCATCTCTTCAGGAAACACATTCTGCAAACTCTCCAATCCAATTTTATTGTGCACAAAATAAGTACTCAGTGTGCTCTCAATTAGGTCCTGCTCATATGAGGGTCTATCAGACCATATGTCAGCAATTTTCTACATCCCATCTTTCTCCTGAACAAGCTGCAGTATCTTTACTTTGGATAAAACACCTTCTTCTTCGCTTCCTTCTTCCATTACTACATCTGGTTCAACTAATTTTGGTTCTTCCTTTGGAGTGTACTCATTAGATTCCTCATCTGGTATATCCACAATCACTTTTTCTTTACCTTTTCCTTCAATTTTTGGAGTCTTATGTGTCGTAGGAGTGTAATCAGCAATCTCTTGTGCTCTTTTCTTCTTCCTCTCCATCTCACCAGAAGAGGATCCAAATTCAATTGCTTTTACCAGAATGGAAATGCTAATTGCTCCAAACTTCCCTAGCAATTCTTTTAAAAAAGTTACATACTCTTGCTTACAATTTTCCAAAGTATTAGAATTTTCAAAAATTTGTTTACAAACCGGTTCATTCTCTTTCCATGCAACATTATTGATCTATGGTAAGCAATTCAAAAAATACATCACAAGACATATAACCAAGGTACCAAACTTGAAGGGGTAATCTTCCTCCTTTGTTAGTTTCACATTTTCCATCAATTGATCTTTTAGCAATTCGCACAGGTCAAAATCTTGATCCTCCATTATCATTTTATGAGAGATGTAAACTACACCTGCTGAAGTTGCACCTTCCCTATTTTTGAAAAATATTTTGTATGAGATTCCATGCATAATGTATCTTGTTATCGAATCTTTGATCTTCAAAATTATCAAATCCCTTTGATCTCCAATTACTTCGATTAGGGTTTTGACTTCTTTGTTCCAAATTGACTTATTTTTCGGTATGTCCCCAACATTGCATAATCCAGTTAGATTCCTAATCACCTCTTTTGAAATGAGATAGGGTTTATCTAGATTTAGAATGTCATCATTCAATTTGTTCAGGATAAACCTAACAACTTTTACGTTATCTAATTAGGGAAATTCACTCCAAATGTCCAAAATTTTGTGTTTTACACCTTCAAGCCATTTCAATTCATCGGCTGAAAACATATTTCTCACATCCCTAATCTTCTCAATGCTAGATTCATCTAAACTCACCATTCCTTTTATTTTCTTCATTTTCCTTTCGTACCAAACAAGTTTCTACCGAGCACCAAATTAAGTGAGAATTCTACAAGCAACTGAAATACCTAATGAATTCATCGCTGAATTGACTTTACTCCTTCGAAATTCTGTTGCAAAGGCTATCCTTCTATTCTTATTCAATGCAAGGTGACAAATGAGGGTTCCAAATACCCTTTTATAACTCGCACACCTAACCTATTTATCACATTAAATGTTTTTCCCTAGTTGTTCTGGATACTCTATTTTATCAGACAACAAAAGAAGGATTCTTCTGTGGACCTTCTACTTCTCAAATTTATGCACAAGTGATCACCAATACATTAGCACAACTACTGAAAATTTCTTGCATTTTGATGCCAACTACCGATAAGGGGACAAAGGATTTTCTTGAAAAACTCTCCCTAGGCCAATGGCCTAAGATCAATTTCTGGAGGAATTACCAGAAGCAGATTCTGGTGCGGGATGATTTCCTTCATCAGACTCACTCTTCCTTACCCATGTTTTCTTCATCTAATCTCTTATTTCTTCCACAGTCACTTTCCCTTTTCCTTTATCTTCTTTTTGTGAAATTCTTCCTTTGTATACCAGACCTCTTCTATCCATGTTTTGTTCCTGCAGAATCTTGCAATGTGACCAAATCTATTGCAATTATAACATGTATTATTTCTTTGTCTAGACCATTCATTCCATTGATTTCCTCTTGATTTGCATTGATTAGCAATATTCCCAAATCTTCCATAGGTGTAGCATTTAACATTCCTTACACTGACAGACATACTTCTGCATTCAATTAACTTATGACCAAACTTATTGCAACTGAAACACTGACCAGAGAATGATGGACTACTTGAATTCATTTTACTTGTACACTGAGAAGACATATGACCAAATTTATTACAAGCAAGGCAGTGACCATTAAACTTTTGAGCATTGGGTTGTCTTATCGGATACCTTCTGACTTAGTTCATTTGATTTCTTTGTCTAGAATCCTTATGTTAAGATCGGCAGCTTTCTCCCTTCTCATATCCAAGACCTCGCTTGTCATTTGCATCCTTTTGTCATTTAGTCAGCTCATCAAGCTTAGTAGAAGTGGTCCTAAACTTCTCCTTGTATTCATTTGTAGTAGTGAGTTCATCTCTCAGAATAACTATTTGTCTTTCAAGCTCTTGTTCATTATTTTTGGATTGTTGAGGTTCAATCTCAACTAAATGAATCCACTATTAACTTTGTTGCATTCTTCAGATCTTTCTTTTAAGGACTGGGCTAGATTCTCCTCATTATTCGTCCTTTCTTCAATCTCCTTAGTTAGCTTCATCACCAGAGATTCCATCTCAAGTTTTAGAGTAGCATTGTGTCTAGCAAGCTTTTCACATTCTTTAGTTATTTCTTTTAGGGTCTGATTCAGGTGAACATCTTCCAAGAATTTACTTTATTTTTGCTTAAGCTGATCACATAGTTCCTTCCTCTTTTCTGTTGACTCGTTGATTTTATCCTTCAATGATTGAATGAATTTTTCATCATCCTCAAGATTTTCTTTTAATTCTAGGACTTCTTCTTTAGACTGATCAATATCATCAAGTGCCACCAAAAGTTTTTGTTGAAGACCACCAGAGTCCATTGCTTTCCAAGATCCACCTCAAGTTGTTAAACTTATGTAGATGAACGTTGCCCTGATACCAATTGTTGGACTTAAGGAACACTGAGAGAGGGGGTGAATTAGTGTTCAACAATATTTAAATTATAGTCTAGATCTTAAACCATTTATAGCATTTAAAAAAATTAAAGATGCAAGCACATGAAGGAAACATTCCAAAACACCATAACACCAAGATTTTTTTCATGGAAACCCTGTTAGGGGGAAAACCATGGTGGAGGTTAATCCACAATTTATACTCTGTTAAAAGTATGAAGAAAAAGGGGAATGCACATGCATTCAGGCACACTACCTAGAGCTCACTGCCTTACAACATATTTGGATTACAAAAAAGAGTTGAATTGAGAAAGTAGCATCTACAAATAACTGGTTTCAGTTTCGATGAGACTCATAGATCAGATTATGGACCTTTTGTCTGATTTTGCACTTCGCTTTGCTCTACCTTAATTCGCTTTAGAACAATCCTCTTCTGCACAAGTGAAACTATGCCTAATTGCTCAACAACCCTTCTGACATTTGTAATATACTTTGCACACTCACCTTCACTCCTTCTCAATGAATTAACTAATCTCTTATATATATCTACTATCAAAGATTTAGTCTCTTCATGTCAACTTCAGCAAAATAAAAATATTTTCCAATATTCAGCTCAATCCACATTTAATATTCGATGCATACCCATAAAATTCAGCCACGACATAGCTACAACCAAAAACAAAATATTCAAGCATGGGATACCTTAATTAATTATACCTCGAATATCCGCGACATGCCATATTCACTTAATCGACTACCACGAGCTAATAAATAGAAAATCATCCTACCGAATCTCCTAACTTATACACCAATTAATCCGACATCACAAAAATTAAAAATAAGATAATATAGATACTTAACAACCTTCCCCGAGATCCACAACTCAAAATGATAATCCGATGAAGCATACAAATTGGCATACTAACTAGATACCCTATTCTTCATTCTCTCTTTAGGTAATACTTTGTTCTTTTCCAGTATGAAAAAATCCTAGTCTGTAAACCAGAATAATGACTTGGGTTTCCATCAATGACAACACTAGAAGCCATATGCCAGCACAACGAGAACGATATCTGTGACTTTCACAAAATAAAAGGACACAAAACATAGAATTGTATGAGGCTCAAAAATATTATCCAAGACCTTATAGAGAATGACATCATATATGTTGAAGTACTAGCCATGAATTAGGATCTTAAGATATATAGGAACCCCATGCCAGATCATAACAAAGGGAATAAAAATGGGAAAGCTAAGGATTACACAAGCGTGCAACATACCTATTCCAACATGGTCGCTTTCTATGATAGTGTCATTACTGTTGTCACCACCAAAGGACCTAGTGTGGAGTGTGGAGTCACCACATGACGTGGAAAAACCACCATCTAAGGAGTTCCATCTCAATCTAGGACACAACCTACTTTTCCAACATCAAATCCTAACAAGTACAATCTCCTAGATTAGCTTAATAAGACCCCCACATAGATATCAATCTTAGAACTATTGAGGCTATCACTCGCACATAGGGAAATCATAGAGAAAGCTTTGTCAGAGTCATCTATCCCCAAGGATATTGATATAGATTAGTTCCAAGCTATGGTAGGGAATATCACTAATCGTCTTCTCACCTTCTCAGAATAAGACCTACTATCACAACCATCTCATAATTATCTTTACAACTTGAGGTAATTATCCATAAAAATAAGGTCAAAAGAGTCTTAGTATATGGAGGTGTTGGTTTGAAAATTTATACCCTTCAGTTGATCAAGAACTTGGGCTATTTAGAGGATACTATTGAGAAATCAAAGAGTACCACCATAAGATCATATGATGACCAAGAGTGGGTATCACAAGGCATCATTGCATTAGCAATACAAGTGGGACCCATCATTGCATAAACTACATGCAAAGTGTTAGCCCTTGATCTTCCCTACAACATTCTACTTGGTCAACCATGGATCCATGCCCTAAAAGTTGTAGCCTTGACCTATCATCAATATGTAAAATTTCCTTTCGAGGGAAAAAAAATTACTATCCATAGAGATCCTCAGCCTTTTTACTACTACAAGAATATTGAGGCCAAGTTCTATAAGATCCCCCAAATACCCAAGAATGACGAAGGGCCTATACCATCTACCATCTACCTCATTTTTTGACCCATCATCCCTTGCATCTACCTCAGAAACAAAAACACCTATTGTGCAGAGTATACCCAACATCAAAGTAGTAATCTAGGATGATGGTTGTGGAAACTATAAGCTACTAAAGAATACCTTTTTCTTAGAAGAACTACCTCTTTCTCCTCAATCACATGGGAAACCCACATCTAGAAAAAAGGAACCCGAGACAATCAAGATGGTAGATACTACCTTCACCAAGTGGGGAGATTTGAACCAAGAAGATGTCAATGAGGAATATGTCTCTAAACTTATCTATAAGGATGAACAACCTATCCTCGCTCTTCTCACGGAAGATGATAACAAAGGCTTCCAACTAATGAAGGGAATGGCTTATAATAAGAATGAGAAACTAGGACAAAATGATAATGGTTTGCTAGAACCTATTATTCCTAAGAAAAGAAAAAAGAATCCTAGCCTAGGTTATACTACTAGCAAGGTTAACCTTATTGGAAAAGGTACTTTTGCTAAATGAGCTAAGGCTTCCTCTTGGTTACCTACATTGTGTGACATGACCTTAGATGACTACCCTCTTGATGTTGTTGACCTATTTTAGAACAACTCCCTCTTCATGATATCCATAACATCCTTTGCTCCAAGAAATCAACCAACTAAAATACGCCTAGTATACCCACAACTCATTGACTTAGACCAACAAGAACCACCAATCCTAGATTTATTCAAAAATGATGAAGCAATCTCATAATTCATGGGACTCTATGACAACTTACCATGGGTAGATCACAAATCATCTTTTTACATAGAGTTAGAAATATGGGGATACTATGGGGAGACGATTGAATCCTTCAATCACAAAATTGACGAAATGCAACTAACATACAGATCTTTGAGTGAAAACCACATTGTGGCACTTTCTGATCATATAGTAAAAAGAAAGGACATATCAGAGGGTGAAAGCCTCTCTGAGTTTCCCAAGGATGAGGGATTCAATCTCCCCCTTAGTGCAATGCATCTAGAAAAGTTATCAATGCTAGAAAAAAATGTCACTCCAGTCAATGTGGGAATGGTAGAAGCACCCAAGATCACTTTCTATGTTGAATCCTTGATGGATGAAGAACAAAAAAACTAGGAGCATTCCTAAAAGAGAGAAGAAGCAACTTTTCATGGTCATACACTGATATGCCAGGGCTTGGTCCAGAAGTAGTTGTGCATCACTTAGTTGTTTATCCTAAAGCCAAACAAGTGAAGCAGAGATTAAGGAAGATGCACCCTCAAATAGCACTCTTGGTAAAAATAGAGTTGCAAAAGCTTCTTGGCGTTGGATTCATTTGACCAATAGATTATCCTGAGTGGGTTTCAAACCTCGTACCAGTCTCAAAACCAATTGTGGGCATCAAAATATGCACAGATTTTAGAGACTTAAACAAGGCATACCCGAATGATGATTTCACTCTTCCCAACATTGACCTCATTGTCGATCTAATAGCTCTAGGCATGAAATGCTATCAATCATGTACAGATTTTTAGGCTACAATGAAATCATGATCACCAAATAGGATCAACATATAATTGTGTTCACTTGTCCATGGGGAACCTATTGTTGGAACGTGATGCCATTTGGGTTGAAGAATACAAGAACAACCTATCAAAGAGCAATGACCCTCATCTTTCACGGCATGATCCAAAAAAATTATTGAAGATTATGTGGATGATATTTTGGAAAAATCAAAGAAAAGGACTGAGCACATACAAGTCTTGGGACCCATCTTTGACAGGCTTGAAGAATACAAAGTAAGGCTAAATCCAAAAAAGTGTGTCTTTGGGGTTACATCAGGGAAACTTCTCAACTTTATCGTCTTGCAAAGAGGGATAGAAATTGATATAGCAAAGGAAAAATACATCCTTAACATGGAACAACCACAAACACTAAAATAGGTGAGAGGATTACAAGGAAGATTGTAGTCCATTAGAAGGTTCATAGTGCAACTATCAAACAAAATCCACCCTTTCTCGCATATTCTCCATAAAGGAATAACTTACAAGTGGGATGAGAAGTGTGATAAATATTTTTAGTAGATCAAAGACTACTTATTGATTCCTTTAGTGCTCATGCAGTTGATACCAAACAAACCATTGATCCTGTATATCTTAGCAACATCAACAACACTAGGAGCTCTTCTAGCACAACATGATGAAAATGGAAAGGAAAGAGCTATCTATTACATCGGTAGGACATTGGTTGGCTATGAAATGAACTATTCACCCATTGAGAAAGCATGATTAGTAGTATTTTTTGCTTCACAAAAATTTAGACATTACATGATGTCACATCAAATCAAACTCATTACAAAGATTGACCCATTGAAATACATGTTATCCAAAGCAACTCTCATAGGGAAAATGGCTAAATGGGTGATGATCTTAACTAAATTTTACATACTATATGTAGAGTGCAAGGAAATCAAAGGAAAAGTGATCGCATACCAACTAGCAGATGCAACTATCTATGTAGAGAACCCCTTGATATCTGAATTCATTGATGAATCAGTGTTCCTTATCAATCTCATAGCTTAGTGGAAAATGTACTTTGATTGGTTGTTCACCCAACATGGGTCAAGGGAAAGTATTTTTTTCATCACCCCTCAAGGTGATTACATCCCAAAGTCATACAGGCTATCATTTTCATGCACTAACAACATTTCTAAGTGCAAATCCCTAATCATAGGTCTAAGGATATTAGTTCAGTAGCATATACAAGAGATAAAAGTCTATGGAGACTCCCAACTGGTTATCAACCAAGTCAATGATGACTACCAAACTAAGGACAACAAGCTCAATCCTTATAAGATGGTAGAACGTCTCAAAGATCTTTTTATAGACATAAATTTTGAGCAAATTCCTTGCATGAACAACAGAGCAACACACACCATGGCAACAATCAGATCATTGTTAGACATGCCAAACAACGTCGTCCAATGCGAATTCTTGGTAAAAAAAAACTTCTCATACCAAATTTTGAAATCCCTAAATTTGAATTCGTGTGTGTAATTGTTGATCCTAGATCCCCATGGTACCATGACATATTTACCTACCTAAGTAGAGGTACCCTCCCATTCGATATCACCTCCAACCTAAAAAATACCTTTATTAAGAAGGCATCTCGATTCATGATCCTAGGTGATACCCCTTACCATCGAAGCATCAAAGGTACATTACTATGATGTCTTAACCAAGAGGAAGCCTTGACTACTTTAACAGAAGTACACGATGGCATATGTGGTTCCCATTCTAGCGATATGACTTTAGCTGAGAAACTATTGAGGACGGGGTACTACAAGCCAACCATGGAAAGAGAAGCTCATCAGTATGTGTAGAAGTCTATCCATTGAACAACATGGAGATCTAATTCATGCTCCAACTCAATAATTGCAACCAATGATCACACCCTAGCCTTTCTCGCAGTAGGGACTTGACCTCATAAGAAAGAGCACTCCAACCTCATCCAATGGCCACAAGTTTATTATAACAGCCACTGAGTACTTTACCAAGTGGGTTGAAGCCATTCCTATGAACTACATAATGGGGAAGCAAATTGTTAAGTTTATCTTGAATTACCTAATCTTTCATTATGGTGTTCCACAAACCCTTATCTCAAACAATGGAACACCCTTCAAGAATCAGGATGTGAAAGAGCTATGCCTACGATTCAACATCCAACACCGATTCTCTACCTCATATTATCCCCAGGGAAATGGCCAAGTTGAGGCTACAAATAAGACTACTTTGAAGATCCTAAAGAAAATGGTCAATGAAGTTGGTTGTGACTGGCATCTGAAGTTAAATCCCACTCTTTGGGCCTACCGAACTAGTATCCATACACCAATAGGTGCAACCCCATTCTCCTTGGTCTATGAATTAGAAGTCATTCTACCTATTGAGGTTGAGCTCCCATCATTGCAAGTTCCATTACAGAACCTAGATGAGTGTTGTCTTGATGCTCTTAACCACTTGCAAGTGTATCAAAACCAACTGAAACAGAGTTATAACAAGAAGATCAAATGTTGGTATTTCTAGGTAGGGGATCTTATCTTAAAACAAAATCAAAAGAATCTTCCAGATCAAGTTAGTAAAGGAAATTTTGAACCTAACTATTTGGGTCCCTTTGTCATCACAACAAGCTATGGATCAGGATCATATCAATTGTCAACACCTGAAGGTGAACCATTGCAGGAACCAACCAACAACTTGCATCTCAAAAAAATTTATGCCTATTCTTGAAGGGTGTAAATATAAAAATACAAAAAAAAAATGATCAAAATTCAAAAAAATGATAAAAAGGATTGAAAAAGTAAAGAAAAAAATCATCCTCTAGTGAAAACAACTTCGGTGGCACTTTGGGCAAGTACCTTGGTGAAAACCTAGAAAATAGGTGCCCCGCGTAAATAAATCACCTCCATCTATTCTTTAGATCTTTATCCTATCATTATTTGCATCCATCCATCACCTCATTCATCCTACTTATTCCATCTCCCATCTATGTCCTTATCATAGCTTGATATTGTGAAGTATCACATCCCCTTAGTACTACTTAGCATATTCCAAAGGTCAGTTTTTCCTACATATATCAAGGTAGTCTATCATATCACACTAGGGGAAATTCATTATGGATCATACCAAGTTCTTGTATATTCTAAGGTTATTGGAAATAGCAATCAAAAATCCCAAAAACATTTGCAAAACATTCATAAGAAAATCCAAAAACATCAAAATTCATGTACAGCTGAAATCCAAAAACATTCAAAAAATTGTAAAGTCAAAAATCTAAAACATTCAAAACACATCAAAAACCCTAAAAAGGTCAAACATTGAAAATCCAAAAATAGTACCCTATTGTTGAACTACGGGTCTCTGAGCTTGAATGTAGGCAAGGCTTATCTTTGATCCTAAGACACCCTAGGTTAGTCCTTTAGGAGTCCATCATAATAAACTGAGATGTCATCAACTGTTAATATCTCATCTTCAGTAAGTCGAGTCAGTCGAACTACATGGTCTCTATGTGTATAACGTAGGAAAGGCTTATCTTTGATCAGCCCTTGAGGCCCCTAGGATAGGTCTTTTAGGTTAGGGTCTTGGTCGAAACTCTCAGAAAACTCCTAAATATCTAGATAGTAGAAAACACAAAAACATCCATATAGCAGAAAACACAAAAACGTCTAGATAACAGAAAACACAAAAACATTCAAATATCTTAGAGAAAACCCTAAACAACCTCAAATAATCAAAAAACAAAAATATTCACATAAACTTTCGAAAAGACCAAAAACAGCCTCAAAACATTTGCAAAATACCAAAAACATTGAAATATTCCAAAAAAATCCAAAACCATCCATCCCATCTCACTTTCACAAGCAATAAAATTTCTTCCATAATAAATCAAGTGTCACCTTCAACCTTTGGAAAAACAAAGAGAAAGCAAGTGTAGCAAGTCGTAAAGTGATAACTTAAGTGTCAAAATCTAAAGTCTAGATAATAGGTAAATGAGTCAGTGAAGTTTATATCAAATGCTTATCATAAAGCTCAGTATCATCCTAATCAAACCATCTGATCAACATGTCATAGGATGTATCCTTCCTGCGATGGACATCAACACCATAATCACCTTAGCTAAAATTAAACTTGCAAAAGATATAGATAACACTGACTATTTTTCTTTAATCTTTTCTTCTGATTTATCTTAATGACCCATTTTGAGGACCTCTCAATGATGTCTCAATGATTTAGAGAGAAAGGAAGGGGGAATTGATTATTATCTTTCATTTTTTGTGCTTGTGGATATTCTTTTAAAATAATCTTGGCGCATACTTGATTAGTTGTGTGTAGGGAAGTTATTTGGAGTACATTGTTGACTATTGCGTATGCTTTGGTCTAATATATTTTGAAATCCTAAACTACATTCCAACAAGGTTTTCGTATTTCAAGGTGTGAAAAAGAACTATCCTATTTTTTTGTAGAGTCAAAGTTCATTACACTAGATACAATGTCATCCTAGTTGTCAATACCTTGATGCATCATTTCTATGTGTTATATCAAACAATAAGGAATGACAGAAAATACCAATCACAAGATATGACCAAATCATCATCATGCATTTCTCATCACCATCTCTAATAAAGTCTCAATGGATCATAGACTTTTTGGATCTTTTGAATCAATCATCAAAAGAAATGGGCATTCATCTTATTTATTCTATCTTCTCTCTATGCTAACCTGGTATCATGATAGTCAATAAAAACATCATCAATGCATCCATCCTACATCCACAAAATCATCGTCATGCATAATCACAACATATCATATTTCACTGCATCATTGTTATCACTAAGTTGTGATGAATAATATAGACTTGTTATTCTAAGCATCTTAAATCATTGCATCACATATCATATCACAAGCATAAACACTTGTATTATCCATCCATACATCCACATGCATACATCATCACATCATAAAACTGCATAAGAAAATACACAAAAAGAGATGCATCCATTATCATTTGCATGAGCATAACATAAACATATCATATCATCCATCCAATAAAATGTCATGAAAAGATACTAAAAAAGAAAAGCATTCAATCATTACATTTCATCCATACATATCATAAGCATTGAAATAAAAGAGAGCACATCACATCGTATATCAAATCTATATCATCTCATATATATATATATATATATATATATCAAAATAATTGTCATGGTACAATGTCTGAATTAGTATATGTATATCAATCAAAAATACAATATCCACGAGGCTATCAAAATGGATCTCATGAATGTATATCTATATAAAGAATCAGGCAATAATAAAAAAGTTTCTATATACAAGAAAGCTAGCCCTGATGGTTGCTACCCTCACCTGGATGTCTCTCCGGCTGATCCTCAGCCCTGGGATGTGTCCCACTCCTTTGTGAGTAATCTAGTTGTCTAAGCGCTTGTGGGACATCCCAGTGATAATGCATTCGATAATAGGCCACCTCGGTCATGACCTCTCTATAAAATCTGGTAGATACTATAGACCCTTGGGCTATAGCTATTATGGTCTCTAGTTGTTGGTGCTACCTGACCTCCTATGCTAACTGCATCTCAGTGGTCTTCCTAAGCTGACACTCCTAGTCTCTCTCCATCGTGATAGTCTATACCTACTACCTAGCCTGATCTCTTTCAATAGTAATAACCAAAATATGCTAACGAGCCTGGTATCGCTCACCTGTAATGACATGTATCTGCTATTGCAACTACTAAATTTATGCATCATAGAGATTTGGCCCTGGTGGTTGCTATTGTGGAGGCTGCTACTATATCAATGGCTACTGTGGAGGCTATTGATCCAATGGGTGTGCACCTGGGAACCGTCCATCTTTTCCTCTTGCCCAACCTCTTCCTTGCCCATCATTAGGCTACCCTCTACCTCTTCCTGCACCTGTACCTCCCAATCTACCTCATGGAGGTGCACCTGCTAGATCTTTTAATCGACAAGGGGGTGTATACCATGCATCATAAGTAGGTATAGTCTATGGAACTGCCTATCCCTATTCGTATTCCCATGGCCGAGCAACCAACTATTGAAATCCCTCAATAACCTCATGGGTTGGGATCGTAGGTCCCCACACCAATTTTCTCCCATGCTGACCTAGGAAAGATGGCAGCGTATGCATCATCTAGCATGTCCTGCCTATCACCAAACTATCTAGAAACCCTATCAGGTAGGTATCTCTCAATAATGGTATACTCTCAACCTTGCATGTATTAGGTCTTTCAAGCGAAGAAAAGCTGCTACACATCATCGTGCCATTCTAGCATCTAAAGCTAGGGTCACCATCTGGAAACTATCATATCATTAATGACCCTACACTAGTAAGGAATCCTGAGCTTCCTTGTGTGTTGTAGTGTGATGGAAGCCCTATATCTCTAGACAACTAGATCATCTAGCTCTACATCCACCATCTGAACAATCAGTAAGAGCACATCGATGTGCTCCCAGGCTCAATGTGTAGTAAGGTGACCCCTGTGCCAATAGCCCTACCATTGTAGTATACAAAATTGTACATATCATGGTATAAGGAGGCTCGCATCATTGGCCCCCATGCATAGTGAGTCCTTCAAAAGAGCATCCTATGCCAATCCATCCCCACCTCAGACTGAATCCTCTGCTCCGTCGATCTGGAGCAACCAAGCTTGAGATAATCATTGCAATGATCAATCTAAAATTACATCTCAAGGTCAATCTAGGAGGCAACCAAGACAATGTCCTCCTAGTCCAGCACCTCATGGTAGGCATCATAATCGGTGTCAATGTCATAGATCATGCACTCACCATGTATTAGTAAACACAATATCCACCATACATCCTCTGGCATCACTGTCGCCTCACCTATAGGTAAGTGGAACGAAGAGGTCTCACTGTGCCATCACTCACACAGTGTTGTCATCATCACCAAATGTGTCCAAAAAATAGGCATATACGCAATGTACCATAGGCCAATCTCTTCCAAGTGCTCATGTTGCAACTTAGATAAATCACCAAGTCTGGATAGGACAGTCGGTCGGTGCTCGTGGGACATCAAAGGTGGGATCACCTCCTACACCTTTGAAGCCCACGATGTCAAAATTTGAAAAACCTAGCTAAGTTTGGAGTTTTTATCCCCAAAATGACAATAGCATCACTATTTATGATAGTATTGCTATAATTCAAATTCCAAACTGCAATCCGCTTGAGGAATTTAAATTGTAAATCACAAGTTGTGTCACTAAACACGTGTCGCAATTTAAACTTTGGCAAACCCTAACCCTAATTTTCAAATCAAGAAATGTGTCGCTAGACACATATGTATTGCTATTTAGAATCTAAATCCTTAATTCTAAATTTTGAACTACATCGTAATTCACATATGCCTTGCTAAAAATCAAATTAGCATCATTGATTATAGAAATAGCATAGTTGTAGAGCAACACCGCCAAAGTTCAAATTTCAAAAGATAATAAATGCACCTAAAAGTAAAATTTCAAATCAAGTTTCAAATCACATACCGGTAGTCCTACACCTGGAAACCTCTGGTACTCACAAACCCAGTCAAAAATGTGTCGTGGGAGCACTCGTTGCGCCATCTCATTAGAGGATCAGAGCTCAATTTCCAAGAAATCTTGAAGGTGTAAATGCACAAATGAATTGAAAGTGACCCTCCCTCACCTATTTATGTCTGTAAATTAGGGTTTTTTGTCCTAATTTAACCTTACAGCTAGGGTTTTTCACCAATTTTACCAAACAGGAGCTTATTTTGCACCATTTTTTGCATTTTTGACATGTTTTTTGCATCCTGGAGCCTTTCTAGACCCCGAGGGCAGCATTTAACCTTTGTCGAGAAATCAACCAAAAATTCAAAATCTCTGCCTAATTTCTTGAGGGGGCAAGGAACTAGCTTAATCCTTCCACTGGGGCATCTAAAAAATAAAAATAAAATTGTTTTTCAATCTAAGTAGTATTTTTTAATCCAAAAAGTGTCAATCTTTGAACAGAAGCAGCAGGCACCTCACTTCAAAGAGGGGAGAAATGTAGACACTTAAAAATGTCCTAAAGGATATCATACAATTGAATTGGGTATACTAACACCGCTTCATCTTGAAACGCATTCTCTTTTTTCTTAATTAATTAAATTTCTCTAGCTATTTAATTAATTATGTCATTTGCATCTATTAACCTAATTAATTTAATCGGGTTAATTCACCCCCTTTCCTACTAACATTTTGTCTCATTAAATTGAATAAATAAAACTATTTAATTTAAATTCCTAAATCTTCTTACTTAATTAAATAACCCTAAGTTATTTAATTAAATGTCATGTCACATTTCCCCCATTCATTAAATCAATTAATTTAATGAATATCATCTAATTCTTCTAATTCCCTTAATTGCATAATTAACATTATTTAATTATCAATTATCTGATTAATCTAATTCCCCCACTTGCAAGGGAATATTCCTTCCCCTTTTGCACAATTTAATTTAGTTTTAATTAACTAAATATCATTTTCTCCTCACTCATTTGAAAAAGGGGAATATTCCTTTTTATAACAAACTTACTTAGCTTCATATGCAAGTTAACTCCAAACTTCTTATGCAAGTTAACTTTTGACCTCTTGTATAGGTCAAAAGTGTGTTTGTTTGAGGGAATGTGAACCCTTGATTAAATCTCATCTTGCATTCTCACCCGTTGATGAGAATCCATGATCCATGCCTCCAATTTCCTCCATCCTTGACCATTGATTAGCCTTTTTTTATCTCAGCTCTCTATTTCTCATTTTCTCTCCTTTAAATAGGTCACTATTTGGAGACAAATGGATCCATCTTTCAAAAGAAAACTTATGCTATTGAAATCACTCATGCTCACACTCATATTTAACACACATTTAGCATCTTTTAGTTCATTTTAATTGCATTAGTTATCTTTAGCTTCCATTAATGGCTTCCATGATCACATAATGCATCCACTTAGCTTGTTTATTAATTAGGGTTTGAATATTTTAGCTTAGAATCCATTTAGAGTAGCTTAGCTTTTGTATTTCTAGATCATTTCTAGCATAAAATCATATTAAACTAGCTTGCATCATGCTCATTTAGATTAAAATCATATTTTCATACACATCTCACAATCGTTCCATCAATTTTCTTCAATAAAACTAACTAGGGAAAGCTCATTTATCCATGGGATTAGGAAGGGATCGGCGTTCCACATCAATGCAACACCAATCTCACAACTGGATAAGTTTCAAGTGGGTTAGAGTAGACATTTTAAATGCTTTCATAGTTTAGAATGCTTAGCTTTGATAAATGTTTAGTTTAATCTTCATTTGAATTATCATGTTGAGATTTGATGTTAGTGGCTTTGTTATGCTTTGATTCTTCATGGATCAAGTGTAATCGGCCCATATTAATCCATCCAATCACATACACCTTATGCTCCTTGCTTCTAGTAGTCTGAATCATTAAATCTCACATTGCATTTCACACTTTCACACTTCAGATATCAACACTTCACATCACAACACTCTTGCATCAATCCTCCATCAACTCATCACTCATATATACCATCCACAACCTTGAAAATAATCTCCAAGGTCAGCTATGCACCTAAAACATGCAAATTCAAAATAGGTCAACACCAAAACATTCCCACAATGGAAAGTAATGAAAGTGGAGCACAACACACCTTAACTTGGACCTAAATCCACATATACACACCACTCCCTGCTTCCACAAACATCAAAGCATATCCACAGTTAGTGTAAACTCCTAAGGTCAATTAAACCTATGTTACACCATTAAAAAATTAAGTACACACTTCCTTTGATCCATAGATGACTTGCAACTCACACTCAAAACTTAAAAACAATCTAGAATATTCCATCAACATCCTAAAATCCAACAAATACTTTGCAACAAGTTTCACAATATATTCATTTTGCACAACCAATTAATCTTCCACATATTGTAACTCATGAATCCAACCTTGCAAAGCACAAAAACTCAAACAAATATGAATGAAGATAGATATAAGAAATATAAGCACACTCCCAGATCTGCAAGACTAGAAACCAAAACATGGAGAAATATGAAGCAAAACCATTTCTCCCAGACAATATTGATTCACAGTTCACACACTAGTGAACACAACTTCTTCTTCCAAATAATATAGAACAAGAAACTCTAGATATAAAACCTTTGAAAACTTCTAATCAACATATCCAAACCACATAAGTAGATCTTCAACCATGAAGAAATGTGGAGCAAAAAATTGAACACTACTCTGTCATACTAAACACTCTTTAACACACTGCTTCCTATTTCATTCAAATTTTCTCAAAATATCTTGGAAACCAAGCACCAAAAACATAATTTCATCATTTGCAACACTTTCTCAACAAATCAACCACACAAGAGGTTGAAAATCCACAAACACATGCTCATCAAAGTAACACCAAAGGTTGACACCAATGGGACTTCTAATGACAACATAATGTAACCAATCAAAGCAACTCCATAGGTTGACATAAATGCAAAAACATAGACCTATTGACATCAATGACAACATAAAATTCCAATAAACACTTCACTTCACCTTTTCTCTTCTCTTCACTCTTCAAATTTTTAATCACAAATGAACCTTCCATTTGCGAAATTACATATAAACACTTTCTGGATGACCTAAAATGTGTTGATTGTATAATTTTTAAGTTAGGTCAAAATATGAAAAACCTTAACATTATAATAGACACTTCCAAATGCTCTGTAAATCTCTGCAACAAAAAAAATCTCTAGAGATTTCACCAATAGATAGAACATATCAAAATACATCTTGTATCAGTGTGTTGAAGGAATCAACACCACATTTTTGGTAGAGGCTTAAAGATTTGTTGAAACTCCCCCTGAGCCAAAGCTCTTCATCTAGTTTCTAGAGGAAACATCTGCACCAAGGATTGGAACAAACTCAATCTTCATCTCATTCTCTTCATTCTTCTAGATCTTATTCATCTCTATCAAATCACTCTTTTTTACTGATCAAAACACTCCTCCCTCTTCATGTCATGATCCCCCTCCATCTCATAACCAAGACCACATTGTACCATCCATCTCATCCCAAAATAATAGCATACATAAGGAAATGAATTGTTTGAAAAAATGCCTCAACGAAATATGGTCTCATGGTGATGGAATGCCATGAAAAACAAAACACTATGAGACCACATTTCTTTGAGGCATTTTTTTGAACAGTTCACTGCCTTCTCTATGCTACCACATTTTTCAGACATTTCTACCAAAGCATTTTATCACAAAATTCACTTCCTTGCTGCTATGGATAAAAGCCTAAAATAGGTGCTTTCAAACAAGCTATGGATAGGGGAAATAGTAAGCATAATAGTTAGAAATATATAGTTCAATAAGTACTCAAAATTTTGTTCATAATCTCATACATTATAAGCCATGACTTGCATCACTATTCTAGTTTTCATGATTGAATAATTTGTTGTTTTATTTTTAGATGATGGAAGCAAAAACACCTCCTGATGTTGATAGGGAAATGGAGCATGGTATATCTTCCAAAATAGATAGCTCAATGGTTCATGGGGGTATGAGGCAAATTAGTAAATTTAAAATTACATTCATTGTTATAGCTGTTTATTATTTAAAAATCAAATTATTATTGATCCGTAGTTTAATTTCTATTTGGATGATTTTTATAGGACTTTGACACGCCAGAGCCTAAGTATGGAGATCTTCTGCTTGAGGAGAGAGATTATTTGGCAGCAGTAAATGATTATTTTGTTAAATATATCTTTTTTTATAATGCAATTTCTATGTATTAATTTCTTTACTTGTTATTGTAACAACTAAAGCTTGATGAGGAACTAAATAGGAGGAGCAACCCTCAAATTGAAAGTAAATGAGTTTCCTTCACCTGGAGGCCAATGAATTTTGATTGGGGTCCTTTGTTGTATGCCTATATGACATTTTTGGATATATTTTGTATTACATATACTTGACATTGTATGCCTATATGACATTCTTGTAATCCTATATGGCTATTTTGTATATATTTTATACTTATATTGACATACATTTGTAGACATGTAAAATTGACTTAACACTTATCACTAATTTAGAATGTCTTGAAACGACCTTGAAATGACTCAAAACAACTCTAAATCAACTCAGAACATCTCATAATCACCCTAAAATGACTCAGAACAACTCTAAATCAACTCGAAATATCTCAGAATGACCACAAAATGACTTGGAACACAACTTTGAATCAAATCGAAACGTATCAAAATGACCCTAAAATGACTCAGAACAACTATGAATCATCTTGAAACATCTCAAAAATGACCCCGAAATGACTCAGAACAACTTTGAATCAACTTGGAATGTCTCAGAACCACCTCAAATCAACTTGGAATGTCTTGGAACAACCCCGAAATGACTCGAAACAACTCTGAATCAACTCAGAATGTCTCAGAACGACCCCGAATCAACTAAGAATGACTCTAATTCAACTCAGAATATCTCTGAATTAATTTGGAACATCTTAAAACATCTCTGGAACATCCTAAATCATCTCAAAATCATCCCACAACATCTCACAACACATAGAATGGCATCAAACGACATCCGAAAACCCTATTTCCTCTATTAATCGAATAATACAACATTATTTCATTAATTCATGTTTCATCATTTTCGATCAATTAAATAAATTACATTAATTTAATAAAGTCCTAACCTAATCTTATTTCATCTTGGTTAGTCAAATGACATCGATTATTTGATTATGTCACTAATTCATCTCATTCCTCAAAATTAATTAAATTATTAAATCATAATAATTTAATTCACATTTCCCTCCAAAATTTGAATAATTTAATCAAATCAAACAAAACTATTCAAATTAGTAAAAAATCAAAATCAAAATCAAATTAGAATGAATGAATTAATTTAATTCATTAATTAATATTCCTCACCCACTTTTTGATTGAGGAAATCATGGATTGCTAACTAAGCAATCTATTTCGCTAACAAAGCAATCTGATTTTCCTAACTCAACCCTAACTGATCAATCAATTGCTAAATAAACAATCAAAATCCTAACTAGCCAATCTATTCTTCAATCACCTTAATTGTGCAATCAACTTTGCACAATTCCCTCATGTCTAAATCCTCTCAACTCCTTTTGACCGTTGATCTGGATATTATCCAATGCGATCTCAATCATTGATTCGAAATTGATTTTTCTATATAACAAGCCTTTCTCTTCACAAATAATGATCAAAATTTCAACTTACCTTATGCAACAAAGTGTTTTCAAGATCACCATTGAGAGAGCTTCATCATTTCTTCAAGAACAAGCATCGATCATCAAGATTTTACGTACAAGCAATGGAGGCTTTGCAATGATATGAGCAACCCAACAATCCTAAAAATTGTTGGAAATATGTGCCTCAAACATCACAGGTTGAAACCTCCATTGGAGCCAAGTTGGTATGACATCCATCATGTCTGGCCGACTAGCAGGTTGTTAACATCATTTTTTGTACAAGTTGCTGTGACCTAGCTTCTATCTCACCGAACGATTCTATCGCTATGACATAGAGCAGTCATTGTAACCTTTCACCGCATGAAGATCTTTGGCCGATAGGCCATTCAATTGGATATCATATATCGGGGAGAGTCTTAGTGGTTCGCTATGAGCTCTCATCGATAGGAAAGTCTCACCGAAAGGATACGCATTGAAGCCTTCGGGGTAAGTCTTGGAGTTCGGTATGATCTCTCGGTGAAGGACGTAAGTCTTGCCGACTATGACTTGGTGCTCGGTATGACTTGTGTGTATTCAGCATAACGTCTCGGCGAAGGTGATAAGTCTTGCCGATAGTTGCATGCTTGTGGTTTAACTTAATATAGCTTGATGAAACCTCTTAGCGAGCGGTAAGTCTTGCTAATAGGAATGTTGAGCTCACTGTGACATTGATTATCAGTATGTGGTCTCACCGAAGAGTGATACTCTTGCCGAATGGTAAACTCACGTCTATGTGACTTGTGGAGTTTCGGAGTAACGTCCTAGTGAAAGCAATATGTCTTGGCGACATGGCGAAAGTTGAGCAATAGTCTTTTGAACTTGACGTAACATCTTGGCGAAAAGGATAACTCTTGTCGTTATCGATATGAAGGTTATGTGGCATCGGCGAGACACTATTAGTGTCTCACCGAGATTCCAACTCAGTATGAATTCTTTTGACCGTTTTGACCATCCTATGTGGAGTCTCATGGACCAATAGGAGAAGCCTCTAAACAGTTGGAAGATTGTTCATTGTGACGGTTCTGTGAAGAAGCTCAACAGTCAGGGAACACCATGGATATAGTTTGTAGTTGCAAACGCTTGGAGGTTCAGTGGTTGGTTGATTCGATAGATTGTTGTATGATCAGTAAATGATTTCTATTTTGTAAAGACTGTAATGTGAATTTTCCTGTACAAGATTATTCATGGTGAATGCTGCTGTAAACAGATACCAGAAAGATAAGTCTGACATTTGTATGTAATCTCCATTATTGTAATACAAAGTGATTTCTCTTGGTGTGGTGGGTTTTTCTCCCGTAAGGGTTTTCCCACGTATATATGGTGTTCATGTGTGATTGTCAAATACTCTATTTTGTTATATGCTTCATAGTGCATCTTAATTGGACTGTAAGTGTAAATTTTAAAGTGTATCTGCATTCTTCCCTAAGGTATTGATGTTAGGAGAATTGTTTCCGCATCTAATTTTCTTTACAAGTGGTATTAGAGCCTGGCCAGTTGTGTTATCCTTGTGGGTACGTTGGGTTTTTTGTGTCAATTATGTTCAGTGGGAGTCTTGTAGAGTTTGTTATTTCTGATTACAAGTTGAGATGGCTAGCACATCTAGAAAGATTGAAATAGAGAAATTCAATGGCAGTAACTTTGAGTTGTGGAAACTCAAGATGGAGGATCTTCTAGTTGATCGTGATATGTGGATTGATGTGTCTGGAATTAAACCTATAGGCATGAAGCAAGAGGATTGGGACCTTGTAGATAGGAAGTCTAAGGGGCTGATAAGGCTCTGTTTGGTAGACTCGGTTCTTTTGAATGTGCATGAGAAGACTGTCTCTTCTTTGTGGCAAAGACTAGCATCTATTTATCAAGGGAAATCTTTGGTGAATAAACTCTTCCTGAGGAAGAAGCTGTATTCTTTGAGAATGCAGGAAGGAGGGTCTGTCGCTGATCATTTGAATGCATTTAATATGTTGATTGCTCAATTGACATCTGTTGGTGTGAAGACTGAAGAAGAGGATCATTGTATGCTTCTATTGTGTTCTTTGCCAGAATCATGGGATCATTTAGTGATGGCTATTGGGAGTACAACATCCAGTTTCAAGATGGAAGATGTTGTTGGTTCTTTGCTGTTAGAAGAGATGAGAAGGAAATCTTCTGAGATGGCGAAGGAAGCTCTTGCTGTCAGAGGAAGACCGAAAGAGAAAGGAAAGAAGAAGGACAAGAAATCAAAATCAAAATCAGAGGGGAGATCAAAGTCTCCTGCCAAGAAGTCCAAGGTGAAGTGTTGGAACTGTGGGCAACCTGGTCATGTCCGAAAGGATTGCAAAGAGGAGAAAAAGAAAAAGAAGTACTCTTCTGACAATGATTCTTCTCAGGCTGATTGATTCTGGTGCATCTTTTCACATGGCAAGTCATAGAGAATGGTTCACAAAGTATGAAGAATATGATGGTGGAAAGGTGTACTTGGCAAGTGATTCAACTATGGAAATTGTTGGTCGTGGAAGAGTCAGAATCCAATTCCCTGATGGTAGAGTAAAGGAGATAAAGGATGTTATGCACATACCAGGTCTGGCTCAAAATCTACTGTCTGTCAGTAAGCTTAATGATATTGGAGTACAAGTCCCATTTTCTAGGAATGGATGCAAGATGACTAGACATTCAATGGTGTTGGCTAGAGGTGCTCGAATCAGTACCCTGTACAAGCAGGATGCACATGCTATTCAATGTAACAGTGTCTTTAGAAAGTCACTGAAAGCTGCTCATGAAGGTAAAGAGGGAACTATCCCTAATTATGTAAACTCTATGGAAGTAAAACTTCCAGCAGAGAAGAATATGCTCTAGCATCATAGGCTAGGCCACATAGGAGAGAAATGTTTAAAAACCTTGAAAAAAAAAACCTGGTTGAGGGGCTAGAAGATTGTAATCTTGAATTTGAATTCTGTGAGCATTGTATATATGGAAAGCAACACCGTGTTTCATTTTATTCTAGTCCTCATAAATCTTCTAGTTTGCTAGATTATATTCATTCAGATGTATTTGGTCCAATGGATGTTCCTTCTTTGTCTAAGACAAGATACTATGTGTCGTTCATTGATGATTATTCAAGAAGAGCATTTGTTTATTTTCTGAAAAAGTAAATCAGAAGTATTTAGTTGGTTTAAAGAATTTAAAAATCTTGTTGAAAATCAGACTGGTAGAAAAATAAAATGCTTAAGGACTGATAATGGTGGTGAATTATGTTCTGATGAATTTGAAAGATACTGTAAAGACTATGGGATTAAAATACATAAGACTACACCTTATACTCCACAACAAAAGGGAGTTGCAGAAAGGTTCAATAGGACAGTGATGGAGAGAGCACAAAGTATGCTGAGTAGTACTGGCTTGGAGGAGAAGTTTTGGGCTGAGGTTGTATCTACTGCATGTTATTTAATTAATCGTTCTCCAAATTCTTCTCTTGTTGAGAAAACACCTTTGGAAGCGTGGTCTGGTAAGAAGCCCTCTCTTAGACATATTCGAGTCTTTGGCTGTGAGGCATATGCATATGTGTCAGATGTAAAAAGATCTAAATTGGAGAACAAGGTTGTCAAGTGTATTTTTATTGGCTATAGTGCCATCATAAAAGGATACAAGCTTTGGAATCTTGAAACAAAAAAGGTTGTATACAGTAGAAGTGTAATTTTTGAGCTGAAACCTTCCACCTTAGATCTACAAAATGAGACAAAGTCTAAAATGATAAGGATGTATCAATAATTCCTCCCAGTAGAGAAAGAGGAATTCAAAATTCAAAATGTACCAAACTGAGGAGAGCTCAAGTTCTGAAAGTTCTCAAGAAGAAGAACCTTAGCCTCAGCCACTGAGGAGGTCAACCAAAGAAAGGAAACAACCAAATAGGTATGGGTTCTCATTGATTGATTCTACTTGTGCCTATGCTTTGATCTCTAGCACGGATGAGCCTAGGACTGAAAAGAGGCATTTAAAATGTCTGATTTAGATTCTTGGTTGGAAGCCATGGAAGAAGAGATGGCATCTTTAGAAAAGAATGATACCTAGAGTCTAGTGCCCTTGCCTGAAGGTAGAAAACCTGTGGGCTGCAAATGGGTATTTAAGAAAAAGATTGGTCTGGATGTAGAAAAGTACAAGGCAAGACTAGTTGCAAAGGGTTATTCCCAGGTCAAGGGAATTGATTATTGGGAAATATTTTCTCTTGAAATACTCGTAGCTAAGCTAACATCCATTAGATTTCTTTGTCACTTACAAGCATATGATTTAGAGGTCGAACGATGGATGTGAAAACAACATTTCTTCATGGTGATCTTGAAGAAGAAATCTATATGTCCCAATGAGCACTTTGTTGAAAAAGGTAAAGAAAAACTGGTATGCAAATTAAAGAAGTCTATGTATGGGTTAAAGCAATCACCTAGAATGTGGTACCAAAAATTTGATACTTTTGTATTGTCTTTGGGATTTGTGAGATCAAAATCTGATCACTATGCATATTATAAAGTTGAAAGTGATCGAGTGCTTATTATTGCACTTTATGTTGATGATATGTTGTTCATAGGCAATAGTAAGCTAATGATTTCTGATCTTAAGTCTCAGTTGTTTGCTAAGTTCGAAATGAAGGATCTTGGTGCAGCAAGGTATATTCTGGGGTTGGAGATAACTAGGGATAGGAAGAATAGAAAGCTTTGGCTCAGTCAGAGTAAGTATGTCAGGACTGTTCTTGAGAGATTTTGTATGAATGATTGCAAATAGCTAGTGGTTCCAGTCTTGCAGGGAACAGAGCTATCTGTTGAGGACTGTCCAAAATCTCCTACTGAGATGGAGGACATGACCAGTGTACCCTATGCTAGTGTGGTTGGTAGTCTTATGTATGCAATGGTCTATACAAGGCTAGACATTTCCCAAGCAGTGGGAGTTCTTAGTTGGTTTATGGCTAATCCAGGAAGAACACATTGAGATGTTGTAAAGAGAGTTTTCAAATATTTGAAGGGCACTTCAGATTTTGCTTTGTGTTACCATGGGAACTTGGTTGAATCATAGAGGACTCTCAGTATTCGAGGCTATGTGGATTATGATTGGGCAGGGACATTAACAGCAGAAGGTCCACCAGTGGATACATCTTCATGATGAATGGTGGTGCAGTGAGTTGGATGAGCAAGCAGCAGGCTGTAGTCGCTTTGTCTACTACAGAGGCTGGTACATGGCAGCTACTCATGCTTGTAAAGAAGGTTTGGTTGAAACATTTGTGTTCTAACATTGGTTTTGATGCAAGAGAAATAATAATTTTTTGTGACAGTCAGAGTGCAATTTGTCTGCAAAGAATCCAACTTTCCATGCCAAGACGAAACATATTGATGTACAGTACCATTTGTACGAGACATGGTGGAGATGGAAAGGTCAGTTTGGAAAAGGTTGATACTCTAGAGAATGTTGCAGATTCATTGACAAAGCCAGTGAGCACAGACAAGTTCAGGTGGTGTGCCAGTTCAATGGGGCTTGGTGCCCATGTTTTTTAGTAAGTTAATTTGTGCTCTAGAGGTGCCTGTGTGATCTTCGTCAAGTGGGAGATTGTTGGAAATATGTGCCTCAAACATCACAGGCTGAAACCTCCACTGGAGCCAAGTCGGTATGACATCCCTCATGTTTGGCTAACTAGCAGGTTGTTAACATCATGTTTTGTACAGGTCGTTGTGACCTAGCTTCTGTCTCACCGAACGATTCTATCGCTATGACATAGAGCAATCAATGTAACCTTTCACCGCATGAAGATCTTTGGCCGACAGGCCATTCAATCGGATATCGTATATCGGGGAGAGTCTTAGTGGTTTTCTATGAGCTCTCATCGATAGGAAAGTCTCACCGACGGGACACGCATTGAAGCGTTCAGGGTAAGTCTTGGAGTTCGATATGATCTCTCGGCGAAGTACGTAAGTCTTGCCGACTGTGACTTGGTGCTCAGTATGACTTGTGTGTATTCAGCATAACGTCTCAGTGAAGGTGATAATTCTTGCCAATAGTTGCATGCTTGCGGTGTAACTTAATGTAGCTCGATGAAACCTCTTGGTGAGCGGTAAGTCTTACCGATAGGAATGTTGAGATCACTGTGACTTTGATTATCGGTATGTGGTCTCACCGAAGAGCGATACTCTTGCTGAATGGTAAACTCGCGTCTATGTGACTTGTGGAGTTTCAGAGTAATGTCCTAGCAAAAGCAATATGTCTTGGCAACATGGCGAAAGCTGAGTGATAGTCTTCTGAACTCGACGTAACATCTTGGCGAAAAGGATAACTCTTGCCATTATCGATATGAAGGTTATGTGGCATCAGCGAGACACTGTTAGTGTCTCACCGAGATGCCAACTCAGTATGAATTCTTTTGACCATTTTGACCGTCCTATGTGGAGTCTCGTGGACCAATAGGAGAAGCTGAATCTGAACAGTTGGAAGATTGTTCATTGTGATGGTTCTGTGAAGAAGCTCGATAGTCAGGGAATGCCATGGATATAGTTTGTAGTTGCAAACGCTTGGAGGTTCGATGGTTGGTTGATTCGACAGATTGTTGTATGATCAGTAAATGATTTCTATTCTGTAAAGACTGTAATGTGAAGTTTCCTATACAAGATTGTTCATGGTGAATACTGCTATAAACAGATACCGGAAAGATAAGTTTGAAATTTGTATGTAATCTCCATTACTATAATACAAAGTGATTTCTCTTGGTGTGGTGGGTTTTTCTCCCGTAAGGGTTTTCCAACGTATATCTGGTGTTCATGTGTGATTGTCAAATACTCGGTTTTGTTATTTGCTTCATAGTGCATCTTAATTGGACTGTAATTGTAAATTTTAAAGTGTAACTGCATTCTTCCCTGAGGTATTGACGTTAGGAGAATTGTTTCCGCATCTAATTTTCTTTACAAAAATACACTCCAACATGGGATGGTAATCTTTTCTTGTGTTGTTTGAATTCATTTTGTTAATCTTAGGATCTCATTTCATTCAAATAGCTTAGAATTGTTCATTTCATGAGTGATGGAATAGGATAGATTAAGTGTTTTGAAGTAGATTAGTTTCTAATTTCAATCCCACATTTGATCTTGTTTTTCACATATTTCCTAATGGATTCCTTCCCCCTCACACATTATGGCATGCTCGGTGGGACCTAGGTCCTCCTCACTAACATTTTTTTGAGCTAAGTTGTAAGTTGCAGGGTTCTGAAAGCTTTCAGAGGCATTAAACGAACTTCCCAACAAAAGCTTGCTTTTGACTGGCAACATTTATGAGCTTTTTCTAGAAGATCCATGACTTTGCCATGGGAATGGAACTTTTACACTAAAACTAGTGCCTTTTCTAAAAAAAACTATGCTTTTGCTTCTTGTTCTGGGTTTTGCACTGTACTGAAAATTTGGGCTTTTGCCAAAAAATTTGAGCTTTTGCAAATTTATTTTTTTGAGCTTTTGATCCTTTTTTCTGAGCATTTTCTATGGAAGACAAGTGCATGGATCTTGCACTATTGTAATGAACCGTCTTGCTAATGTTTTCTTGTTTTGCAGGAACTAATGGGTTTTATGCAGGATTTGAAAAACACTGACTTATTTTATGCAGGGAAGACGATTGTTTCAAGTTATTTTTAGATCTACAAACATTCTTATTAACTTAGGAATTTCATTTTGGTGCATTAAAATTAACAAACAACTCTCACATTTTGATTTTTGTTCTATCTAAAATGAACATTTTTAAAGCTTTCTAAAGTAAGAATCTTCATTTTGGTGCTTAAAATTGAACAAAACAACTCTCACACTTGATTTGGTGTTGTTAAAATAAACTTTTTTGAAGCTTTTTAAAGTAGTAATTTCCTTTTTGGTGCTCATAAGAAGAACATAAAACACTTCAAATTTAGGCTCTAAAAATGAACACATTTCATCTTTTCATAAGTAGGAACCTTTAAATTTGGTGCATAAAAAGAGTGCAAACGTCTTTCAATTTGTTGACAAACATCTGATTTACATTTTTGTTGACCATTAATGACCAGGCCTGATTTTCTTAGAAACATTTCAACTTTGGGGCTTAAAAATGAACAAAATGTTTTTATTATTTTCACACCATTATTATCTTAATTGCTTGATGTCTTGAACATTTCAATTGGTGCAAAGTAAAAAGAACATTTCATTTTTACTCACATATTCTTGGGGATAACACTGCTCAAGGTGTTTAAAATAAATCAATTTGCAATGAATTGTCTTTCGTGCATGCATTAATTAGCAAGCTGAAGTGTTTTGTCTTCTCCCCTCGCACCATTTTGGCAATCTTGGGTGAGTGAAGAACATTTTTGAGCTTCACATTTATTTTAATTTTTTTAGAGGGCCTGCCTATTGAGACACATCCCGCATTGGAGAACTCATAGACAACCCAACTGGTACTTTCGTTCTGGACCGCTATATAATTTTTTTGTGAGTGTGAGGAAAGTTCATCACTCACCGAGTGCTAATGTCCTATACCAATGTATCCTTCCTCAATATCCTTGTGATGCGTAAAAACCCGAAAGGGCTAGAGGGTTCTTAATTGAACAAAACGCCGCATGTGTGGGTGCCCGAAAATAATATCCCTAGAACATGACTAAGAACAAATTGTTTTAGAAGCCACCCTATTTATCCAAAAAATTCTTTGAAAGTGGTGCATCAGAATTTACTTCTGATAAGTTACTTTCCAAGTCCGACTACAGGCTCATACCATAAGTCGCATGTAAAATCATCTCTTCAGAGCATGAGGCAGGCCCACCTACGAGGATGGTTTCTCTCAACTAGGGTTGTAATTGTTTGTTAATGATAAACTTATCCAATTACATTAAAAAAAAATTGTGACATTAAAATTTTGTGTTTGATTTAAAGAAAAAGAACACATCAAAACAAACATTGAACAAAATGGTCAATACACAAACCCTTTGAGTTAGTGTATACTTGCGAAAAAATCCTTATGTTTGCACTCCTTGAAAGGATTTATCCTTAAAGGTTTCCAAACATTTCGGTTTTATTTTTAGGTTGCATTGATCAAAGTAAAATCTTTGTTAACTATGGTTTGGGTGTTGTGATTTCACAACCTAAGCTATAGACATTTAGGTCACAGAAAGTCCATGCTTGTGAGTAATTCTAGTGCTATTATATCATTTTCCATACTCAAGAACACAAAGAGGTTGCAAATTGTCATTCCAACTCACAATATTTTTTGCTAAAAACACTTAGATTGCTTATAAGGTCATTATTTGGACAAGATACTTGGAAAATCAGTTTGGTCATAAAATCTCACTCATTATTCCCATACTACTTATTTGAAATCAAAATTCAACAAAACATGAGGATCATTCCTCCACTCAAAAAGTCTATGATATCAACAATTACTTGGAACTCACAAATAGTTCAAATATCTTTCCCACAACATATCCTCTAGATCAGGAAGTGGAATATCGACCCTAGTTCTTCAACATTCAGATAGTTCAAATTTATTTCCCACAACATATCCTCTAGATCAAGAAGTGGAATATCGACCCTAGTTCTTCAACATTTTGATTTCTGAAAAGTAGCTACATTCCAAAACAATGTTCAAACTTTAGGGTTTTTGAGTTTCATAACAAACCACCCCATACCACCACACCTTATGACCATTTGGCAACCTACAGCTCATGTTCAACAATCAGGCCTTGTAGCACCTATTATTCAACCTAGCCTTACGCACATTAAAAGTGCCCAAACCGACATCATTAGTAATTTGAGAATGTTCAGTTTTGAGAAAAATGAAACACCCCATTAATTTCTCACTACATCCATCATCTTAAATGAAGAGGAAGAAAAGGAAAACATAGCAGTTGGAAGACCCATGTTACTACCTCCCACCTGGAAATAGGTATTGAGTGACCTTATGATAGGATATTGAACACCATAAACCACCTCACAACAGCACCACACATTATGACCATGTGGAGGCCAACAGCTCCCGTCCAACAGCCAAGGCTAACCGCAGCAATCTTTCAACCAGGTAACATACACATTGAAGGTACCCAAACCAACATCATCAGTAGTTTGAGAACATTCATTTTTGAGAAAAATGAAACACCCCGTCAATTTATCACTACATCCATCATCTTAGACAAAGAAGAAGAGAAAGTAGACATAGTAACCGAGAGACCCATATTACCACCCCCCGTTTGGCAATAAACATCCTTATTCATCCATGATTTCACGTAGAGTTAGGATACCCAAATTAAAGACTACGGGTCATTATTCTCGACTTAGGCATCTTAAACTAAAAGCTCTCAGGAAACACCTTGCCACACTACACAAAAATAGAAACAAACCGGTGGCAAACTTTTATAGACGTGCTTCCAGGAATGATTCGGATTTGTACATGTTCTTTTTTGGTCAAAACCCATGTCTTTTCCATGATACTAAACTTCTCTAGAGAGGAAAACCAGATTCACATACCTAAATATACCCTTTTATTCAGGTCAACGTTGGATTTGAAAATGTTATAGGTTTGGCACCATTTGTCCTACCTTGAGATCCAATTTTTTTATGAAAACCACAAGGTCACAACACAGAAAGAAAATGGAAGCAAACAAAACCAACACTAGTATCCCACCAACCAATGCCATAAACGATGAAAATAGCCCTTGGGGCTATAGGACAATTGATCTTGAAGCACCACAAAAGAGGCCTATGTATAGAAATACCTTCAGTGAAGAGGAACTAAATTACAAATAGAAGGAGGTAATTGAAAAAAACAACCAAGACCTAAATAGAGTAGTTATAGAGGAGGTAGATATAGAGGAAGAAATAAACAAGGATGAACTATTTGAACATTCCAACAACCCAAAGTTTCTTAAACTAATGAACAGGTTATTGAGAAAGGATCCAAACTCCTATTTCTTCAAGTTAGCACAAAGTGGTGCTAAATTATCAGTGGATTTCAACATAGAAGCTCTCAAGGATACCAACCTTATTCCCTTAGGAGATAACTCAGTTGAAATAAAGATAACCGAACCTCTAGGGATGCCAAACATGTCACCCGTGTTCTCACAAAACAATGGTCAACCCAAAGAGAACCCCTTATTCAGAAGACCAACTCAGGTTGAACAAGCAACACTAGAACAACTGTATCAAGGAGGACCATCACAATGTGAACCACAAACAAAAATCCTCCTCCTGGATAGTATATACCTCAAAATACCACAAACATTGACCCATCTCAAAACATTCAATACCTTCAACAGGGCGAAACATAGGGTCCCCCTCCCAACGGTCAATACCTTCAATAGGGTGGGACACAAGGTCCCCCTCTGAATATTTAGTACCACCAAAAAAGTGGACCATATAGTCCTCTTTTGAACCAGCAATAACAGTAGCAAGGTGTGCCACAGATCACCCTTCCTCAGTCTTCCTACCAACAAGGTGTCCCAATAACACATCAACAGGGTAACCTTCAGTTTAGTCCTTCCCAACAGTAAGGTGTGCCATAGAGCACCCTTCCTCGGTCTTCCTACCAAAAAGGTGTCCCAATAATGCATCAACAGGGTAACCTTTAGTTTAGTCCTACCCAACAGCAAGGTGTGCCATAGAGCACCCTTCCCCAGTCATCCTACCAACAAGGTGCCCCAATGACACATCAACAGGGTAACCTTTAGTTTAGTCCTGCCAATAGCAAGGTGTGCCATAAAGCACCCTTCCCATTCATACTACCAACAAGGTGTCCTGATAATGCATCAATAGGGTAACCTTTAATTTAGTCCTACCCAACTACAAGGTGTGTCGTAGAGCGCCCTTCCTCAGTCCTACCAACAAGGTGTCCCGATAACTCATCAACAGAATAACTGCCAATACACTTCATCTCAGCAACAAAGAGCTAACCCTCCTTACACGCATCAAGGACCTAGCCATTATACAACCAAAATAGTTACCAAGGTCTCATATCTTAACAATATCCAATATATGATCCAAACATGGTGAGACAACAAGGCTATTATACACAAAACTTGCAAACAAACCTGCCAAAAACAGACATGGAAATGAAGCTAGAAGTAGTCACCCAATACGTAGTAGGCATGCAATCTAGAAAACAAAAGAAAACCTACACTATCCAAGAGATATGCCCATTCCCGTTTGATCAACCTGTCACTACAATACCCTTTCCCAAGAATTTTGAAATACCTAGGTTTAACAAAAAATATAAAGGAATAGGGGATCTAGTGGAGCATATATGGGATTTCTCAGTATCATGCATGGAAGTATGACACAATGACTCATACCTCATAGCCATGCTATGGAATGGTTCACCCATTTGACACTAACTGTCAAAAAATTCAATGAATTGTCTAGCAAATTCATAGGTCACTTCTCCTTCAACATTGAACAAGATGTCACCATTACAAGCTTATCCACGATCAAACAGAATCAAGGATAATATTTTATCTCCTATCTACAGCGATGGAGACTCAAAGCTAGTAGAAGTTAATGGCCCATTCCCAATAAGGAGTTGGTAGACATATTCATTACCAATGTCTTACCTGAAATCAATTATTAGCTCACAATGTTATGTCCAGTAGACTTTGAAGAAACTATTGAGAAGGGATTGAATATCAAAAGATCCCTCATTGCAAGAGGTGCCCTTAAAATATATAACTCAAAAAAAAATCCATCTACTTCAAACGAGAAACCTAAAGTCTAGGCTAAAAATAAAAATGTCACAAACGATGGAGTGGTTGATGCTAGAACATTATGGTCATCATAGAACATAGTTTAAAACAAACCACAGGTAGCATAGACAAGATATGTTCCAAACAATGCACAAAATAACCAAAATACATATCCCAAGAAAAATCAAGGTGTAAACCCACAAATGAATTGGGGAGGACAATAGAGGTAGTACGATCAACCAAAGAGGAAATTCACAATTCTAGGTGAGTCATTGGAAACAGTCATGCACAAACTAGTGCAACAAAACCTCCTCAAAACTAATGATTGTCCAAACTACGAGGAACCTAGTTTCAAAACACAGTGGTATAACGAGAAGGATTTATGTGACTTCCACATGATCGAAGGACACACCACAAACAACTGCATGAGACTCAAGTACCTTATCCAAGATTTAATTGACAAAGGGGAGGTAGATGTTGAACAACGTCTGGGAAATAAGGACCTGTAGATTTACACAAACCCAATCCTGAACCATGCCAAAGGGAATGACAAAGGAAAGAAACAAGAGTTCCATAACGCCAATTACACTTATGGGGACACAATTTTAGGAACCATCTCACAAGTTGATGATAATAGGACAAATGTAGTGACTATATGAGGAGGAGGCAATAATTGTAACGTAACCACTCGCTGAGGAAGAGTTACAATTCAAGGAGCACCACCCAAACCTGCAATCAAGTCACCCAGTGACTATAGTATTGTGGGACAACTAAAGAAAACAACTACCTTAATCTCAATTTTAGAGTTCTTAAAACTATCACCTTCCCATAGAGAAATACTTGAGAACACATTGGAAACAATAGTCCCTGATGACGTCAATCCTAGTCAGTTCCAAGCTATGGTTGGTAAAATCACACAGACTAATCACCTAATATTTTCTAAGAAAGATCTACCCCAAAGAAAATTCCATAACCAAGCCCTCTACATAGAGGTTGGCATTCATAAAACTATGGTCAAATGGGTACTGATAAACACTGGCAGAGGTTTAAACATTTGTACCTTAAAAATTTTCAAACAGCTGGGGTATTCTGACGATGTGATTGACAAAGGAAAAATTATCATAATAAGGGTTTATGATGATCTAGAAATAAATTCTAAAGGAACAATCAGGTTACCAGTATAGATAGGGCCAGCCCTAACAGAAACCACTTGTCAATTACTGGATCTTGAGCTGCCATACAACCTCCTCCTAGGAAAACCTAGGATCCATGCTTTACAATTAGTCCCATCCACTTTTCATCAATGCCTAAATTTCCCCCATGAAGGAAAAGAGGTAACATTATATGTCGATCCTGAGCCTTTTCATCTATGTGCCAATTTAGAGGAGAAATACAACAAAATCAACATGTGCCTAGAAATGGCATAGAATTCCACTCCTTTTCTTATGTTGACATGTCAACACTTCCATCTACCTCAACCAAGAATATCTCAAATGACCAACCGAAAATGGAAGCCAAGATTCAAGTACTTGACAAGGGAAATAGGAATTAATTTTTCAACCAAGCATTCTATATTGGCATGCTTCCACCAACACCCAGAATATATGGAGTTCCAAAGGAGATCAAGATAATAGAAATGATTTCCAAGCACACTATTTTCACTAGATGGGGAGACATGCAAGATGAAGAAATATTTGAGGATTTTCTATATATGATCTACAAGGAGGACAAAGAAGAACCAGAAAATCCAGAACATAATTTTGACCCTACTACTAGAGGTTACCAATTAGTTAAACAAATGGGATATAATGGGAAAGGTGGCCTGGGGCTACATGAACAAGGCCAGTCGGAACCTATTATATTAGAACAAAGGAAGAAGAATATGGGGCTAGGTTATGAACCAAAGGATGTGGTTATTCCAAAAACTGGATGAACCTCTTGGAAGAAGCAAGGAACTTCTACTAGCATCAAGGCACTGGATACCTATCATACCTTAGACAATGATTTACTCATTGAAGACTTATTTGATAACTTTATCTTTGATAGGTTCCCTCTCTAACATATTCAAACCATTCCCAACATATACTACAATTATGGTACAGAATCTAATGAATACGAGTGGGATTCCCCTTCCTTCATCATCGGATATGATTCTCCCACTTCTAGCAATGATGACCTAGACACCTAGTGGGAAAAAGACACCCAAGCCATACTGACCCTTTCATCCACTTCCATAGGATTTGCAGATCAAGGTGATAACCTCCCACTCCAATACCCACAACTCATAGATTGGGATCAACAATAGCATGCACCTATTCTAGATCAATTCTAGAATGATGAGGCAATTGCAGAGTTCATGGGACTTTGAATGGGCATTCCATCAGGAGACCACAAGGTAGGGTTCGTCATGGAACTGGAATAGGAGGCATAATTTTGTGGAAAGATTGAATCTTCTAGTCGCAAAAATGAAACAAAGAACATAAAATTACAATCCCCTAGAGAAAACCACCTAGTGGTTTTATTGGATCCTGAAAAGAGAAAAATAAAGGACACATCCGAAGGTGAAAACCTCTCAGAGGAACCTAAGGATGGAAGATTCAATCTCCCCATATCAAAATATCAGGAAAACTCAACACTGCTAGTAGAAGAGGCGGAACCCATAAATGTTGGCACAGTAGAAAACCCCAAGATAGCCTACCATGCTGCATCACTAGACCCAAAAGAAAAAGACAATTTCATAGCTTTCATCAACACCCAAAAGATAAATTTTGCATGGACCTATGTTGACATGCTTGTACTAGATCCAACATTAGTGGTACATCATCTAGCTGTAATAACTGAAGCAAAGCCTATCAAGCAAAAACTCAAAAAAATGCATCCATGGATAGAATTATTGGTAAAAGTAGAGCTAAAAAAACTACTAGATGTTGGTTTCATCAAACCCATCGATTATCCACAATGGATTTCGAACCTAGTACCAGTATCCAAACCTATTGGGGGCATAAGGATATGCACAAACTTTAGAGACTTAAACAAATCCTATCTGAAGGACGAATTTCCATTGTCGAGTATCAACATGATTGTAGATCTAACAGTCAAGCATGAGATGCTATCTTTAATGGATGGTTTCTCTGGATACAACTAGATAAAGATCTCTTCAGATGACCAACACAAAACAACATTTACTTGTTCTTGGGGAACATTTTGTTGGAATGTAATGCCCTTTGGTCTAAAGAATGCAAGAGCAACATATCAAAGAGCAATGACGACAATATTTCATGAAATGCTACACACAATCATGGAGGACTATGTGGATGACATTCTAGCAAAATTAATCAAATGGGAAAACCACTTGACAAATCTAGCAAAGGTATTTGATCATCTTGAACAATACAACCTAAGACTCAATCCAAAGAAATGTGTATTTGGGGTAACATCTAGAAAGCTATTGGGGTACATAGTATCAAGAAGAGGGATTGAAGTAGATCCAGTTAAAGTAAAATCAATAATGGAAATGCCTCTGCCAAAGACACTAAAATAGTTAAGGAGCCTACAAGGGAAACTACAATCCATCAGGTGATTTATCGCACAATTGGTAGACAAGTGTCACCCTTTCACTCATCTCCTACATAAGGACATCACCTTCAAGTGGGATGGGATATGTGACCAACAATTCCAACAAGTCAAGGAGTACCTACTCGCTCCTCCTATACTCATGCCACCTATCCCAGAAAAGGAAATGATACTTTACGTGTCTACCACACAAGTAGCCCTAAGAGCTCTTTTGGCCCAACTAGATGATAACAATAAAGAAAGGGTAGTCTACTATATTAGCTGAACATTGGTGGGATATGAACTAAACTACTCACCCATTGAAAGAGCATGTCTCTCAGTCATATTTTCAACACAAAATTTGAGACACTACATCCTAAACAGAAAGGTCAAGTTGATTTCTAAAACAGACACACTCAAATAATTACTAGCAAATGCAACCCTAACATGTCGAATAGCCAAATGGGTAATGATCCTAAGTGAGTTTGATATAGAATATGTGGATAGGAGATCTATCAAAGGAAAGATTATAGCAGACCAATTGGCTAAGGCACCCTTAGAGGATCATAAACTGCTCAGTGGATTTTCTAGATGAAAGTATTTTGATGACAAGACCAATGGACTCTATACTTTGATGAGTCCCATACTCAACATGGATCTAGAGCTGATATTCTATTTCTCACACCATGAGGAGATAGTATACCCAAGGCCTATAGGATTGCATTCACATGCACAAACAACATCTCAGAATATGAAGCTCTTATCACAAGGTTAAAAATGGCTATTGAATGGAAAATAAAAAAGCTACAAGTATTTGGAGACTCTCAACAAGTGATCAGACAAGTGAATGATGAATACCAGACAAAGGATGAAAATTTGTTGCCATATAAAATGATGGTCATGGATAGCTTCAAGGAATACTTCATTAGAATAACCTTTGAGCAAATTCCCTGAATCAATAACAGGGTTTTCGATGGAATGGCAACAATAGGCTCACTGCTTGATATTCCACAGAATGTACCTAAATATGAGTTCATCGTGGAACAGTTGTTGGTACCAGCATTCAACATCTTGGAATCAAAATTGTTATGTGTTTTTGTTGGTCCAAATTCCCCATGGTACCAAGATACCTTTGACTACATCTAGCATGGTACCATACCCATTGACTTAACAACCACTCAAAAGAAAACCTTTACCCACAGAACTTCTTGTTTTACCATCTTAGGAGATAGCCTATACCATCGTAGTCTAAATGGTATGTTACTCCAATTCCTTGATGTAGAAGAAGCACAAAATAGCCTTACAAGAGGTTCACAAAGGTATTTGTGGATCCCACTCTGGCAGACTTAACCTAGTCCAGAAACTACTCAGAACGGGATACTATCGGTCTTCCATGGAACAGGAATGCATAGATTATTCTAGAAACTTTCGATAATATCAATAGCACAGTGACCTTGTTCATGCACAAGCACAAGAATTGAGACCTATAACCACACCATGGCCTTTCTCACAATGGGGATTAGACTTGGTAGGAAAAATATCATCCGCTTCATCCAATGGGCACAAATTCATTATCACAGCAACAAAGTATTTCACTAAATGGATAGAGACAATTCCACTGACCTATATCACCGACAAACAGATATCAAAATTCATTTTGAATTATCTCATCTACAGGTATGGAATTCCCCAAACAAAAATAACAGATAATGGAACCCCATTCAAAAATTGGGATGTCCAAGAGCTTTGTTCCTAGTTTTCTATCCACCATCACTTTTCCACACCCTATTACCCCCAAGGAAACGGTCAGGCTAAGCATCTAAAAAACATACTAAAGATACTCAACAAGAATATTAATGATGCTGGTTGTGATTGGCATTTGCAGCTAAACCCAGCCTTATGGGCCTATAGAACTAGCATTTGCACACCTACTGGAGCCACACCATTTTCCTTGATCTACGGATCAGAGGTTGGCTTGCCTATTGAGGTTGAAATCCCTTCATTGTGAGTTTCACTAAAAGGCATGGTCAACAATGAAAAATACAGGGTATCCAGGCTGAATGAATTAGAACTCCTAGATGAAAGACGTTTGAGTGTGTTAAACCATCTATAGGTTTATCAAAATTGGCTCAAGCAAAACTATGACAAAAGGATCAAAGACATGAACTTTCAAGTTGGTGAATTAGTCCTCAAAGAGAATAAAAAAGTAAAACTCAATCAAGATGGAAAAGGAAATTTTGAACCCAACTGGTTAGGCCCATTAATCATCACAACAAGCTATGGCTCTGGGGCATATCAGTTAGCTACTCCTGAAGGAGAACCCTTAGCTCAACCATTGAACAACCATCATCTCAAGTAGTTCTACACATGAAGCATGTCAGAATACCCCAGACAAAAGGGTAAAAATCCAAAAAAAATAGAAAAAGGATAAAAAATACAAAAATAAAATAAAAAAGAAAGGAAAATAGTAAAGAGATATAAAATGTTCTCTAAGTGAAAACCACTTTTTGGAACTCTTAGAATAGGTACCATAGTGAAAACCTGGAAAATAGGCACCATGTTTGAATAAATTTGCATCATTATCTATTTGTACTATTCACAACATCCACCCATTCATTTCAAAACAAGATATCCAACCATGGCTTATCATTGATTAAGGAAAGATGTCTTGTCCACAACTAGGGGCAATGTTAAAATACTGGTCATGGGTTAGATCTTTGAGTGTCCTATCATGGTCACATAAAAACATCAAAAAAATCCAAAAACAATCAAAAGATACAAAAAGTCAAAAACATACAAAATAGCAAAAAGAATAAAGAAATTTGAAAAACATAAAAAAAAAAACAACATTGGGTTATTCCTTCTCTCAAACAGTCTAAGATATCAACATTTGATTGAACCTCATAGCTAGTTCAAGTAGATTTACCACAACATATCCTCTAGACACAGAAGTAGAATATCAATCCAGATTATCAATGTTGTTTACCAAAAAATAGTTTATGTTTTGAGTCAAACGGTCAAGCTATGTGGTCTATGTGTGTACAACGTAGGAAAGTCTCATTAGCCCCTGAGACCCTAGGTCAGTCCCCTTAGGTTTCCAACATGCTTTATTTCAACTTAGTCAAAAACACAAAATCCAAAAATAGTCAAAAGATACAAAATCCAAAAACATTCACAAAATGGAAAAAAGCCAAAAACATTCAAAACAAACCAAGAAAACTACGAGCATCTACATGTACAATGTAGGCAAGGCTTATCTTTGATGAGCCCCTGAGGCCCTAGGTCAGTCCCTAGAAAATGTCAAAATAGCATCATAAAACTTGGAAAAATAAAAAAGAAACCATCTCGTCCATAAAAAACTGCAATAAGACATCATCCATAATAAACAGATCATCGCAATCACCCTTTGACAAAAAAAAAACAAACAAAGCAAGCATCAACAATTGGAACCTTCAAGCAAAAAAATCACAAGATAATTTGATCACAAAATAAACTAAAAAAAAGCCAAGTATCAAATACATATCTTTTTAACAAGACCCAACAACATCCTGAGATATGTCTTAACGCATCCATTCCTACGATAGACATGATCAACACCAAATAATAGACCCACCCCAAACAAATATGGCAAGTGATATAATGGCATTGTTTTATTTTTTGTTGTCTTATGTTTTTGTGATTTACATTATTGACTCATTCCCAGGATCTCTCAAGGATGTCTATAAGGATTTAGAGAAGAAGGAATGGGGGAAATTGAGCGTCATTTCGATTTGTTGTTTTTGGATAGTCTTGTTATACTACCATGGAGAATGCTTTCTTTGTTTTGTGTGTGGAGGTCATCTTTGAAACATTTTGTGTAACAGTGACATGTTAGGTTCTTAATACCTCTTGTGTCACTGGTCCGACATGTTTTAAAGCTTCTCACCCATACACTTTAACAGGGTTTTCGTATGTCTAGTATGAGCAAGAATACCCCTTGTTTGTAGAGTTAAAGTCCATGCAATAAATACAAATTCACCTTGGTCATTAAATACCCTGGTGCATCGTATTTATTTGCTATATCAAAATAGATTGTTCAAACTGCAAAATCTCTAAAGCAAAGCAAAAGCAACTCATCAACTAATAATTAACATCACATTTCTATCTACCATCAATATTTCTTCTAAATTAACATAATATTTCTATCTATCATCAATATTTATTCTAAATTCTCATCACATTTCTATCTATCATCAATATTTCCTCTAATTAACATCACAAGTCTATCAAATCATCAATATTTTCTTCTTAGTGAAATTTGCATAGCAATATCATTAGTACCACTATACATCCACGAATAACAGCAACATACATCATGATGATAATAAAACAATAAAAGCATCATGTATGGGGAATACATTTTCTCATCATAAACATACATCATAATATATCATCATCACATGAGTATAAAATGAGAATGAATCAAAGAAGGTATATATCATATATATCATCATCAAAAAGGAGAGTACATCATCAATGTGATAAGATATGCAAAATCACAATATCTATATGAGACCTTGACTAGGCCAATGAGTATAGGAAAACAAAATACATGTCTACAAAATGCCTCTAAACAAGGAACAACATAAAGATCAAGTACCCAAAATAAGACCCCAACGGGAAAAGGATGGAACCCTATAGATACCAAAATGATCTAGTTGTCTCACAGACTGATCACCTACACCACCAACTGCACCATCACCACCCATAGAACTAGGATCTCCAAATGGTGGACGTCGAGCACTCTTGGGAACAACAGCCTCATATAAAGTCTTATAGTAGGTAGACCTCTGCAAATAATGATCACGTTCTGCCCTGAGAGTATCTCTCATTGTGGTTAGCAACTGTATGAAAGCCTCTGCAGCATGTCATCAACCACTCTCGCTATCTCGCTCGGCCCTCAAAATATCTATCTGAGCCTTAGTAGCATGATTTCGACCACTCTCACTATCCCGCTCGGTCCTCAAAATATCTATCTGAGTCTCTGCATGTTGTTGTCTTGCTATCTCTACATCTCTGGCAGTAGTCATCTAAGCTAACAGTATGTCTCCATCCCTAGCTGGTGGAGGAGGATCTGGAACACGCCTACGACCCTACACCTGAGGTGGCTACTCATCTTGATCATCCTACACTCTATCATGATGACCTCTACCTCCATCTCTATCCAACTGCTCTGCAAGGACCTTAATATGATGTCACTCACCATGATGACCTGTAATACCTGATCTACCTGAAGTGGGAGTACCCTCAGGAATAGTAAGTCTCAGAGGCCTATGGCAAGACCACCACTCATCATAGTCATCAGAGGTACCTAGATCTATGGGACCAACTAGCCAACCCTAATCAACTAGGGCAAGTGCTCTAAACTCAGCAATAGCAATATCTATATCTTGTTGAATACCCCATACACGAATCTCCCATGTTGTTTAACCAAAACAAGCCTCATAGGTATCAAGAACTCGATCTTGTCTCTCCCAGAATTGATGACATACTCAGTCTAGTAGATAATGCTCTAGCACAATATCAAAACAACCAAGCAACCAATAGGCCTATCGACAATAGACAAGGTGATCTACATCCTCTGGCCAAGCATCACACCCCAAATATGGTCTCCATACAAAACTAGGAATATCATCAAAAACTTGACTCCAATAAGGAAGATCTCCAGGAAAGGTGTAATGCACAAAATCCCCATAAAAATATGAGTATGGATCATCAAAGTGATGATCTTGTATCCCATCTGGCTGAGTAACTATAATGTGCTCCCATGCCCACACATACAAAATTGAAACATCTGTAGAAATAGATCTCCCACCCCGATATACGACCTCATGCATATCTTTGTACAAGTGAGCAAGAAGACATGGACCCCAAGCATATCTCGTACCATGCTCAAGAATACTCTCAATACACACACCCCAACTATGAGAAACTATCAACCTCAACTATTAGGAACAACAAGTCATGAAATCAAACCACATAGAACAAGTGAGATAGGATCCGCACTGTCAGAAAAATCAAACAAATCAATTTCCAACTGATGTACTGTCAAGTGTCGAGCACCTAACACATGTTGCATAGTAGGGATACCATGTTGAATGTGATACATAACCAACTCCCCATGGATAGGGAGATGAAGTATCCTCCATACATCCTCAAGTGTGATAGTCGCCTCTCTTGTAGGTAGATGAAACAAGGATGTTTCTGAATGCCAATATTCCACCAGTGTGATCATCATGGCAGTATGAGTCCTAATAGGAGGCATAAAAAAATATGTAGAAGTCCCACAACATCAAGAAAGTCCTGCTCCAACACACCAAAACGGGAAATGGGATCGAACAAATGTCTTAGACGTCTCTCCCTAGGTTGCAGTATGCTAAGGCCAACCTGCAATCGTTTTCAAACTATAAAGTTTGGGTTTCACTCTAAATGGGTGGTAGACATAATATAACACAAAACATGATGACAAACAACATTTAGGATGACAAAAAAACAAATGCTAGGGTTCCAAGCACAAGCTAAAGTCAAACAAAGGAGTCAAAAGCAAAGGTTTTGAGAAAATGCTCAGAAAGCACCAAACAAAGGCGGGCTTTCTTAGGAAAGGAAAACTTTTCAGGTAAATGATCATAAACAAAGGTGAAGAAATATGACAAAGGTGAGGAAAATTGGAAAAGGTGAGCTTCCAAGGCCTCAGACAATCAAAAGCGAGCTTCTAGAGCAAAGGCGAGCTTTTATGGAAAATGCTCAGAAACAAAGGCGAGGATCTTGAGCAAAGGTGTGGATCCTAGACAAAGGCATGGGTTCATGGCAGAAAAAGGCATGAAAACTGAGGCAAAGGCGTGGAAAATATAAAACTTTTCCTTTGACCTAGAAAACTTTGTACACGAAAAATGAGAATGAAATGAGAAGGAAGCAAACAAGTGAGACAGTACATACCGGGAAACTGACATCCGAAGGTTGTCCAACCTCTCAAACGAGCTCAGAACAATGTGGTACAACATCAAAATGAGGCATTGCTCCTCAAAATATGATAGAATGAGAGAACCAGAGACAAGAATTAGCTATAAAGTCAAAACACAAATGAGCTATCTACAAGACAAATTGCCTATATAAGCTAAGAGAGAACCCTAATTTCTACTTAGGGAAACTTCCTACTTTCAAAATAGAAGCTCAGAGAAACATCAAAATAGGAAATGAAGGACCTATACACATAATTCCACATTGGAACAAAAATAGAACAAAGTCATGAGCCTAACCTCAAAACTTGAAATTTTTCGGTCAACCTCTCGAGGGGGCAGCATAGAGTCTTATCATCATTCCACGAAACACTAGGGCATAGTGGGGCATAAATTTTTTTCATAAAACACTTGATCTTAAAAATAGAATCTTTGAAAACAAAGCAACCAGTACTTTGTATCAAAGAGAGGCAAAATGTAGACATGTAAAATTGACTTAACACTTATCACAAATATAGAATGTCTCGAAACGACCCCAAAATGACTCATAAAAACTCTAAGTCAACTCAGAACAACCCCGAAACAACTCAAAATAACTTTGAATCAACTCAGAATTTCTCGGAATGACCCTAAAACGACTTAGAACAACTCTGAATCAACTCACAATGTCTCGAAACGACCCCAAAATGACTCGAAACAACTCTAAATTAACTTAGAACATCTCGAAACGACCCTTAAATGACTCAAAACAACTCTGAATCAACTCGAAACATCACAGAATGACCCTGAATGAACTTAGAATGACTCAAAACAACTCTGAATCAACTTGGAACGTCTCAGAACGACTCCGAATCAACTCGAAACGACTTTGAATCAACTCAGAATATCTATGAATTAACTTGGAACATCTCAGAACATCTCTAGAACATCCTAAATCATCTCAAAATCATCCCACAACATCTCCTAATCCATCGAATGGCATTGAACGACATCTAAAAATCTTATTTCCTCTATTAATCAAATAATACAATGTTATTTAATTAATTCACATTTCATCATTTTTTATCAATTAAGTAAATTACATTTATTTAATAAATTCCTAACCTAATCTTATTTCATCTTGATTAGTCAAATGACATCGATTATTTGATTATGTCACTAATTCATCGCATTCCTCAAAATTAATTGAATTATTAAATCATAATAATTTAATTATCTCATTTCCCTCCAAAATTTGAATAATTAAATCAAATCAAATCAAACTATTCAAATTTGTAAAAAATCAAAATCAAAATCAAATTGGAATGAATTAATTAATTAATATTCCTCACCCACTTTTTGATTGAGGAAATCATGGATTGCTAACTAAGCAATCTATTTTGCTAACAAAGCAATCTGATTTTGCTAACAAAGCAATATAATTTTGCTAACTCAACCATGTAATTCCTAACTCAACCCTAACTAATCAATCAATTGCTAACTAAGCAATCAAAATCCTAACTAGCCAATCTATTCTTCATTCACCCTAATTATGCAATCAACTTTGCACAATTCCCTCATGTCTAAATCCTCTCAACTCCTTTTGACCGTTGATCTGGATATTCTCCAACTCAATCTCAACCGTCGATTTGAAATTTCTTTTTCTATATAACAAGCCTTTCTCTTCACAAATGATGATCATAATTTCAACTTACCTTATGCAACGAAGTGCTATCAAGATCACCATTGAGAGATCTTCATCATTTCTTCAAGAACAAGCATCAATCATCAAACTTTTGTGTACAAGAAATGGAGACTTTGTAGTGATACGAACAACCCAACATCATGCAAATACACTCCAACATGGGATGGTAATATTTTCTTGTGTTGTTTGAATTCGTTTTGTTAATCTTAGGATCTCATTTCATTCAAATAGCTTAGAATTTTTCATTTCATGAGTGATGGAATAGGATAGATTAAGTGTTTTGAATTAGATTAGTTTCTGATTTCAATCCCGCATTTGATCTTTTTTTTGCATATTTCCTGATGGATTCCTTCCCCCTCACACAATATTGATGTATGCCTACATGGATATTTGGTTAATACAAATCTTTTTTATTGATAGTGTCCATATTGCATTATAAATCCACACTTCAATAGATATTTGTAGATGGTTTACTTCAAATATTTAAAATCCAAGTGTTTTCCATGCACTCTTCTTTTCTATAATTGTAAATTTATAATAAATTTTGAACATTATTCTCCTATAAAATTATTGAATATTAAATCAATCATATGAATATAGTAATGCTTCATGCTTCATGTGCTGCACGCAAAAAAATCATGTTTATGCTTCATGCTTTATATCATTGAGGAAGACATCTACCATTCCACATGTATGCTTCATGCTACCATTCGCTTGTATGCTTCATGCTTCATATATTATGTACATAAAGAAAACATCATAAAAATATTGACAAAAGAAAATGGAAAGTAACAACTAAGTCTCACAAACAAAAAAATTAAGGCATGCAAGTCTTATTAAAGATCATAAGGGCATTGGATTATTCTAGATTAAGATACCACAAATCAACCTTCCCAACAACAAACTTCATAGATATTCATCCTATTTCTAAACATGAATTTGAACCCAATAATTAGAATAATGTGCAACTTTAAAACTTAAAATTGCATGCTTACAATAGTAAATAAACAACTTCAAGAGACATGCATGATATAAATAGAACTAATTGAAATTTTAAGAATTGCCTTTTCCCCAAGCATATTTGAAAATTTGCAAATAAAACAATTTAGGTTCTCACGAATAATGATGATATGAATTTGGTTGTGACTTTTCAAAGTCAAAAAGTTGTGACCCTTTGAATAGGAAAGACTACAAACCTTTTATAACGAAGCACAATGACCATGCCTAGTGTAGATATGCCCACCTAGACGTATTGGCAATAACTATTTGGCCCCACAAAGAACAAAAAAAAAAGTAGCTAAAATTTAACTGACCCATTTTCCATCAACTAAAATTTGTTCACCATAGGAAAATGACTTGGAGCTATCAAAAACTAAGAGAGTTTATTGTAGAGGGGCCTTATGTGATCCTATAGGCTTAGAAGGAATGTTTCCAACTGCCATGGTTTCTGAGTAATCGCTCATCGAATTTTGCTGCCCTTTTGCACTTTGGTCTCTTAAGAGACTTTGTCGGTAGAATGTGGCTCAATTTTTTTAGAATTTTTGGGTACAAAAGAGGACCTTGCCTAGCATAAACCCACCCATATGGGCATGTTGGAATAGGCGATTCGGTCATATAACGAACAAAACAAAAGTTACACCACTTTCCAACTTTACACTACATGTAATTGACCCGTTTTCTATCAACTAAAATATGTTCACCATGGGAAAACAAATTGGAGCTATCAAAAATTGAGAGAGGTTGTTGTAGAGGGGCCTTACATGATCTTGTATCCTTAGAAGAAATGTTTCCAAGTGCCACGGTTTCTGAGTAATCACTCGTTGAAGGTTGCTACAATTTTGCACTTTGGTCTCTTAAGAGACTTCATCAGTAGAATGTGGCTTGGATTGTTTCGACATGTTTGGATGAAAAAGAGGACCTTTCCTAGCATAACCCCATGCATACAATTTTTTTGGAACAATCAGTTCGATCATAGGATGAACAAAACAAAAGTTACACCACTTTCCAACTTTACACTACATGCAACTGACCCATTTTCCATCAAATGAAATCTATTCACCACGGGCAAACAACTTGGAGATATAAAAAATTGAGAGAGGTTATTGTATAGAAGCCCTACATGATTTCGTAGCCTTAAATGAAATTTTTTCAAGTACCATGATTTTCAAGTAATCGCTCATTGAAGTTTTTTTCCCTTTTGCACTTTAGTCTCTTAAGAGACTTCGTTGATAGAAAGTGGTTCAGACAGTTTTGACATGTTTGGGTGTGAAAGAGGACCTTTCCTAGCATAAACCCACCCATACAAATGTGTTGGAATAGTTGGATTAGTTTTATGATGACTAGAATGAAAGATACACCACTTTCCAACTTTACACTACATCCAACTGACCCGTTTTCCATCAACTAAAATTTGTTCACCATAGAAAAATGACTTGGAGCTATCAAAAACCAAGAGAGTTTATTGTAGAGGGTTTCTACATGATCCTTTAGCCTTAGATAAAATGTTTCCAAGTCCCACGGTTTCTGAGTAATCACTCATCGAAGTTTTCTACCCTTTTGCACTTTGGTCTCTTAAGAGATTTCACCAGTAGAATGTGGCTCGAACTATTCGGCATGTTTGGGTGTGAAAGAGTTCCTTTCCTAGCATAAAACCACCCATACAAACATTTTGGAACAATCAATTCAGTCGTATGATGAACAAAATGAAAGTTACATCACTTTCCAACTTTACACTACATGCAAATGACCTGTTTTCCATCAACTAAAATTTGATCACCATGGGAAAAAAACTTGGAGCTATCAAAAACCAAGAGAGGTTATTGTAGTGGGGCCCTACATTATCTAATAGTGTTAGATGGAATTTTTCCAAGTTCCACGATTTCTGAGTAATCACTTGTCAAATTTTTCTGCCCTTTTGCACTTTGGTCTCTTAAGAGACTTCACCAGTAGAATGTGGCTTACACTATTTCAGTGTGTTTGGGTGTGGAAGAGGACCTTTCCTAGCATAAACCCACCCATACAAATGTGTTTGAATAGTCATTTTGGTTGTATGATGAACAAAAAAAAAATTCTACACACACACCTTCCTCAACTTCTTGAGAGCAGGAAGAATCTCTTCGTTGAATATATTATGTATCTCATTCAATTTGGTCTACTTTTTCAAGTGTTTTTAGAGTAGACTAACCTCATTTTTGTTGATGATAAAATCTTCTTCTTGTCTTTTAATTCCTTTTCTAAGTGGTTAATTTTAGTGTTTAGTTGTTTTTCTTCAATTTCAACACTTCTAACTATTGTCTTTGCATTTGCAACTATTGCTATCATCTTTGGAAGTGTCTTTCTGATTATAGAATGCAAATGTTTCTTTTAACAATTTCTTTACAGAATTTCTCTACCTTTTTAAATAAGACTTTCAGGTGTCCAGCGCACCAATTATCCTTTTTTTCACTTACATCTCATATTACTTCTTCCTTATCATCTATTTCTAGTTGTATTTTCTCCATAAAAGTCTTAAGTTCAAGAATCTTTGACTCCATTTGTTCATTTGTTAATTTTCCCATAAAGATTGGAATAATTGCAGGATATGCACAAAATGGAAAATGTATGGAAATTTTGGTAGCATAGATAAGGAAATGAGTTGTTTGAAAAAATGCCTCAAAGAAATGTGGTCTCATGGTGATGGATATCACAATGAGACCACATTTCTTTGAGACATTTTTTCAAATAGCACAATACCTTGTTTATTCTTTTTCTTACTGTTATGCTTTGATATATTTTTTCCATGCATTCATAATTTGGTCGAAAGCACATGTTTTAGGCTTTTAGCAATAGCAACAAGGGGACCTAGGAATGGGGTATGTCATCTATCAAAACATAAAATGGGGGATTTTCATGAGTGTTGTGGTTGCAATTTCCTTAGTAGACACATGCAAAATGTGGATGCATAGACAAGGCACATGAACTATTTGAAAAATTCCTCACCGAGATATGTCCCCATGGTCAATGTGGATGCACTTACAAGGTAGTGAGAATTGTAAGAAAAAATGCCTCAAAGAAATGGGGTCTCATGGTACATCACCATGAGACCCCATTTCTTTGAGGCATTTTTTCTTACAATTCTCACTACCTTGTAAGTGCATCCACATTGATAAGGTATTGATCTCATACCTTGCCAATGCTACCACATTGACATGGTAGTTTGTTGTTTGAAAAAATACCTCAATGAAATGAGGTCTCATGGTGATATACATCACCGTGACACCCCATTTCTTTGAGGCATATTTTTAAACATCTCACTACCTTTTCATTGCTACCTTGCAGGAAAAATAATAAAAGGACAATATGAGAACAAGATGGCTAAAGAGGGATGGATGGCTAAGGAGAGAGAGAGAGGAAACCTTTAGAAAATTAACATTTTTCATAATGCGGACGCATTTTGAAGAAGTTGAGATATATCCATTTTGTATAGCAAGAAAAAGTGTGTTCATATTATAACATGAGCACATCTTGGCTTGCTCTAAAAATGGTAAAAAATTCAACGCACCCGTGATCTAGGCCCACATGTTTTGTTATTCTACTGGTTATGTGTGTGTTCTAACAAAAAAGACCTTTTTGATGTTGTTGGGAAGTTAACATGCAAATTTTTCACATTCTACCATCTTTGCATGAACTTTCCACCACCTTTTTATGGTTTTCCAACTTAGGAAGGAGGAAATAATAGAGTTTTTACATCAAATTTGATATATATCAATTCAAGTCTCAATTTTTGTAGTGTTGCAATGTTAATTGTGATTGAATTGTAGGAATTTAACATTATACATTGGTTATTTGTATTATTGTTAGTAATTTTATTTGAGTGATATACAATTGAACGTTGAAAAGGAAGAAAGCTTGTGAAAAACTCAAATTGCTGAGGAGTTTGATTCAAGAAGAAAAAAAGACTACATAATTGGGTAGTTCCTCCATTCGAATTTCCATTTTTAAGTATGTCAAGTCTTTACACATTTTCTTTACATTTTCCTTAATTCTACTATATTTCTTTATCATCCCTTATCATACATGCTTAATACAATGCTTTGATTTTGTTATTATGCATATTCCATGTTCATCAAATTGTTTGTTTCTCATATACCCTCAACCCCTCTTGGCACATTTTAAACTACACAATTCTTTACACTTACCAATTACATTTTAAACCACATATCTTTGAGGAATTTTGTTAAACAATTGACCTACCTTGTGTATGCTTCCACATTTTGTATACACATTTACGAGAGTAGTTATAACTATGTAATATAATACATCATTTATCATTCTTTTTTTATGGATGTGCATACCCCTTTCCAAAGCTTACATTTTGGTATAGGCATGGGGGATGTTGGAAAATACTTTGAAATTTGGTTTTACACATAGAAATTATGTTTTCTTGAAATTTTCTAAAGCCCTTTCAACAAATCCATTTTGTGCATATCTTGCAATCATTGTAGTCCATGAGGACATATCTCATTGAGGCATTTTTTCAAACAGTTCATGTGCCTTGTCTATACATGTCTACCAGAGCATTTTATCAAACATGTTAGATAAGGCAGTGAGTTGCTTGAAAAAATGCCTCAAAGAAATGTGGTATCATGGTGATGGAATGGCATTCCATCACCATGATACCACATTTATTTGAGGCATTTTTTCAAACATCTCACTACCTTGTCTATGCTACCACATTTTCATACATATCTACCAAAGTATTTTATCAAACATGTTAGATAAGGAAATGAGTTGTTTGAAAAAATTCTTGAAATAAATATGATCTCATGGTGATGGAAATCACCATGAGACCACATTTATTTGAGGATTTTTTTACAAATAGCTCATTCCCTTGTCTATGATACCAAATTTTCCATACATTTTTCATTTTGTGCATATCCTGCAATCATAGTAGTCCACGAGGACATATCTCATTGAGGTATTTTGTCAAATAGTTCATGTGCCTTGTTTATGCATCCACATTTCACATATGTCTACTAAGGAAATTGCAACCATAGCACTCATTAAATCCCCCCTTTTTTATTTTTTGATAGTTGTTACACCCCATTCCAAGGTCCCCATTACAAGGTAGTGAGTTGTTTGAAAAAATGCCTCATAGAAATGGGGTCTCACAATGATGTACATCACCATGAGACCCCTTTCTATGAGGAATTTTTTCAAATAGATCACTACTTACCACATTGACAAGCTAAGGAGTTCACAAAAATTCCTCATAGAAATGGGGTCTCATGGTGATTTACATCACCATGAGACCCCATTTTTAGCTATGAACCTAGCTATGTTAGGGTCTTTGACTATTGTCGTAGCTCACCATATGTATTCTATGCCTCCCTATCCATATCTAGCTACTGACTATGGTACCCAACTGTCTCTGTTCATGCACCATATGTGGATTGGTGGATTTCTCATAGTTGGCGCTGCTGCACATGCAGCTATTTTTATGGTAAGGGACTATGATCCGACTACTCAATACAACAATATTTTAGACCGTGTTCTGATACATCGTGATGCAATTGTATCAAATCACCATGAGACCCCATTTCTATGAGGCATTTTTTCAAATAGCTCACTACCTTGTCAATGCCACTGCATTGAAAAGCTGAGGAGCTCACTCACAACCTTGTCAATGCTACCACATTGACAAGGTAGTGAGTTGTTTTAAAAAATTCCTCAAATAAATGTGGTCTCACGGTGATCTACATCACCATGAGACCACATTTCTTTGAGGTATTTTTTAAAATAGCTCACTACCTTGTCTATGCTACCACATTTTGCATACATGTCTACCAAAACATTTTTTCAAACAATTAACATGCCTTATCCATGCTTCCACATTTCTCATACATTGCTTCCAAGGGAGTTGTAATTATAAAATTTGACAAAAATACCCCTTTCTTTCAATGTATTGATTGATTCCCATACCTTGTTCCAAAGTTAGGATGTTGACAAAAGTTGCGGAATTTGGATTTATAGTCAAGTCAATTGTATTTTCTTGAAAGTTTGTACATCACCAAGAGACCCCATTTCTTTGAGACATTTTTTTAAATAGCTCACTACCTTGTCTATGCTACAATAACCTCTCTCAATTTTTGATAGCTCCAAGTCATTTTCCCATGGTGAACAGATTTCAGTTGATGGAAAACAAGTTAGTTACATGTAGTGACAAATTGGAAAGTGGTGTAACTTTCATTTTGTTTGTCATACGACCAAATTGATTGTTCCAACACATCCATATGGGTGGTTTTATACTAGGAAAGTTCCTCTTTAATACACAAACATGTTGAAATAGTCTGAGCCACATTCTACTAGTGAAGTCTCTTAAGAGACCAAAGTGCAAAAGGGTAACAAACTTCGACGAGTGATTACTTAGAAACCATGGCACTTGGAATTATTTTTTCTGAGGCTCCGAGATCATGTAGGGCCCCTCTATAATAACCTCTCTTAGTTTTTGATATCTCCATTTTTTTTCTCATGGTGAATAGATTTCAGTTGATGGAAATGGGTCAGTTGCATGTAGTGTAAAGTTGGAAAGTGGTGTAACTTTCATTTTGTTCATCATATGACCAAACCGACTGTTCCAAAATGTTTGTATGGGTATTTTTATGTTATAAAATGTTCTCTTTTACACCCAAACATGTCAAAATAATCTAAGCCACATTTTACCAACAAAGTCTGTTAAGAGACCAAAGTGCAAAAGGGCAGCAAACCTCAACGAGTGATTACTCGAAAACTATGGCACTTGGAAACATTCCATCTGAGGCTACAAGATCATGTAGGGACCCTCAACAACCTCTCTCAATTTTTGATAGATCCAATTATTTTTCTCATGGTGAACATATTTTAGTTGATGGAAAACGGGTCAATTGCATGTAGTGTAAAGTTGGAGAGTGGTGTAACTTCCATTATGTTTTTCATACGAACGAACTAACTATTCTAGCATATGGGTGGGTTTATGCTAGGAAAGGTCCTATTTCGCACCCAAACATGTTGAAATAGTCTGAGACACATTCTACCAGCAAAGTCTCTTAAGAGACCAAATTGCAAAAGGGAAGCAAACTTTGACAAGCGATTACTTAGAAATCATGCACTTGGAAACATTTCTTCTAATGCTACGAGATCATGTAGGGACCCCCTACAATAACCTCTTGATTTTTGATAGCTCTAAGTCATTTTCCCATAGTGAATAGATTTAGTTGATGGAAAATAGGTCAGTTGCATGTAGTGTAAAGTTGCAAGGTGGGCTAATTTTTATTTTATTCTTTGTGGGGCCAAAAAATTAGTGCCAACATGTCTAGGTGGTCACATCTATGCTAGACATGGTCATCGCACTTTGTTATAAAAGTTTTGTAGTCTTTCCTATTTGAAGGGTCACAACTTTTTGAATTTGAAAAGTCACAACAAAATTCATATCATCACTATTCGTGAGAACCTAAATTGATTTATTTGTAACTTTTAAGATATGCTTGGGGAAAAGGAAATTCTTGAACTTTCAGTTGGTTATGTTTTTGTCATGCATGTCTCTTGAAGTTTTTTATTGACTATTGTACGCATGCAATTTTTAACTTTTAAAGTTACATTCTTATTGGATTTGAATTCATGTTGAGAAATAGGATGAATATCTATGAAGTTTAATATGGGGAAGGTTGATTCATGGTCTTTTAATCTCCAATAATCCAATGCCCTTATGATATTTAATAAGACTTGCATGCCTTGATTTTTTGTTTGTGAGACTTAGTTGTTACTTTCCATTTTTTTGTCAATAGTTTTATGATGTCTTATTTATCTACATAATACATGAAGCATGAAGCATACAATCGAATGGTAGCATGAAGCATACACATGAAGCATTAAGCATGATAGCATCAAGCATCAAGCATACACATGAATTTCCTTCGTGAAGCACATGAAGCATGAAGCATTACTATATTTATATGATTGATTTAATGTTCAATAATCTTATAGGAGAATAATGTTCAAACTTTATTATATATTTATAATTATAGAAAAGAAGAGTGCATGGAAAACACTTGGATTTTAAATATTTAAAGTAAACCATCTACAAATATCTATTGAAGCATGAATTTATAATGCAAATATGGACACCATCAATAAAAAGGATTTGTATTAACCAAATAGTCATGTAGGCATACATCAATATATGTTGATATAAGTATAAAATATATACAAAATAGTCATATAGGCTTAAAAGAATGCCATATATGAGCATACAATTTCAAGTATATGCAATACAAAATATGTCTAGAAATACCATATAGGCATACAACAAAGGACCCCAATCAAAAGTAATTTCCCTCCAGGTGGAGGAAACAAATAGGTGGCCTTTGTTGGTCAGGTGGATGACAAAGTGTATGACACTCGTTTACTTTGAATTTGAGGGATGCTCCTCCTATTTAGTTCCATATCAAGCTTCACTTGTTACAATAACAAGTAAAGACATTAATATATAGAAATTACATTATATAAAATGATATATTTAACAAAATAATCACTTATCACCACCAAACAATCTCTCTCCTCAAGTGGAAGATCCACATGCTTAGGGTCTAGCGTGCCAAAGTCCTATAGAAACCATCCAAATAGAAATTAAACTATGAATCAATAATCATTTGATTTTTCACTAATAAATAGCTATAACAACAAATATAATTTAAAATTTATTAATCTCCTCATACCCCCATGAGATCCATTGAGCCATCTATTGTGGAAGATACACCATGCTCTATTTCCCTATCAACATCAGGAGGTGTTTCTGCTTCCATCATCTGAAAAAAAAAAAAAAACAAACAAATTATTCAATCATGAAAACTAGAATAGTGATGCAAGTCATGGCTTATAATGTATGAGATAATAAAAAAAAATTGAGTAATTATTGAACTATATATTTCTTACTATTATGCTTACTATTTCCCTATCCATAGCTTGTTCGAAAGCACATGTTTTAGGCTTTTATCCTCAAACAACGAAAAATAGATTATTTTTTATCCCCACAATGAATGGGGTATGATGGGGATGAATGGTCCTATTTTCCTCTATTTAATTAGGAAATGAGATCCACACAATGAAATGACTATCAACACTTAGGTGAATCAAGTCAAAGTTTGAATCTTCAAATTTCCTTTTTTTGCTAGGATGAGGGTCTAGGTTAAATAGAACTTTGGGGAGAAAGATTAAAATTATCAAATAAACTCCAAAATGCAAGTTATAAAGGGTAAATGAAAGACTGTACTCAAAACTAATGGAACTAGCAATCAAAAGGAAGATATAAGAAAGGGAAAATGATATGTACCAGTCACCAAAAGTGCCTTTTTGAAGCTCACTAAGGACTCATTCACCCTATGGTGAATGGGTCCTGGCTAGGGCTATGTAAAAATTCTTTTTGGGTTCTCTACTTTTGCATCTACACTCCTAGATTCCTGAGTTTCATAGTTGGAAAACCAAAAATAAATCTTGAAGAAAAGTTTCAGTGAGATGAAAACTTTCCTTGAAACTTTGAAAACTTTGCAACTTTCTTCAATTTTTCTCTTCAAAGGATCTTCCACCTAAAACCTGCAAACACAAACACAAGAGGAGAAAAATGTTTTTTTGGTGATGGGGGGTTTTCCTTGGTCAAACCTCATTTTAGTATTTAAACTTTGAAATGTGATGAAATAGCATGAAGGAAATGATGAATGAACAATGCAATGTCACAACTCACCAAACCCTTGATTAAACCTTGGAATACAAATCTACAACTAACATGAAGTGGCCTCAATGGATGTGGATCTTGATCTTGAAACTTGATTTGAAATGATGTATTTGAATGCTTGAATGAATCATGAACTCTACATCACCATATTAGCTCAAACAACATGCATAACTTTGACATGATAATGGATCTTAATTGTTGTAATAGTTCTTCACTAAATCTTCTCTTGAATACCTTGAAATGCTCTTGAAGTGCTCTCTTGAAAATACTAAGTGCTTATGAAAATCCTCTAGGTACTAGGTGAAACATAATGTAATAACCTTATATTTATATATAAGTAACCTAATATCCCAAAATTCAAATATCACAAGCTGACATCTGAATATGAATTTGAAATCATTAAACTACCACCAAAATCATACCAAAAAGGGGGCTCCTAGATCTGAGTGAGGACTGATTTTCCCTATGGTGAATGGATCCTAGGTCACTTACCTAGGACACACATTGCTCAATGATAAGTGTTATGTTTAGGCATTAATGAATGTCAGGTTTCCTCTTTGAAATATGCAATTAATTAGGCTTGGATTTGAATTAAAGGGGTCAATTAAGGGAAATTAATCTCAATTAATTAATGAGGCCCTAGATAAGTGTGAAAGTGTAAAGGGATACACTTTACAACATGAAAACAAGGTATGTTGTAATTAAGTCCATTTTAATAAATAAGGCCCTAAACTTAATGTGAATATGTAAAATACATATTATAACACTAAAGTAAGGCATAATTAAGTTTAGTTTAATTAATTCCAAATCAAGTGTGAAAAATGGATACTTTTTCCTACACTACATATCCATAGCAGCAACACAATGAACTATTAAAAAAAAATCCTCAAATAAATGTGGTCTCATGGTGACAGAATGCCATGAAAAAAAAAATTTCATGGCATTCCATCACCATGAGACCACATTTCTTTGAGGCATTTTTCAAATAGTTCATTTCCTTCTCTACGCTATTATGCTAGGATGGGGTGGATAGTATAGTCTGGTCTTGGTTATGAGATGGAGGGGGATCATGACATGAAGAGGGGGGCTGTTTTGATCATGAGGGGAAGATGATCATTAAATGGGGTGGAAGGTGTACTTTGAGACCACATTTTGAGAGCGGTCATACAATATATTGGAAGAGGTATTTTGATCTAGACACAGAAGAATGTCATTAGATGAAGTGGAGGAGAGGGGATTGTGAGAGGGGGGTGAAGAGATATCTTGCTCTTGAGATGGAAAGATATCATTAGATGAGATGGAAGGGATATGTTGTTCTTGATTGGAAGTGGGATCATTAGATGGAAGGGGATCATATGATGGAGAAGGGTTTCCTTAATCTTTATATGGAAGAGAATATATGTTAGCATGCTTTGGATTAGGAGATGAACATGTATAGTTCATTTGATATGGATGGTGTGATGAGGGAGGAATGTTTTATAGACTCTTCAACTTAGATAGATAGATTAATAGGGGATTCATTTAAGATTTAGGGTATTAGGGTTTATCTTGATGTGGGGGTGATGAAGGTTGATGCATGATATGAGAAGATTGTACCACTTTGTTCTTTCATGGGGAAATAGCCACCTTTGCAAATAGTCATTGGAGGAAGTTATTATGAGAGACATGGGATGAATTTTCTTGGTAATAGTGGGGTGATGTGGATTTTTAGGATGTGGGATATGAAAAAATGGAACAAGAGGTGGAAGCTTCCATGGATTGGAAAATTGAGGATAAGGATGAGGACATTAAAAAATATTTGGAGGGGAGTTTTGGCTAAAGGCTTGGTTTTTTTTGTCAAAGGAGGGGGAAGGATAAGCAAGAGGAGATGGATTGGGATTGGATGAAGGTAGGGAGGATGGAATCTTAGAACTAATGCCAAGGAGACATCTAAGCATGGCATCCTAATAATTATGGAAGTAGTAGATGGGGATAAAATTAGCGGTGGTGGATGGGGATGACATGGATGGGACTTGAGGGGGGATTTGGATGGGGGATTTGGTTTAGGGATTGGTGGAAAATTGGAGCATTTTGTCTATTGAAAATGGATTCAAGGTGATCCGTAATGCTCTCATTGTCATCATTAGGATTATATTTGGGTTGGTAAAAAAGGTTATCCTCATCATCATCAATATGGTTGGGGTTGGTTGGAATGGATGAAGTTGGATTAGACTAGATTAGGTTGGATGGAGGGTAGATTAGATGGTTAGACACAATAGAGGATTGATTGGAAGAAATATTGGTATTGATTTTGGATGAGGATGGAAATTAGGATGATGGATTAGAAATTAACTTAGGGATTGGAAGAACAGGGTCTAAGGATGAAGATGGAGGATGGGATTAGATGTGAGGATCAAATCAAAGACCTTAAAATGATTTGATTTGATTAAAGAGGATTATCTATTATTAAGGAAATGAGTTGTTTGAAAAAATTCCTTAAAGAAATGCGGTCTCATGGTGATGGAATGCCATTCCATCACCATGAGACTACATTTCTTCGAGGAATTTTTTCAAACAACTCACTGCCTTGTCTATGTTATTGCTTACTATTATGCATTGATAGATTTTTTCTAAGCATCCATAGTTTGTTGGAAAGAACCTATTTTAGGCTTTTGGCCATAGCAGCAAGGAAGTGAACTGTTTGATAAAATTATTTGGTAGACATGTATGGAAAATGTGGTAGCATAGACAAGGTGGTGAGCTGTTTGAAAAAAATCCTTAAAGAAATTTGGTCTCATGGTGATGGAAATCACCATGAGACCACATTTCTTTTAGGAATTTTTTCAAACAGCTCATTGCCTTGTCTATGGTATTGCTTACTATTGTGCTTTGATATATTTTTTCCAAGCATCCATAGCATAGAAAAGGTAGTGAATTGTTTTAAAAAATTCCTCAATAAAATGTGGTCTCATGGAATTCCATGAAAAAAAAAGTGTAATTGGTAGATGATCCTAGTTATTAGTTAAATGTTATGTGAAGTAGTTGTATCACTTCTTATATTGACTTTCTAAAATACTGTATTGTAATTGAAATTGTCATCTATCAACATCTAGTTATTAATAATGCAATGTGAAGTAATGCTTTGAGTTTGAAAGATGTGCAATGCAATGTAATTAATGATATGAATATAAAATACACAAATCTATTAAGTACAATTCATTAGTTAAACTCTTTATTCTATTACCTAAGTGAAGGTTTGAACTCCGCTACCACTAGGAGTTGTTGTCGTGAAATATCTAATATTAACCTATTCAACATCCAAAATCAGATATTAGAATGCCATTCATATAAAAATGTTATTCACATGTAATATTTATAATTGTTAACTAGTTACATACCACAATAGTAGATTTCATGGAGTAATAAGGAGATGGAGGGCTGGTGAAAATAGTATGAACACTATGACCATGAAATTTTATTACAATCATTAACTTAAATTAGTTAATCTTGCATTTCAAAAATGAAATTTAATAAATTAAATTCAATGAACATGTTAAAATTTACTTGAGTATCGAGGATAAAATCCTCATTCAACATGGCATTTTCCATCGCCAACTGGTCAACTATAGACGTAGCTTGCACACCAGCCTCCTAACTATCTATGGGGTCATATGTATAGGTGGACCTGCAAGCCTAACAAATATGGGGTGGAACCCTACCCCTCAAAGTCTCCCTTGGCTCACATTGTACTACAAGACTTGCATGCTTGATGATACTCTGGGTCGGAGAACTAATAGACTGTAGAGTATCCACCTTAGCACTCTCCTTCACAACTGAAGGGATAGCGACGTGCTCATAAGCCAATCTAGTGAGTGCTCATCTCACCAGCCACTGAGGATTGAGACATGCACTTGTTCTGTCTTGTATCAACCCACCACCTCTCCCCTGGAAGTACCATATATCAAAATAGTTAGGGATTTTGTTGAGGACAAACTCGTAGTAGAGTTTCCTTAAGAAATATTGGGGGACCTCGCTATTACTAGATGGAGGATGGTCAAAAACCATCCACTACCTCTGTCAAAAAAATTTCCTTTATCCCTTGGTGGTTGTACCAATGGATAGGAAACCTCTTGCTTGTAAGGTGAAGAGGTTTATTTGTACATGGGTTAGTGAATAGTGAACACAAGTCATATTTTGTAATTTGTTCATTTTTTACTTGTTTGTAGGATAGTTTAAATCTACATAAAAATATTTGTACTCCCCCTCTTATCCGCGCAACCACTTAATTGATTGATAATTTTATCTACATGTGTTAACATAGCTTGAAGTGAATTTGCAAGTGTGGTTCTTTTTGAGGTAGAACTTACAGGATTGTTCAACCTCGCAATTAACTCCTCAATTTGTTTTTTGTTGTTTTTAATTTCCCCCATTAAATTTTGTTGAGTTCTAGGAGGATGTTGAGGAATTGTTGGAGGAGTTTTTTATTGTGGTTGTTCATCAAGATTTTGTTGGTGTGGTTGTTCATGAGGAGGAGAAGTATTTTGAGGAGGATAATCAGGTGGATTATCAACTCTTGAAAATTAAAGAAATTATCATCAAAAACATATTAAATCTACCTATTTAACAACAAATTCACAAATAAAAACAATAAAAGCTTACTCCTTTGAGCTCCCCATCAACATGGTAGTATTCTAGTGAAGCATTATCAAAGATTTAGTGAAGAAAATATCAAATTTAGGGTCTCAAAAATGCAAGTGCGCCTTGGAAGGGTTTGCAGGCCACAGATGGAGGAAATGTGACAATCTAAAAATGAATTTGATTTTTTTTTTTCTTATAACAACTCATAACGTGCTCACGTTATAATGGGAGCATGTTATAGGCTTAGTGTAACTAAGCCTTAGGCTCAGTCACACCAAGCCATAATGTGAGCACATTATGGCACACTCACATTATGGCTTTTCAATTTTTTTAAAAAAAATTGGCCACTTTTTGGCCCCCCAACTTTCTACACCCACCCAATGACAACACAAACTTCCAAAAAATACTTCACTTCACCTTTTCTACGCTCTTCACTCTTCAAAACTTCAATCAAAAATGAACTTTTTGCATGTGAAATCACATATAAACACTTTTTGGATGACCTAAAATGCATTGATTGTATTAATTTTAAGTTAGGTAAAAATATGACAAACCTTAACAACATTATCATAGACACCTCCAAATGCTCTGTAAATCTTTGCAACAAAAAAAAAATACTAGAGATTTCACCAATAGATAAAGTATATCAAACTACATCTTGTATCAATGTGTTGAAGGCATCAGCATCACATCTTTGACATGGGCTTAAAGATCCTCTGTTGAAACTCCCCCTGAGCCAAAGCTCTTCATCTAGTTTTCAGAGGAAATATCTGCACCAGAGATTGGCATAGACTCATTCTTCATCCCATTCTCTTCCTTCTTCTTCTAGATCTTAATCATCTCTTTCTTCATCTCTACCAGATCAACCTTATTCACGGGATCACTCTTTTTTAACATATCAACCTTCACACTCTTACTTCTGCAAAACTTGGCTATGTGTCCTTGTTTATTGCATTTGTGGCATATGGCAGTGTTTTGAACAAGCTCACTTCTTATCATTATAGATCTACATTCAAAACTCTTATGCCTAAATCCATTACATGTATAATAGTATCCATTAAAATATTAAAACATCATGCCATTATTGTAACCATTCATCATATGATTTCTACATTCACTAGCCTTATGACCAAATCTATTACATGTAAAGCACTGACTAGGAAATTATTGAACATTTTGATTCATTCGGATTCTACATTATTTAGCTCTATGTCAAAATATATTACAAGAATAGAAGTAACCATTAAAAGATGAGTACCTTTGTGCATTTGGTTGTCTAATGAGTGGTCTCTTGAAGTCTTTCCTTTAATTCCAAACTTTCTCGCCATTGCTCTTCTTTTCTCCAATCTTCTTTTGTTCATAGTTATTTTCAACATTGTTTGAAGTTTGGTTCTCCTTTGTGTTTTCTCCTTTTTCAAACCAGGCCAATCCTCCTTTATCCTTAGAATCCTTTTGATTTTCAATCATTTCATCAAGCATGGTGGAGCTCTTCTTGAATCTTTGCTTTCTCCAAATCTGATCTCAAGGGCATAACTTCTTCTTCAAGTCTTGAACATTCTACAAATTTTCTTTTCAATCTCATATTTGAAGGCATTCTTCAACTCTTTTTCATTCTTCAACTTGCACTTTCATACTAGTGATTGTTTCAATTGATTGCTTCAACTCATCATTTACCTACGTGTATCTTTCTTTGAACTTCTTGATTTTCTCCCTCAACTTCCTGATGCATTCATCTACTTCTTTGATATTCTCTTTTAGATCTATGTTTACACATTTAGTTCTTTTTAGATCATCAAGGGCTAATTTGAGTTCTCCATTCATATCAACTATACAATCTTCTTCAGTAAATCCTACCATAGGAATTTCTTTTGGAGGGATAGGATATCCCCTAGTAGCCATGTGTTCAAACTCCAAGATCTTCCTCAAGTGGTTAAGCTTCTTCCAAGGAACCAAGATCTGATACCAATTATTGAACACCCAAAATATTGAGGCGGGGTGAATCAGTATTCTTTGAAACCACTTAAACATGTATTCAAAACATTTCATCAAACTTGTAGAAATGAAAAGGAACAATTAAATCATTCATCACAACACATAACACAAGAACACCCGATTTACATGGAAAACCCAAAAAGGGAAAAACCATGGTGAGGATTAGCTCACAATATCTTATAACTAGTTATAAGATATTATAGAATGGATCACTAACTTGTGGACTCACTATCCAAAAATAGAAAGAAGTAGAAGAAAGGGTGGCTCATTAGCAATATTTTAACTGATATAACATCTGCAATATGCTAGAGATAGTTCCAACTAAGATCTATAAACTAACTTAACACACTATATGCTACACTACTATTGAAATTTTCTTTATTACATTACATTTACATCACATTCACACACTTATCATTCAAGACTACTACCACAACCACACACAACACCAAAGGGTAAGTACACCAAGATGGTTCCCAAAAAGGGGGCTTAAGTGGCCACTTTTTTTTTTAAATTAGGAAATACTGACCTTGGATGTGAAATTGAGGATAGTTACACTCAAAATTTTGAGATGGAGCAAAAAGAAGGATTCAAGTGCTCTAGTCTACTTTCTAAGCTACTAATTTATTTTGAAAATGGTTGAGATTAAGGGGTTCAAACGAGGGATGTACACAAATTGGTGTTGTTTTTGTCAGAAAAACATAACATAGCAACTCTTGTATGACCCTCATACAGTGAATTTTTTTTTAGCATCTTTAAAATTGCTACAATCAAAAGTTAGCTAATAGTATGTAGTTGATGCATGATTTTTTTGATAATTTTTTAATGAATATTTTATTTTTTACTAATTTTTGAAGTGGACACTTCCTAAAAAATAGAATTTTGGCCATGCTACCCCTACAAATTTTGGAAACTAATTGAAATTGAAAAAAAAAAATTGTAGAATGGAGTCTAGTTTCTAAAAATGTAATTTATTTGAAATTTCGATGAATGGTTAATTTATAACAAAAAAATGCCAAACACTGCTTTTTTCTAAAAAAGAGACATACAAACAAAAGAAATTATGGATGAGCGGCTTAACATTTTTTTAGAAAGTGAAAAAAATTACATCATTGGATAGCTAAGAGAGAACCTAACATTACCGGATATTGATTTGTTTGATATTGAACCATGTGCAATCCTGATGGTGAGCACGAACCTTATTATGTGAAATATTGTAGAATTTTCAAAAACACGTCTCTGGTCATTGGGAATGCCCTCCAAGCCTTTGGGTTGGTATTTCAAGGAAAATACCAATCAGGCAGGGATTCCCAAAGCAAGATATAACATGAGTGCATTATAATGCACTCATGTTAGAACATGCTCGCATTATAACGTTCTCGCATTATATGTCAATTTTGACATGGTTTTTTTGTTTGTGGGGAGCATGCCTAGCAAGAAATAACGTGAGCGCAATATAACGTGCTCGTGTTATGTCTTGCTTTATGTTAAATGCATATTGAATGTATGTTTATATATTTTTATGTTTGTATGCACTTGTAT
>VDFB02047230.1:503849249-503882123 GCA_007258455.2 Sequoia sempervirens | reverse complement strand
TTTGGGTCACACCCCTTAAATGCCTCAGATTTATCTTCTTATTTGGCCTTTACAAGCATTAATACAAATTTCTTAAGAGTTGACTAATCTTTTCATTTGACCAACATTAACTTGTGTGAGATTAGTCTTGACCTTGTGTGCACGTACAATATATTCTACCCCATCTTTAAAAAAGATGATACTTGTTCTCCCCCTGTAAAAGATTGCATTTCTATCATAGAATGGGACTTTAACACAAGCCCACAAATATCCAAAGGAACTACATCTACTTCTACCTCATCAACAAAGTTTGCAGTGATAGCAAATCTCAATTTACATTGTTTAGTTACTTGTAGTTGAGCATCATTGCAAACCCATCCGAGTGGATATGGTTTCGGATGAGGTGTTGTAGTCAAATTAAGTTTCTTTACAACTTCTTCAGATATTAAATTGACTTGTGAACCCGTATCAAATAGAGTATCAATCTTAGTGTGTTTTGTTACAACACGAATATGAAACAATTTATTTCTTTGCTTATCAACCCTAGGAGAAGATTCTTTACTTGTACTTGCACTGGCATTAGAAAAACTTGCATCAGAAGAGAGAGATATACCTTTCCCTTTACCTTGGATTCCGGTAGCAACAATCTTTGTCTCATCTTCGAAGTCAGAACCAAGATCCTTTTGAATCACTGCAGTAGTCTTCTGCTTGCCTTTATTACCTCCATATCTTTTCGGCCTCAATTCAGGATGAAGCTTCCAACATCTTGAATCATCATGCCCTCTTTCTTGCAATGGGAGCATGTGGGTTTCTCACCCTCTTTCTTAGCTATAGCTGTCTTCTTCCCTTTGCCTTTATCTTTGTCTTTTTCTTTCCCTTTAGACTTACCCTCGAACTTAGATGGCTTCTTGGAAAAGTTATCACTAAAAGTGTTCTTACCCCTTGACTCTAAATGAGTAGCTTGAACAGACACCTCGTCTAGATTGTTGGGACTCAACATCAAAATAGTGTGCCTAAGGTAAGAATGTAAACCATCAATATACTTAAGTAATGTGTCTTGGGTATACAAGGGAACATTTAGAGCAATGGCCCATTTTCTAAACTCATGAGTATAATCCTGGACAGACTGCCCCTTACCTTGCCTAAAGGTTTGCCAATTCATGGTTAACTGTTGCATGTAACCTAAAGGATAGAATTGTTTCCTAAGGGCAGCAACAAACTCCATCCAAGACATATTAACTTGACCATGGTGAGCAATTTCTTCCCGAGTTTTACTCTCCCACCAGGTGAGAGCTGTACCTCCCAACCAGAGAGTTGCTAATTGAATCCTAGAAGCATCTTCTACTAGGCCTTGTATCCTACAGTAAACTTCTACTTGTTGGACCTAATCGTCTAACTTCTTAGCATTTAACTCCCCACAGTATTTAGGTAACTCAAATTTTACATCTAGCTTAATAACAGGCTTAGATTTGCTCTTAAATGGATTTACATTAGAAGAAGGAGAAGGAGAAGGAGGAGAAGGGGGAGGAGAAGAAGAGGGAGAATATGGAGGAGAAGGAGTTTCTGGAGCTTTCCCCTCTGTGTCTTTCTGATCTTCCTGCTTCTTGTGCTTTGAAGAACCTCCCTTTTCACGCTTCTTCTTTTATGCATAAAGTTCATCCTCCATTGCCTTCATGTCAAGAAATAGCTTCTGGAAATCCTTGTCACTGAGCTCTGAACTTTGTCCACCTTCTTTCGCTTCCATTTATGACGGTTGATTAGCTCTTCGTCTTCCGATCTCTAGATTATACTCTTCAAGTTCTCCTTCGCCTCATTGTAACCTAGATCTCGTTAGCATTCAATTTGCAATACAAGCCACACACAAAGCTCTGATACCAACTTGATCTATTTAGGATCTAGGACAATTGCTTTTAGAATGCATAACGTAAAAGATCACTTAATACAATGCTCAAATGAATAAATGAACATAATATAATTTCCAAGATAATGAACTGAAAAGAAAGAGAGAAAATAAAGAGGAGACAAACGCAATTGATAACGGAGTTCGTCCCTAAGGACTACGTCTCCGGGCCCCTCTCCAATGGAGTGACCAATCTGATTATACTCCAAAAACGGTTACAATTGCTTCATTGAATATCTCCTTCAAGCACAGCAGCATAACGTTCCTCTGATGTGCGGAAATGTCTGCAAATTCTCCCGAGCATTCTCTCGTTCTCACCACCTGGACTTGGAAAAACAAGGCCTACACCCCTCTTTTATACATAAAATTTGCCTTATTAGGCTTTACCACCAAATTAAATGCCTAACTCCCTTATGACCTCGTACAAGATCTCTGATATCTCCATTTGGCTTCTAGTTTAGGTGGTTAGGGGTAGTTTTTGTTTGTCTATGGCTTATTTAGCCATTTGTTAAGGTTCGGCCTATATTATTACAACAAAATAAAACTAACTCCCTATATATTTAAGCCACCATCGGTGGTCTAATGGCATAGTCCATTTTAAACAACTGTGCGGTCGGGGGTTCAAAACCCCCACCGGCCGTTTCTAAACCACATACCCACTTTCTTAACCACAAAAGAAACCATTGTCTAATAATAGACAAAGGAACACTCACGGGTGCAACGGTGAGCCCGCCCGCTGTTTACGGAGACACCACGGGTTCAAACCCGTCCAACATTTTTGTTGAAACAACCCAAACCAACCGCCGAAGACCTGCGGACACGTGGCAGGTTATCATTCGCCGAACAATCCACATCGACGCTGACAAGCATGCTGACTCGACGACTGACTCGACCAACTGTACGCTGACTAGTCTACTGAGTTGTCTGCCACAGGTGATGCCACGTCATCGATACGGATGCCACGTGTCAACACATGATTGGTCCGTACAGCTGAGTCACTTGTCACGTGTCGGGTCGCAATTCGCCCATGTATAATCCGTACAGTACGGACTGCCACGTCAGTGTGATGACGTCATCATCTGTACCCTCAAGTCAACCGAACTTTGACTGCCTGTAACTCGAGCATATGACGTCAGATTTCAATGAAACGAACGCTGTCAGAATCATTTCAACGAGCTCTTCGTGATGACGCTGGTTCCATCAATTTCTGAGATGATTATTTTTTTGCCTTCTGGACGCCCCTAAAGCCAGTTTGACTGGCCGTAACTTGCACAAACAAAGTCCTTTTTGCCCCGTTCAAGTTGTGTTGGAATCAGGACGTCGTTCTCTTTTTGATGAAGCTAAAATCTGGAGTATTGGGAACACTTCAATTTTCATTGAAAAATTGTCCCCCAGATCAATAGGGCATGATCCATGCGGCAAGAGTCCCCTTTCGGATCCATCTCGTCGGAACCATATGCGTGATTCTTGGGCTTTCCCCAAGAATCCACTTTTATATACCGGTTGGAAGTCCCTCGGTTTCTCTTACACCCAGGATCGCCTGAAAGCGCAAGGGGAGAGGATACTTTGATTACTAAGTCGTAAGGGTGTATAACATATAGAATGGGTTTGGTTTTCTTATCACCAAGTTTTCACAAGGTGAGAGCATAATCACCTACCATTTGCAAACACAATCATACAAAATAGTAAAACATGTTTGTTTTATGTGCACCAAAATAAATGTGTACTAATCTAAAAAAGACAAGCACAATGATTAGTATTTAGTCTTCGACACTCGAACCTGCAAACCACAAGTTAGGAGTTTCTTTGATTTTTAGTCTTTGACAAACGTATGTTTATGCAAACCTGCACAAAATCCCAATTAGCAGAATTAGCCACAAAGCTAAAATTAAACTTAAAAATATAAAAAAAAATTAGCATTTAATCTAAAATCTAAAGTAATGTTAATCTAAATTAAACGTAAATTAAAATTAATTTTAAACTAAATTAATCTTAAAGTAAATTAAATCTAAATTAAATTTAAACTAAAAATTAAATCTTCCTTCTAAATTAAAAACTAAATCTAAATTAAAACTAAAACTAAATCTACATTAAAAATTAACTATAAACTAGAAACTAAATTATAAAGAAAAAATTAAATCTAAATTAAATCTAAATTAGAAACTAAATTAAAAATTAAAACTAAATTAGAAACTAAATTAAAAAGCTAAATAAAAAGTAAAACTAAATTAAAAATTAGAAACTACATTAAAAATTAAAACTAAATCTAAATCAAAAGTTAAATCTAAATTAAAAGCTAAAGCCAATTTTTTTTAAAAATAAAAGCTAAATCTAAATTAGAAATTAAAAAGCTAAAACTAAATTAAAAACTAAAAAGCTAAAACTAAATTAGAAATGAAAAACTAAATCTAAATTAGAAATTAAAAACTAAAACTAAATTAGAAATTAAAAAGCTAAATCTAAATTAGAAATAAAAAACTAAATCTAAATTAGAAATTAAAAACTAAAACTAAATTAGAAATTAAAAAGCTAAATCTAAATTAGAAATTAAAAAACTAAATCTAAATTAGAAATTAAAAACTAAATCTAAATTAGAAATTAAAAACTAAAACTAAATTAGAAATTAAAAACTAAAACTAAATTAGAAATTAAAAGTTAAATCTAAATTAGAAATTAAAAACTAAAACTAAATTAGAAATTAAAAGCTAAATCTAAATTAGAAATTAAAAACTAAAACTAAATAAAAGTTACAAACTAAATCTAAAAGCTAATTTAAAAGTTAAATCTATATGCTGTGACTGTGACTGCAGGATTCATGGAAATGCTATGACTCTAGGATTTGTTGAAAGTGGAAATGTTGTGCATAACTCCTTATCAAAAATTCTGCCAACATGCATTTACCTGTACCTACAAAAAAAAATTCACGAAAATCGTACGACATTGTGTTTGCAAAAAAAAAGTGTCGGGTTCACCAATGTATCAATGGGTAAATTTTCAGGATTAAGGTTAGCAATGATTAGATCAGTAATATAAACCCAAAGAAGTTATGAAGCACAAAGAAAGCAAATAATAAGAATGATTATACCAGATATTCGTTGAAGCCTCCATGATTCACCTCCATAGCACCTTCTAACTTGTTGATCGTTTTCCTCAGATTGAATGTGTGAGCAATGTCTGACTATGACAATGTCCTAAACAAGCTTTGAAGGATTTGAAAATGACAAACAATGACTATGCCTATGACTATGACAAATGACAATAATCAAATTAAATAAGCTAAGTGCATGTTAAATCTAAGCATGAATGTCTATAATAACGAAGTGTGGTCTAAATTGTGAGCAAAATTGACATTTTATAGAAAACACAATTTTGAGCGGACGGACAAGATTAAAAGCTAACAAAGCCTAAAATCAGAGATCAAGATTTCATGTGACAATCCCTAATTAGGGTTAGGGACAAATTATTAAATGAGTGGTCAAGATGTCATTTGATAAAATCAAATTGGCGGTCGAGAATAAATGTGACAAGAAGATAAAAGATAAAGATTTTTGAAAATCAAGAAGATAAAGACTGCTTGATTTGTAAGATTCAAAAAAATCAATAAGATAAGACTGGATAGAAAAGCAGATTTGGAAAATCAAGAATTTGCTCAATTGATTTTTGGAAGAAGATTACCTTTTTGAATTAAATTAATTCAAAATAAGGATTTTTTGTGACAATAAATAATCTTTTTCAGATTATTTACCAAAATGAACTGACAATTAATGAAAAGAGATCATTTTAAATAATTTATTTATTTAAAATGAGAGAAATGTTAAATTAGGTAATTAAATAATTAAAGATAATTATTTAATTTAGAGGATTATGATGGATAATTAAATAAATTAATAAATTCATTTAATTATGAGAATTAGTGACATATTGAATAAATAAATAAAATTTATTTATTTAATAATCATGAAGAATACATTAGACATGAATTAATTAAATAATAATGAATTATTTAATTAATAGTTGAATGTGGACCAAGGACATAATTAAATGTCATAATTATGCTAGGACGAAAGATGAAAAATGAAGCTTGCAAGCCTAGGTCATTTTTATGTGTCTACAGCCCTAGCATGAGCACAACACCAATAGCAACAATAGCAAGAAGCCTTACCAACACAACAACAACAACAACAAAAATAGTAAGCAACCTTAGCAGCACAACAACAAGTAGCCTTAACATCACAACAAGCAGCCTTAGTGTAGCAACAACATCAAGCCCATCAAGTAGCCTTAGCAGTACAACAATAGTAGGTCCAACATCAAGCCCTAGTGGAGCAACAACAATAGCAAGCTCAACAAGCAACCTTAGCAGCTCAACAGCAACAACAAGCCTTACTAGCTCAATAGTATACCCAACAACAATAACAAGAACCAATTTCCTACTATAATCCTCAATAGGGCATCATCAATATAAATGTGTTAGGAACATATACATCAACACCTCAATCATCTTCATAGAATCTCACAACACCATACACCCCATATAACACCTTATCATATCAAAATCCTACATAGAACTCATCCATCCTCATATGTTCCTCCACCAAACCCGCAAGATGATCTAGAATCACAACTTAAGGCATTATCACAAGAAATGAAAGACCTTCAAATGGCCAAGACAAAGAAGCCCTATACACAGAATCTATGTCCATATCCATTTGATCGAAACATCACAATGATACTGTTTCCGCCCAGTTTTGAAATCCACAAATTTAATAAATACAAAGGGAGAGGAAGTCTTGTGGACCATGTCAAAAAATTCAATGTCATGTGTATGGAGGTGGCCTACAATGATTCTTATTTAATGCATCTCTTACCCCAAAGTTTAACAAGTCCTACCATGGATTGGTTTTCTCAACTACCTCCCAATATCAAAACTTTTCAAGAAATTACCAATAAATTTATCCATCACTTCTCCTTTAATCTTGACATGGATGTAAGTCTAGAAGAATTGTATACTCTTATAAAAAAAAGGAGAATATTTCACTAATTTCTTACAATGGTGGAGACAAAGAGCTAGTAACAGCAAGTGGCCTCTTCCCGATGAACAAGTGGGGATCATCATAGAAAATCTAGATCTGGATTTATCCTTCCACTTAAAAATACAGTGCATCACAACTTATGACGAGCTTGTCCCTAGATCCCTTAACATCGAGAGAGCTCTAATCTCACAGGGAAATACCCAAGCTTAAAAGATAATTGCCCATCAACTAGTTCAAATGACAAGCCTCGTGTTTGGGCTAAGAACAAGAACGTAACAAATGATGGTGTGGTAGATACTAAGGTTGTCCTAAGTGCTCCTAGGCCAAACAACAATCAAGTTACTAACATTCAACCAACTGTGCATAAAACAACACCTCCTAAGAACAATCAAATCAACAACACCAAGATGCAACAAAGGCGAACCCCTAACAAGAACAACTATCCTAAACGCAAGTACACACAATTGTTGGAACCTATCTTGACCATCATGAAGAAATTGGTAGAGTCAAACCTGATAATGCTTCCCAACTTTGAAAACTACCAAGAACCCCAAGAGAAACCATCTTGGCACAACATGTTGGACTCAAGGAACATAGAGAGTGGGGGTGAATCAGTGTTCAACAAAATTTAAATTACAATCCAGATCTTAAACCATTTACAACATTTAAACAAAAGTAAAGATGCAAGCACATAAACAATCCAAAACACCATAACACCAAGATTTTTACGTGGAAACTCTGTTAGGGGAAAAACCATGGTGGAGGTTAATCCACAATTTATACTCTATTAAAAATATGAAGAAAAAGGGGAATGCACATGCATTCAGGAACACTGCCTAGAGCTCACTACTAAAAGTCAAGAAGTCTCAATGCCTCACAACATATTTGGATTACAAAAAAGAGTTGAACTGGGAAAGTAGCATCTAAAAATGTCTGGTTTCAGTTCTGATGAGGCTCATAGATCAGATTCTGGACCTTCTATCTAATTTTGCACTTCGGTCTACTCTACCTTAATTCACCTCACAACAATCCTCTTCTGCACAAGTGAAACTATGCCAAATCACTCAACAACCCTTCTGATATTTGTAATATACTTCACACACTCACGTTCACTCCTTCTCAATGAATTAACTAATCTCTTATATATATCCGCTATCAAAGATTTAGTCACTTCATGTCGGCTTCAGAGAAATAAAAATATTTTCCAATAGTCGGCTCAATCCACATTTAATATTCAATGCATACCCATCAAAGTCAGCCATGGAATAGCTAGGACCAAAAATAAAATCTTCAAGCATAGGATACATTAATTAATTATACCTCAGTGTCAGAATCTGACAAAATCATCTGGATCAGATCATCAGTCAGTGTGATCATGGTCTCCCATTCTGGTGGTCTCAGTCAATCCTTAGTGAAAAATGACTAAGTGTCAGAACCAATATGATTATGCTACCAGAGTTCAAAATTTCTAAACACAACTTCCCCTTAGAATGATAAGACATTTTTCACTACTCTCTCTCCCCTTTTGACATCAAGGACAAACATAGTTTGGATCTCCCCCCTTGCTAATTCAAAAATTGGATCAAAATTTGAAGAAATACAACTGCTACTCGATTCAGAAAATTATCTTTTACTTATCTTTCATTTTTGAAAGAAATATCCTCCAAGCTTCTATTGAAATCCCAATGATTAAGATCAAGTTGTTGTTCTCAAATGTCTGGTTGATAATCTAGATGAGAGATTCTAGAATTGTGATTCCCTCTTCTAATTTCTCTTCTTTCCTTAGAATCTCAATTAACTGCTCTAGTCTACATTCGGTTAAATCCTTCACTTTCCAAAAGGTGTCCACAAGGTTTTTTTTGTGAATTGAACTTTTGTATGCTCAAACTGCAACTCTTGAATCCTTTTCTTGAATACACCATCTTGATCCTAAAACATGTTATAACCCTGACCAATCTTGTTCAACTCAGTTTCAATCTACTCCAGCTTATCTTTGTATCTCCCAACTACATGAGGCCAACGAAAACAATAGTTGTAAATGTTATTTTTTGCATTTATGAATTGCCTCAACACATTCATTTTCCTTTTTAGTTTGGTAAGAGATAGCCTGAATTGCTCCTTCAAATGTAGAATTATTTCTCCCTCTCTCTTGTCCTGGGACTCAGAGATCATGGCTTCCTTAATGCATTCAATCATCTCTTCAGGAAACACATTCTGCAAACTCTCCAATCCAATTTTATTGTGCACAAAATAAGTACTCAGTGTGCTCTCAATTAGGTCCTGCTCATATGAGGGTCTATCAGACCATATGTCAGCAATTTTCTACATCCCATCTTTCTCCTGAACAAGCTGCAGTATCTTTACTTTGGATAAAACACCTTCTTCTTCGCTTCCTTCTTCCATTACTACATCTGGTTCAACTAATTTTGGTTCTTCCTTTGGAGTGTACTCATTAGATTCCTCATCTGGTATATCCACAATCACTTTTTCTTTACCTTTTCCTTCAATTTTTGGAGTCTTATGTGTCGTAGGAGTGTAATCAACAATCTCTTGTGCTCTTTTCTTCTTCCTCTCCATCTCACCAGAAGAGGATCCAAATTCAATTGCTTTTACCAGAATGGAAATGCTAATTGCTCCAAACTTCCCTAGCAATTCTTTTAAAAAAGTTACATACTCTTGCTTACAATTTTCCAAAGTATTAGAATTTTCAAAAATTTGTTTACAAACCGGTTCATTCTCTTTCCATGCAACATTATTGATCTATGGTAAGCAATTCAAAAAATACATCACAAGACATATAACCAAGGTACCAAACTTGAAGGGGTAATCTTCCTCCTTTGTTAGTTTCACATTTTCCATCAATTGATCTTTTAGCAATTCGCACAGGTCAAAATCTTGATCCTCCATTATCATTTTATGAGAGATGTAAACTACACCTGCTGAAGTTGCACCTTCCCTATTTTTGAAAAATATTTTGTATGAGATTCCATGCATAATGTATCTTGTTATCGAATCTTTGATCTTCAAAATTATCAAATCCCTTTGATCTCCAATTACTTCGATTAGGGTTTTGACTTCTTTGTTCCAAATTGACTTATTTTTCGGTATGTCCCCAACATTGCATAATCCAGTTAGATTCCTAATCACCTCTTTTGAAATGAGATAGGGTTTATCTAGATTTAGAATGTCATCATTCAATTTGTTCAGGATAAACCTAACAACTTTTACGTTATCTAATTAGGGAAATTCACTCCAAATGTCCAAAATTTTGTGTTTTACACCTTCAAGCCATTTCAATTCATCGGCTGAAAACATATTTCTCACATCCCTAATCTTCTCAATGCTAGATTCATCTAAACTCACCATTCCTTTTATTTTCTTCATTTTCCTTTCGTACCAAACAAGTTTCTACCGAGCACCAAATTAAGTGAGAATTCTACAAGCAACTGAAATACCTAATGAATTCATCGCTGAATTGACTTTACTCCTTCGAAATTCTGTTGCAAAGGCTATCCTTCTATTCTTATTCAATGCAAGGTGACAAATGAGGGTTCCAAATACCCTTTTATAACTCGCACACCTAACCTATTTATCACATTAAATGTTTTTCCCTAGTTGTTCTGGATACTCTATTTTATCAGACAACAAAAGAAGGATTCTTCTGTGGACCTTCTACTTCTCAAATTTATGCACAAGTGATCACCAATACATTAGCACAACTACTGAAAATTTCTTGCATTTTGATGCCAACTACCGATAAGGGGACAAAGGATTTTCTTGAAAAACTCTCCCTAGGCCAATGGCCTAAGATCAATTTCTGGAGGAATTACCAGAAGCAGATTCTGGTGCGGGATGATTTCCTTCATCAGACTCGCTCTTCCTTACCCATGTTTTCTTCATCTAATCTCTTATTTCTTCCACAGTCACTTTCCCTTTTCCTTTATCTTCTTTTTGTGAAATTCTTCCTTTGTATACCAGACCTCTTCTATCCATGTTTTGTTCCTGCAGAATCTTGCAATGTGACCAAATCTATTGCAATTGTAACATGTATTATTTCTTTGTCTAGACCATTCATTCCATTGATTTCCTCTTGATTTGCATTGATTAGCAATATTCCCAAATCTTCCATAGGTGTAGCATTTAACATTCCTTACACTGACAGACATACTTCTGCATTCAATTAACTTATGACCAAACTTATTGCAACTGAAACACTGACCAGAGAATGATGGACTACTTGAATTCATTTTACTTGTACACTGAGAAGACATATGACCAAATTTATTACAAGCAAGGCAGTGACCATTAAACTTTTGAGCATTGGGTTGTCTTATCGGATACCTTCTGACTTAGTTCATTTGATTTCTTTGTCTAGAATCCTTATGTTAAGATCGGCAGCTTTCTCCCTTCTCATATCCAAGACCTCGCTTGTCATTTGCATCCTTTTGTCATTTAGTCAGCTCATCAAGCTTAGTAGAAGTGGTCCTAAACTTCTCCTTGTATTCATTTGTAGTAGTGAGTTCATCTCTCAGAATAACTATTTGTCTTTCAAGCTCTTGTTCATTATTTTTGGATTGTTGAGGTTCAATCTCAACTAAATGAATCCACTATTAACTTTGTTGCATTCTTCAGATCTTTCTTTTAAGGACTGGGCTAGATTCTCCTCATTATTCGTCCTTTCTTCAATCTCCTTAGTTAGCTTCATCACCAGAGATTCCATCTCAAGTTTTAGAGTAGCATTGTGTCTAGCAAGCTTTTCACATTCTTTAGTTATTTCTTTTAGGGTCTGATTCAGGTGAACATCTTCCAAGAATTTACTTTATTTTTGCTTAAGCTGATCACATAGTTCCTTCCTCTTTTCTGTTGACTCGTTGATTTTATCCTTCAATGATTGAATGAATTTTTCATCATCCTCAAGATTTTCTTTTAATTCTAGGACTTCTTCTTTAGACTGATCAATATCATCAAGTGCCACCAAAAGTTTTTGTTGAAGACCACCAGAGTCCATTGCTTTCCAAGATCCACCTCAAGTTGTTAAACTTATGTAGATGAACGTTGCCCTGATACCAATTGTTGGACTTAAGGAACACTGAGAGAGGGGGTGAATTAGTGTTCAACAATATTTAAATTATAGTCTAGATCTTAAACCATTTATAGCATTTAAAAAAATTAAAGATGCAAGCACATGAAGGAAACATTCCAAAACACCATAACACCAAGATTTTTTTCATGGAAACCCTGTTAGGGGGAAAACCATGGTGGAGGTTAATCCACAATTTATACTCTGTTAAAAGTATGAAGAAAAAGGGGAATGCACATGCATTCAGGCACACTACCTAGAGCTCACTGCCTTACAACATATTTGGATTACAAAAAAGAGTTGAATTGAGAAAGTAGCATCTACAAATAACTGGTTTCAGTTTCGATGAGACTCATAGATCAGATTATGGACCTTTTGTCTGATTTTGCACTTCGCTTTGCTCTACCTTAATTCGCTTTAGAACAATCCTCTTCTGCACAAGTGAAACTATGCCTAATTGCTCAACAACCCTTCTGACATTTGTAATATACTTTGCACACTCACCTTCACTCCTTCTCAATGAATTAACTAATCTCTTATATATATCTACTATCAAAGATTTAGTCTCTTCATGTCAACTTCAGCAAAATAAAAATATTTTCCAATATTCAGCTCAATCCACATTTAATATTCGATGCATACCCATAAAATTCAGCCACGACATAGCTACAACCAAAAACAAAATATTCAAGCATGGGATACCTTAATTAATTATACCTCGAATATCCGCGACATGCCATATTCACTTAATCGACTACCACGAGCTAATAAATAGAAAATCATCCTACCGGATCTCCTAACTTATACACCAATTAATCTGACATCACAAAAATTAAAAATAAGATAATATAGATACTTAACAACCTTCCCCGAGATCCACAACTCAAAATGATAATCCGATGAAGCATACAAATTGGCATACTAACTAGATACCCTATTCTTCATTCTCTCTTTTGGTAATACTTTGTTCTTTTCCGGTATGAAAAAATCCTTGTCTGTAAACCAGAATAATGACTTGGGTTTCCATCAATGACAACACTAGAAGCCATATGCCAGCACAACGAGAACGATATCTGTGACTTTCACAAAATAAAAGGACACAAAACATAGAATTGTATGAGGCTCAAAAATATTATCCAAGACCTTATAGAGAATGACATTATATCTGTTGAAGTACTAGCTATGAATTAGGATCTTAAGATATATAGGAACCCCATGCCAGATCATAACAAAGGGAATAAAAATGGGAAAGCTAAGGATTACACAAGCGTGCAACATACCTATTCTAATGTGGTTGCTTTCTATGATAGTGTCATTACTGTTGTCACCACCAAAGGACCTAGTGTGGAGTGTGGAGTCACCACATGATGTGGAAAAATCACCATCTAAGGAGTTCCATCTCAATCTAGGACACAACCTACTTTTCCAACATCAAATCCTAACAAGTACAATCTCCTAGATTAGCTTAATAAGACCCCCACATAGATATCAATCTTAGAACTATTGAGGCTATCACTTGCACATAGGGAAATCATAGAGAAAGCTTTGTCAGAGTCATCTATCCCCAAGGATATTGATATAGATTAGTTCCAAGCTATGGTAGGGAATATCACTAATCATCTTCTCACCTTCTCAGAATAAGACCTACTATCACAACCATCTCATAATTATCTTTACAACTTGAGGTCATTATTCATAAGAATAAGGTCAAAAGAGTCTTAGTATATTGAGGTGTTGGTTTGAAAATTTGTACCCTTCAGTTGATCAAGAACTTGGGCTATTTAGAGGATACTATTGATAAATCAAAGAGTGCCACCATAAGATCATATGATGACCAAGAGTGGGTATCACAAGGCATCATTGCAGAAACTACATGCAAAGTGTTAGCCCTTGACCTTCCCTACAACATTCTACTGGGTCAACCATGGATCCATGCCCTAAAAGTTGTAGCCTTGACCTATCATCAATGTGTAAAGTTTCCTTTCGAGGGAAAAAAAACTACTATCCATAGAGATCCTCAGCCTTTTTACTACTACAAGAATATTGAGGCCAAGTTCTATAAGATCCCCCAAATACCCAAGAATGACGAAGGGCCTATACCATCTACCATCTACCTCAGAAATAAAAACACCTATTGTGCAGAGTATACCCAACATCAAAGTAGTAATCTAGTATGATCGTTGTGGAAACTATAAGCTACTAAAGAGTACCTTTTTCTTAGGAGAACTACCTCTTTCTCCTCAATCACATGGGAAACCCACATCTAGAAACAAGGAACCCAAGACAATCAAGATGGTAGATACTACCTTCACCAAGTGGGGAGATTTGAACCAAGAATTTGTCAATGAGGAAGATGTCTCTAAACTGATCTATAAGGATGAACGACCTATCCTCACTCTTCTCACGGAAGATGATAACAATGGCTTGCAACTAATGAAGGGAATGGCTTATAATAAGAATGAGAAACTAGGACAAAATGATAATGGTTTGCTAGAACCTATTATTCCTAAGAAAAGAAAAAAGAATCCTAGCCTAGGTTGTACTACTAGCAAGGTTAACCTTATTGAAAAAGGTACTTCTGCTAAATGAGCTAAGGCTTCCTCTTGGTTACCTACATCGTGTGACATGACCTTAGATGACTTCCCTCTTGATTTTGTTGACCTATTTTAGAACTCCCTCTTCATGATATCCATAACATCCTTTGCTCCAAGAAATCAACCAACTGAAATACGCCTAGTATACCCACAACTCATTGACTTGGACCAACAAGAACCACCAATCCTAGATTTATTCAAAAATGATGAAGCAATCTCATAATTCATGGGACTCTATGACAACTTACCATGGGTAGATCACAAATCATATTTTTACATAGAGTTACTAATATGGGGATACTATGGGGAGATGATTGAATCCTTCAATCACAAAATTGATGAAATGCAACTAACATACACATCTTTGAGTGAAAACAACATTGTGGCACTTTCTGATCATATAGTAAAAAGAAAGGACATATTAGAGGGTGAAAGCCTCTCTGAGTTGCCCAAGGATGAGGGATTCAATCTCCCCCTTAGTGCAATGCATCTAGAAAAGTTATCAATGCTAGAAAAAAAAGGCCACTCTAGTCAATGTGGGAATGGTAGAAGCACCCTAGATCACTTTCTATGTTGAATCCTTGATGGATGAAGAACAAAAAAACTAGGAGCATTCCTAAAAGAGAGAAGAAGCAAATTTTCATGGTCATACACCGATATGCCAGGGCTTGGTCTAGAAGTAGTTGTGCATCACTTAGTTGTTTATCCTAAAACCAAACAAGTGAAGCAAAAATTAAGGAAGATGCACCCTCAAATAGCACTCTTGGTAAAAATAGAGTTGCAAAAGCTTCTTGGCATTGGATTCATTTGACCAATAGATTATCCTGAGTGGGTTTCAAACCTTGTACCAGTCTCAAAACCAATTGTGGGCATCAAAATATGCATAGATTTCAGAGACTTAAACAAGGCATACCCGAAGGATGATTTCACTCTTCCCAACATTGACCTCATTGTCGATCTAATAGTTGAGCATGAAATGCTATCAATCATGTATGGATTTTTAGGCTACAATGAAATCATGATCGCCAAATAGGATCAACACATAATTGCGTTCACTTGTCCATGGGGAACCTATTGTTGGAACATGATGCCATTTGGGTTGAAGAATACAAGAACAACCTATGAAAGAGCAATGACCCTCATCTTTCACGACATGATCCAAAAAACAATTGAAGATTATGTGGATGATATTTTGGAAAAATCAAAGAAAAGGAGTGAGCACATACAAGTCTTGGGACCCATCTTTGACAGGCTTGAAGAATACAAAGTAAGGCTAAATTTAAAAAAGTGTGTCTTTGGGGTTACATCAAGGAAAATTCTCAACTATATTGTCTTGCAAAGAGGGATAGAAATTCATATAGCAAAGGAAAAATACATCCTTAACATGGAACAACCACAAACACTGAAACAGGTGAGAGGATTACAAGGAAGATTGTAGTCCATTAGAAGGTTCATAGTGCAACTATCAAACAAAATCCACCCTTTCTCACATATTCTCCATAAAGGAATAACTTACAAGTGGGATGAGAAGTGTGATAAATTATTTTAGTAGATCAAAGACTACTTATTGATTCCTTTAGTGCTCATGCAGTTGATACTAAACAAACCATTGATCCTATATATCTTAGCAACATCAACAACACTAGGAGCTCTTCTAGCACAACATGATGAAAATGGAAAGGAAAAAGCTATCTATTACATTGGTAGGACATTGGTTGGCTATGAAATGAACTATTCACCCATTGAGAAAGCATGATTAGCAGTATTTTTTGATTCAAAAAAATTTAGACATTACATGATGTCACATCAAATCAAACTCATTACAAATATTGACCCATTGAAATACATGTTATCCAAAGCAACTCTCACAGGGCAAATGGCTAAATGGGTGATGATCTTAACTAAATTTGACATACTATATGTAGAGTGCAAGGAAATCAAAGGAAAAGTGATTGCATACCAACTAGCAGGTGAAGCTATCTATGTAGAGAACCCCTTGATATATGAATTCCCTGATGAATCAGTGTTCCTTATCAATCTCACAACTTAGTGGAAAATGTACTTTGATTGATTGTTCACCCAACATGGGTCAGAGGAAAGTATTCTTTTCATCACCCCTCAAGGTGATTACATCCCAAAGTCATACTGGCTATCATTTTCATGCACTAACAACATTTCTAAGTACAAAGCCCTAATCATAGGTCTAAGGATATTAGTTCAGTGGCATATACAAGAGATAAAAGTCTATGGAGACTCCCAGATGGTTATCAACCAAGTCAATGAAAACTACCAAACTAAGGATGACAAGCTCAATCCTTATAAGATGGTAGAACATCTCAAAGATCTTTTTATAGACATAAATTTTGAACAAATTCCTTTCATGAACAACAGAGCAACAAACACCATGGCAACAATCAGATCATTGTTAGACATGCCAAACAACGTCCTCCAATGCGAATTCTTGGTGAAACAACTTCTCATACCAAATTTTGAAATCCCTAAATTTGAATTCGTGTGTGTAATTGTTGATCCTAGATCCCCATGGTACCATGACATATTCACCTACCTAAGTAGAGGTACCCTCCCATCCGATATAACCTCCAACCTAAAAAATACCTTTATTAAGAAGGCACCTCGATTCATGATCCTAGGTGATACCCCTTACCATCGAAGCATGAAAGGTATATTACTATGATGTCTTAACCAAGAGGAAGCCTTGACTACTTTAACAGAAGTACACGATGGCATATGTGGTTCCCATTCTAGCGATATGACTTTAGCTGAGAAACTGTTGAGGACGGGGTACTACAAGCCAACCATGGAAAGAGAAGCTCATCAGTATGTGTAGAAGTCTATCCAGTGAACAAAATGGAGATCTGATTCATGCTCCAAATCAAGAATTGCAACCAATGATCACACCCTGGCCTTTCTCACAGTAGGGACTTGACCTCAAAAGAAAGAGCACTCCAACCTCATCCAATGGCCACAAGTTTATCATAACAGCCACTGAGTACTTTACCAAGTGGGTTGAAGCAATTCCTATCACCTACATAATGGGGAAGAAAATTGTTAAGTTTATCTTGAATTACCTAATCTTTCATTATGGTGTTCCACAAACCCTTATCTCAAACAATGGAACACCCTTCAAGAATCAAGATGTGAAAGAGCTATGCCTATGATTCAACATCCAACACCGATTCTCTACCTCGTATTATCCCTAGGGCAATGGCCAAGTTGAGGCTACAAACAAGACTACTTTGAAGATCCTAAAGAAAATGGTCAATGAAGTTGGTTGTGACTAGCATTTGAAGTTAAATCCCACTCTTTGGGCCTACCAAACTAGTATCCATACACCAACAGGTGCAACCCCATTCTCCTTGGTCTATGAATTAGAAGTCATTATATCTATTGAGGTTGAGCTCCCATCATTGCAAGTGCCATTATAGAACCTAGTCACTGATGAAGAATATTGAATATCTTAGTTGAATGAGCAAGAATTCCTAGATGAGTGTTGTCTTGATGCTCTTAACCACTTGCAAGTGTATCAAAACCAACTGAAATAGAGTTATAACAAGATCAAATGTTGGTCTTTCTAGGTAGGGGATCTTATCTTAAAACAAAATCAGAAGAATCTTCCAGATCAAGACAATAAAGGAAAGTTTGAACCTAACTATTTGGGTCCCTTTGTCATCACAACAAGCTATGGAACAAGATCATATCAATTGTCAACACCTAAAGGTGAACCCTTGCAGGAACCAACCAACAACTTGCATCTTAAAAAAATTTATGCCTATTCTTGAAGGGTGTAAATATAAAAATACAAAAAAAAATGATCAAAATTCAAAAAAATGATAAAAAGGATTGAAAAAGTAAAGAAAAAAATCATCCTCTAGTGAAAACCACTTCGGTGGCGCTTTGGGCAAGTACCTTGGTGAAAACGTAGAAAATAGGTGCCCCGCATAAATAAATCACCTCCATCTATTCTTTAGATCTTTATCCTATCATTATTTGCATCCATCCATCTCCCATCTATGTCCTTATCATAGCTTGATATTGTGAAGTATCACATCCCCTTAGTACTACTTAGCATATTCCAAAGGTTAGTTTTTCCTACATATATCAAGGTAGTCTATCATAACACACTAGGGGAAATTCATTATGGATCATACCAAGTTCTTGTATATTCTAAGGTTATTGGAAATAGCAATCAAAAATCCCAAAAACATTCATAAAACATTCATAAGAAAATCCAAAAACATCAAAATTCATGTACAACTGAAATCCAAAAAACATTCAAAAAATTGTAAAGTCAAAAATCTAAAACATTCAAAACACATCAAAAACCCTAAAAAGGTCAAACATTGAAAATCCAAAAATAGTACCCTATTGTTGAACTATGGGTCTCTAAGCTTGAATGTAGGCAAGGCTTATCTTTGATCAACCCCTAAGACACCCTAGGTTAGTCCTTTAGGAGTCCATCATAATAAACTGAGATGTCATCAACTGTTAATATCTCATCTTCAGTAAGTCGAGTCAGTCGAACTACATGGTCTCTATGTGTATAACGTAGGAAAGGCTTATCTTTGATCAGCCCCTGAGGCCCCTAGGATAGGACTTTTAGGTTAGGTTCTTGGTTGAAACTCTCAGAAAACTCCTAAATATCTAGATAGTAGAAAACACAAAAACATCCATATAGTAGAAAACACAAAAACGTCTAGATAACAAAAAACACAAAAACATTCAAATATCTTAGAGAAAACCCTAAACAACCTCAAATAATCGAAAAACAAAAATATTCATATAAACTTTCGAAAAGACCAAAAACAACCTCAAAACATTTGCAAAATACCAAAAACATTGAAATATTCCAAAAAAATCCAAAACCATCCATCCCATCTCACTTTCACAAGCAATAAACTTTCTCCCATAATAAATCAACTATCACCTTCAACCTTTGGAAAAACAAAGAGAAAGCAAGTGTAGCAAGTCATAAAGTGATAACTTAAGTGTCAAAATCTAAAGTCTAGATAATAGGTAAATGAGTCGGTGAAGTTTATATCAAATACTTATCATAAAGTTCAGCATCATCCTAATCAAACCATCTGATCAACATGTCATAGGATGTATCCTTCCTGTGATGGACATCAACATCATAATCACCTTAGCTAAAATTAAACTTGCAAAATATATAGATAACACTGACTATTTGTCTTTAATCTTTTCTTCTAATTTATCTTAATGACCCATTTTGTGGACCTCTCAATGATGTCTCAATGATTTAGAGAGAAAGGAAGGGGGAATTTATTATTATCTTTCATTTTTTGTGCTTGTGGATATTCTTTTAAAATAATCTTGGTGCATACTTGATTAGTTGTGTGTAGGGAAGTTATTTGGAGTAAATTGTTGACTATTGTGTATGCTTTGGTCTAATATATTTTGAAATACTAAACTACATTCCAACAAGGTTTTCGTATTTCAAGGTGTGAAAAAGAACTATCCTATTTTTTTGTAGAGTCAAAGTCCATTACACTAGATACAATGTCATCCTAGTTGTCAATACCTTGATGCATCATGTCTATGTGTTATATCAAACAATAAGGAACGACAAAAAATCCCAATCCCAAGATATGACCAAATCATCATCATGCATTTCTCATCACCATCTCTAATAAAGTCTCAATGGATCATAGACTTTTTGGATCTTTTGAATCAATCATCAAAAGAAATGGGCATTCATCTTATTTATTCTATCTTCTCTCTGTGCTAACCTGGTATCATGACAGTCAATAAAAACATCATCAATGCATTCATCCTACATCCACAAAATCATCATCATGCATACATCTTGCATAATCACAACATATCATATTTCACTACATCATTGTTATCATTAAGTTGTGATGAATAATATAGACTTGTTATTCTAAGCATCTTAAATCGTTGCATCACATATCATATCACAATCATAGACATTTGTATTATCCATCCATACATCCACATGCATACATCATCACATCATAAAACTACATAAGAAAATACACAAAAAGAGATGCATCCATTATCATTTGCATGAGAATAACATAAACATATCATATCATCTATCCAATAACATGTCATGAAAAGATACTAAAAAAGAAAAGCATTCATTCATTACATTTCATCCATACATATCATAAGCATTGAAATAAAAGAGAGCACATCACATCGCATATCGAATCTATATCATCTCATATATATATATATATCAAAATAACTGTCATGGTACAATGTCTGAATTAGTATATGTATATCGATCAAAAATACAATATCCACGAGGCTATCAAAATGGATCTCATGAATGTATATCTGTATAAATAATCAGATAATAATTAAAAAGTTTCTATATACAAGCAAGCTAGCCCTGATGGTTGCTACCCTCACCAGGATGTCTCTCCGGCTGATCCCCAGCCCTGGGATGTGTCCCACTCCTTTGTGAGTAATCTAGTTGTCTAAGTGCCTGTGGGACATCCCAGTGATAATGCATTCGATAATAGGCCACCTCGGTCATGACCTCTCTATAAAATCTGGCAGATACTATAGACCCTTGGGCTATAGCTATTATGGTCTCTAGTTGTTGGTGCTACCTAACCTCCTATGCTAACTGCATCTCGATGGTCTTCCTAAGCTAATGCTCCTAGTCTCTCTCCATCATGATAGTCTATACCTACTACCTAGCCTGATCTCTTTCAACAGTAATAACCAAAATATGCTAATGAGCCTGGTATCGCTCACCTATAATGACATGTATCTGCTATTGCAGCTACTAAATTTATGCATCATAGGGATTTGGCCCTGGTGATGGCTGTTGTGTAGGCTGCTGCTATATCGTTGGCTAGTATGGAGGCTATTGATCCAATGGGTGTGCACTTGGGAACCGTCCATCTTGTCCTCTTTCCCAACCTCTTCCCTACCCATCATTAGGCTACCCTCTACCTCTTCCTGCACCTATACCTCCCAATCTACCTCATGGAGGTGCACCTGCTAGATCTTTCAATCGACGAGGGGTGTAAACCATGCATCATAAGTAGGAATCGTCTATGCAACCACCTATCCCTAATCATATTCCCATGGCCGAGCAACCAACTATTGAAATCCCTCAATAACCTCATGGGTTGGGATCGTAGGTCCCCACACCAATTGTCTCCCATGCTGACCTAGGAAAGATGGCATCGTATGCATCATCTAGCATGTCCTGCCTATCACCAAACTATCTAGAAACCCTATCAGGTAGGTATCTCTCAATAATGGTATACTCTCAACCTTGCATGTATTAGGTCTTTCAAGCGAAGAAAAGCTGCTACACATCATCGTGCCATTCTAGCATCTAAAGCTAGGGTCACCATCTGGAAACTATCATATCATTAATGACCCTACACTAGTAAGGAATCCTGAGCTTCCTTGTGTGTTGTAGTGTGATGGAAGCCCTATATCTCTAGACAACTAGATCATCTAGCTCTACATCCACCATCTGAACAATCAGTAAGAGCACATCGATGTGCTCCCAGGCTCAATGTGTAGTAAGGTGACCCCTGTGCCAATAGCCCTACCATTGTAGTATACAAAATTGTACATATCATGGTATAAGGAGGCTCGCATCATTGGCCCCCATGCATAGTGAGTCCTTCAAAAGAGCATCCTATGCCAATCCATCCCCACCTCAGACTGAATCCTCTGCTCCGTCGATCTGGAGCAACCAAGCTTGAGATAATCATTGCAATGATCAATCTAAAATTACATCTCAAGGTCAATCTAGGAGGCAACCAAGACAATGTCCTCCTAGTCCAGCACCTCATGGTAGGCATCATAATCGGTGTCAATGTCATAGATCATGCACTCACCATGTATTAGTAAACACAATATCCACCATACATCCTCTGGCATCACTGTCGCCTCACCTATAGGTAAGTGGAACGAAGAGGTCTCACTGTGCCATCACTCACACAGTGTTGTCATCATCACCAAATGTGTCCAAAAAATAGGCATATACGCAATGTACCATAGGCCAATCTCTTCCAAGTGCTCATGTTGCAACTTAGATAAATCACCAAGTCTGGATAGGACAGTCGGTCGGTGCTCGTGGGACATCAAAGGTGGGATCACCTCCTACACCTTTGAAGCCCACGATGTCAAAATTTGAAAAACCTAGCTAAGTTTGGAGTTTTTATCCCCAAAATGACAATAGCATCACTATTTATGATAGTATTGCTATAATTCAAATTCCAAACTGCAATCCGCTTGAGGAATTTAAATTGTAAATCACAAGTTGTGTCACTAAACACGTGTCGCAATTTAAACTTTGGCAAACCCTAACCCTAATTTTCAAATCAAGAAATGTGTCGCTAGACACATATGTATTGCTATTTAGAATCTAAATCCTTAATTCTAAATTTTGAACTACATCGTAATTCACATATGCCTTGCTAAAAATCAAATTAGCATCATTGATTATAGAAATAGCATAGTTGTAGAGCAACACCGCCAAAGTTCAAATTTCAAAAGATAATAAATGCACCTAAAAGTAAAATTTCAAATCAAGTTTCAAATCACATACCGGTAGTCCTACACCTGGAAACCTCTGGTACTCACAAACCCAGTCAAAAATGTGTCGTGGGAGCACTCGTTGCGCCATCTCATTAGAGGATCAGAGCTCAATTTCCAAGAAATCTTGAAGGTGTAAATGCACAAATGAATTGAAAGTGACCCTCCCTCACCTATTTATGTCTGTAAATTAGGGTTTTTTGTCCTAATTTAACCTTACAGCTAGGGTTTTTCACCAATTTTACCAAACAGGAGCTTATTTTGCACCATTTTTTGCATTTTTGACATGTTTTTTGCATCCTGGAGCCTTTCTAGACCCCGAGGGCAGCATTTAACCTTTGTCGAGAAATCAACCAAAAATTCAAAATCTCTGCCTAATTTCTTGAGGGGGCAAGGAACTAGCTTAATCCTTCCACTGGGGCATCTAAAAAATAAAAATAAAATTGTTTTTCAATCTAAGTAGTATTTTTTAATCCAAAAAGTGTCAATCTTTGAACAGAAGCAGCAGGCACCTCACTTCAAAGAGGGGAGAAATGTAGACACTTAAAAATGTCCTAAAGGATATCATACAATTGAATTGGGTATACTAACACCGCTTCATCTTGAAACGCATTCTCTTTTTTCTTAATTAATTAAATTTCTCTAGCTATTTAATTAATTATGTCATTTGCATCTATTAACCTAATTAATTTAATCGGGTTAATTCACCCCCTTTCCTACTAACATTTTGTCTCATTAAATTGAATAAATAAAACTATTTAATTTAAATTCCTAAATCTTCTTACTTAATTAAATAACCCTAAGTTATTTAATTAAATGTCATGTCACATTTCCCCCATTCATTAAATCAATTAATTTAATGAATATCATCTAATTCTTCTAATTCCCTTAATTGCATAATTAACATTATTTAATTATCAATTATCTGATTAATCTAATTCCCCCACTTGCAAGGGAATATTCCTTCCCCTTTTGCACAATTTAATTTAGTTTTAATTAACTAAATATCATTTTCTCCTCACTCATTTGAAAAAGGGGAATATTCCTTTTTATAACAAACTTACTTAGCTTCATATGCAAGTTAACTCCAAACTTCTTATGCAAGTTAACTTTTGACCTCTTGTATAGGTCAAAAGTGTGTTTGTTTGAGGGAATGTGAACCCTTGATTAAATCTCATCTTGCATTCTCACCCGTTGATGAGAATCCATGATCCATGCCTCCAATTTCCTCCATCCTTGACCATTGATTAGCCTTTTTTTATCTCAGCTCTCTATTTCTCATTTTCTCTCCTTTAAATAGGTCACTATTTGGAGACAAATGGATCCATCTTTCAAAAGAAAACTTATGCTATTGAAATCACTCATGCTCACACTCATATTTAACACACATTTAGCATCTTTTAGTTCATTTTAATTGCATTAGTTATCTTTAGCTTCCATTAATGGCTTCCATGATCACATAATGCATCCACTTAGCTTGTTTATTAATTAGGGTTTGAATATTTTAGCTTAGAATCCATTTAGAGTAGCTTAGCTTTTGTATTTCTAGATCATTTCTAGCATAAAATCATATTAAACTAGCTTGCATCATGCTCATTTAGATTAAAATCATATTTTCATACACATCTCACAATCGTTCCATCAATTTTCTTCAATAAAACTAACTAGGGAAAGCTCATTTATCCATGGGATTAGGAAGGGATCGGCGTTCCACATCAATGCAACACCAATCTCACAACTGGATAAGTTTCAAGTGGGTTAGAGTAGACATTTTAAATGCTTTCATAGTTTAGAATGCTTAGCTTTGATAAATGTTTAGTTTAATCTTCATTTGAATTATCATGTTGAGATTTGATGTTAGTGGCTTTGTTATGCTTTGATTCTTCATGGATCAAGTGTAATCGGCCCATATTAATCCATCCAATCACATACACCTTATGCTCCTTGCTTCTAGTAGTCTGAATCATTAAATCTCACATTGCATTTCACACTTTCACACTTCAGATATCAACACTTCACATCACAACACTCTTGCATCAATCCTCCATCAACTCATCACTCATATATACCATCCACAACCTTGAAAATAATCTCCAAGGTCAGCTATGCACCTAAAACATGCAAATTCAAAATAGGTCAACACCAAAACATTCCCACAATGGAAAGTAATGAAAGTGGAGCACAACACACCTTAACTTGGACCTAAATCCACATATACACACCACTCCCTGCTTCCACAAACATCAAAGCATATCCACAGTTAGTGTAAACTCCTAAGGTCAATTAAACCTATGTTACACCATTAAAAAATTAAGTACACACTTCCTTTGATCCATAGATGACTTGCAACTCACACTCAAAACTTAAAAACAATCTAGAATATTCCATCAACATCCTAAAATCCAACAAATACTTTGCAACAAGTTTCACAATATATTCATTTTGCACAACCAATTAATCTTCCACATATTGTAACTCATGAATCCAACCTTGCAAAGCACAAAAACTCAAACAAATATGAATGAAGATAGATATAAGAAATATAAGCACACTCCCAGATCTGCAAGACTAGAAACCAAAACATGGAGAAATATGAAGCAAAACCATTTCTCCCAGACAATATTGATTCACAGTTCACACACTAGTGAACACAACTTCTTCTTCCAAATAATATAGAACAAGAAACTCTAGATATAAAACCTTTGAAAACTTCTAATCAACATATCCAAACCACATAAGTAGATCTTCAACCATGAAGAAATGTGGAGCAAAAAATTGAACACTACTCTGTCATACTAAACACTCTTTAACACACTGCTTCCTATTTCATTCAAATTTTCTCAAAATATCTTGGAAACCAAGCACCAAAAACATAATTTCATCATTTGCAACACTTTCTCAACAAATCAACCACACAAGAGGTTGAAAATCCACAAACACATGCTCATCAAAGTAACACCAAAGGTTGACACCAATGGGACTTCTAATGACAACATAATGTAACCAATCAAAGCAACTCCATAGGTTGACATAAATGCAAAAACATAGACCTATTGACATCAATGACAACATAAAATTCCAATAAACACTTCACTTCACCTTTTCTCTTCTCTTCACTCTTCAAATTTTTAATCACAAATGAACCTTCCATTTGCGAAATTACATATAAACACTTTCTGGATGACCTAAAATGTGTTGATTGTATAATTTTTAAGTTAGGTCAAAATATGAAAAACCTTAACATTATAATAGACACTTCCAAATGCTCTGTAAATCTCTGCAACAAAAAAAATCTCTAGAGATTTCACCAATAGATAGAACATATCAAAATACATCTTGTATCAGTGTGTTGAAGGAATCAACACCACATTTTTGGTAGAGGCTTAAAGATTTGTTGAAACTCCCCCTGAGCCAAAGCTCTTCATCTAGTTTCTAGAGGAAACATCTGCACCAAGGATTGGAACAAACTCAATCTTCATCTCATTCTCTTCATTCTTCTAGATCTTATTCATCTCTATCAAATCACTCTTTTTTACTGATCAAAACACTCCTCCCTCTTCATGTCATGATCCCCCTCCATCTCATAACCAAGACCACATTGTACCATCCATCTCATCCCAAAATAATAGCATACATAAGGAAATGAATTGTTTGAAAAAATGCCTCAACGAAATATGGTCTCATGGTGATGGAATGCCATGAAAAACAAAACACTATGAGACCACATTTCTTTGAGGCATTTTTTTGAACAGTTCACTGCCTTCTCTATGCTACCACATTTTTCAGACATTTCTACCAAAGCATTTTATCACAAAATTCACTTCCTTGCTGCTATGGATAAAAGCCTAAAATAGGTGCTTTCAAACAAGCTATGGATAGGGGAAATAGTAAGCATAATAGTTAGAAATATATAGTTCAATAAGTACTCAAAATTTTGTTCATAATCTCATACATTATAAGCCATGACTTGCATCACTATTCTAGTTTTCATGATTGAATAATTTGTTGTTTTATTTTTAGATGATGGAAGCAAAAACACCTCCTGATGTTGATAGGGAAATGGAGCATGGTATATCTTCCAAAATAGATAGCTCAATGGTTCATGGGGGTATGAGGCAAATTAGTAAATTTAAAATTACATTCATTGTTATAGCTGTTTATTATTTAAAAATCAAATTATTATTGATCCGTAGTTTAATTTCTATTTGGATGATTTTTATAGGACTTTGACACGCCAGAGCCTAAGTATGGAGATCTTCTGCTTGAGGAGAGAGATTATTTGGCAGCAGTAAATGATTATTTTGTTAAATATATCTTTTTTTATAATGCAATTTCTATGTATTAATTTCTTTACTTGTTATTGTAACAACTAAAGCTTGATGAGGAACTAAATAGGAGGAGCAACCCTCAAATTGAAAGTAAATGAGTTTCCTTCACCTGGAGGCCAATGAATTTTGATTGGGGTCCTTTGTTGTATGCCTATATGACATTTTTGGATATATTTTGTATTACATATACTTGACATTGTATGCCTATATGACATTCTTGTAATCCTATATGGCTATTTTGTATATATTTTATACTTATATTGACATACATTTGTAGACATGTAAAATTGACTTAACACTTATCACTAATTTAGAATGTCTTGAAACGACCTTGAAATGACTCAAAACAACTCTAAATCAACTCAGAACATCTCATAATCACCCTAAAATGACTCAGAACAACTCTAAATCAACTCGAAATATCTCAGAATGACCACAAAATGACTTGGAACACAACTTTGAATCAAATCGAAACGTATCAAAATGACCCTAAAATGACTCAGAACAACTATGAATCATCTTGAAACATCTCAAAAATGACCCCGAAATGACTCAGAACAACTTTGAATCAACTTGGAATGTCTCAGAACCACCTCAAATCAACTTGGAATGTCTTGGAACAACCCCGAAATGACTCGAAACAACTCTGAATCAACTCAGAATGTCTCAGAACGACCCCGAATCAACTAAGAATGACTCTAATTCAACTCAGAATATCTCTGAATTAATTTGGAACATCTTAAAACATCTCTGGAACATCCTAAATCATCTCAAAATCATCCCACAACATCTCACAACACATAGAATGGCATCAAACGACATCCGAAAACCCTATTTCCTCTATTAATCGAATAATACAACATTATTTCATTAATTCATGTTTCATCATTTTCGATCAATTAAATAAATTACATTAATTTAATAAAGTCCTAACCTAATCTTATTTCATCTTGGTTAGTCAAATGACATCGATTATTTGATTATGTCACTAATTCATCTCATTCCTCAAAATTAATTAAATTATTAAATCATAATAATTTAATTCACATTTCCCTCCAAAATTTGAATAATTTAATCAAATCAAACAAAACTATTCAAATTAGTAAAAAATCAAAATCAAAATCAAATTAGAATGAATGAATTAATTTAATTCATTAATTAATATTCCTCACCCACTTTTTGATTGAGGAAATCATGGATTGCTAACTAAGCAATCTATTTCGCTAACAAAGCAATCTGATTTTCCTAACTCAACCCTAACTGATCAATCAATTGCTAAATAAACAATCAAAATCCTAACTAGCCAATCTATTCTTCAATCACCTTAATTGTGCAATCAACTTTGCACAATTCCCTCATGTCTAAATCCTCTCAACTCCTTTTGACCGTTGATCTGGATATTATCCAATGCGATCTCAATCATTGATTCGAAATTGATTTTTCTATATAACAAGCCTTTCTCTTCACAAATAATGATCAAAATTTCAACTTACCTTATGCAACAAAGTGTTTTCAAGATCACCATTGAGAGAGCTTCATCATTTCTTCAAGAACAAGCATCGATCATCAAGATTTTACGTACAAGCAATGGAGGCTTTGCAATGATATGAGCAACCCAACAATCCTAAAAATTGTTGGAAATATGTGCCTCAAACATCACAGGTTGAAACCTCCATTGGAGCCAAGTTGGTATGACATCCATCATGTCTGGCCGACTAGCAGGTTGTTAACATCATTTTTTGTACAAGTTGCTGTGACCTAGCTTCTATCTCACCGAACGATTCTATCGCTATGACATAGAGCAGTCATTGTAACCTTTCACCGCATGAAGATCTTTGGCCGATAGGCCATTCAATTGGATATCATATATCGGGGAGAGTCTTAGTGGTTCGCTATGAGCTCTCATCGATAGGAAAGTCTCACCGAAAGGATACGCATTGAAGCCTTCGGGGTAAGTCTTGGAGTTCGGTATGATCTCTCGGTGAAGGACGTAAGTCTTGCCGACTATGACTTGGTGCTCGGTATGACTTGTGTGTATTCAGCATAACGTCTCGGCGAAGGTGATAAGTCTTGCCGATAGTTGCATGCTTGTGGTTTAACTTAATATAGCTTGATGAAACCTCTTAGCGAGCGGTAAGTCTTGCTAATAGGAATGTTGAGCTCACTGTGACATTGATTATCAGTATGTGGTCTCACCGAAGAGTGATACTCTTGCCGAATGGTAAACTCACGTCTATGTGACTTGTGGAGTTTCGGAGTAACGTCCTAGTGAAAGCAATATGTCTTGGCGACATGGCGAAAGTTGAGCAATAGTCTTTTGAACTTGACGTAACATCTTGGCGAAAAGGATAACTCTTGTCGTTATCGATATGAAGGTTATGTGGCATCGGCGAGACACTATTAGTGTCTCACCGAGATTCCAACTCAGTATGAATTCTTTTGACCGTTTTGACCATCCTATGTGGAGTCTCATGGACCAATAGGAGAAGCCTCTAAACAGTTGGAAGATTGTTCATTGTGACGGTTCTGTGAAGAAGCTCAACAGTCAGGGAACACCATGGATATAGTTTGTAGTTGCAAACGCTTGGAGGTTCAGTGGTTGGTTGATTCGATAGATTGTTGTATGATCAGTAAATGATTTCTATTTTGTAAAGACTGTAATGTGAATTTTCCTGTACAAGATTATTCATGGTGAATGCTGCTGTAAACAGATACCAGAAAGATAAGTCTGACATTTGTATGTAATCTCCATTATTGTAATACAAAGTGATTTCTCTTGGTGTGGTGGGTTTTTCTCCCGTAAGGGTTTTCCCACGTATATATGGTGTTCATGTGTGATTGTCAAATACTCTATTTTGTTATATGCTTCATAGTGCATCTTAATTGGACTGTAAGTGTAAATTTTAAAGTGTATCTGCATTCTTCCCTAAGGTATTGATGTTAGGAGAATTGTTTCCGCATCTAATTTTCTTTACAAGTGGTATTAGAGCCTGGCCAGTTGTGTTATCCTTGTGGGTACGTTGGGTTTTTTGTGTCAATTATGTTCAGTGGGAGTCTTGTAGAGTTTGTTATTTCTGATTACAAGTTGAGATGGCTAGCACATCTAGAAAGATTGAAATAGAGAAATTCAATGGCAGTAACTTTGAGTTGTGGAAACTCAAGATGGAGGATCTTCTAGTTGATCGTGATATGTGGATTGATGTGTCTGGAATTAAACCTATAGGCATGAAGCAAGAGGATTGGGACCTTGTAGATAGGAAGTCTAAGGGGCTGATAAGGCTCTGTTTGGTAGACTCGGTTCTTTTGAATGTGCATGAGAAGACTGTCTCTTCTTTGTGGCAAAGACTAGCATCTATTTATCAAGGGAAATCTTTGGTGAATAAACTCTTCCTGAGGAAGAAGCTGTATTCTTTGAGAATGCAGGAAGGAGGGTCTGTCGCTGATCATTTGAATGCATTTAATATGTTGATTGCTCAATTGACATCTGTTGGTGTGAAGACTGAAGAAGAGGATCATTGTATGCTTCTATTGTGTTCTTTGCCAGAATCATGGGATCATTTAGTGATGGCTATTGGGAGTACAACATCGATTTCAAGATGGAAGATGTTGTTGGTTCTTTGCTGTCAGAAGAGATGAGAAGGAAATCTTCTAAGATGGCGAAGGAAGCTCTTGTTGTCAGAGGAAGACGAAAGAGAAAGGAAAGAAGGACAAGAATCAAAATCAAAATCAGAGGGGAGATCAAAGTCTCCTACCAAGAAGTCCAAGGTGAAGTGTTGGCGTGGGCAACTTTGGTCATGTCGAAAAGGATTGCAAAGGGAGAAAAAGAAAAAGAGTACTCTTCGACAATGATTCTTCTCGGCTGATTGATTCTGGTGCATCTTTTCACATGACAAGTCATAGAGAATGGTTCACAAAGTATGAAGAATATGATGGTGGAAAGGTGTACTTGGCAAGTGATTCAACTTTTGAAATTGTTGGTCGTGGAAGAGTCAGAATCCAATTCCCTGATGGTAGAGTAAAGGGGATAAAGGATGTTATGCACATACCAGGTCTGGCTCGAAATCTACTGTCTGTCAGTAAGCTTAATGATATTGGAGTACAAGTCACATTTTCTAGGAATGGCTGCAAGATGACTAGACATTCAATGGTGTTGGCTAGAGGTGCTCGAATCGTACCCTGTACAAGCTAGGATGCACATGCTGTTCAATGTAACAGTGTCTCTAGAAAGTCACTAAAAGTTGCTCATGAAGGTAAAGAGGGAACTATCCCTAATTATGTAAACTCTATGGAAGTAAAACTTCCAGCAGAGAAGAATATGCTCTAGCATCATAGGCTAGGCCACATAGGAGAGAAATGTTTAAAAACCTTGAAAAAAAAAACCTGGTTGAGGGGCTAGAAGATTGTAATCTTGAATTTGAATTCTGTGAGCATTGTATATATGGAAAGCAACACCGTGTTTCATTTTATTCTAGTCCTCATAAATCTTCTAGTTTGCTAGATTATATTCATTCAGATGTATTTGGTCCAATGGATGTTCCTTCTTTGTCTAAGACAAGATACTATGTGTCGTTCATTGATGATTATTCAAGAAGAGCATTTGTTTATTTTCTGAAAAAGTAAATCAGAAGTATTTAGTTGGTTTAAAGAATTTAAAAATCTTGTTGAAAATCAGACTGGTAGAAAAATAAAATGCTTAAGGACTGATAATGGTGGTGAATTATGTTCTGATGAATTTGAAAGATACTGTAAAGACTATGGGATTAAAATACATAAGACTACACCTTATACTCCACAACAAAAGGGAGTTGCAGAAAGGTTCAATAGGACAGTGATGGAGAGAGCACAAAGTATGCTGAGTAGTACTGGCTTGGAGGAGAAGTTTTGGGCTGAGGTTGTATCTACTGCATGTTATTTAATTAATCGTTCTCCAAATTCTTCTCTTGTTGAGAAAACACCTTTGGAAGCGTGGTCTGGTAAGAAGCCCTCTCTTAGACATATTCGAGTCTTTGGCTGTGAGGCATATGCATATGTGTCAGATGTAAAAAGATCTAAATTGGAGAACAAGGTTGTCAAGTGTATTTTTATTGGCTATAGTGCCATCATAAAAGGATACAAGCTTTGGAATCTTGAAACAAAAAAGGTTGTATACAGTAGAAGTGTAATCTTTTGTGAGCTGAAACCTTCCACCTTAGATCTACAGTCAGAGACAAAGTCAGAAAATGATAAGGATGTATCAATAATTCCTCCTGCAGTAGAGAAAGAGGAATTCAAAATTCAAAATGTACCTGAAACTGAGGAGAGCTCAAGTAGTTCTGAAAGTTCTGAAGAAGAAGAACCTTAGCCTCAGCCACTGAGGAGGTCAACCAAAGAAAGGAAACAACCA
>VDFB02047230.1:503709924-503849149 GCA_007258455.2 Sequoia sempervirens | reverse complement strand
TCAGATCTCCATTTTGTTCACTGGATAGACTTCTACACATACTGATGAGCTTCTCTTTCCATGGTTGGCTTGTAGTACCCCGTCCTCAACAGTTTCTCAGCTAAAGTCATATCGCTAGAATGGGAACCACATATGCCATCGTGTACTTCTGTTAAAGTAGTCAAGGCTTCCTCTTGGTTAAGACATCATAGTAATATACCTTTCATGCTTCGATGGTAAGGGGTATCACCTAGGATCATGAATCGAGGTGCCTTCTTAATAAAGGTATTTTTTAGGTTGGAGGTTATATCGGATGGGAGGGTACCTCTACTTAGGTAGGTGAATATGTCATGGTACCATGGGGATCTAGGATCAACAATTACACACACGAATTCAAATTTAGGGATTTCAAAATTTGGTATGAGAAGTTGTTTCACCAAGAATTCGCATTGGAGGACGTTGTTTGGCATGTCTAACAATGATCTGATTGTTGCCATGGTGTTTGTTGCTCTGTTGTTCATGAAAGGAATTTGTTCAAAATTTATGTCTATAAAAAGATCTTTGAGATGTTCTACCATCTTATAAGGATTGAGCTTGTCATCCTTAGTTTGGTAGTTTTCATTGACTTGGTTGATAACCATCTGGGAGTCTCCATAGACTTTTATCTCTTGTATATGCCACTGAACTAATATCCTTAGACCTATGATTAGGGCTTTGTACTTAGAAATGTTGTTAGTGCATGAAAATGATAGCCAGTATGACTTTGGGATGTAATCACCTTGAGGGGTGATGAAAAGAATACTTTCCTCTGACCCATGTTGGGTGAACAATCAATCAAAGTACATTTTCCACTAAGTTGTGAGATTGATAAGGAACACTGATTCATCAGGGAATTCATATATCAAGGGGTTCTCTACATAGATAGCTTCACCTGCTAGTTGGTATGCAATCACTTTTCCTTTGATTTCCTTGCACTCTACATATAGTATGTCAAATTTAGTTAAGATCATCACCCATTTAGCCATTTGCCCTGTGAGAGTTGCTTTGGATAACATGTATTTCAATGGGTCAATATTTGTAATGAGTTTGATTTGATGTGACATCATGTAATGTCTAAATTTTTTTGAATCAAAAAATACTGCTAATCATGCTTTCTCAATGGGTGAATAGTTCATTTCATAGCCAACCAATGTCCTACCAATGTAATAGATAGCTTTTTCCTTTCCATTTTCATCATGTTGTGCTAGAAGAGCTCCTAGTGTTGTTGATGTTGCTAAGATATATAGGATCAATGGTTTGTTTAGTATCAACTGCATGAGCACTAAAGGAATCAATAAGTAGTCTTTGATCTACTAAAATAATTTATCACACTTCTCATCCCACTTGTAAGTTATTCCTTTATGGAGAATATGTGAGAAAGGGTGGATTTTGTTTGATAGTTGCACTATGAACCTTCTAATGGACTACAATCTTCCTTGTAATCCTCTCACCTGTTTCAGTGTTTGTGGTTGTTCCATGTTAAGGATGTATTTTTCCTTTGCTATATGAATTTCTATCCCTCTTTGCAAGACAATATAGTTGAGAATTTTCCTTGATGTAACCCCAAAGACACACTTTTTTAAATTTAGCCTTACTTTGTATTCTTCAAGCCTGTCAAAGATGGGTCCCAAGACTTGTATGTGCTCACTCCTTTTCTTTGATTTTTCCAAAATATCATCCACATAATCTTCAATTGTTTTTTGGATCATGTCGTGAAAGATGAGGGTCATTGCTCTTTCATAGGTTGTTCTTGTATTCTTCAACCCAAATGGCATCATGTTCCAACAATAGGTTCCCCATGGACAAGTGAACGCAATTATGTGTTGATCCTATTTGGCGATCATGATTTCATTGTAGCCTAAAAATCCATACATGATTGATAGCATTTCATGCTCAACTATTAGATCGACAATGAGGTCAATGTTGGGAAGAGTGAAATCATCCTTCGGGTATGCCTTGTTTAAGTCTCTGAAATCTATGCATATTTTGATGCCCACAATTGGTTTTGAGACTGGTACAAGGTTTGAAACCCACTCAGGATAATCTATTGGTCAAATGAATCCAATGCCAAGAAGCTTTTGCAACTCTATTTTTACCAAGAGTGCTATTTGAGGGTGCATCTTCCTTAATTTTTGCTTCACTTGTTTGGTTTTAGGATAAACAACTAAGTGATGCACAACTACTTCTAGACCAAGCCCTGGCATATCGGTGTATGACCATGAAAATTTGCTTCTTCTCTCTTTTAGGAATGCTCCTAGTTTTTTTGTTCTTCATCCATCAAGGATTCAACATAGAAAGTGATCTAGGGTGCTTCTACCATTCCCACATTGACTAGAGTGGCCTTTTTTTTCTAGCATTGATAACTTTTCTAGATGCATTGCACTAAGGGGGAGATTGAATCCCTCATCCTTGGGCAACTCAGAGAGGCTTTCACCCTCTAATATGTCCTTTCTTTTTACTATATGATCAGAAAGTGCCACAATGTTGTTTTCACTCAAAGATGTGTATGTTAGTTGCATTTCATCAATTTTGTGATTGAAGGATTCAATCATCTCCCCATAGTATCCCCATATTAGTAACTCTATGTAAAAATATGATTTGTGATCTACCCATGGTAAGTTGTCATAGAGTCCCATGAATTATGAGATTGCTTCATCATTTTTGAATAAATCTAGGATTGGTGGTTCTTGTTGGTCCAAGTCAATGAGTTGTGGGTATACTAGGCGTATTTCAGTTGGTTGATTTCTTGGAGCAAAGGATGTTATGGATATCATGAAGAGGGAGTTCTAAAATAGGTCAACAAAATCAAGAGGGAAGTCATCTAAGGTCATGTCACACGATGTAGGTAACCAAGAGGAAGCCTTAGCTCATTTAGCAGAAGTACCTTTTTCAATAAGGTTAACCTTGCTAGTAGTACAACCTAGGCTAGGATTCTTTTTTCTTTTCTTAGGAATAATAGGTTCTAGCAAACCATTATCATTTTGTCCTAGTTTCTCATTCTTATTATAAGCCATTCCCTTCATTAGTTGCAAGCCATTGTTATCATCTTCCGTGAGAAGAGTGAGGATAGGTCGTTCATCCTTATAGATCAGTTTAGAGACATCTTCCTCATTGACAAATTCTTGGTTCAAATCTCCCCACTTGGTGAAGGTAGTATCTACCATCTTGATTGTCTTGGGTTCCTTGTTTCTAGATGTGGGTTTCCCATGTGATTGAGGAGAAAGAGGTAGTTCTCCTAAGAAAAAGGTACTCTTTAGTAGCTTATAGTTTCCACAACGATCATACTAGATTACTACTTTGATGTTGGGTATACTCTGCACAATAGGTGTTTTTATTTCTGAGGTAGATGGTAGATGGTATAGGCCCTTCGTCATTCTTGGGTATTTGGGGGATCTTATAGAACTTGGCCTCAATATTCTTGTAGTAGTAAAAAGGCTGAGGATCTCTATGGATAGTAATTTTTTTGCCCTCGAAAGGAAACTTTACATATTGATGATAGGTCAAGGCTACAACTTTTAGGGCATGGATCCATGGTTGACCAAGTAGAATGTTGTAGGGAAGATCAAGGGCTAACACTTTGCATGTAGTTTATGCAATGATGGGTCCCACTTGTATTGCTAATGCAATGATGCCTTGTGATACCCACTCTTGGTCATCATATGATCTTATGGTGGTACTCTTTGATTTCTCAATAGTATCCTCTAAATAGCCCAAGTTCTTGATCAACTGAAGGGTATAAATTTTCAAACCAACACCTCCATATACTAAGACTCTTTTGACCTTATTTTTATGGATAATTACCTCAAGTTGTAAAGATAATTATGAGATGGTTGTGATAGTAGGTCTTATTCTGAGAAGGTGAGAAGACGATTAGTGATATTCCCTACCATAGCTTGGAACTAATCTATATCAATATCCTTGGGGATAGATGACTCTGACAAAGCTTTCTCTATGATTTCCCTATGTGCGAGTGATAGCCTCAATAGTTCTAAGATTGATATCTATGTGGGGGTCTTATTAAGCTAATCTAGGAGATTGTACTTGTTAGGATTTGATGTTGGAAAAGTAGGTTGTGTCCTAGATTGAGATGGAACTCCTTAGATGGTGGTTTTTCCACGTCATGTGGTGACTCCACACTCCACACTAGGTCCTTTGGTGGTGACAACAGTAATGACACTATCATAGAAAGCAACCATGTTGGAATAGGTATGTTGCATGCTTGTGTAATCCTTAGCTTTCCCATTTTTATTCCCTTTGTTATGATTTGGCATGGGGTTCCTGTATATCTTAAGATCCTAATTCTAGCTAGTACTTTAACAGATATGATGTCATTCTCTATAAGGTCTTGGATAATATTTTTGAGCCTCATACAATTTTTTGTTTTGTGTCCTTTTATTTTGTGAAAGTCATAGATATCGTTCTCGTTGTGCTGGCATATGGCTTCTAGTGTTGTCATTGATGGAAACCCAAGTCATTATTCTGGTTTGCAGACAAGGATTTTTTCATACCGGCAAAGAACAGAGTATTACCAAAAGAGAGAATGAAGAATAGGGTATCTAGTTAGTATGTCAATTTGTATGCTTCATCGGATTATCATTTTGAGTTGTGGATCTCGGGGAATGTTGTTAAGTATCTATATTATCTTATTTTTAATTTTTGTGATGTCAGATTAATTGGTGTGTAAGTTAGGAGATCCAGTAGGATGATTTTCTATTTATTAGCTCATGGTAGCCGACTAAGTGAATATGGCATGTCGTGAATATTCGAGGTATAATTAATTAAGGTATCCCATGCTTGAAGATTTTGTTTTTGGTCGTAGCTATGTCGTGGCTGACTTTGATGGGTATGCATCGAATATTAAATGTGGATTGAGCTGACTATTGGAAAATATTTTTATTTTGCTGAAGTTGACATGAAGAGACTAAATATTTGATAGTAGATATATATAAGAGATTAGTTAATTCATTGAGAAGGAGTGAAGGTGAGTGTGCGAAGTATATTGCAAATGTTAGAAGGGTTGTTGAGCGATTAGGCACAATTTCACTTGTGCGGAAGAGGATTGTTCTAAAGCGAATTAAGGTAGAGCAAAGTGAAGTGCATAATCAAACAAAAGGTCCATAATCTGATCTATGAGTCTCATCAGAACTGAAACCAGGCATTTGTAGATGCTACTTTCTCAGTTCAACTCTTTTTTGTAATCCAAATATGTTGTAAGGCAGTGAGCTCTAGGCAGTGTGCCTAAATGCATGTGCATTCCCCTTTTTCTTCATACTTTTAACAAAGTATAAATTGTGGATTAACCTCCACCATGGTTTTCCCCCTAACAGGGTTTCCATGAAAAAAATCTTGGTGTTATGGTGTTTTGGAATGTTTCCTTCATGTGCTTGCATCTTTACTTTTTTTAAAATGCTATAAATGGTTTAAGATCTAGACTATAATTTAAATATTGTTGAACACTAATTCACCCCCTCTCTCAGTGTTCCTTAAGTCCAACAATTGTTATCAGGGAAACGTTCATCTACACAAGTTTAACAACTTGAGGTGGATCTTGGAAAGCAATGGACTCTGGTGGTCTTCAAAAAAAACTTTTGGTGGCACTTGATGATCTCGATCAGTCTAAAGAAGAAGTCCTCGAATTAAAAGAAAATATTGAGGATGCTGAAAAATTCATTCAATCATTGAAGGATAAAATCAACGAGTCAAGAGAAAAGAGGAAGGAACTATGTGATCAGCTTAAGAAAAAATAAAGTAAATGCTTGGAAGATGTTCACCTGAATCAGACCCTAAAAGAAATAACCGAAGAATGTGAAAAGCTTGCTAGAGACAATGCTACTCTAAAACTTGAGATGGAATCTATGGTGATGAAGCTAACTAAGGAGATTGAAGAAAGGAAGAATAATGAGGAGAATATAGCCCATTCCTTAAAAGAAAGATCTGAAGAATGCAACAAAGTTAATAGTGGATTCATTTAGTTGAGATTGAACCTCAACAATCCAAAAATAATGAACAAGAGCTTGAAAGACAAATAGTTATTCTCAGAGATGAACTCACTACTACAAATGAATACAAGGAGAAGTTTAGGATCAGTTCTGCTAAGCTTGATGAGCTGACTAAAGGACAAAAGGATGCAAATGACAAGCAAGGTCTTGGATATGAGAAGGGAGAAAGCTACCGATCTTAACATAAGGATTCTAGACAAAGAAATCAAATGAACCAAGGAAAAAGGTATCCGATAAGACAACCCAATGCTCAAAAGTTTAATGGTCACTACCTTGCTTGTAATAAATTTGGTCATATGGCTTCTCAGTGTAGAAGTAAAATGAATTCAAGTAGTCCATCATTCTTTGGTCAATGTTTCAGTTGCAATAAGTTTGGTCATAAGTTAATTGAATGCAGAAGTATGTCTGTCAGTGTAAGGAATGTTAAATGCTACACCTATGGAAGATTTGGGAATATTGCTAATCAATTTAGATCAAGAGGAAATCAATGGAATGAATGGTCTAGACGAAGAAATCATGCATGTTACAATTGCAATAGATTTGGTCACATTGCAAGATTCTGCAGGAACAAAACATGGATAGAAGAGGTCTGGTATACAAAGGAATAATTTAACAAAAAGATGATAAAGGAAAAGGGAAAGTGACTGTGGAAGAAATAAGAGATTAGATGAAGAAAACATGGGTAAGGAAGAGCGAGTTTGATGAAGGAAATCATCCCGCACCAGAATCTGCTTCTGGTAATTCCTCCAAAAATTGATCTTAGGCCATTGGCCTAGGGAGAGTTTTTCAAGAAAATCCTTTGTCCCCCTGTTGGTAGTTGGCATCAAAATGCAAGAAATTTTCAGTAGTTGTGCTAATGTATTGGTGATCACTTGTGCATAAATTTGAGAAGTAGAAGGCCCACATATGAATCCTTCTTTTGTTGTCTGATAAAATAGAGTATCCAGAACACCTAGGGAAAAACATTTAATGTGATAAACAGGTTAAATGTGCGAGTTATAAAAGGGTATTTGGAACCCTCATTTGTCACCTTGCATTTAATAAGAATAGAAGGATAGCCTTTGCAGCAAAATTTCGTAGGAGTAAAGTCAATTCAGCGATGAATTCATCAGGTATTTCAGTTGCTTGTAGAATTCTCACTTAATTTGGTGCTCGGTAGAAACTTGTTTGGTACGAAAGGAAAGAAAATCAAAGGAACGGTGAGTTTAGATGAATATAGCATTGAGAAGATTAGGGATGTGAGAAATATGTTTTCGGCCAATGAATTGAAATGGCTTGAAGGTGTGAAACACAAAATTTTGGACATTTGGAGTGAATTTCCCTAATTAGATAATGTAAAAGTTGTTAGGTTTATCCTGAACAAATTGAATGATGACATTCTAAATCTAGATAAACCCTATCTCTTTTCGAAAGAGGTGATTAGGAATCTAACTGGATTATGCAATGTTGGGGACATACCGAAAAATAAGTCAATTTAGAACAAAGAAGTCAAAACCCTAATCGAAGTAGTTGGAGATCAAAGGGATTTGATAATTTTGACGATCAAAGATTTGATAACAAGATACATTGTGCATACAATCTCATACAAAATATTTTTCAAAAATAGGGAAGGTGCAACTTTAGCAGGTGTAGTTTACATCTCTCATAAAATGATAATGGAGGATCAAGATTTTGACCTGTGCGAATTGCTAAAAGATCAATTGATGGAAAATGTGAAACTAACAAAGGAGGAAGATTACCCCTTCAAGTTTGGTACCTTGGTTATATGTCTTGTGATGTATTTTCTAAATTTCTTACCACAAATCAATAATGTTGCATGGAAAGAGAATGAACCGGTTTGTAAACAAATTTTTGAAAATTCTAATACTTTGGAAAATTGTAAGCAAGAGTATGCAATTTTTTTTAAAGAATTGCTAGGGAAGTTTGGAGCAATTAGCATTTCCATTCCGGTAAAAGCAATTGAAGTTGGATCCTCTTTTGGTGAGATGGAGAGGAAGAAGAAAAGAGCACAAGAGATTGCTGATTACACTCCTCCGACACACAAGACTCCAAAAATTGAAGGAAAAGGTAAAGAAAAAGTGATTGTGGACATAACAGATGAGGAATCTAATGAGTACACTCCAAGGGAAGAACCATAATCAGTTGAACCGGATGTAGTAATGGAAGAAGGAAGCGAAGACGAAGGTGTTTTATCCAAAGTAAAGATACTGTAGCTTGTTCAGGAGAAAGATGGGATGTAGAAAATTGCTGACATATGTTCTGATAGACCCTCATATGACCAGGACCTGATCGAGAGCACATTGAGTACTTATTTTGTGCACAATAAAATTGGATTGGAGAGTTTACAAAATGTGTTTCCTAAAGAGATGATTGAATGCATTAAGGAAGCCATGATCTCTGAGTCCCAGGATAAGAGAGAGGGAGAAATAATTCTACATTTGAAGGAGCAATTCAGGCTATGTCTTACCAAACTAAAAAGGAAAATGAATGTGTTGAGGCAATTCATAAATACAAAAAATAACATCTACAACTATTGTTTTCCTTGGCCTCATGTAGTTGGGAGATACAAAGATAAGCTGGAGTAGATTGAAACTGAGTTAAACAAGATTGGTCAGGGTTATAACATGTTTTAGGATTAGGATGGTGTATTCAAGAAAAGGATTCAAGAGTTGCAGTTTGAGCATACAAAAGTTCAATTCACCAGAAAAAACCTTGTGGACACCTTTTGGAAAGTGAAGGATTTAACCGAATGTAGACTGGAGTAGTTAATTGAGGTTCTAAGGAAAGGAGAGAAATTAGAAGAGGGAATCACAATTATAGAATCTCTCATCCAGATTATCAAATAGACATTTGAGAATAACAACTTGATCTTAATCATTGGGATTTCAATAGAAGCTTGGAGGATATTTCTTTCGAAAATGAAAGATAAGTACAAGATAATTTTCTGAATCGAGTAGCAGTTGTATTTCTTCAAATTTTGATCCAATTTTTGAATTATCAAGGGGGGAGATCCAAACTATGTTTGTCATTGATGTCAAAAGGGGAGAGAGAGTAGTGAAAAATGCCTTATCATTCTAAGGGGAAGTTGTGTTTTGAAATTTTGAACTCTGGTAGCATAATCATATTGGTTCTGACACTTAGTCATTTTTCACTAAGTGTTGCCATCAATGCCAAAGGGGGAGATTGTTGGCATATGGCTTCTATTGTTTTCATTGATGACAACCAAAGTCATTATTCTAGTCTGCAGATCAAGATTTTTTTCATACTGACAAACATAGTAAAGAACATAGTATTACCGAAAGAGAGAATGAAGAATAGGGTATCCAGTTAGTATGTCAATTTGTATGCTTCACTGAATTATCATTTTGAGTTGTGGATCTCAGGGAAGGTTGTTAAGTATCTATATTATCTTATTGTTAAGTTTTGTGATGTTGCATTAATCCGTGCATAAGTTAGGACATCCAGCAAGATGATTTTTTGTTTATTAGCTCACGGTGGCCGACTTACTGAATATAGCATGTTGTGGACATTCGAGGTATAATTAATTAATGTATCCTATGCTTGAAGATTTTATTTTTGGTCCTAGCTATTCCATGGCTGACTTTGATGGGTATGCATTGAATATTAAATGTGGATTGAGCCGACTATTGGAAAATATTTTTATTTCTCTGAAGCCGACATGAAGTGACTAAATCTTTGATAGCGGATATATATAAGAGATTAGTTAATTCATTGAGAAGGAGTGAACGTGAGTGTGTGAAGTATATTACAAATATCAGAAGGGTTGTTGAGTGATTTGGCATAGTTTCACTTGTGCAGAAGAGGATTGTTGTGAGGTGAATTAAGGTAGAGTAGACCGAAGTGCAAAATTAGATAGAAGGTCCAGAATCTGATCTATGAGCCTCATCAGAACTGAAACCAGACATTTTTAGATGCTACTTTCCCAGTTCAACTCTTTTTTGTAATCCAAATATGTTGTGAGGCATTGAGACTTCTTGACTTTTAGTAGTGAGCTCTAGGCAGTGTTCCTGAATGCATGTGCATTCCCCTTTTTCTTCATATTTTTAATAGAGTATAAATTGTGGATTAACCTCCACCATGGTTTTTCCCCTAACAGAGTTTCCACGTAAAAATCTTGGTGTTATGGTGTTTTGGATTGTTTATGTGCTTGCATCTTTACTTTTGTTTAAATGTTGTAAATGGTTTAAGATCTGGATTGTAATTTAAATTTTGTTGAACACTGATTCACCCCCACTCTCTATGTTCCTTGAGTCCAACATGTTGTGCCAAGATGGTTTCTCTTGGGGTTCTTGGTAGTTTTCAAAGTTGGGAAGCATTATCAGGTTTGACTCTACCAATTTCTTCATGATGGTCAAGATAGGTTCCAACAATTGTGTGTACTTGCGTTTAGGATAGTTGTTCTTGTTAGGGGTTCGCCTTTGTTGCATCTTGGTGTTGTTGATTTGATTGTTCTTAGGAGGTGTTGTTTTATGCACAGTTGGTTGAATGTTAGTAACTTGATTGTTGTTTGGCCTAGGAGCACTTAGGACAACCTTAGTATCTACCACACCATCATTTGTTACGTTCTTGTTCTTAGCCCAAACACGAGGCTTGTCATTTGAACTAGTTGATGGGCAATTATCTTTTAAGCTTGGGTATTTCCCTGTGAGATTAGAGCTCTCTCGATGTTAAGGGATCTAGGGACAAGCTCGTCATAAGTTGTGATGCACTGTATTTTTAAGTGGAAGGATAAATCCAGATCTAGATTTTCTATGATGATCCCCACTTGTTCATCGGGAAGAGGCCACTTGCTGTTACTAGCTCTTTGTCTCCACCATTGTAAGAAATTAGTGAAATATTCTCCTTTTTTTTATAAGAGTATACAATTCTTCTAGACTTACATCCATGTCAAGATTAAAGGAGAAGTGATGGATAAATTTATTGGTAATTTCTTGAAAAGTTTTGATATTGGGAGGTAGTTGAGAAAACCAATCCATGGTAGGACTTGTTAAACTTTGGGGTAAGAGATGCATTAAATAAGAATCATTGTAGGCCACCTCCATACACATGACATTGAATTTTTTGACATGGTCCACAAGACTTCCTCTCCCTTTGTATTTATTAAATTTGTGGATTTCAAAACTGGGCGGAAACAGTATCATTGTGATGTTTCGATCAAATGGATATGGACATAGATTCTGTGTATAGGGCTTCTTTGTCTTGGCCATTTGAAGGTCTTTCATTTCTTGTGATAATGCCTTAAGTTGTGATTCTAGATCATCTTGCGGGTTTGGTGGAGGAACATATGAGGATGGATGAGTTCTATGTAGGATTTTGATATGATAAGGTGTTATATGGGGTGTATGGTGTTGTGAGATTCTATGAAGATGATTGAGGTGTTGATGTATATGTTCCTAACACATTTATATTGATGATGCCCTATTGAGGATTATAGTAGGAAATTGGTTCTTGTTATTGTTGTTGGGTATACTATTGAGCTAGTAAGGCTTGTTGTTGCTGTTGAGCTGCTAAGGTTGCTTGTTGAGCTTGCTATTGTTGTTGCTCCACTAGGGCTTGATGTTGGACCTACTATTGTTGTACTGCTAAGGCTACTTGATGGGCTTGATGTTGTTGCTACACTAAGGCTGCTTGTTGTGATGTTAAGGCTACTTGTTGTTGTGCTGCTAAGGTTGCTTACTATTTTTGTTGTTGTTGTTGTTGTGTTGGTAAGGCTTCTTGCTATTGTTGCTATTGGTGTTGTGCTCATGCTAGGGCTGTAGACACATAAAAATGACCTAGGCTTGCAAGCTTCATTTTTCATCTTTCGTCCTAGCATAATTATGACATTTAATTATGTCCTTGGTCCACATTCAACTATTAATTAAATAATTCATTATTATTTAATTAATTCATGTCTAATGTATTCTTCATGATTATTAAATAAATAAATTTTATTTATTTATTCAATATGTCACTAATTCTCATAATTAAATGAATTTATTAATTTATTTAATTATCCATCATAATCCTCTAAATTAAATAATTATCTTTAATTATTTAATTACCTAATTTAACATTTCTCTCATTTTAAATAAATAAATTATTTAAAATGATCTCTTTTCATTAATTGTCAGTTCATTTTGGTAAATAATCTGAAAAAGATTATTTATTGTCACAAAAAATCCTTATTTTGAATTAATTTAATTCAAAAAGGTAATCTTCTTCCAAAAATCAATTGAGCAAATTCTTGATTTTCCAAATCTGCTTTTCTATCCAGTCTTATCTTATTGATTTTTTTGAATCTTACAAATCAAGCAGTCTTTATCTTCTTGATTTTCAAAAATCTTTATCTTTTATCTTCTTGTCACATTTATTCTCGACCGCCAATTTGATTTTATCAAATGACATCTTGACCACTCATTTAATAATTTGTCCCTAACCCTAATTAGGGATTGTCACATGAAATCTTGATCTCTGATTTTAGGCTTTGTTAGCTTTTAATCTTGTCCGTCCGCTCAAAATTGTGTTTTCTATAAAATGTCAATTTTGCTCACAATTTAGACCACACTTCGTTATTATAGACATTCATGCTTAGATTTAACATGCACTTAGCTTATTTAATTTGATTATTGTCATTTGTCATAGTCATAGGCATAGTCATTGTTTGTCATTTTCAAATCCTTCAAAGCTTGTTTAGGACATTGTCATAGTCAAACATTGCTCACACATTCAATTTGAGGAAAACGATCAACAAGTTAGAAGGTGCTATGGAGGTGAATCATGGAGGCTTCAACGAATATCTGGTATAATCATTCTTATTATTTGCTTTCTTTGTGCTTCATAACTTCTTTGGGTTTATATTACTGATCTAATCATTGCTAACCTTAATCCTGAAAATTTACCCATTGATACATTGGTGAACCCGACACTTTTTTTTTGCAAACACAATGTCGTACGATTTTCGTGAATTTTTTTTTGTAGGTACAGGTAAATGCATGTTGGCAGAATTTTTGATAAGGAGTTATGCACAACATTTCCACTTTCAACAAATCCTAGAGTCATAGCATTTCCATGAATCCTGCAGTCACAGTCACAGCATATAGATTTAACTTTTAAATTAGCTTTTAGATTTAGTTTGTAACTTTTATTTAGTTTTAGTTTTTAATTTCTAATTTAGATTTAGCTTTTAATTTCTAATTTAGTTTTAGTTTTTAATTTCTAATTTAGATTTAACTTTTAATTTCTAATTTAGTTTTAGTTTTTAATTTCTAATTTAGTTTTAGTTTTTAATTTCTAATTTAGATTTAGTTTTTAATTTCTAATTTAGATTTAGTTTTTTAATTTCTAATTTAGATTTAGCTTTTTAATTTCTAATTTAGTTTTAGTTTTTAATTTCTAATTTAGATTTAGTTTTTTATTTCTAATTTAGATTTAGCTTTTTAATTTCTAATTTAGTTTTAGTTTTTAATTTCTAATTTAGATTTAGTTTTTCATTTCTAATTTAGTTTTAGCTTTTTAGTTTTTAATTTAGTTTTAGCTTTTTAATTTCTAATTTAGATTTAGCTTTTATTTTTTTAAAAATTGGCTTTTTAGCTTTTAATTTAGATTTAACTTTTGATTTAGATTTAGTTTTAATTTTTAATGTAGTTTCTAATTTTTAATTTAGTTTTACTTTTTATTTAGCTTTTTAATTTAGTTTCTAATTTAGTTTTAATTTTTAATTTAGTTTCTAATTTAGATTTAATTTAGATTTAATTTTTTCTTTATAATTTAGTTTCTAGTTTATAGTTAATTTTTAATGTAGATTTAGTTTTAGTTTTAATTTAGATTTAGTTTTTAATTTAGAAGGAAGATTTAATTTTTAGTTTAAATTTAATTTAGATTTAATTTACTTTAAGATTAATTTAGTTTAAAATTAATTTTAATTTACGTTTAATTTAGATTAACATTACTTTAGATTTTAGATTAAATGCTAATTTTTTTTTATATTTTTAAGTTTAATTTTAGCTTTGTGGCTAATTCTGCTAATTGGGATTTTGTGCAGGTTTGCATAAACATACGTTTGTCAAAGACTAAAAATCAAAGAAACTCCTAACTTGTGGTTTGCAGGTTCGAGTGTCGAAGACTAAATACTAATCATTGTGCTTGTCTTTTTTAGATTAGTACACATTTATTTTGGTGCACATAAAACAAACATGTTTTACTATTTTGTATGATTGTGTTTGCAAATGGTAGGTGATTATGCTCTCACCTTGTGAAAACTTGGTGATAAGAAAACCAAACCCATTCTATATGTTATACACCCTTACGACTTAGTAATCAAAGTATCCTCTCCCCTTGCGCTTTCAGGCGATCCTGGGTGTAAGAGAAACCGAGGGACTTCCAACCGGTATATAAAAGTGGATTCTTGGGGAAAGCCCAAGAATCACGCATATGGTTCCGACGAGATGGATCCGAAAGGGGACTCTTGCCGCATGGATCATGCCCTATTGATCTGGGGGACAATTTTTCAATGAAAATTGAAGTGTTCCCAATACTCCAGATTTTAGCTTCATCAAAAAGAGAACGACGTCCTGATTCCAACACAACTTGAACGGGGCAAAAAGGACTTTGTTTGTGCAAGTTACGGCCAGTCAAACTGGCTTTAGGGGCGTCCAGAAGGCAAAAAAATAATCATCTCAGAAATTGATGGAACCAGCGTCATCACGAAGAGCTCGTTGAAATGATTCTGACAGCGTTCGTTTCATTGAAATCTGACGTCATATGCTCGAGTTACAGGCAGTCAAAGTTCGGTTGACTTGAGGGTACAGATGATGACGTCATCACACTGACGTGGCAGTCCGTACTGTACGGATTATACATGGGCGAATTGCGACCCGACACGTGACAAGTGACTCAGCTGTACGGACCAATCATGTGTTGACACGTGGCATCCGTATCGATGACGTGGCATCACCTGTGGCAGACAACTCAGTAGACTAGTCAGCGTACAGTTGGTCGAGTCAGTCGTCGAGTCAGCATGCTTGTCAGCGTCGATGTGGATTGTTCGGCGAATGATAACCTGCCACGTGTCCGCAGGTCTTCGGCGGTTGGTTTGGGTTGTTTCAACAAAAATGTTGGACGGGTTTGAACCCGTGGTGTCTCCGTAAACAGCGGGCGGGCTCACCGTTGCACCCGTGAGTGTTCCTTTGTCTATTATTAGACAATGGTTTCTTTTGTGGTTAAGAAAGTGGGTATGTGGTTTAGAAACGGCCGGTGGGGGTTTTGAACCCCCGACCGCACAGTTGTTTAAAATGGACTATGCCATTAGACCACCGATGGTGGCTTAAATATATAGGGAGTTAGTTTTATTTTGTTGTAATAATATAGGCCGAACCTTAACAAATGGCTAAATAAGCCATAGACAAACAAAAACTACCCCTAACCACCTAAACTAGAAGCCAAATGGAGATATCAGAGATCTTGTACGAGGTCATAAGGGAGTTAGGCATTTAATTTGGTGGTAAAGCCTAATAAGGCAAATTTTATGTATAAAAGAGGGGTGTAGGCCTTGTTTTTCCAAGTCCAGGTGGTGAGAACGAGAGAATGCTCGGGAGAATTTGCAGACATTTCCGCACATCAGAGGAACGTTATGCTGCTGTGCTTGAAGGAGATATTCAATGAAGCAATTGTAACCGTTTTTGGAGTATAATCAGATTGGTCACTCCATTGGAGAGGGGCCCGGAGACGTAGTCCTTAGGGACGAACTCCGTTATCAATTGCGTTTGTCTCCTCTTTATTTTCTCTCTTTCTTTTCAGTTCATTATCTTGGAAATTATATTATGTTCATTTATTCATTTGAGCATTGTATTAAGTGATCTTTTACGTTATGCATTCTAAAAGCAATTGTCCTAGATCCTAAATAGATCAAGTTGGTATCAGAGCTTTGTGTGTGGCTTGTATTGCAAATTGAATGCTAACGAGATCTAGGTTACAATGAGGCGAAGGAGAACTTGAAGAGTATAATCTAGAGATCGGAAGACGAAGAGCTAATCAACCGTCATAAATGGAAGCGAAAGAAGGTGGACAAAGTTCAGAGCTCAGTGACAAGGATTTCCAGAAGCTATTTCTTGACATGAAGGCAATGGAGGATGAACTTTATGCATAAAAGAAGAAGCGTGAAAAGGGAGGTTCTTCAAAGCACAAGAAGCAGGAAGATCAGAAAGACACAGAGGGGAAAGCTCCAGAAACTCCTTCTCCTCCATATTCTCCCTCTTCTTCTCCTCCCCCTTCTCCTCCTTCTCCTTCTCCTTCTTCTAATGTAAATCCATTTAAGAGCAAATCTAAGCCTGTTATTAAGCTAGATGTAAAATTTGAGTTACCTAAATATTGTGGGGAGTTAAATGCTGAGAAGTTAGACGATTGGGTCCAACAAGTAGAAGTATACTGTAGGATACAAGGCCTAGTAGAAGATGCTTCTAGGATTCAATTAGCAACTCTCCGGTTGGGAGGTACAGCTCTCACCTGGTGGGAGAGTAAAACTCGGGAAGAAATTGCTCACCATGGTCAAGTTAATATGTCTTGGATGGAGTTTGTTGCTGCCCTTAGGAAACAATTCTACCCTTTAGGTTACATGCAACAGTTAACCATGAATTGGCAAACCTTTAGGCAAGGTAAGGGGCAGTCTGTCCAGGAGTATACTCATGAGTTTAGGAAACGGGCCATTGCTCTAAATGTTCCCTTGTATACCCAAGACACATTACTTAAGTATATTGGTGGTTTACATTCTTACCTTAGGCACACTATTTTGATGTTGAGTCCCAACAATCTAGATGAGGTGTCTGTTCAAGCTACTCATTTAGAGTCAAGGGGTAAGAACACTTTTAGTGATAACTTTTCCAAGAAGCCATCTAAGTTCGAGGGTAAGTCTAAAGGGAAAGAAAAGACAAAGATAAAGGCAAAGGGAAGAAGAGCGACTATAGCTAAGAAAGAGGGTGAGAAACCCACATGCTCCCATTGCAAGAAAGAGGGGCATGATGATTCAAGATGTTGGAAGCTTCATCCTGAATTGAGGCCGAAAAGATATGGAGGTAATAAAGGCAAGCAGAAGACTACTGCAGTGATTCAACAGGATCTTGGTTCTGACTCCGGAGATGAGACAAAGATTGTTGCTACCGGAATCCAAGGTAAAGGGAAAGGTATATCTCTCTCATCTGATGCAAGTTTTTCTAATGCCAGTGCAAGTACAAGTAAAGAATCTTCTCCTAAGGTTGATAAGCAAAGAAATGAATTGTTTCACATTCGTGTTGTAACAAAACACACTAAGATTGATACTCTGTTTGATACGGGTTCACAAGTCAATTTAATATCTGAAGAAGTTGTAAAGAAACTTAATTTGACTACAACACCTCATCCGAAACCATATCCACTCGGATGGGTTTGCAATGATGCTCAACTACAAGTAACTAAACAATGTAAATTGAGATTTGCTATCACTGCAAACTTTGTAGATGAGGTAGAAGTAGATGTGGTCCCTTTGGATATTTGTGGGCTTGTGTTGGGAAGTCCTTATCTTTATGATAGAAAAGCAATCTTTTATAGGGGGGAGAATAAGTATCATCTTTTTAAAGATGGGGTAGAATACATTGTACGGGCACATAAGGTGAAGACTAATCTTACACTAGTTAATGCTGATCAAATGAAGAGGTTGGTCAACTCAAGTAAAAACTTTGTATTAATGCTTGTAAAAGCCAAAGAAGATGATAAATCTGAGGCATTCAAGGGGTGCGACCCAAAACATAAAGCTGAAATGGTCAAAATTATTTCCGCTTATGATGACATGTTTCAGGAATCAAAGGGGTTACCACCCAAGAGAGAGATACAACATGAAATCCAGTTACAGCAGAATGTGCCCTTCCTAATGCTCGGCGTATCACCAGTTTATCTGTTGTAAAGAAAGTCTTTGATGTATTGAGAAAAGAAAAATTGTATGTAAAGATGTCTAAATGTGAATTTTCTAAGACATCCTTAGTGTACTTAGGCTATGTCGTAGGGAGTGGTCAATTGAAAGTAGACCCTGCGAAGGTCGAAGCTATTGTAAAATGGCCTAAGCCAAGTACAGTCACAGAGGTCAGAAGTTTCCTAGGTGCAGTTCAGTACTAGAGAAAGTTTATTGCAAATTTCTCTTATATAGCATCACCATTGCATGCATTAACCAGTACAAGGGCAACTTTTCAGTGGGGAGGTCCACAACAGAAGGCTTTCGACACTTTGAAGGGAAAGTTGAGCACCGCACCAGTTTTGGCCTTACCATATCTACATCAACCATTTGAGATCGAGACTGATGCAAGTGGATTTTCCATGGGAGCAGTACTCATGCAAGGAGGTAAACCAGTTTTTATACCACTCTGAAACTTTTAGGGAGTAGTAAAAATATCCCACTTATGATAAGAACTTTATGCTTTAATTGAGTGTTAAAATGGAAACATTACATAATGGGAAAGAAGCGTAATCCCTGCTTGATCACACCGGCCACTTGTTGCACTCACAAACTAAAACATAACAAAGTAGAGGCACTTCGGTGGATGGGTTTTCTACAACAATTTCATTTGGTTATTAAGTATAAGAAAGGTACCCATAACAAAGTAGCAGACATGCTCTCTAGACCTCCTATGATGAATTCTTTGATAATCCTTCAGAATAGTTCTATGGTTCATGAAAGTTTTCAGGAACAATATGCTAATGATGAGAAATTTAAGGATATCTATGCTGCTTTAATGAATGGTAAACATGTAGAAGAGAAAGATTATTATGTGCAGGATAAATTGTTATATCACTTGGGAAAATTATGTGTTCCAAAAGATGAACAAGCACAGGTTATTAGAGAAGCACATACCTCATTGATTGCAGGACACTTTGGGGTAAACAAAACATTGACTCAGCTGCAGAAATATTGTTATTGGCCTGCGTATGCAAGAAAGCGTAACTAAGTATATTGAGGTTGTGTTATGTGTGCAACTAGTAAGCCTATTAACAGGAAGTCCAAATTTGTACACACCTCTACACTGTACCTTCTGTCCGTGGGAAGTGTCAATGGACTTTGTTGGGGGAGTTACCTATGTCTAGGAAGGGACATGATTATTTGTATGTAGTAGTTGATCGGTTCAGCAAAATGTGTATCTTAATGCCATGTAAAAGAAAAGTCAACGCTGTTGGCAGTACTCATATGTACTCAATTTGTATGGGTTTTGTTTTTGGGTTACCTACTTCTATTGTATCGGATCGAGATTCTCAATTCTTGGGAATTTTGGTTTTTGGGGACTCATGGACGCAAAGTGAAGAAAGATTACAACCTTCCATCCATAGACTGATGAGTGACAGAGGGTTGTAAACAAGGACAGGTGTGCATCTACTCGGAGGTTATTGCAGCAAAGCATCCTAAGTTGTGGGATGAGAGTCTTCATTATGTGCACATGCCTACAACCATGCGGCACACTCTTCTACTAAGAGGTCTCCTTTTGAGACATGCTTTGGTTATGTGCCCAAGACACCGGCGATTTTGCTTTTGGGAAAAATGATGTTAAGTTGAGATGGGCGATGATCAGAGAAGGCTTTGAAGTTCATCCAGAAAGTCAAGCAATTCATCAGCATGGAAGCACACGGTTGGAGCAGAGCCAAGCAAAATACAAGGTTCGCCATGACAAGCATCGCCTGATCATCATTTTAGGTTGGAGACAGAGTTTGGTTACATATCAGCAAGGAAAGGATGCAAGGTGAAGGTAAAAATCTTAAGCCAATTAGGTATGGTCCTTTTGAGATCCTTGAGAAGATTGGTACTAATGCCTTCCGCCTCAATCTTCCTCCATACATGCATATTTACTCGGTTGTCAATGTTGAGAATTTGAAACTGTATGAGCCTCCAATGATCCTAGATGAAGTCACATACATTCAAGTTCCATCAATTGATGACCTTTCACCAGAGTACATGTCAGAGTTGCCAGAAGATGTTATTCTCGACAGGAATGTCAAAACTTCACGAAGAGGAGATGTTGAGTACCTCAGAGTGGGCCTGAAGGGGATGCATCCAAGCAAAGCAAGATGGATGGAGATTGGTAAAGTGAGGGAACTTTACCCTTACTTACTTTCCAAGTAATCAAGCTTTCGGAGGTCCAAAAGCTCTCCAGTGGGGAGGCATGATCCGAGGGACAATTTTTCAGTGAAAATTGAAGTGTTCCCAATACTCCAGATTTTAGCTTCATCAAAAAGAAAATAATGTCCTAATTCCAACACAACTTGAACGGGGCGAAAAGGACTCTGTTTGAGCAAGTTACGGCCAGTCAAACTTCCAGTCAAACTGGCTTTAGGGGCGTCCAAAAGGCAAAAAAATAATCATCTCAGAAATTGATGGAACCAGTGTCATCATGAAGAGCTCGTTGAAATGATTCTGACAGCGTTCGTTTCATCGAAATCCGTCGTCATATGCTCGAGTTACAGGCAGTCAAAGTTTGGTTGACTTGAGGGTACAGATGATGACGTCATCACACTGACGTGGCAGTCCATACTGTACGGATTATACATGGGAAAATTGTGACCTGACACGTGGCAAGTGACTCAGCTATACGGACCAATCATGTGTTGACACGTGGCATCTGTACCGATGACGTGGCATCACCTATGGCAGACAACTCAGCAGACCAGTCAGCGTACAGTTGGCTGAGTCAGTGGTCGAGTCAGCATGCTTGTCAGCGTCGATGTGGATTGTTCGGCGAATGATAACCTGCCACGTGTCCGCAGGTCTTTGGCAGTTGGTTTGGGTTGTTTCAACAAAAATGTTGGACGGGTTTGAACCCGTGGTGTCTCCATAAATAGCGGGCGGGCTCACCGTTGCACCCGTGAGTGTTCCTTTGTCTATTATTAGACAGTGGTTTCTTTTGTGGTTAAGAAAGTGGGTATGCAGTTTAGAAACGGCCGGCGGGGGTTTTGAACCCCCGACCGCGCAGTTGTTTAAAATGGACTATGCCGTTAGACCACCGATGGTGGCTTAAATATATAGGGAGTTAGTTTTATTTTGTTGTAATAATATAGGCCGAACCTTAACAAATGGCTAAATAAGCCATAGACAAACAAAAACTACCCCTAACCACCTAAACCAGAAGCCAAATGGAGATATCAGAGATCTTGTACGAGGTCATAAGGGAGTTAGGCATTTAATTTGGTGGTTAAGCCTAATAAGGAAAATTTTATGTATAAAAGAGGGGTGTAGGCCTTGTTTTTCCAAGTCTAAGTGGTGAGAACGAGAGAATGCTCGGGAGAATTTGCAGACATTTCCGCACATCAGAGGAACGTTATGTTGTTGTGCTTGAAGGAGATAGTCAATGAAGCAATTGTAACTGTTTTTGGAGTATAATAGGATCGGTCACTCCGTTGGAGAGGGGCCCGGAGACGTAGTCCTTAGGGACGAACTCCGTTATCAATTGCGTTTGTCTCCTCTTTATTTTCTCTCTTTCTTTTCAGTTCATTATCTTGGCAATTATATTATGTTCATTTATTCATTTGAGCATTGTATTAAGTGATCTTTTACGTTATGCATTCTAAAAGAAATTGTCCTAGATCCTAAATAGATCACCTATGAATGGAATGCCCTTACTAAACACCTATTGTTTTAGAGGCCAACCATCTTTCAACCATTGCTTGATATAGTACGGGGTACAATATCATGCCCGAAGACACTCACTATTGATCCCCTTGAGTAGAGATAGTAGTTCTTGGGAAGTCACTACCCAAGAATTTGAAGTTGGTGTGCTTGAATGATGTTAATGAGCCGTGGAGGGGAGCCAATGCCACCAAACTTCTAACCTATCTGCTCTCAAGAAGGAAAGGTGTTTAGCACCAATCTAGGGTATATCGGTGGGATATATCAAGTATACAAACCCTTGGCCTATTGGCCTAATAGGATCATGCTTGTCTTACGTGTGTTTGCTTACACTAAAACATCATGCTTGGCAAGTTTTTTCTAGATTTTCAAACAATATACACAACTTTCACAAATATGGACACAAACAATCGACCTTAGACAACTTAGACTTTTCAACAAAACATCAAAAAATAGTCTCAGTCTATTGTCAAACATTTTTTTTTCTAAGAGGATTCTATCAGAAACTGAAATTGAAATTGCTCAAAATGTCCATTAGATTAGGCTAACTCACAACACTTTGCAAAACCATTGTTTCAAAACTAGGTTATCTTGGGACTTTGTCATTATTCCTCTTTTCCATCATTGTCCTTTCTATGAGAACCTCCAACTCAACAGTCTAGTTAGGCAGGCTCACTTGTCATTTTGACCTTGTCACTTAGTCCCCTTAGCAAGTGCTTGGGTAACCAAAATTGAGACATAAGTCAAGCTTAGAGTGGTTAGGAAAACCTTTCTCCAAATATTGTCCATTTTAGTCTTCATTTTGAACTTAGACTTTGCATTGTTCATCTTAGTCCTCATTTTAAGACTTTGCATTAATCATTTTAGTCCTTCGTCAACATTATCGTCTTAGTCCACATTTGACGCTTTGGCTATGACAACATCGTCATCTTGCATTAGTCACTTCCCTTAGACAAACGTCATTATCATTCTTCATTTAACAACATAATGACATCCACCACCTTGTCTTCACTTCAACAAAATATTGATAGGCTTGCTAGTAAATTTGAATACCAATTACTTTGTAGAGGTCAATACCAACAAGTCTTAGACTTTAGGAGACAATTCCTCCAAACTGACAATCAATGTACTTCGTACCAACAATCCATGAGTCCTAGTCCTCCGTCCATCTACACTCACTACCAAAAGTCACTTAACACCATCCATGACATTAGTCTCCAAAAGGCGTCCACTTATTACCCTTATCCTAACCTTGACAAGGGAAACCAACTGTCCACTGGTCCATTTCAAGTCTCCACGTCATATGCTAGTCCTTCACCTATCAATCTCGTTCACGTCTACATGCCCCATCAACCATCTACCAACCCATGTCAAGTCCCCACATCATACCATATCGATCCCATCCAAGTATCCACATCCTATTTTAGTCAACCTTACACCAATCCAGTCCAAGTCTCTATGTCATATCCTAGTCCTTCACATACTAATCCAATCCAAGTCCCCATGTCATATCCTAGTCCTTCACATACTAATCCAGTCCAAGTCTCCATGTCATATCCTAGTTCTTCACATACTAGTCCAGTCCAAATCCCCATGTCCTATCCTAGTCCTTCATTCATTAATCCTTTTCAAGTCACCCCCTCACAAGCCACATTTAGTCATAAAAATTCTATCATTACTCAAAGGTACATCCCATTGTCTAAACTTGAGGATACATGTCAAAACGAAACCCCAAAGCATGACCTTATAATGTCACCCTCATGTCAAGAACAAGGTAGTCCATCCCATGACCCTATCTTAAATTCCATTCAAGAAGTCCTTCAAGACAATCATGATATAAAAAATACACCTACCATTGACCAAGAAGACCAAATCCATGACAACCCCATCTTTGACCAAGACCCTACCATTGACCAAGAAGTCCAAATCCACGACAACCTCATCTTTGACCAAGACCCTACCATTGAACAAGAAGTCCAAATCCATGACAACCTCATCTTTGACCAAGACCCTACCATTGAACAAGAAGTCCAAATCCATGACAACCCCATCTTTGACCAAGACCCTACCATTGACCAAGAAATCCAAAATGATCCACTCCTTGACCTTTACGCCATTCATGATCAAACACTTGTCAACCCTATACATGCCTCAACTATTGACAGTTTCCAAAATGAGACACTTGCCTCCATGACACACATAGACAATATTCATCAAGAACAAGAGTCTTCCATTATGGACATATTTGCAAATGATCGCGCTATAGCTGAATTCACTAGACTCTATGACATTGACCATAACAATGGCTTTGACATCGACTTGGAAACACCAATAGAATCATTTGAACTTGACATGTCACAAGAGCAGACCAAAGATATCACTCAGAAATATGTCCAACATGTCAGTTAACCTAAGACATCCTATCAATTACGATCATCCACCTTTGTCAGAGTAGGCTTTCTCATAGACGGAAATATTCCAAGTAACAATGTCAACATATATCATGATGGGATAGCATCTTACTTTCAAAACAAAAAATACCCCATCACAAACAAAATTTGTCAAAGCATGCATTATCAAGGCAGAGGACTAGGGATACATGAACAAGGTATTCAAGAACCAATACAACTTCAGGAAAATTACAGACATCAAGGTCTTGGCTATTCCTCAGACAACAAATCTAATGATGTTAGTGGAACCTCCTCGATACTGGGGGCAACCTTGTCAGATATAAATGTCAAAATAGAGTCCATGAGAAATCCTTGTCATAAGGTTGTTTCCAACACCTTGTCCATCCACACCATAAACCGTCATTCTCAACATCTTAAACCTTCCCTTTGGAACCAACAAAAAAAAAAGTCTTACAAAGTGAAAAATCAAATGTCAAAGGCCATCGAATCAGAAAAAAAGACAAGTGGACAAATGAAATTAAAATGGATCGCAAAGAAAAGTGGATCAAGAAAAGAAAATATGTCAAAAGGAAAAGTTAATTACAATGTGGAGCCACAAGACAAGAGGACTCCCACATACAAAAAATTCCACCTCCTTCAAAATGGTCATCAAGCAAGGCATCTAAAGGTGTTGGTTCTAAACACCATCCTCCAAAATGTTTCATCCACCATCCCAAGTTTGGAAAATAAAAAGTGATTCATCCAAATGTCCAAACAACCTTTCCATGTCTACCATCATTCATCATAATCCTACATCTTGTCTAAAGTCCAAAAATCCCACATCACACATCCGTCACATCTTGGCAACAAATCTTTACCACAAGGACTCTCATGGAACTCTATCGCGATGTGTGTATTCTAATAAGGCCCACTCTAGTATCAGAAAAGATCACAATGAAATTGATGAGTTGTATGCAAGCACTATGATCCTGATAAGACAATTACTTCAAAAAGGACATTATTGGCATATCATGGCACCAGTCTATGCATCGGCACCGTCAGTGGATTCAGAACAGTCAATGGTCATCTAAAGCATCCTAAAATATCAAAAATACAAAAAAATAAAAAATGTAAAACATCGTCACCCTGATGAAAACTTGGAAAATAGGCATCTTGGTGACACCAAAAAAAATCAAAAAGTCAAGAAAATAGTAAAGAGAAAAATTTCATCCAATGGTGAAAACTTGGCAAACATGCGTCATGTGTAAAATAAGTCATCTATGTGAACTTTTACACTTGGGGGCAAGTCATCTCATTTCCCATGCCTTCCTCATGACATTTACGCCCATCTAAGTCCTATCATTTCCATGGATTTTCCCCACCTACCTTGGTCTTGACATAAAACTAGCACACATAAATCATGCTTTGGGAAAATTTTTGACATGCCTATCCTTTGGTCATACATTATCCATGAAATTTCATGTCATTGCTGACATACTTCATTATCCTTATGTGACATAGTCCTTGAAAATCATATGACAATTCCTTTAGTCTCATGTCTCCCGTCCTTTACCAAGGCCACCTCTCATCCTTTCATGTTTGTCACCTATTTTGGCTTTCCCTTGTCAAACGGTCTAAGGATACTCGACCATCCCATCTAGTCCTAACTGAGTCATTCCAAATGCAACGAGTCTAATACATACAAGTGCATTATCCAAAACATTACCTGACTTTGTTCCTGGCCTGGCTGCAGACCTTAATCATTTCGTCACATTATCGTCGTCCTCATGTTGTTTCGGGATGCATCCTTCCCACATCAAACAACATTGTCATCACCCATCAATTGGTATTCAGCTTGACTAGGGGCACAATCATTTCTGTCCTTGGATTCTCATGTGTAGGCATCAGTCACATGCATTTGTCATGATCCTCTTAAACCATTCAAAAAGACAAAAAAATCATAAAATGTCCTGAAAAAAGACAAAAACATCAGAAAAAGTCCTAAAAAAAGATAAAAACATTAGAAAAAGTCCTAAAAAAAAGACAAAAACATCAGCAAAAGTCCTAAAAAAAAAGACAAAAACATTGCAAAAGTCCTAAAAAAAAGACAAAAACATCACAAAATGACCTGAAGAAAGACCTAAAAATTGCAAAATGTCCTGAAAAAACCACAACAAAACGTCAAACTATCTCGTCTGTCAAATCAATCAGTCTTCATCATTTGTCTGAACTACATTGTCTCTGTGCATTTTCTATGTAGGGAAGACTCATATTTGAGTCCTCGAGGCATTAGGTCAATCCTTTTAGGTTTGTCAAAAATAAAATCATGATTCAATCTTTGGTCATCAAGATAAAGTCATTGGTCGTGTCGAACTATGAGGTCTCTGAGTGTATGATGTAGGCAAGGGCATCTGTCGATGAGCCCCTGAGGCCACACTAGGTCAGTCCATTAGGGTCCATGGCATTACACTAGCACACACGTCAAAAATCTTGAAGTCAAGAAAAATCATTTTCCAAACGGGAAAACTCCTAAAAAAAAGTATGGCAATCATTTATTCAAACAAGACAATCACATCAGCATGACAAACAAATAGACATATGGTCAACACAAGTCAAACTCAGTCAAAACAAGTCAAATGCTCATAATCGGTCAAAATTTCAACTCTTGGTTAAGCTTTCCGATGCGTCCTTTTGAAAGACAACCTCTGTCATTCATGCCTAGGATGTGTCCTTCCTAGGCATCGTCATTGTCATTCGACATTTTGAGGGATCCTTTTGACATCTAAGGATCACTCCTCTTGGCATCAGTATTCTTCAGATGTGTCCTTCTGAAGAAGAAACTTTGTTATTTATTCCTTAGGATGTGTCCTTCCTAGGCATCGTCATCGTCACTATCATCTGGTATTTTGAGGAATCCCTTTTGACATTTAGGGATCAATCCTCTTGACATCAACATTATTCAGGATGTGTCCTTCCTGAATTTGGAAATCTTTGACATTCGTCATCTTGGCATCGTCAAAACCTTGACACTTGGAATCTCGACATCATCAAACCCGACATCTTGACATTAAGACAGTTGACATCCAGACACACTTGGCACTTGTCTTCTGACTTTCCTCATGTTACTAGTTTTTCAGTGAGATTCTGACAACAGGATTTAGAAAAACAGTGACGTATCATGGTTGTCTTATCTTGTCTTTTGTATTTTTATCATGTTACTAGTTTTTCAATGAGATCCCAACAATAGGATTTAGAGAAGCAACGATGTATCGTGACGATTGTCTTATCTCTTGACACACATGATTACTAGTTTCTTAGCGAGGTCCTAATTTCAGGATTTAGAAAAACAATGATGTATCATGATAAGGGCTCTAGTTTGTATTTTGGAAATCATGCTACTAGTTTCTCAAGGATTTCTTGGGAACAGGACTTAGAGAAGCAACGACGTTTCATGAATTGTCCTTTTGGTCTTTTTTTTCTTCTTGTGGTTGATTATGACAAAAAGACTGGGGCAATCATGCTCTTAGTTTGACTCATGATCATCCTTGTCTGTGACTACTTGTCTTATGTGATGGTATGACCTTGCACACCTTGATCTATATCATATCATGGTGTTTGTTGGCCATCACAACAATCTTCCCAATGATGATTAAAGAGCAATAAATATTAGATTCCTATGGTAAAGCTTTGAAGGATTTGGTCTAGGAACTAACATGCATCTCCTTCTATCTTGTCATCTTCTCCCGCTCATCTCATATAGGCATTGCATCCATATCATCATCCACATCTTTTGCACTAAAATTTCTTTGTCTCTTCATATTCTAGTCTTCTCGTCCGTTTCGAGAGCACACCTGTGTTCTTGGAACCTGTTTGTCCTCTTGAGGGGGCATACTGCTACCCTCCTCATCATTCTTCCTCATCTTATTTTGCACTGGGGCATATTTTTGACTTATTTTCTTTGTCACAATGCGACATGCTACATTATGACAAAGAGGGGAAAAATGTAGACACATAAAAATGACCTAGGCCTGCAAGCTTCATTTTTCATCTTTCGTCCTAGCATAATTATGACATTTAATTATGTCCTTGGTCCACATTCAACTATTAATTAAATAATTCATTATTATTTAATTAATTCATGTCTATTGTATTCTTCATGATTATTAAATAAATAAATTTTATTTATTTATTCAATACGTCACTAAGGGTCTATTATCTTCTTACAATTAAATAAATGTCTTAATTTATTTAAATTCATTTATGTCTTCTTGATTATTAAATAAATAAATTCTATTTATTTATTCAATATGTCACTAATTCTCATAATTAAATAATTATCTTTAATTATTTAATTACCTAATTAACATTTCTCTCATTTTAAATAAATTAATTATTTAAAATGATCTCTTTTCATTAACTGTCAGTTCATTTTGGTAAATAATATGAAAAAGATTATTTATTGTCACACAAAATCCTTATTTTGAATTAATTTAATTCAAAAAGGTAATCTTCTTCCAAAAATCAAGTAATTGAGCAAATTCTTGATTTTCCAAATTTGCTTATCTGTCCAGTCTTATCTTATTGATTTTTTTGAATCTTACAAATCAAGCAGTCTTTATCTTCTTGATTTTCGAAAATCTTTATCTTTTATCTTCTTGTCACATTTATTCTCGACCGCTAATTTGATTTTATCAAATGACATCTTGACCACTCATTTAATAATTTGTCCCTAACCCTAATTAGGGATTGTCACATGAAATCTTGACCTCTGATTTTAGGCTTTGTCAGCTTTTAATCTCATCCATCCGCTCAAAATTGCGTTTTCTATAAAATGTCAATTTTGCTCACAATTTAGACCACACTTTGTTATTATAGACATTCATGCTTAGATTTAACATGCACTTAGCTTATTTAATTTGATTATTGTCATTTGTTATAGTCATAGGCATAGTCATTGTTTGTCATTTTCAAATCCTTCAAAGCTTGTTTAGGACATTGTCATAGTCAAAGATTGCTCACACATTCGATCTGAGGGAAAAAATCAACAAGTTAGAAGGTGCTATGGAGGTGAATCATGGAGGCTTCAATGAATATCTGGTATAATCGTTCTTATTATTTTCTTTCTTTGTGCTTCATAACTTCTTTGGGTTTATATTACTGATCTAATCATTGCTAACCTTAATCCTGAAAATTTACCCATTGATACAAGGGCTACTTTTTGTTATTGGATGCCTTGCTGATAAGCTTGTTGTGCTTCTTGTTGTTGTTGTTGGATGGCTTGTTGTAAAGTTAGGGCATGCACTTGTAATGTAGGATTAGTGAGTTGTTGGGACATCTGTGATAGATTTTAAGCGGTGATGTTTTGAATGGGTAGCAGGTTGTGGATGGGATTTTGGGGGTTCCCTTGGTTTAACATTCCTTGTAAGATAGTGGATTGGGATGAAGGAAGATAAGTTTGATGTCCCATTTGATTTTGTGTGATTTGGGGGATAAACAATAAAGATGAGGATGACATCGTTAAGTTTTGTGATGTTAAGGGAACATTATGACCTTGGGTCGATTGATTAAAAGGATTCCCTTGACCAACATTTTGGATATTTCCTTGTGTTTGAGATGTGGTCAAGGTATTACCTTGGTTGATGTGGTTTGTGATCAAGGGGTTGTTTTTGTATGGGTTGATGATGGATGGGATAGGTGTTTTTTGGGTAATCATTGTGTTTGATGTATCAATGGTTGGATTGGGTGAAGATGTTCCTTGTTGCATTAGATGTTGATTTTGCATGAGGGTATTTCATTTCCCTTTTAGATCTAGTTGTGATACTAGATCTACACTACTTGGCATGATTTTGGGCACACATGTGGTACTCATGGGTATGGATGAAGATGGGTGTCCCTGATATGTTGAGGTGGTTGTGGAGTAATGAAGTGTAAGTGGTTTATATGGCTGTTTGGGAACCTTGGGAATGTGAGGAGAGCCAAATTTTGGTGTCCAAGTGGTTGTTTGGGATGGAGGATTGGTATTGAGTGTACCCACAAGTGTGCTACTTTAAAATGGAAGAGTATGGAAAAATTATTTAGCAAGACTAGCTCCAATAGTAGGTCTTGATGTTTGATTCAACTCTAGGGATGGAGTTGTTGGAATAATAGATGAAGTCAATCCTTGTGTTAATGATTGTTCAACCAAAGATGAAGAATTAGGAATTATATTTTCCAAGGCTTGATTTTCCATGATTTCCTCCCTAGTAAGTCCAAATGGATTGTTCGTGGTGTCCTCTATCTCATATGGACCTAATGGAGATGAAGGTTGTTGTGATGGGGTAACCTGACTTCTTGGATCAAATTCTTGAGGATTGGGATCACTTAAGGTAAATGTAACTTTGGTTTTCTCTATGATTCTCTTGTTTTGTGATATTGTCTTTACCATGAATTTTGGGTCACCTATGGGAGATTTGTGTTGAAATTTGTAATGTTTGAACTCTCTAGTTGACTCAAATCTAGGTAAAAGGGATGCTCTAAGTCTTTTTAGAGCAATGATGATAATGGGAGATGAAAAGGTCAATGATATTGAAAGTGATCTTTGCAAATGTTTTGGGACAACACTTTTAAGTTTGATGTTTTGATGTTTGGATAAATGATGTTGATGAACTTGGAAATCTCTAGGGTAGACTCGTGACCTTCAAGATAAACTAGCTCAAATATGATAACTAACTTAACTACATGCATGGAAAAGGATTTATTTCACATACAAAATAGCTAAGTTAGGGATGATAGATGTTTAAGTCAAAAAGTGTTGGTGTGTTCAAATTTTTTGCAAAGTTTGGTGAAGTGAAGGGTGTATTTTGATGAAGGGGTGAATGAAATTTTTGACCCAATGTTGACCTAAATTGAACCTTTGTTTGAAAAGACCAAGGTAGTGAGATACATGCTAGACCTCCAAAGTTTTCAAATCCTAAAGACCCAATATATTAGATAGGTTCGTTATCGTGAAAAAGACTAGGATTTTGACCAAAAAAGAACATATACAAGTATGGATTGTTCCTTGAAACACGTTTGTAGAAGTAGTATAACAACTTGGTTTTATTTTGGTGAAGTGTTGCAAAGTATTTTTTGAGAGATTTTGGAGTAAGATGCCTAAGTTTGAAATGATGACCCATAGACCTTCTCTTAGGGATTCTATTTTTTTGTGAGATCACTTAGAAAAGTTCAAGATCATGAAAAAAGACCAATGTTTTGAATTTCAAAGAAGGCATACAATTTTGGATTATTCCTTGAGACACGTATATAAAAATTCCTTACCAACCTAGTTCTATTTTGGTAGAGTGCCATAAAGTGTTGTTTGATAGATTTTGGAGTAAGATTCTCGAGTTTGAAGTGATGACATGTAGACCTTCTCTTGGTAATTTTAATTTTGTGTGAGATCATTTAGAAAAGTTCAAGATCATGAAACAAAGACCAATGTTTTGACTTTCAAAGAAGGCATACAATTCTAGATTATTCCTTGAGACACATATATAAAAATTCCCTACCAACCTAGTTCTATTTCAATAGAGTGCCACAAAGTGTTGTTTGATAGCTTTTGGACTATGTTGACTAAGTTTGAAGTGATGGCATGTAGACCTTCTCTTGGAAATTTTGATTTTGTGCGAGATTATTTAGGAAAGTTCAAGTTCATGGAAGAAAGGAGGATATTTATTTCCATGTGGGTGGTGGTATTATGGACATTCCAGCCTCAATATCAGCTTGTTCCTCTTCTTTGTCTATGAAATTTTCTATGTTTATCCAGTGGGTTGGTGTTCCTTTTGTTTCAAAAGTGAAACTTCTCAAACTATTAATGATATCGGTTTGTCCTCCTTCAATGAGTTCAAGGTTTGGGTGAATAATAGCAAGTGTAATATTGGGTTGTTCAACAAGAGCAATTGGTCTCCAAATGGTCATGTGGGGTTCAATTTGTCAATTTATCTTTGCTTAAGTGAGTTTATTTTACCACAAACACTTGTCTTGATTATTCTTTTAAACTAAATGTCTATGTCAAAAACCTCATAAATTTCATAATGTCCATTTTGTGAAAAGGATGGAATTTAAGCCATAGATGCTTATGTTAACTTTTGAAAATATGGATTGAGGTATAAGTCAAGATATTTAGAAATTTCTAAGGATAGAAATCCTTAGGACAAGCATTAATAACAAGGCTATTTCAAAAGGTATCCATACGTAGATGAAAGGGTTTGAAATTTTGAGGAAGATTGTGAATGTTTGTTTGTAATGTTTTGGAACTAAGAAAAGTATTAAAATGACTCTAAAGAATTTACCATCCTAGGCTCAAAAGATACTACTTGCTGAATCCCCACTCAGATTTCTCCAAACACTTAGACAATGTGAACAGTTAGAGATTTGGTGACACTAGCTCCCCTCCATGACATGCACTTCTTGGGACCACCAAATGTCAAAATCCTAAAGAGCCGAAGATCCTTAGGATTTTTCTATTTCAACAAAGAATAGTACAAATGTGGGGTGGCTTTAGAATGATTGTTCTTGCACCAACAAGCATAAATTTTTTTGGCTTCTAAGAAATGGTTCTTAGTAAGGGATTTCGTTCAAGGTGGCTATACACGTGGCAAGATTAGCTCAAGGTTATTTCAGCCAAGAGACCTCCTAGTCTCTTCCTAAGAAGAGATTTTAATGTATCACACAAATACTAAGGGTGACACTTATCGGTATGACGCATCTGCACCTGTTGTTTATGGCTTTTGTCACAAAGACATTTTTATATAGTGACTTGAAAGAGATTGGATTTAGCTTGTTACTGCTTGGATCGTTCCCTCCTTTTGAAGCGGGGAGGTAGGCCCTCTAAAGATAAAAGATAGAAATGAAGTACATTTGTAGTTCGATCATACTAGTTTGCATGCAACAAGGAGAGAGCACACACTACGCCTTTTCCTTACACTAGCAAGGGGTTCATTTTTAATCCAAATCAAAATATGTGGGTGATTATGTAAAATGTCAAGGAATGTTTTTGATTCTCAAGATCTCTGAGTGGCATGAGAGAATTGCATATGCATTCAATAACAAAGTGTAAATCACAAAACATAGCAAACACTCGTTAATTTTTAACCCCTAAAGCTAAGATGACTTCATTTTATGCACCAAACAAAATGTTAAGTTTCCTTGTTCAATTTTAAGCCCATAATAAAATCATGAAATGAGGGTTTAATTTTAGTCCCATTTAAGCGTTCTTTTTAAGCCCAAATGAAAATTAGTGTGGTCTTAAGCATAAAATGAGAAAGCATGAAAAATGGGTTATAATTGCCCCAAAAGCATCAAATGCTTGTTACAATCATAAGATTTTAAGATGAGAATGCTTCTTCACTTTAACTTTTTATCATCCAACCTACAAAACCTAGTTAGCCTAAAACCCAGAACAAAGTCAAAGGTATGTTAGTGATCAAATGAAGTAAAAAGATCAAAGCACATGCTGAAAATTGATCTTCATTTTTCTTACCAGATAAGGGTGTCGTTGTTCAAGATAGCATTGCTATAAGTCATTTGGGCGTTGCTCTGGTGAATTTGGGTGTCGCTCTGTGGAAAAATAGTGACGATGATAGTGTCGCTATTTTGGGGAGCGTCGCCATTTACAAATCTTCGATACCTCTAAAAAGTATTAGTGTCGTTGTTTGTTTAATCAACATCAGGATATTAGGCATCACTATTTCTGATGATGATAGTGTCGTTGTATGGTGACGCCCACCAAAGGCGTCGTTGAAATTATTTTGGGCGTCGTTGTATCCTTAAAAAATAGAAAAAAATAGAATTCGTGATAGAAATTGATTAAAATTGATTGGTTATGCCCTCCTTCTAGCTCCATAATGTGATTGGACATATTAGTATGGGCCGATTACACTTGATCCATGAAGAATCGAAGCATGATGAAGGCACTAATGTCAAATCTCAACAGGATCATTCAAATGAAAATTAAACTAAACATTTATCAAAGCTAAGAATTCTAAACTACGAAAGTAGTTAAAATGTCTACTCTAACCCATCTAAAACTTATCTCGTTGTGAGATTGGTTTCGTGTTGATGTGGAACAACGACCCTTTCCCAATCTCGTGGATAAATGAGCTTTTCCCAATCAATTTTATTGAAGAAAACTAATGGAACGATTGTGAGATGTGTATGAAAACATGATTTTAATCTAAATGAGCATGATGCAAGCTAGTTTAATATTATTTTATGCTAAAAATGATCTAAGTATGCAAAAGCTAAGCTAATCTAAATGGATTCTAAGCTAAGAGATTCAAACCCTAATTAATAAACAAGCTAAGTGGATGCATTATGTGATCATGGAAGCCATTAATGGAAGCAAAATCTAACTAATGCAATTAAAATGAACTAAAAGATGCTAAATGTGTGCTAAATATGAGTGTGAGTGTGAGTGATTTCAATAGCATAAGTTTGCTTATGAAAGATGGATCCATTTGTCTCCAAATAATGACCTATTTATATGAGATCAAATGAGAAATGGAGGGTTGAGATCAAAAAGGCTAATCAATGGTCAAGGATGGAGGAAATTGGAGGCATGGATCATGGATTCTCATCAATGAGTGAGAATGCAAGATGAGGTTTAATCAAGGGTTCACATTCCCTCAAACAAACACACTTTTGACCTATACAAGATGTCAAAAGTTAACTTGCATAAGAAGTTTGGAGTTAACTTGCATATGAAGCTAAGTAAGTTTGTTATAAAAAGGAATATTCCCCTTTTTCAAATGAGTGAGGAGAAAAGGATATTTAGTTAATTAAAACTAAATTAAATTGTGCAAAAGGAGAAGGAATATTCCCTTGGGAATATTCCTTTTGGAGGAATGTACAAAGGAGGAATGTTCCCTTGCCAGTGGGGGTATTAGATTAATTAGATAATTGATAATTAAATAATGTTAATTTTGAAATTAAGGGAATTAGAAGAATTATATGATATTCATTAAATTAATTGATTTAATGAATGGGGGAAAGGTGAAATGACATTTAATTAAATAACTTAGGGTTATTTAATTAAATAAGAAGATTTAGGGATTTAAATTAAATAGTTTGATTTACTCAATTTAATGAGATGAAATGTTAGTACGAAAGGGGTGAATTAACCCGATTAAATTAATTAGGTTAATATATGCAAATGAAATAATTAATTAAATATCTAGGAAAATTTAATTAATTAAGCAATAGGAGGATGGGTTTCAAGATGAAGTGGTGTTAGTATACCTAATTCAAGTGTATGATATCCTTTAGGACATTTTTCAATGTCTACAATGTAATATCAATTTTGATAGCCTAGTGAGGATCATTTCAGTTCAAGTTGTGAGAGATCTACCAAAGATTACAAAGCCTATAAATGTTGTTTGCAAGGATTTTCAGATTGGGAAGCAAGCCAAAAAGAGTTTCAAGGTTAAAGAACAATCTACTACAATACCTTTGGAGTTGGTGCATACAAACCTTTGTGGACCTACTAGAATAAGAAGTTTTCAAAGTGATGGGTATTTCATGTTATTAATTGATGATTATTCTAGAATGAATTGGCTAACTTTTCTCAAAGAAAAATTAGAAGCTCTAGATAAGTTCAAGGAATTTAAAGATATGGTTGAGAATGAAATGGATATGAAAATCAAATGTTTAAGATCTTGGAGATTTCAGCTCTAATGATTTTAACAATTTTTGTGAAGATAATGGAACAAAGAGGCCTTTTTAGCTCCTAGGACTCCTCAATAGAATGGAGTGTTTGAAAGGAAGAAGATGACAGTTCAAGAAGCAAAAATGACAATGATGAGAGAAGAAAACCTACTGAAATTATATTGGAGAGAAGAAATTCATATTGTAGTCTACATACTTAATAGAGCACAAGCAAGAACAAACAATTCCAATACTCCAAGTATGAGTTATGGTATGGAAGAAATCCTATTGTCAAATAATTTAGAATATTTGGAAGCAAATGCTATATCAGAAGAGATGAACAAAACTTGGGGAATTTTGATGCAAGATCTGATGAAGGAATCTTCCTTGGATATTCTATAAAAAGCAATGCTTATTGGTGCTACAATGAGAGGATGAAAAAGATTGTTAAAAGTGCAAGTGTCAAAGTGGATGAAGACTTACGTAAAAGTTCATGATTATAGATGTATATGAATCAGATGAGTCCTCTTGCAAAGAAGAATAAAAAGATGAAGGAAAGGAAAAAAAGTATAGATTGAAGAGGAAGAAGCTTCAAAAAATATCCCTAAGATTCCTAAGCATGTGTAAAAGAATTATTCTAAAGATCAGATCATTGGTGACAAGAGTAGAGGTTTTTGATAAGAAGAAAATATACTATGATAGAAGAACAGGTGAATATATGTTTACTTTCCAAAGTTGAACCTAAAACAATGATTAAAGCATGCAAAGATAAATATTGGTTCAAGGCTATGGAAGATGAATTAATGCAGATTGAGAAGAATCATACTTGGTTACTTGTGCCAATACTAGCAAATAAGAATGTGATTGGAACTAAGTGGGTATTCTGGAACAAAGTAAATGAGAATGAAGAAGTTAGAAACAAGGCAAGAATTGTGTTTAAAGGCTACTAACAAGTGGAAGGAATAGAATTTGAGGAGAAATTTGCTTTGGTGGCAAGAATAGAAGCTATTAGGATGTTTTTGGCTTTTGCAACACATAAAGATTTCAAATTTTATTAGGCAGATGTGAATTCTGCATTTTTGAATGGTGAGTTGGAAGAAGAGGTATATATTGAACAACTAGAAGGATTTTAGTTATTAGATAACCCTAATATGGTTTGCAAATTGAATAAGGCATTATATGGCCTCAAGCAAGCTCCTAGAGCTTGGTATACACGATTGGAAAAGTTCTTGTTGCAGCAAGGATTCAATAAAGGTATTATAGATAGCAATCTTTATTTCAAAGTTGAAAAAGATCAAATATTGATTGTGGTTATGTATGTTGATGATATAATCTTTGGACATAATAAAGAAATATATAAGAGATTTTCATAATAGATGTAGAATGAGTTTGAAATGTCAATGTTTGGGGAGATGAATTTATTTCTTAGACTACAAACCAACCAGACGGGAATTTTTTTTTCATTTCACAATCAAAGTATGTCAAGGAAATGCTAAAGAATTTTGGCATGGAAGACTCTAAACCTGTATGTACCCCTATGGTTACTGGTTGCAAGTTGAGCAAGAATGATGAATCTCCCAAGACTGATCAGAGTAAGTATAGATCATGTTGGCATATGGCTTGGAGAGATTTTTTTTGGATTCTTGTGTTGTCATTAATGGCATATGGAGTCAACAGTATGGTCCACTATGCAGTAATTGCTCCTACCGACAAGTGAAGTAAGTGACTGTATTCTACCAGAAAAAAGTATGAAGAACATCACATCCGGTTGATAAGTCAATTTGAATACTTCACCGGATCACTATTTTGTTGTGTGGATCCCCAGGGAAGCTTGTTTAGCATATATTCTATCTTATTGGAAATTTTTGTGGTGTTTCAGTAGTCAAAGTATGAGTTAAGAGATTCAGAAGAATGATTTACTGTTTATTTTCTTATTCTAGCTGACTTGACGCATATGTCATGTTGTGGATGAATGTGGAGTATGTTTTTAGTTATTTCTTATGTTTGGAATTTTGGTTTGGGTCCCTACTATAGTATAGCTGACTTGTGTGGGTACGTATCAATTCTAACTAGTGATTTGGGGTGACATAAGAAAGAATATTATATTTTGTTTGAAGCTGACAAATAACAATTCCTAATTAGAGGGTATATAAAGGAGATCTAAAAATCATATTTTATGTATGTATGTGGTGAAAAAGGTTGAAGAAGAGTGTGTTTGTGTGAAAAAGTGTAGAACAACTATATGGGTTAATCTCAGAAGATTTGTTGAGCAAATTATTCAGAAGGGGTTCTACAGCAGAGAAAAAGTGGGAATTGGATGGAAGATCCAGAATTTGATTGTGTGCTTAATTGGAACTGATTCAATAAATTTGTAGATGTTGTAATCTCAATTCAAAATTTTGTTGTAATTTCAATTATACTTTGTAAGGCAGTGAGCCTTTCTCTTTAGAGAAGTGAGCTCTAGGCAGTGCACTTAAATGCAACTGCATTCCCCTTTTATCATACTTTTAACATAGTATACTTTGTGGATTAATCTCCACTATGGTTTTTCCCCTAACAAGGTTTCCATTTAAAAATCTAGGTGTTATAGTGTTGATTAATGTGCATGCATTTTTCCTTCAGTTCATATGTTGTGGATATTATTGAGGGTTTAATTATTGTTGTTGATAGTTTAAGATCTGATTTGAAAATCAAATATTCCCGAACACTGATTCACCCCCCCTCTCAGTGTTCCTAGTGTCCAACAATTGGTATCAGAGCAGGTTCCTCTTTTGAAGTTTAAAAACTTGAGGTGGATCTCAAATTACAATGGACGCTGGTGGTCTTCAACAAAAAATTATGGTGGCACTTGATGATCTTGATTAGTCCAAAGTAGAGGTCATGGAACTAAAAGCAAATCTTGTGGCTATCAAAAAATTCATTCAATCATTGAAGGATAAGATAAATGAGTCAAGGGAAAAGAGGAAGGAATTATGTGATCAATTGAAGCAGAAAGAGAGAAAAGGTCTGGATGATGTCCATTTGAATCAAACCCTAAGGGAAATAACAGAAGAATGTGAAAAACTTGCTAAGGACAATACAACTCTAAAGCTTGAAATAGAGTCTATGGCGATGAAGTTTACCAAAGAGATTTAAGAAAGAAAAAAGAATGAGGAGAATTTGGCCCAGTCCTTGAAAGAAAAATTTGAAGAATGTAGTAGAATTAATAGTGGATTCATTCAGTTGGAAATTGAACTACAACAATCTAGAAACAATAAACAAGAGCTTGAGAGACAGGTAGTTATCCTTATAAATGAGCTTGCTACTGCAAATGAATTCAAGGAGAAATTTAGGATAAGCTTTGCTAGGCTTGATGAGATAACCAAAGGATAAAAGGATAAAAATGACAAGCGAGGTTTGTTGGAAACAAGTAAGACTAAGAGGGGGGGTGAATTAGTGTTCTACAAAAAATAATTCTTTTATTTTGATCTTCAATCCACTTAACACATTTAATTAAAATCAATATGTAGAAACAAAAAACAAGAAACCACACAATCAAAACACAAGGATTTTTACGTGGAAACCCTCTAAGGGGAAAAACCACGGTGGATGGCCAATCCATAATAAGTTTTGAGTATACTCAAAAGAAGTATTAAAAAATGGGAATGCGCTTGCATTCAGGTTCACTTCTTAGAGCTCACTGCTCAAAATGGGGCTCACTGTCCTTACAAAAGTTTGGAATAGATCCAAAAGAAAATGAACTGAGATAATAGCATCTGCCAATGCTTGATTATAGTTTCGGTTTAGCTTTGATGTCAAACTTTTGTCCTGAAGACTGATGAAGAACTTCTACTATGTTATGCTCGATTTCACACACAAAATCTTTATGCACAAGTGAAATTGTGCATGATATCGCTCAAATACAACTTAGAAATTTGAAAAATACACACACACAACTTCTCCATACATCCAAATGATATGACCGATCATCTAAATATATCTGCTCACAAGGAATCAACTACCACAGATCAACTTCAACAAGACTCAATAAAATTTGCAACTAGTTGGCCCAATCAATGAATAATTTTGATGTGGATTTGAGCAAGTTGGCTATATAATAGCTAGGACCAATAATTAAACATCTGAGCTTGAAGATAATTAAAATAGTTCAACTTTATACATCCACTACACATTATTACCACTGAGTCGACTTTATCAAGCAAATAGACAAAAGATGTCCAACTGGACCTACTCAACCATATAGCCACAAAAACAACTTCACGAGATTCAATAATAATATGTTCCATGTGTCTGAAAAAAATTGATTGATAAACAACCCAAAATGGTGATCCGGTGAAGCTATCAAACCAGATGCCCTATTATGTTGATAACACCACTGATAACACACAATTTTCATTTCTTCTATCGGTGCGACTAAATGCATAACTGCAGACCAAAAAGGTGACTTCAGTTGCCATCAATGACAACACTAGAAGCCAAAAATCACATCCACTTACATCATATTCCAACAAGGTCTTGGCTATGAGAAGGGCGAGAGCTCTAGATTTGAACAAAAGAATCCTAATAAGAAGAACAAAGGCAGAAGACATTCGGTAAGGCAACCCAATGCTCAGAAATTTAATGGATATTGATTTGTTTGTAATAAATTTGGTCATATGGCTTCTCAATGTAGAAGAAAAATAAACTTTAGTACCCCATCATTTTCTAGTTAGTGTTTTAAATGCAAGAAGTTTGGGCATAAGTCATTAGAATGCAAAAGTATGTTTGTCAATGCAAGTAACATTAATTGCTATACCTGTGGAAGATTTGGACATGTTTCTAATCAATGCAAATTAGGAGGAAATCAGTAGAATAGATGGTATAGACAAAAAAATCCAGTGTGCTACAATTGCAACAAACTTGGGCACATAGAAAAATTTTGCAGGAACAAAAACATGAATAAAAGAGGTCTGGTTTATCAAGGGAGAAATTCACAGAAAGACAACAAAGGAAAGGAAAAAGTATCTATAGAAGAGATAAGAGATCAGATGAAGAAGACATGGGTAAAGAAAAGTGAATTTTATGAAGGCAATAAGGTTGTATCGAAAGCTCCCTCCAATAATTCTTTCAGAAATTGACTTCAGGCCAGTGGGCTAGGGGGAGTTTTACAAGATCTTTTGTTCCCTTGAGTATAGTTGGCTCTGAATCACTGGATGTTGTCAGCAGTTGTGTTATTCTTTGAAAAATGTATCTGTGATCATTTGTTGAGTTGGATGTAATGTTGGAATTCTGAACTCAGATTCTTCATTTGTTGTCTGAGTTTTCAGTGTAACTGGAACTTCTAGGGAAACACATTTAAAGTGGCAGGAAGTTAAGTAGGTGAAGCTATAAAAAGGAATTTGGAACCCTAATTTGTCATCATGCGTTGAAGAACTATTGGAGCACCTTTCCTACAAAAATTTGAAGGAGTAAAAACCAATCTAGTAGTGAATTCTCTAGGTATATTTGTTGCTCATCAATTTCATAGTGTTTTGGTGATCGATAGAACCCTGCTTGGTACAAAAAATGAGGCAAATCCAAGGATCAATAATTTTGGATGAATATAGTAGTCAAAAGATTAGGGATATAAGAAATTCATTTTCTGTCATCAAATTGAAAAGGCTTGGAGGAGCGAAACACAAGAATTTGGATATCTAGAATGGATTCCCTCATTTTTCAATGCGAAAGTGATTTGGTTTATCTTGAATAGATTGGATGGAGATATCCTTACTCTGGATAAACCCTATCAGATTTCTAGGGATGTAATCAGGAATTTAACAAGCTTGTGTGAAGTTGGTGATGTTTCAAAGAAGAAATTGATTCGAAATGTTGAATTCGAAGCCCTAATTGGAATAACGAGAGATTAGAGGGCTTTGGTAATTGATAGAATCAAAGATCCTTTAACAAGGTATATTACTCATGGAATTTCATATAAAATTTTCTTTAGAAATTGAGAAGGATCAACCTCAGCAGGTGAAGTGTATATTGCTCACAAAATGATAATAGAAGGAGAAGACTTTGACCTATGTGGTTTGATAGAAGATCAACTAATGGAGAATGTAAAATTGTTGAAAGATATAGGCTACTCTTTCAAGTTTGGCACTCTAGCTATATGCATTATGATGTATTTCTTGAATTGCTTGCCTCTGAATGACAATGTGGTGTGGAAAGAAAAACTAGTCTGCAAACAAATTTTTGAACATTTCAACTCATTTGAAAATGGTGAAATATTTTATGAGAACTTCTTTAGGAAGTTGTTAGAAAGGTTTGGTGTAAATGTTATTCCTCTTATGGTAAAGATAGTTGAAGTTGGATCATCTTCCGGTAAGGCAGAGAAAAGGCAGAAGAGAGAGAGAGAGAACTGGTTGGTGTCACTCCTTCAGCACCCAAGTCAGCAAAAGTTGAGGAAAAAGGAAAAGAACAGTTAGTTCTGGATGTAGTTGATGAGGACTCTGAGGGATATACTCTAATAGAAGAACCAAAACCAGTTGAACCGGTTGTGGAAATTGTAGAAGATAGTGATGATGAAAGTGCTCTATTTAAAGAAAAAATATTGCAAATTATTCAGGGTGAAGATGGTATGCAAAAGATAACTGACATATGGTTGAATGGAACATCTTATGAGCAAGATGTCATTGAGAACACTCTAGGAAGATACTTTGTTGATAACAACATTGAATTGGAGAGTTTGCAGAATGAACTTCCAGATGAGCTGATCCAATGTATCCAAGAGGCTATGGCCTCTGTGCCTCTGGATAGAAAAAAGGAAGAAATAATTTCTCATTTGAAGATACGTTTAGACTATCTCTTTCTAAACTAGAGAATAAAATGAATGAGCTGAGACAGTGCATTGATTTAGCTAACAAGATCTCCAGTTACTGTCTTAGGTGGCCCCATGTGGTTGGAAAGTATAAGGACAAATTGGAGGAAATTGAAAATGAGCTTGTTAGAATAGGTGAAGATTACAGTATGTTTTTGGACAAGGATGGAGAGGTTAAGAAGAAGATTCATGTTCTGTAGGTTGAGCATGCAAAAGTTCACTCTGCCAGAAGTACTCTCATGGATGCTTTCTGGAAAGTGAAAGATCATACTGAATGCAGATTAGAGAAAATGATTGAAATTCTAAAGGAAGGAGAAAAGTTGAATGATGCCTTCACCATTCCTGAATCCTTTGTTCAGATTATCAATAAAACATCAGAGAATAACAACTTGATTATAGCTATTGGGATTGTAGTGGACTCATGGAAGAAATCTCTTCCTAAAATGAAATCTAAGTATAAAATAATCTTCTGATTTGTGCAGTAGTTTTCCAATTTTTGATCAAAACTCTCATTTTTGCTAAATGGGAGAGATTAGTAAAATTTTGAAGGAAAGTGTAGTGAAAGTAGTGGAATCTTTGTCATTGATGTCAAAGGGGGAGAGAATGCAGTGAAAAATGCCTTGAAATCCTAAGGGGAAGCAATAATTTTTGGTCTTGATAAGTTGTTTTGAGTTTTGACACTTAGTCATTTTTCACTAAGTGTTGCCATCAATGCCAAAGGGGAGATTGTTGGCATATGGCTTGGAGAGATTTTTTTTGGCTTCTTGTGTTGTCATTGATGGTAACTGGAGTCAACACTATGGTCCATTGTGCAATAATTTCTCCTATCGGCAAGTGAAGTAAGTGACTGTATTCTACCGACAAAAAGTATGAAGAATAGGACATCTGGTTGATAAGTCAATTTGAATACTTCATCGGATCACTATTTTGTTGTGTGGATCCCTAGGGAAGCTTGTTTAGCATATATTCTACCTTATTGTAAATTTTTGTGGTGTTTCAGTAGTTGGAGTATGAGTTAAGAGATTCAGAAGAATGATTTATTGTTTATTTTCTTATTCTGGCCGACCTAATGTATATGTCGTGTCGTGGATGAATGTGGAGTATGTGTTTATATTTCTTATGTTTGGAATTTTGGTTTGGGTCCCCACTATAGTCTAGCTAACTTGTGTGGGTACGCATCAATTCTAACTGGTGATTTGGGGTGACATAAGCAAGAATATTATATTTTGTTTGAAGCTGACAAATAACAATTCCTAATTAGTGGGTATATAAAAGAGATCTGAAAATCATTTTTTATGTATGTATGTGGTGAAAAAGGTAGAAGAAGAGTGTGCTTGTGTGAAAAAGTGCAGAAAAACTATATGGGTTAATCTCAGAAGATCTATTGAGCGAATTATTCAGAAGGGGTTCTACAACAGAGCAGCGAAGAGTAGAGTAGAAGTACGAATTGGATGAAAGATCTAAAATTTTATTGTGTGCTTAATTAGAACTAATTCCAAGCATTTGTAGATACTGTACTCTTAGTTCAAAATTTTGTTGTAATTTCAATTATACTTTGTAAGGTAGTGAGCCTTTCTCTTTTGAGCAATGAGCTCTAGGTAGTGCGCCTGAATGCAAGTGCATTCCCCTTTTATCATACTTTTAACAAAGTATAATTTGTGGATTAATCTCCACTGTGGTTTTTCCCCTAACAGGGTTTCCATGTAAAAATCTAGGTGTTATGGTGTTGATTAATGTGCATGCATGTTTCCTTCTGTTCATATGTTGTGGATATTATTGAGGATTTAATTATTGTTGTTGATCGTTTAAGATCTTATTTGAAAATCAAATATTGTTGAACACTAATTCACCCCCCCTCTCGGTGTTCCTATTGTCCAACATATCAATGATTGGTGGACTGCTATATCTAACTACTACTATACCAGATATTATGCACGTAGTTTGTCTTGTGGCTAGATTTCAAGAAGATCCCAAAGAGTCACATGTGGCAACAATGAAGAGAATATTTAGATACTTGAAGGGAACTTTGGAACATGGCTTGTGGTATCCTAAGGATATTGATTTCTCTTTGAGTGATTTTAAAGAAATCTCAATTCAAATGAAGGGGTGGGATTGAGAGATGATGCATCATGATCAGTGGATGAAATTAATTGAGAGGAAAAGAGATAAGGATAGGAAGAAGGGACCGCGATCCAAGAAATTGGAATAAGAGATAGGGCTTAGCTAGAAAAAGGTAAATTAAATAATTAAAACAATTATTTAATTTAGGGAATGGTGAGATGAATAATTAAATAATAAAAAATATTATTTAATTATAGAAGAAGAGGTGGAATGCTAAATACTAAATAATTAAAATAAATATTTAATAGAGAGTGGATGAAAATGAGGAATAATTAAGTAATTAAAAAAATTATTTAATTATAGAGGAAAATGAAAACAAATAAGAATTTATTTAATTATAGAGAGAAAAATGATAATTAGTGACGTAATTTCAATAAAGTTGATATTTATTTAAATTAATCAAAAGAGGAATGAGATAAAGTGAATTAATTAAATAATTAAAAATTATTTAATCAATAGAGGAATATGACACTAGAGAATAATTAAATAATTAAAAATATCTAATTATGCTATGAAGAAGGTGAATTAATGATAAAATGTTATTTGTAGGCTCGAAACATTTTTTAGTGTTTACAAGATGTATTTAAGAAATTTATAATAATTCAATTAAATTTCCACATTTATTTATTTATAGAAATATTCAATTTTATTTTTGTTAATGTACATGGTTGGGATTCAAAAATCGATTAGGAAAAAGGGGTTACCCCCATATTTTGGTGCTAGAGACAACAAAGTCCAAATCACCATATAAACCATCAAGCCAATGAGATAATGCTAAAGAGAATTAACGAACTAAAATAGAGTATGCATATGTTAACTAAGAAGTAAACTAACAAGTAAACTAACAAGTAATCAGTCTAGACCCCCCACCCCACACTAGGCAACACAAAAAAACTAGTATCTACAAAATTTATCAAGAAGCATATACCAACATTATGAGACCAACTTGTAAGACAAAATTGATCATTAACTCAACAACAAAAAGGATTAGTCTAAATGGGGATGAGGAAAATTAATATATTGAGGCCCACCGCTAAGCCTCTTAAAACTATAATTAATTTCATTACAAGTTTCAAAAGAAACACCCTTACCATGAGGGGATATTACACCTCCTCCAAAAGATCATCCTTAGCGCAACATTCAAAGATGGTAAGAATGGCCTCCACTAGGAGAGAAACCTTAACACCTCTTGCAATAAATTCCATTTCCTTTTACAAAAAAATATCTCCTCTTCATTCCATGTAGATGATCCAACAAACAATTAAAATACACCACTTGGTGAACCACATCTTCAATATCATTGTGGAGGAAGGAACCAACATCATTTGATAATAGGGAGGCATAACTAAGCATTTTTGATATGTTAAACAAGTTCCTTCTCCCACACATGTTCTGAGTTGTGAAACAGTATCTCCATAACATAATGAATACTAACATATGGATTTGCATCAATATTATTCATTAACTCCCATTTACGAATCACCTAGTACTTGAGATTAAGAACTTTAATTTTTCTCCAAGAATGACATAAAATTTGTTATCATCTCCTCACTAGATACCTTTTACTTCTAATAGTGGCCTTCCTTCTTCATAGAAGAATTCACAACCTTCTCTACTAAAAAATGTAACCTCCCATATATTGAGCCCCATAAGTAGATGCCATTTCACATTGTTGGTGTGAATTAGGTGATTTTCCTTAGTTCATCTAGTAGGTGTTGGGAAATTTCGGTCATCTTAGAAAGAAACATCCAAGATTAGTAGTACCTTCGGTAGATTTTTTTTTCTTAGATTGCCTCAAAGACACATACTACTATGCCACAAAGCAGAATCATACATAGTTCATTTCCCACATTGACCCTTAGAGAAAAGTTAATGCTAATTAATTCAGTTCCAAAAAACACCATTAAATAGATTCAATCACATAGAACCATTAAACATGAAAGATGGAACAAAAAATATGAACACACAAATTTACGTGGGGAAAACCCTTTTGGGTAAAAAATACCACACTCCAAAAGCCCAAATCACCATTGTGTTATTCAATAACAGAATACAGTTACAAATACAATTCAAGCTCTAAGCCTTTAAAAAGTTTACATCTTGTTCCATCCAGAGAGAATCCAACAATATAACCCTATTCTATTTCCCTCTTTGTCTCATTGTAGAACGTTTAAAGTTTTATAAAATTTGTTCTCAACCAATAGGAAATGGTTTGGTTCAACTTGCAACGAGCAAATCCAGTAAACGGTCTAACTGTCTGCTATATTAGACCATTGAAGAGACTTCATTCACACTCCCTTCAAAATCACCAAGTCACTTTGATGTCTACAACACTTGCCAAGTCAATTGGCCAACCAATTACAGCTTTCCATCTCAACACCAATTAGGTCCCACCAAGACACCCACAAGCAAGAAACAATACATTGCCCTATCGACGAGACAATATATTGTCTCCCTCTGATATCAGGATGTGCCTTCGATATTCACTTTACTGCTTCGAGTGGTCTCCACATCTATTAGCTTATCAACTTGTCGAAGGGATTCAACCCAGGGTCCCTTCGATATCTTGAATTCCCTCCAATAGGATTCCTTAATATGCTCCATCGAGCCATTGAGGAGACTCAAGACAAAGTCCCACCGAAATGATCAACTCCTGATGATGGAACATAATGCCTAAACAGTCTTATCAGAGTGTTGAGGAACATGACTTTGAGTCCCATCAATAACAAGTCACCCCGATACCGCTCCAATCGCTAAGTCACTAAAAGCCCAAACCTCAAAACCTCTTGTTGGAAGTTACGAAATTCTAAAAACTTGCGACACACCGACAACAAAGAAAACCTCAAAGCCGCTAAGTCGGGAGGTTATGAAACTTTAGAACCCCATGACTTAAGTTAGAAAAAATTGAGACCCATTGACTTAACTAACAAACCATATCCTGTGAATGAGATTTTGATCAGACTAGTAACTTTGTCTTGGTGATATTCAACTGTCTGTTCAATAATGTAGGGGCCCAAACACTAGTACATTTGAGGCACCATTTCTCAACATTCTCCCACTTGCCAAAGAATGCAATGCCTACCAATCAACACATGAATCATCTGTATCACCTAGGACACCTACAACAACATCTATAATATCCACCATCTTAGGCTATAGTTCCAGCCATCCTCCAAAGAAGAGAAACAAGACATGGCATAAATTCACCAGTCTAATCTGAGACATGAACATTAGAACTAATTGATGACAAGGAATTCAACACACTGCCGCCACTCCACTGTGCTCACATGCTATGCAAAAGTAATATCAACTTCAAAACTCTAGACTAGAACACAACCATGAAGCCATCCTTCAGAAAACAAGATAGAACACCAACTAGAACAACTAAAACACTGACTGTTCTCATCCAACTAATCATCCCACGTGACTGAAAATAGCACCCACAACAAGTTCTAATCCATAAAATCACACATACCTCCAAGGTATCAACATCAGTAAACTCATACCACCAATACAACCAACCTATCAACCAAAGATATAGGCTCCTATTCAAAGAAGACTAAACATATTCTGGAACTCCCACTACATGGGTAATAAATCTGAAAAGATCAAGGCATACCAAGTCTACCAGTAGCATAACATAGAGAGTATAAACATGTATTTTCAAGGAACCATCCACAATGATATGAAAAAATCATAATTAAATAACTTGTAAGAAAAACTCTCACTAGAAGTCTTCACAGCTCTCCCAAGTTCTTTACACACCCAACAAAAGAAAAAGACTAAGAACCTCCATGTCATGACCCAAGAACATGAGTGAAAACACAAGACCACAAGCTAGTGATCACTACAGCTCGGACCAAACCTCAAACCAATGAAATGTGAAACCAAACATCTAGGAAGACAACCAAGACCAAAGAGAGCACCTCTACACATCATGTACCTATAGAAAATCCTCCTACATACACCTCTAAATGTCGACTGTGTCAAGTATGATCTCCTTCAAAACCCCAAAAGAAAAAATCTATAACAACACCCAACTGTTCAACCTTCAAGATCAAACACATGGATATACATACTTATATGGATATAAGCTTCTCCAAGAAGATCAAAATCTTCCATTTTCCACCTCAGGAAAACAACCCATAAAACCATCTCCTTAACAACCCTTTAAAATAAATACATGACAAATATAGAAGGAGATGACCATGCCAAACATCCTTCAAATGAATCCTTTAGAACTAACTACAGAGCTCAAGATTCATATCTATGGAATATACAACATAGAGACACATGCTAAACCAATCCTCAAATGAGTATCCAAATCCAATCATCATGAATCAACTCATTCCATGAGAGTCAAAGCACAAACATAACACATCTGAAAGCAATAATGGGAAATACCTTTCAAATGATAATTTTTTGAGTAGACCAAGAGTAGGGAATGAGAATGCCCCTCCAGGGTTACCAAGTCATCATGACTTCTCCAAGAGAAATCTCCTCATTGGTATCTATTGAACTCATGCCCAATTAAGGTGTAGGCTCCTCAGAATTTCTATTGAAATATCACCAAGAGTAACCATCTCAGTAAACTTTTCTCATCTCGAGAGAAATGCAGCCTCACCTTATTCTCCATGTATCCATGGGAACCTACAAATGATCATCTCATGCTAAACTCCAAATGCATCATTGCACTATCATGAATTTCTCAAGCATATGACCAATACACCCAAAACATAAAGAATTACCAAACCATTGTCAAAGCTCCAATCATCTCAATCAGGAACTTATCATGACATCATGATCTACTCATCCCCCTTAGGAGATACCATGCTTCAAGTGAAATAACCATGGTCTCAAGAACAACACAACATGCCAAAACTCTAATGCACAATCAAGAGTTTATCATGACATTAAGAAAACAAACACTAAATAGACATCACCTCAACCAAAGACTCATAAGAGTCCTCCATGGCTACAAGATGTTACACATCTTCAAATAGTGTCCATGTAAATGAGAAAAAACTCTTCTACAACAACAAGATCTAAGAGCTCCTCCTAGTAACATCTGTAACACTAAAGAAGATCATCCATCACTAAGTGATGAATCCACAGTCACTGCTAAAGCTTGCACTAAACCATGATACTGTGCTTTTCAATCACATGACCAAACATCTTGTTGGCCTCCTCTAATAGTTTAATAACTAAGCCCTTAAAGCTGTGACTTAGATATTAAACATCTGCACTAAGTAGCTATCTTACTCATCATGAAGGTGTATTTCATTGTCAACCTAGGGACGTAAATTTGAAATGGGTCAGGACTGTATGTTCCCTAGGATTCCACTCTAGTCACCCATAAACTAGAAAAGAAACAATACTGGAAATAAAATGTTGGAAAGAAATCAACTTGAGTACTGAGCATGAATCAACAACTACACTAAGAATTAACAACTGAACTGGAAATGAAAGATAGAAATGGAAATATCAAAAAATAGAAAAAAAACTACTCTATTTTCCTTGACTATAGGAATAGTCACAAAATAGAATTCCAGTGGTTGCGGGAACAGTCACAAAATAGAATTCCAATGGCTGCAGGAATAGAAAACTGCTGAAACTGAAACTAATTATTGAATAGAAAATAACTTTTAAACTAGATGGGTGGAATTCTCACCAAGTGGCCCCCCTTGAGTGAGTCACCCTCAAACTAACTTAGTTGCAAAAAATTAGAATATCATATTATTTCTTGAAAGAATGATTATAACATTTCAACAATATGACTGTATTACTAAAATTGGAAAATGCAAGTACAATCTCAGAACATCCAACCTTATGAAAAGGGGCATCTGACCATTATTTATAGAGAGAAAAACTTCTAATTAACCCTAACTACCTAGGCAGTTGACTCCATCAAAATAGGAGGATGTCATTTATAGAAAGCATAGAAAAGAGAGGGAGGAAGTTATGCATGCACCAAATTTGGTCAAAGCAGACTTTCCCCAACGAGAATCTAGCAAAACACACTCCCTAGATTTTCTCAAGAAACAAACATGACCATTAAAAGGTAGTTACAATATTTCATTAAAATTAGGAATTTCCCTCCATTGGAAGTTTTCCCTCCTTTGACCTCTTAATGACCATCTTCTTGACTTTCTTGGCAACCGACTAGCTGGCAGGAGTTTCTTCCACTTTGAAAGCTTCCTTGACATTAACATAATGACATTAACATTTTAGTGTAAACCTACATAATGACATTAACATGTACAAACAATTGGATATCCATAATTACCTTAATGTAACATCCATTCAATCACATGTAAAATTAACATAGATAATTCACATCGCATGTTATTGTCATTAAAAGTCACAAGGATAAACTTATGCCTAAGGTTTATGGTTTTAAGGAAATAACATAGAAAATGTCAACAACCAAGTGGCAAAGTCTATGGTAACAAAAAATAATATATAATAAACCCTATAAAAATTGAGCCATTAATTGGACTCATCATCTCCCCTCAACCTAATGTTTTGTTGGTCCTCCAGCAAAGGGAGAACTATTCTTTTTCCTAGTCAATGCTCTGAAGTCACCAACTACCAACTGTCCCAAATTGGTCTCTGTAGTGTTTGAATTGGGGTCCTAGTTGAATCCTTGCTTGTTCTCCAATCTGTCCCACCTTGGCCTTTTTGTAGCTATGTCATAGTGATAGTATCTATAATTTGGTACAGCCATAATAGTGTAGGTGGCTGAAATGTCAATGGAATCCAATACTACTGCCTGCCTCATCCTTCCAATCTGCATGTACCTATCAACTCGTTTGCATGCTATAGCATAATTTTGCAAAGAGTGGGGTTTAGTTTGTTTCAACTCATTAATCAAATTGTTCCACCTTTGTTGTAAGTACCCCATTACTGATTTTCCTTTAGTTTCAACTACCTTCTCACATTCCTTGTAGGCTTCTTCCCTAACAGGCATGATCCTATCTTTGTAGCTTGGGCGATAAATAATTATATGCCATGTTTGGTAAATGTCTGTAGGGTTACTGGATTCAGCTCTGAGAGGCAAGGGAGTGTGAAGTTCGTTTTCCCTGTAAGTTTTAAATTGCCACCCCCAGCTAATTTCATTATGAATCGAGGACATAAATGCTCTCAAATGGATATCTCCAATGTATAGTAATGGGTTCCAATCATGATCATTAGTCACAACATGATTATTCAAGTATAATTCATAGAGTATATTTTTAACTTCAGGTGGGGAAAATTGGTAGGCTTGGAAAAACTCATGTGGAGTTTCAATAGAAGGGCTCAAACCTGAAATAATTCTTGATAGTTTAAAGGAAAGATTTCACTCCTTCAAATGCAGTGCATATACTCTAGGAGGAGTTTTGCATGCCAGCATTTGGGGTACTAAAGCTACCACATTATCTACCTTATCTTTCAAGACAACAATTTCTGCATTCTTTTCTTCAATTTCTGCATTTTTCTTTTTAACCTCTTCCAATAGCTTGCATTTTTCCTTTTTCCACTCCTCCTTCCTTTGCATCTCACTCCATAGGTTTAGAGCTACAAGATTCCATGAAAAAGTGGGAGGTTTATGTGTTCCTACCAAAATATTTCCTCTCATTGATTCTTGTTGTTCAAACAACACCAGTTGTAGTGATTTTGGTTGTTCATCCTGCTCAGGTTGCAGGGGTTTTTGATTCTCATCTTGCTCTTGATTCTCAACCTATTTTGCAATAGCAACAAGCTCTACTAATCTTATGTTTGCTTTTTATTCAAAACTATCTTTTTCTTCAACATTTACGTATCCCATAGGGGCCTTTATCTCCTCCCTAGATGTTCTCCTGAGTCTAGAGCTTCTCTTTGGAGGTATAACACCGGATAGCCCAGCTAGCTTTGATTTGTTAGGAGGGATTTTATGTTTTTCTTAAGTTGTAGGAAGAACAATTTCATTAGCCTTCTATTTCCTAGGTCTTGGTGTTGCTTTTTCTGTCATTTGCTTCTTGGCCTTCCCCTTCCTCATTTCTACCTCTTTCATATGTGCTTCCTCTCTCCTAAGGGCAGCCCTAGTTTGAATTGGGGTTTTGGGAAGAACATTAACATCAGAGTTTGAGGATGAACTTTCTTCATCTAAATATTTTGACTTAGAGGAGCCAACTTCTATAGCTTTCTCAGCTACAAGAGGGTTTGAGCTAGGGTTTGCACCATAGTTTGAAGCTCCGGGAGTGGTTTTAACAACCCTCTCACCCCTACTAACCCTACGAGGTTGAGTCTAACCTCTAGGTCGCACATTTTCTAGTCTAAATTGATCAATGTTTACAAATTCCTCCCATGTCATACTAGACAACTCTTGCAAAGATTTCTCTACTAACAATTTTATTAAACAATGGTGAGAGACAAAATTATCCCCAACTTTTTTGTTTCAGTTGTCATGGTTGCAAGGAGGTTATATAACACATTGGGAATGTTCATTCTTCTTCCATGTATCATATGGTTCAAGAGCTTAAAATGCACAGAATGGAGGCATGACTGGCGACCTTCACAAGTAATATACTTGAAAATGTGGACAGCTACTTGTTTCCATTTCTCCGGTAGATAATTTCTCCTTGTTTCTTGCTTATCTACAACCAGCGGAGGGTCACTAGGCTCATTGAATTCTGCCCTAGCTAACCTTGCATCTCTGGAAGCAGGGTATGACTCTCCATCGACAGGAAAACCTTTTACCTCTGCAATTCTCTCAGTAGCTATCACCTATAGCCCTTTTACCTTTGCCTTCCCATCAGAGAGTGTCTGTGCAAATTCTAGTGCAATGTCTTCATTGAAGCTATCAAGTTTTAGGAAATAATCCAACCATCCACAATTCTTGAACTTCAGCCAGAGAAAGTGCATCCTGCATTATCACATCATGAACTATGGGTTCATTTCTAGTCATCTGACCTCCCATTATTTCTATTACCCACAATCAAGCAAACACTTCTACGAATTTTCGTTTCCTGCAATCTTTCTTTGAGAACCCAATTTTTTCTTCTTCCTGCAACTCTTTTGTAGTGCTATCGCCAATGTCATATGAAATTTACCTTTGTGGTGATGTTTAAGATTAGGAATAAGGAAATAAGGAAACATAAATGAAGGGTATCATCAAGAAAAATGGTGGTGGTTCAGTGTCATTTCACACATGCAAGTCATCATTTCACTCTATCATTCAAATTGACTTATTTCAAATTTGCTTACATGTATGACACATGGACATGTGGGTTGAAACTCCCACCCACCCTAAATTAGAGCATGTGTCTACAAAATTTGGGTGGTAATTATGATGTGATATGGTAGGGTACAATTATATGCTATGTGAAATATCAACATTAATTTATAGTAATTAAATAAATGCATTAAAGATAATTAAGATAGAACAAATTGTCACACACGTACTTAAAAAATTGGAGTATCTTTTGCAAGGAATGTGGAGAAAGTACTAGTTACCTTTAAAATTATAGTTGAGAATTTAATGCAGTGGTGATGGAATGAAGTGATGGTGAAGTGAAGTGATGGTGGAGTGAAGTGATGGTGGAGTTATGGAAGATGGAGAAGATGGAGATGGATGGGCGGATGGATTTATTGATGAAGAAGTGGATTCCCACAAAAGTGGAAATCTTTATTATGATGTGATTGCATGCATACCTAGATTAGTCAAAAGGAGGGACACTAGGTCTGATTCCCTCGGTTGTAGGAAGTTCAGAGGTTTGGTGTTGAATAAATTACTACATGAATTCTTGCTTGGAAGCTAGTTTATGATACAACTTGAGACGATGACCATTGACCAAGAGTTTGAATCTGACAGAGTCGATGGTTTTGAGTTGTACAACACCATTGGAGAAGACTTCTACAACTTCATACGGTCCCAACCACCTGGTCTATAGTTTTCCTATATTATCTTGATGCTTGGAGTCATAAAGGAGTGCCTAGTCACCTGACTTGAACTACTTTTCCTTTATGTATTTTTCATGCCATTTGACCCTTTGATTTTGCAACATCTCAGGATGATGAAGGGATAACTTTCTCATCTTATCCAAAGCATTCAATTAGTACATGATTCTTTCATTTTGTGTCTCAAATATGCCAATCCCAAGATCCAATGCAATCCTAAGAGTTTTATGCTCAAACTCAATAGGCATCATGGTTGCCTTCCCATATAGTAATTCAAAAGGAGTGAAACCTGTGGTTGTCTTCCAAGTGGTCCTATAAGCCCATATAGCTTTTGACAACCTATTTTCCCAATATCTTCTGTGAATAGCCACTATTTTGGTCATGATAGCCTCTATTTTTCTACTGGCCACCTTAGATTGGCCATTGGCTTGAGGATGATAGGGGGTAGATTTCATGTTCCTCACATCATATTCATTGACTAATGTTGTGACAAGGGATGATGTAAACTAAGCCCCTTGATCTATCACTATCTCCCTTGGAACCCCATAACGAGTGAATATTTCCTCATAGCTTTAACCTCAACCTACTTGGTCACATAGTCAGTACAAACCAAGATGTAGGATTTTCCATTTGATGGAGGATCAATGGGACCTACAAAATCAAGTCCCCATTTATCAAATGGAGTGATGACTACCTGGGGGTAAAGAGGCATCTCATCAGATTTAGCTAGCCAACCCATCCTCTAACATCTATCACACTTCCTAGTATACTTTACTGCATCCTTATGAAGTGTGGGCTAGTAATATCTTGTATTAAGAATTTTCATTGTTATCCTCTTGGTTGCAAAATTCCCTCCACAGGGTTCATTGTGACATGCATGCAATATATCATAGGTTTCATCCTCCTTTACATATCTCATTACATGATCTGGTTCAGTGTAGAATAAACATCCTACAATCCATGAGAAAGGAGAAGTTTTCTCAATGAGCACTCTTCTCTCTTTTGGAGAGAAATGAGGAGGAAATCTCCTTGTAACAAGATAACTGGCTATATCAGCATACCAAGGTGTGTGCACACTGATGGAAAAAAAATTTCATCAAGGAAAGAGTTATCAATGAATTGAGTGTCCTCTAATGTAGTAATATGGAGAGGAATTCTGCTAGAACATTTTCCTTTCCTAGTTTGTCAACAATGGTGATATCAAATTCTTACATCAGCAACAACCACCTTGCTAGCCTACTTGAAATCAAGGACTTATTCATGAGGTATCTTATGGTTACATGGTCTGTATGAATAATTATTTGATATCCTGTTATGTAATTCCTGAGTTTGTTAAGGGCATAGATGACTGCCAACATCTCCTTCTTTGTCACTGTGTAATTAAATTTAGCTCCTTGTAGGTTTTTTCTGAAAAAATAGATTGCATTATCAATCGCTCCCCCTTTTTGGCCTAAGACAACTCCAATAGCATAACCAGATGCATCTGTATGAATATGGAAAGGGAGTTCACTATTAGGGACTTTGAGTATAGGAGCATGGGTTAAAGATACTTTCAAATTAGAGAATGCTTTTTCACAGTCCTTTGTCCATTGGAACTCAACATCTTTAGTTAGAAGATTGTATAATGGATCTACCATTTTACTAAAATATTTGATGAAATGCCTATAGTATCCTGCATGTCCCAAGAAACTTCTAACATCTTTTTGATTTGCAAGAATAGGTAGATTAGTAATCACCTCAATCTTGGCTGGGTCTACTTGAATTCCTTTTTGAGAGATGTAGGGGGCCAAGGACTACTCCTTCCTACATCATCATGAAACATTTCTCACTATTCAATGACAAATTATGGTCCTCACATATTTGCAAAAATTTCCTTAGATTTTATAATGCTTTTGCAAAATCAGCACCATAGGTAGTAAAATCATCCATATAGATCTCCATACAATCATGTGAGATATTTGAAAATAAACTAATGATTACTCTTTGAAAAGTTGTAGGTGAATTACACAAACCAAATGGAAGTATTGAGTAGGCATAAGTCCCCCATGGACAGGTAAAGGTTGTCTTCTCTTGATCCTCAGGTGCAATATGTATCTGATTATAACCACTAAATCCATCTAGAAAAGAGAAATATTGCTTACCTACAAGTGAATCCAGTACTTGGTCTATGAAAGGAAGGAGAAAATGATCCTTTTTGGTGGAAAATTTTTATTCTTTGTAGTCAGCACAAAATCTCCATTTACCTCCCTTTTTAGGCACAATTACTAGTGGGGACAGCCACTGGCTGTCTGAGATAGGGTAGATAAATCATGCATCTAATAATTTTTGTAATTCCCCTTTTACAATCTCCCTCAATGCAAGGTTGATTCTCCTTTTATGGCTGCCTTACTAGTGTGCAGTCATCTCTGATATATATATCCTATGAGTATAGAACTTGGGATCCAATATTTTCATGTCATGGTAGTCCCATGCAAATGCATGTTGGTGGGTCTTCAACAGGTTTGTCAGGGACAACTACTACTCTTTACTCAACTTGCTATTAATATTCAAATGTTTCCCTTTTGACACTTGCACTTGTGTGGTTAAATCAATCATAGTTGTTTCACTAATGCTTGGAATTTTTAGTTCATGTGGCAGCAATGTATGAAGCATATTAGTTGTTGCAGTAATTTCAGTTGTAGGAAGAGCGGGAAGAAGTGTCTTCATTGGCCTGCAAAACCATATTCATAGTGGATGACTCTTCATGCACCTCACAATGGTTTTGAATTATGTGGGACAACACTTCATCTTCTTCCTGAAACTGCATGAATGGAATTTTACCTATCATCATGAGTTGTGTTATTGAATTGACTTCCTCAACCTCTTCTCCAAGATGTGGCCATATGGTATTATCCATATCATGGGATGGTTTAGCAGGAGGGTAGAGAAAAATATTTTTGGTGATTTTCCCATCAGAAATAGTCATCCCCGGACCGACATCTAATGTAAGCATTTTCTTTGGCTAAACACAGTCTACCCAGAATGATGGAGTACCCTCCCAATATAGCTTTAAGAGAAAGGATCATGAAATTTGTTGGGTACTCCCAAGATTCTAGAGTCACAACAAGGTCTTCTACTATACCATCTGGTTTGACAGTGGAACTGTCAGCAAGTTGCAGGATTGTAGGAGTAGGTCTCATGTTTGCAACATTTAGTTGCTTGAGGATATCCTTAGTCATCACATTTATTGCTGCTCCCAATTCAATTAGGGCATTCTTTATTTGGATTCCATTTATAATAACTCCTACCATAGGACTACCTAGGTTAGTGTATTTAGGAACAATAACTTTCCCAAGCATGATATTTTCTAATTGTCCCACCACATGAATGGTAGTGGGATCTTTCTTTTTCCTCCCTAGATTTTTGAGGCATGCTTCCTTGATTGCTTTGCCATATACGGGGACACATTCTATGGCCTGAATCAAAGGTATATTAACACATATGTGTTTCAGCTGATCCAAAATGTCAAAGGTTGTTTCCTCCTTCTCTTAACTTTTGTTTAACAACTTCTAACCTTTGAGAAAATGGTGGATCTTGACTAGACTAATGGAATGGTTCATGATTTTTAGGCAAACTTGGTTGAATGGGTACATTTTGATGCTCCTCTTCTTCCATAGGAAGCTCAATGATGATAGGAGTGGAAGGAGCTTGAAAAGTGCTTCCTAAACGCAGATGAATGTCACTCACACTCACAACACATGCAAGGAATTGATGAGGATCTGTAGAGTAGACTGGTTGCTACTTTGGTTTGTTATTTGGGTTAGGTGTGGGTTGAGTTGGTAATTGAGTAGTTCTAAGCTTGCTTGAACTTGAGCTAGTAGGAGGGGGAATTATGGAAGGTTGTTGAGGCTATGGGGGTGGCTACATGTAACTAGTTGTCTAGTTTGGCCATTGTTGTCCTCCCCTCCATTGGGATGTCTACTGCCAGTTTCTTGGAGGTGGCTGCCAATTCCCCTAGAACTACTTCCAATTCCCCAAAGATTGTTGCCATTGGGGTGGATTTTTTTGGTGATTGGGCCAAGTATTTGAAGGGTTATTCCAAGGCTGAGGTGGATATCATCCATAGTTGGATGGGTATGGGGTTTGCCATTGATTACCAGATGCATAAGAATTGAAATAAGGCTTAGTTAAAGATAATGGATCTAGTGGCATACCTTGTCTTGGGTCCCATGTTCTCCTTTGTGCAATGTAGACTTTATCATCATCACCCTAGATTGGCTTGAACTCAGGTGGGATCTACTTGTTGTCAATGTTAGCTACCATTTTGCATCTGTAGTCCTTTTTTTTTTCTGCAATGAGGGAAATATTTTTCCAACATTTCCTTTGCCTCCTCATGTTTCTTCTTTGCTTGAAGTGTATCTAGCCGAGTATCCATATTGTTTATGATGTCTTGCTTGAAATCTGCCAACAAATGATTAATCTCCATCCTTGAAACTCCATTGGTGGATGATTTACCCATAGAGGATTGGTAACCTCTTCCTTTCTTTGAAGCTGCCCTGAAATAGTTCTGACAGATCTTCTAAATATCATCCCAAGGAACTTGGGTGATATCTCCTTCTCCCATCAGGTCCAAAGCATCAATGTAGTTGTCATTGATCCCTCTAAGGAAGAGAAACTTTTGAGACTCTTCATTGAGTGTGTGATGTGGTATTTTTGCAAGAAAAACAAAAACCTTGAAATATAGTCCTCCAAAATCTTCTCTTCCTTGTGCTGCATCCTAAAGATGCCATCTCCTCTCATATCACTACCCCTACAATACTCTTTTTTATTTCTCAAGAAACATTGTTTTCATATCATCCCAAGTATCTATAGTATTCCTACCTAAGCTCATAAACCATCTTAATGTAGCTTCTTTCAAGGTGGTAGGAAACAACTTAAGCCTATGAGCATTAGTGGTATAGTCATAGCTTTTGTAGTGGATATCAAACTTGAACAAGAAAGTATCAGGGTCTTTTGTGACAAGCCCATAAAACTTAGCAAGTACTGAAGGAGGGATTTTTTTGAGGTTATCAAATTCATTCTGATGAGTGATAGGGAATGAAAAAGATGGTTCGATGGGTCTATTTCGATTTGCATCAGTCATACCTACTTGATGGAGTTCTAAAGCAAATGGATTCTCAATCATATTTTGGTCTTCGTAGGAAGTTTCAGAACTAGTCAAATTGGGAAAAGCATCAACAAAAGGATGTGCCTCTTCTTCTTCTTCGTCTCTTGGAAGATTTTGAAGCTCAACTAGCTGAAATGGGTCAAGGTCATTAGGAAGGAATCTCCCATAAGCATCTCTTCTCCTACCTCTATGCATGTAGTATCAACTTATTACCAGCCAACTCACATAAAGAATTGGTGAAAGAATAGTAGGTTATTACTTTTCTAATTGAAGGGTACGCCTAGAAAAAACTTCAGAAATACTACAACAAGAAAGAAACTATCAATGAATCCAAAGAACTTCCTAGTTTTACACCATCCCTGACAATGACGCCAAAAATGTTGGCCTCCTCTAATGGTTTAATAACTAAACCCTTAGAGCTGTGACTTAGAGATTGGACATCTACACTAAGTAGCTATCTTACTCATCATGAAGGTGCATTTCATTGTCAACCCAGGGACGTAAACTTGAGATAGGTTAGCACTGTATGTGCACTAGGATTCCACTGTAGTCATCCATCAACTAGAAAAGAAACAGTATTGGAAATAAAATGCTAGAAAGAAATCAACTTGAGCACTAAGATGAGTCAACAACTACACTAAGCATTAAAAACTAAATTTTAAATGAAAGATAGAAATGGAAATCTCAACAAACAGATAGGAAACTACTCTATCTGCCTTGGCTACAAGAACAGTCACATAACATAATTCCAGTGGCTGCAGGAACAAACAACTGCTGAAACTGAAACTAATTATTGAATAGAAAATAACATTTTTAAATAGATGGGTGGAATTCTCACCAAGTGGTCCCCCTTGAGTGAGTCTTCCTTAAGCTTACTCAGTTGCAACAAATCAGAATATCATATTATTTCTTGAAAGCAGGATTACAACATTTCAACAATATGACTGTATTACTAAAATTGGAAAATGCAAGTACAATCTCAGAACATCCAACCTTATGAAAAGGGGCATTTGACCATTATTTATAGAGAGAAAAACTTCTAATTAACCCTAACTACCTAGGTAGTTGACTCTGTTGGAACCATAATTTTAATTTATAATACTGTTGATATTGCCATATAGAATCAAGGGTCGCCCTTTATATTTGCATAAAAAATTATGTTTTTCCATCTACAGAGTCAAATTAGCCTTTTTACCACCATACCATTGCCATACTTAACTATCCTATATATGACTTTCCTTTTACCTCCTTACCATGACCTTCAACAAGCTAACTCATGGTAGTGCGGTGTGAAGGTAGCAATATATTGTATTACCGTTATACTATGGAAGGTTGATACATAGCCCGTGGTAGAGCGGGGTCAACATCAGTGCTAACAAAGCGAACCACTATATTGTGGAGGGTTGGAGTGAGGCCCACGGTAGAGCGGTAAAGTGAGAACAGACACAAGCGAGAACCATGATACCGCAGGGGGTCATCATGTGGCCTGTGGTAAAGTGGTATATAAGGAAAAGTACTAAGTATACACCACAGTACCATCGAGGAGACCAATGAAGCCTGCGGTAGTGCAGTATAAGGAGAATAAGTAAATAAAATCTTCCGCGATACTGTGGAGGAACAAAGGGTGATGCACAGTAGTGTAGTAATCGGCCATTGGAGCATTAGATGAAGGCTAGTCACATCAATCATTGTCAAAATATGAAATTTAGCTCGGTATGAAGGATTGGAATGATGTTGAACTTATAATTAATGTGGTATGATACAAGAATTTAACAAGGCAGATTCTGAATTCGTTCACTCATGGTAGTAGAAGCAGGATACAGGTGAGCTCAAGGAGTGACACTCAACCAAAAATTCTTCAGGGTAAGCAATATTCCAGGTAAGTTCTACTCACCACACATTGAATTTCAAGCAATGGAACCTAAGAAAACAAGAGTAAGGATTAAAAAGGAGGAAAAATCAAATAAAGCTTCATTGCAATTGCCATTACTTGCATTGCTACCTGGTTTAGTTGATAAGGGTTATAAGAAGGTGTTTAAGGATTTAGCTCAGGGGTATAGAGACCCAATAATTCCAGTCTGGGTGGAATCTGTATTGGTATTTTTATAAGAATAGAAATGAAAAGGTCCCGGTGTCAAACCCATGGACTCTTCATATGGGGAAATTGATAGTTCCTAATGTCTTTGTTGAAGTCGAGCTAATTAGAGCTCCAACCAGTAGATATCATGCCCCGTCGAAAGTTGTTAGGCTCCCAGATGGACAATGTTTGGTAGTTATCTCCAGGGAAGCTATAATTAGGTGTTTTGACCTAAACAAGCAGGCTCTCACAGAAATAGATTTGGGGAGGCTAGAGCAGGAGTACAAAAGGTTGAAGAGGACTTATAGAATTGATGAACCCCCCTGCACATGAAAAGGGGTGACAAGAATAGACTCCTTATTCCGTCTTCAAAAACTGAGCTTTCTAGTGTCTAACTTTTAGACCTATTTCAAAAATAGCTATTATGCATTATGCCAGATTCTCAGATTTGATGCTAAAGACAATATGAAAATTGGATTAATGAGGATGGAAATGATTACCCAACACCCTAAATCCAATGTGGAGTTTGAATTTTCTTATATTATTGAAGAGCATATTCATGAAGGCCTACTACAAGTTAGGGAGGGGAAGACCCCTATCACTTTCAAAAATTATTCTCTACTATGTCATTTAATTCTATTTCAAAATGAAACAAAGTGGACTAGATGGATGAAGTTGAGCACACATGAAAATGGAGTTATGCTCCAAGTGCAAAACTGGTGCTATGTTTGGGATAGTAGGTGCCCTGAACCTGAATATGTTTTGTTTAGGGATGATTTTTCCATCAGACTAATTGATAGTAGGTGCCATTGGCAGTTTCTGAAGCAATTTTTCTCTTGAAAACATAAAGGATTAAGGGTTGCCAGTGCATGGACAACTCTTGACAAACCTCTTTAATTTTTTTTTCTCCATGCACAGTAGTTTAGGAAACTTGAAAAGGGACTAGCACTTAATAGTACATGGACAATCCTAGGCATCCCTTGTAAAAATTATTTTTCTCCATGTACAGTAGTGTAGGATCATCTTCACCTTTATCATTTTTCATCTCCATATCCATTCCATCCATTCCATTTTCCACCATACTATCAAGGGGTTGGTCAGTAACTAGAGATTCTAGATTCTTGCAATGATCAATAAATCACTCATCCCCAACTGGAGCCACTGTTGGAACCAAAATTTTCATTTATAATTATGTTGATTTTTCCATATAGAATCAAGGGTCTCCCTTTATATTTTCATAAAAAAATATGTTTTTCCATCTGTAGAGTCAAATTAGCCTTTTTACCACCATACCACTACCATACTTAACTATCCCATTAACGCCTTGCCTTTTACCTCCTTACAGTGACTTTCAACAAGCTAACTCACAACAATGCGGTAAGAAGGTAGCAATATATTGTATTATTGTTATACTGTGGAAGGCTAATACCTCACCTGCGGTAGAGCAGAGTCAAAATCACTGCTAGCAGAGGGAACCGCTATATTGCGGAGGGTCAGAATGAGGCCCACGGTAGAGTGGTAAAGTGAGAATAGACACAAGGGAGACCCGCGATACCGCGGGGGGTCATCATGTGGCCCGCAGTAAAGCGGTATATAAGGGAAAGTACTAAGTATACACTGTGGTACCACTGAGGAGACCAATGAATCCCATGGTAGTGCAGTATAAGGAGAATAAGTAAATACAATATACCACGATATCGTGGAGGAATGAAGGGCGATGCACGATAGTGTGGTAATCGACCGTTGGAGCATTAAATGAAGGCCAATCACATCAATCAATGTCAAAATATGAAATTTAGCTTAGTATGAAGGATTTGAATGATGTTGAACTTATAATTAATGTAGTATGATATGGGAATTTAACAAGGCAGATTATGAATTCATTCACTTGTGGTAGTAGAATCAGGATACAAGTGAGCTCAAGGAGTGACAATCAAGCAAAAATTCTTCAAGGCAAGTGATATTCTGGGTAAGTTCTACTCACCACACATTTAATTTCAAGCAATGGAACCTAAGAAAACAGGAGTAAGGATTGAAAAGGAGGAAAAATCAAATAAAGCTTCATTACAATTGCCATTACTTGCATTGCTACCTGGTTTAGTTGATAAGTGTTATAAGAGGGTGTTTAAGGATTTAGCTTATGGGTGTAGAGACCCAATAATTCCATGGTCTAGGTGGAATTTGTATTGGTATTTTTATAATAATATAAACTAAAAGGTCTCGGTGTCAAACCCATGGACTCTTCATATGGGGAAATTGATAGTTCCTAATGTCTTTGTTGAAGTTGAGCTGATTAGAGCTCTAGCCAGTAGATATCATGCCTCGTCGAAAGTTGTTAGGCTCCCAGATGGACATTTTTTGGTAGATATCTCCAGGGAAGCTATAATTAGGTGTTTTGACCTAAACAAGCATGCTCTCATAGAAATAGATTTGGGGAGGCTAGAGCAGGAGTACAAAAGGTTGAAGAGGACTTATAGAATTGATGAACTCCCCTTACACATGAAAAGGGGTGACAAGAATAGAGTCCTTCCTATTCCGTCTTAAAAAACTAAGCCCTTTCTAGTGTTTGAATTTTAGACCTATTTCAAAAACACCTATTATGCATTATGCCAAATTCTAGGATTTGATGTTGAAGGAAATATGCAAATTGGATTAATGAGGATGACAATGATTATCTAGCACCTTGAATCCAATGTGTAGTTTGACTTTGCTTCTATTATTGAAGAGAATATTCATGAAGGCCTACTACAAGTTAGGGAGGGCAAGGCCCCTATCACTTTCAGAAATTATTCCCTACTGTGTCATTTAATTCTATTTCAAAATGAAACAAAATGGACTAGACGGATGAAGTTGAGCACACATGAAAATGGAGTTATTCTCCCAGTGCAAAATTGGTGCTATGTTTGGGATTGCAGGTGCCTTGAAGCTGACTATATTGTGTTTAGGGATGACTTTGCCATTAGACTAATTGATGCCCTTGGTTTTCCTCCACCAAGGTTGCCACAATCTTTAATGGAGGTTATGAGACCTATGCAATACAAACCAGACTAGGGTTTCATACACAACTATGCTGATTGGTTTTTAATTCCACAATATACCATCATTAGGGTGTATGGTTGTGATCATGCCCCGCATGTCTTACCAAAATTTGTGCCTAGTAGAGTATTGTTTTTAGAATTTATCTGGAAAATGCTTTGGATAGAGCGTAGCCTCATGAAGAATCAGAGAAAGGGGACCTTCTTGCCTGAATTGATATTTTTTGAGGAATTATCAGTTGGATCAGATATGTTGGAAGAAGTGTAGAGCTTCATAAAAGATAATTTTTCTCTCAGATCGAGAAAGGTGAGATTTTGTGATCCAGAGGGTCATATCAACAATATCAGGACCCTTCTTACAAAGAGGGCGATAACACATGCATTTGATCCAGAAGAGGATGTAATAAGGAACCTGGTATACTTTTAAGATGTGTTTAAAACAAGGAAAAAATGGCTAATGATGATGAGATGGGAAGACCAGAAGAAAGAAAAATAAAAGAAGTTCAAAGGATTCTTTGTTGAAGAACTAGATTTGTTGAAAAGGATGCAATTGATTCTTAGTTAGTTTGATGAAATTTACAAAAAGGCTCAAGAAGAGAAATCAAATCCACCCCAGTCATCACCATCCATAGCTTCCACATCACATACACCACCTCCTTCACCAGTTCATCCATCTCCTCCATCTCCAATTGATGAGCCTCATGTTAAGAAACAAAGGGTTGAGTCACTAGTTGAATATGGGTCAATTGATGAAGAGAAAGAAGTAGTCCTGACTCTGGCTGAGATGAAATAAGTAAAAGAGCATCAAAAGATGTTGGAGCCTCATGATCCAAAAAATAAGAATATTAGAAGAAGTTGCTAATGAAATAAAAGATGATGAGAGGATAGCCACTTCTCTGCGGTTTATGGAAGATGATGATTTCATCCATACAAGGGAATTCAAGGATTTTTGGATAAAAATAAAAATGAAACAAATTGATGACATATGATAACTATGATACATGGAGAGATAGTTTAGGTGGAGAACCTTGTACTCCTGAAGAAAGAGTAAACCCTTTTTATAACCCTCAGAAACAAGAATAATTTGATGCTAAACTTGAAGTTATAAGAGTCAGGATTCAACAGGAATATGATCAAAAAATGGAGGCAACCAAAATGAGTCCATTAATAATGTAGCCCCTGAAGGAGATTATGCATTCATGACTCAAGAAGAATTAGAAGCACACTTGGAATTTGAGACACAAGAAGTGGAGAGAGAAAATTTAGAATAGGAACAAAAGAGGATCCAAATAATAAAGGAACTCCAAGATTTAAAATTACAGAAAGCCCAAATTAATGCTCAGATGGCTAATCTCTCAAAATATGTACCACCTCATAGACAAGGAAATAATAACACAGGACCTTCAAATCCACCAAAGGCTCAAAATAATCAGATGGGGAATCAATACCGACAACCAAATGTTCCACCCTATAACCCATCACAACAACCAAATGCCCAACCACCTCATGGTCAATAGTATGTGCCACCTCCCCATGCACAATATAGCAATCCACTATATCAATATCAGTATCCTCACAACCCACCCCTTCAGCAGTATACAACCATGATAAGACAATTTGATTTAGTAGGACTTCAATTATGTCCTTACCCCATGGATAGCAGTTGGAGAAGCCTAGTCCCAAAATTTACAGGAAGCAGTGCAATTACTGCTGAGGAACATTTAAGGAGTTTCAATGCCTTTATTCAAGACTTGGAAATGTAGTATGAATATATGCAAATGAGGTTATTCATGATGTCTTTAATTGAGGAAGCTAGGGATTGGTTTAATAGCTTTCCAACAACCTCTATTAATTATATTCAAGAGTTTCATGATCAATTCCTTGAACAATATGGGAACCAGTGTGCATCGGACTTTGCTTTTCATGAATTAGTGGGTATCCAAAAGAATCATAATGAGTCGATTTATGAATTTAACCGAAGGTTCAACAAGTTGCAAAAAAAAGATACCACTTGGGTCAAAATTGGTAGACCCTGCAACATTGAGTATTTCTCTGAAAGCATTTGATCCAAAAATAGGATATGAGCTTAGAAATAGATGTGTCAGGAATTTAGCTGAAGCTCATAAAATAGCATTGACCATAGAAAACAATAGGAAGGTTGCAAGAATGGTTGCTAAAAGGGATAATCCTAGAGTTCCTCAACAATACAACAACCCTCAACATAGACAAGAAAATACGTACATAAATGAAAGGCCAAGGCTACATGACATGCCTTATAATACAAATTAGAAAGATGGAAAAACGGTGATAGACAGACCTAGAAGTTAAGAAAATCTTGACCCTTTAAAGAAGAAAGCAACGTATATGGTCAACAATAATCTTTGGTTTGGAATTTGTGATGCCCCACATTCCCCAGATCATTGTATTGTAGCCCAGAAGATACAAGAAGAGGAGGTGTTAATAGATAATGAAGGAGAAGATTACACAATTTATTTAACCTCTCACACCATTCACCCCATTGAATAGAGGTATTCATCTTCAGAGGAGGAAGGTTATGAATATGATATTACAAGCCAAATATGCAATATCCATATGGTTGAACAATAGGTTTTTTTTAATTCTGAAGAAAATAATGGAGAACAATACCCTATTGATACACCTACTCAATGTAATATAAGGAGACCAATGGAAGAGGAAATTAAAATGCTAACCATTGTTGTTGTTGAACAAGAAAAAAACAAGTATTGGCTGAGAAATAGAACAGTGAATGGGAAGGAAGGTGTCCCAAGAGGAATTTTTATGAAAGATAAAGAAATAACACAAGGAGCTTTGAAGAAGACATAAAACAAACAACATGACAAGAAGGAATAGAAGCCTATCCAGAAAGAAGAAAGTAAAGAATTACACAAAGAAAAACAAAGGATTGATCAAAAAAATAAGAAGGAAAAGGAGGAAAACAAAGGCAAAATAGTGGAACAAAATAAATTGATCAAAGCAAAAAGTTCTTCTTTTGATTTTACTCAGGCTTTATCTCAGGTAAAAATGTCTGTCCCATTACTTGAAATAAGTAAAATTAAGGAGTATAGGGATAATTCCATTCAATTAATATCTAATGGGAATGATAAAAACACAAGTACTGAGAACAAAATGGTTAATAAGGCCAGCAATAAGCAAGAAAAGGTGAACATTCCTAAGGTATGTCTAGGGGATACACTGATAAATGCTCCACAAATTGACCCATTTTTTACTACATTTCTTATAAATAACAAACTTGTGAGGAACTGTATGATAGATTCTTGTGTTGCAATTAATATCATTCCAGTGGTTGTTATGAAACAACTTGGCATGTGGGTGGATACCAACGGTGGAAAATGTTATGCAATGGACATCAGACCTGTTCCAGTAGTCGGTGTGATGAAGGATGTTGAAGTAAAATTGGTTTCTTATCCTCAAGCAACCTATAATATAGATATAACTGTGATTGATACTCCTTAGTTTGGAATGGTTCTATCAAGAGAATGGATGGTAGAAGTTGGGGGGAATGTGCAATTTGATTTATCTTATGCAACAATACAAGTGAATGGTCAAGAAGTTAAATTATATAGGGAACCAAGAATGAATAAAATTGTAGACTATGTGCCCCAAGATCAATTAAACTATTTTTGTGATGTAGATTTGGGGAATTTTAGAATAGAACCATCTCAACCTGAGCTAGTTAACACTGACCAAATTGACAAGTATGTTTCAAATAATCAACATGGTGTGTGGAAGATGTACTTCGATGGAGCATGCAACCAAGAGGGTAATGGAGTAGGGATAGTCTTTATTTCTCCTGAGGGGATTACATTCAAATATTCATTTTTGTTGGAATTTGAATGTACGTACAATATATCAGAGTATGAAGCTTTGCTAATAGGTTTGAACATGGTGGTTAAACATAAGATCAAATTGATAGCTATTTTAGGGGATTTTGAGCTAGATGTTTCACAAGTTAAGTCAAAATATGCTACAAAACAAGAAAGATTGAAACAATATAGGAATGTTGTATGGGATACAATTGAATTGTTTGATGCTTTCTCCATTGAGTGGATAGACAGGTCGAAGAATATAATGGCAGATTTTTTAAATAATGTGGCACTAAGAAGAGATGATATTACACTGGCTAGAGTATCTCAAATTGAATTTAAAACAAGACTCGCTATCCCTGACAATATATATAGTTGGTAGGTTTTCAATGATGATACCGACCTCATAAAATTCCTTCATTGTATAGATCAATACGAATCTTAGGAGATCAACTTCAATTCTTTTGAGGAAGAAGTAGATGGAAAAAATATTGTATTCAGGAAAGAGGTCTTGCAGCTTAAAACTAACACGCTTCCCAAAGGGCTTGTGGCATTGGAAAGAGTATATGATGGAAATGATCGATCTCTCATAAAGCAGACACCATTCAAGAGGGAGGATATTGAAGAGATCAATCTGAGGACTGAGCTAGCACCAAAAAAGGTATTTATTGGGAAGAAGATAAGCCTAACCATAAAAAAAAAGTTGATTGTATTGCTAAGAAAATATAAGAATGTGTTTGCATGGTCCTATGAGGATCTCAAGGCATATAGGGAGGATTTATTTCAACATGAGATCCCACTGAAACTAGACGCAAAGTCATTCAGACAAAGGAAGAGGCCCATCAACCCAACTCTATAACCAATAATGTAGGAGGAACTGGCGAAACTCATAGATGGGGGTATTATCAAACCCATTAGGCATTCAACATGGGTTTCAAACTTGGTAATGGTAAGAAAGAAGAATGGTGATATTAGACTATGTGTCAAATTTAGGAATTTAAATAATGCCTCCCTCAAAGATAATTACCCTCTCACTAACATGGAAGCTATATTACATAAAGTAACATGATGTGAGCTATTATCAATGATGGATGGATTTTCTGGCTACAATCAGGTCAAGGTCAAGGAATATGAGCAGTACAAGACAACTTTTAGAACTCCTTGGGAACATATGTTTATGTGAGAATGCCATTCAGTCTCACAAATGCAAGGGCAACCTTCCAAAGGGCTATGAATGTGGCATTTGCAGACCTGATCAATGCCATAATGGTAGTCTATCAAGACGACCTTACTGCTTATTCAAAAAGGGCTGAAGATCATGTAGAACACTTGGAAAAGATATTTATCAAGGCTTTGGAATACGGTATCAGTTTGAATCCTAAAAGATGTCACTTTGTTGTTACAGATGGTAAAATTTGAGGGCATATTGTGTCAAAGGAAGGAATTAGAATAGATCCTGAAAGGGTAGAAGCCATAGATAAAATCCCCATTCCTAAGACTATCAAGGCCATTCAATTTTTTTTTGGGAAAATTAACTTTGTTAGGAGGTTTGTGTCCAATTTTGCTGAGATTGTTAAACCCATATCTAAAATGCTGAAAAAAGGAGAAAAGATAGACTAGACTGCAAAAGCTTTAGAAGCTTTTATATGCATCAAAAAGGCCATTAAAGAAGCCCCTATCCTAAAGTCACCTGATTTTTCCAAACCATTTCAAATATTTTCATTTGCCTCATTTCATACTATAGCAGCCGTCATGTTACAAAAAAATGACCAAGGTCATGAGCACCCCATATCTTTTTTCAACAAGTCACTGCAGGGGTCAGAATTGAAGTATGACATTATGGAAAATCAAGCTTTTGCACTGGTCAAATCAACAAAGGCTTTCAGACCATATCTTGTTGGAGCCAAATTGATTGCCTATGTCCCACATGCAGCTATAAAAGATATTCTGGTGTAGACAAAGGTAACAGGTAAGAGATACAAATGGATTAATAAAATCAAAGAATTTGATATGGAGATTTAGATTACCAAGTTAGTGAGGGGACTTGGTTTGGCCAAGCTGATGGCAGAGACAAATATTTAAGCAAATCAAATCTGTAATACAAAGAGTGACTAGAATGTATTTTCAAGTATTGAGCATACTTCTTGGTACACAAATATTGTGTATTATCTTAGACACATGAAGTGTCCTAAAGGATTGAACGATAACCATAGGAGAACTTTGAAGCTGCAAGCATCTAAGTATGTACTCATAGAGGGTGATTTGTTCTGGAAGAACATGGATGGGATGTTATTGCTGTGTCTAGATGAATCACAAGCTAAACATGTCTTGAAGGAGATACATGAAGGAGTGTGTGGAGGACACTATTCTACCAAAATGACTGCACACAAGATTCTCAGGGTAGGCTATTATTGGCCTAAGGTATTTAATGATTCTTTTTCATATATAAGAAGGTGTGAAGCTTGCTAATATTTTTTAGGGAAAATGAAATATGAGGGAGCCTTGCCACTCAGACCCTTACAAGTAGAAGCCCCTTTCCATCAGCGGGGAATTGATTTTATTGGAGAAATATAGGAGAAGTCAAGTGGGGGGCATAAGTGGATATTGGTAGCTACTGATTATTTCACCAAATGGGTAGAGGCCATCCCAACTAAACAAGCAATGAGCAAGGTGGTGATAAATTTCCTAATGGAGAATATTCTGACCAGATTTGGTACACCAGCAAGATTGATCACAGATAATGGGATGTGTTTCAAGTCTGATGAGTTTAGAATTTTTTGTAGTATGTATGGTATTACTATCTCTTATGTAGCCTCTTACCACCCACAATAAAATGGCCAGGTAGAGTCTAGTAATAATAGTATTCTAAATATCATGAGGAGGATGTTAGATGGAAACAAAAAAGCATGGGATTCAAAGTTGAGAATGGTTGTGTGGGCAGATAGGATTACTGTGAAGAAGGAAATTAGAAAGTCTCTATTTGAACTGGTATATGGAACACAAGCGAGGATACCATTACAAAACCTATTACCAATTTAAAAATTTATTCTTTAGGAAGATATAGACGTTCCAAAACCAATGGAGGAAAGAATAGAGTAGCTTGTGGAACTAGATCAGATAACGAGAGCGGCTCAAAACCAAAATGTGAAGTTGCAGTCACAGATGAAATATCTATTTGATAGGAAAGCAAAAGATAGAAAATTTGAAGAGGATGATGTGGTACTGATGTAGAATGCTAGGTTTGAGGAGAAGGGAAAGCATGGTAAATTTGAAGCCTTATGGTTAGGGCCCTTTGTTGTCACTGGTAAAAGAGGAGAAGACTCATATTACCTATAGAATATGTTTGGCAAGGAACAAAAATTGCCTGTACATGGGCAGTTTCTGAAGCAATTTTTCTCTTGAAAACATAAAGGATTAAGGGTTGCCAGTGCATGGACAACTCTTGACAAACCTCTTTAATTTTTTTTTCTCCATGCACAGTAGTTTAGGAAACTTGAAAAGGGACTAGCACTTAATAGTACATGGACAATCCTAGGCATCCCTTGTAAAAATTATTTTTCTCCATGTACAGTAGTGTAGGATCATCTTCACCTTTATCATTTTTCATCTCCATATCCATTCCATCCATTCCATTTTCCACCATACTATCAAGGGGTTGGTCAGTAACTAGAGATTCTAGATTCTTGCAATGATCAATAAATCACTCATCCCCAACTGGAGCCACTGTTGGAACCAAAATTTTCATTTATAATTATGTTGATTTTTCCATATAGAATCAAGGGTCTCCCTTTATATTTTCATAAAAAAATATGTTTTTCCATCTGTAGAGTCAAATTAGCCTTTTTACCACCATACCACTACCATACTTAACTATCCCATTAACGCCTTGCCTTTTACCTCCTTACAGTGACTTTCAACAAGCTAACTCACAACAATGCGGTAAGAAGGTAGCAATATATTGTATTATTGTTATACTGTGGAAGGCTAATACCTCACCTGCGGTAGAGCAGAGTCAAAATCACTGCTAGCAGAGGGAACCGCTATATTGCGGAGGGTCAGAATGAGGCCCACGGTAGAGTGGTAAAGTGAGAATAGACACAAGGGAGACCCGCGATACCGCGGGGGGTCATCATGTGGCCCGCAGTAAAGCGGTATATAAGGGAAAGTACTAAGTATACACTGTGGTACCACTGAGGAGACCAATGAATCCCATGGTAGTGCAGTATAAGGAGAATAAGTAAATACAATATACCACGATATCGTGGAGGAATGAAGGGCGATGCACGATAGTGTGGTAATCGACCGTTGGAGCATTAAATGAAGGCCAATCACATCAATCAATGTCAAAATATGAAATTTAGCTTAGTATGAAGGATTTGAATGATGTTGAACTTATAATTAATGTAGTATGATATGGGAATTTAACAAGGCAGATTATGAATTCATTCACTTGTGGTAGTAGAATCAGGATACAAGTGAGCTCAAGGAGTGACAATCAAGCAAAAATTCTTCAAGGCAAGTGATATTCTGGGTAAGTTCTACTCACCACACATTGAATTTCAAGCAATGGAACCTAAGAAAACAGGAGTAAGGATTGAAAAGGAGGAAAAATCAAATAAAGCTTCATTACAATTGCCATTACTTGCATTGCTACCTGGTTTAGTTGATAAGTGTTATAAGAGGGTGTTTAAGGATTTAGCTTATGGGTGTAGAGACCCAATAATTCCATGGTCTAGGTGGAATTTGTATTGGTATTTTTATAAGAATATAAACTAAAAGGTCTCGGTGTCAAACCCATGGACTCTTCATATGGGGAAATTGATAGTTCCTAATGTCTTTGTTGAAGTTGAGCTGATTAGAGCTCTAGCCAGTAGATATCATGCCTCGTCGAAAGTTGTTAGGCTCCCAGATGGACATTTTTTGGTAGATATCTCCAGGGAAGCTATAATTAGGTGTTTTGACCTAAACAAGCATGCTCTCATAGAAATATATTTGGGGAGGCTAGAGCAGGAGTACAAAAGGTTGAAGAGGACTTATAGAATTGATGAACTCCCCTTACACATGAAAAGGGGTGACAAGAATAGAGTCCTTCCTATTCCGTCTTCAAAAACTAAGCCCTTTCTAGTGTTTGAATTTTAGACCTATTTCAAAAACACCTATTATGCATTATGCCAAATTCTAGGATTTGATGTTGAAGGAAATATGCAAATTGGATTAATGAGGATGACAATGATTATCTAGCACCTTGAATCCAATGTGTAGTTTGACTTTGCTTCTATTATTGAAGAGAATATTCATGAAGGCCTACTACAAGTTAGGGAGGGCAAGGCCCCTATCACTTTCAGAAATTATTCCCTACTGTGTCATTTAATTCTATTTCAAAATGAAACAAAATGGACTAGACGGATGAAGTTGAGCACACATGAAAATGGAGTTATTCTCCCAGTGCAAAATTGGTGCTATGTTTGGGATTGCAGGTGCCTTGAAGCTGACTATATTGTGTTTAGGGATGACTTTTCCATTAGACTAATTGATGCCCTTGGTTTTCCTCCACCAAGGTTGCCACAATCTTTAATGGAGGTTATGAGACCTATGCAATACAAACCAGACTAGGGTTTCATACACAACTATGCTGATTGGTTTTTAATTCCACAATATACCATCATTAGGGTGTATGGTTGTGATCATGCCCCGCATGTCTTACCAAAATTTGTGCCTAGTAGAGTATTGTTTTTAGAATTTATCTGGAAAATGCTTTGGATAGAGCGTATCCTCATGAAGAATCAGAGAAAGGGGACCTTCTTGCCTGAATTGATATTTTTTGAGGAATTATCAGTTGGATCAGATATGTTGGAAGAAGTGTAGAGCTTCATAAAAGATAATTTTTCTCTCAGATCAAGAAAGGTGAGATTTTGTGATCCAGAGGGTCATATCAACAATATCAGGACCCTTCTTACAAAGAGGGCGATAACACATGCATTTGATCCAGAAGAGGATGTAATAAGGAACCTGGTATACTTTTAAGATGTGTTTAAAACAAGGAAAAAATGGCTAATGATGATGAGATGGGAAGACCAGAAGAAAGAAAAATAAAAGAAGTTCAAAGGATTCTTTGTTGAAGAACTAGATTTGTTGAAAAGGATGCAATTGATTCTTAGTTAGTTTGATGAAATTTACAAAAAGGCTCAAGAAGAGAAATCAAATCCACCCCAGTCATCACCATCCATAGCTTCCACATCACATACACCACCTCCTTCACCAGTTCATCCATCTCCTCCATCTCCAATTGATGAGCCTCATGTTAAGAAACAAAGGGTTGAGTCACTAGTTGAATATGGGTCAATTGATGAAGAGAAAGAAGTAGTCCTGACTCTGGCTGAGATGAAATAAGTAAAAGAGCATCAAAAGATGTTGGAGCCTCATGATCCAAAAAATAAGAATATTAGAAGAAGTTGCTAATGAAATAAAAGATGATGAGAGGATAGCCACTTCTCTGCGGTTTATGGAAGATGATGATTTCATCCATACAAGGGAATTCAAGGATTTTTGGATAAAAATAAAAATGAAACAAATTGATGACATATGATCACTATGATACATGGAGAGATAGTTTAGGTGGAGAACCTTGTACTCCTGAAGAAAGAGTAAACCCTTTTTATAACCCTCAGAAACAAGAATAATTTGATGCTAAACTTGAAGTTATAAGAGTCAGGATTCAACAGGAATATGATCAAAAAATGGAGGCAACCAAAATGAGTCCATTAATAATGTAGCCCCTGAAGGAGATTATGCATTCATGACTCAAGAAGAATTAGAAGCACACTTGGAATTTGAGACACAAGAAGTGGAGAGAGAAAATTTAGAATAGGAACAAAAGAGGATCCAAATAATAAAGGAACTCCAAGATTTAAAATTACAGAAAGCCCAAATTAATGCTCAGATGGCTAATCTCTCAAAATATGTACCACCTCATAGACAAGGAAATAATAACACAGGACCTTCAAATCCACCAAAGGCTCAAAATAATCAGATGGGGAATCAACACCGACAACCAAATGTTCCACCCTATAACCCATCACAACAACCAAATGCCCAACCACCTCATGGTCAATAGTATGTGCCACCTCCCCATGCACAATATAGCAATCCACTATATCAATATCAGTATCCTCACAACCCACCCCTTCAGCAGTATACAACCATGATAAGACAATTTGATTTAGTAGGACTTCAATTATGTCCTTACCCCATGGATAGCAGTTGGAGAAGCCTAGTCCCAAAATTTACAGGAAGCAGTGCAATTACTGCTGAGGAACATTTAAGGAGTTTCAATGCCTTTATTCAAGACTTGGAAATGTAGTATGAATATATGCAAATGAGGTTATTCATGATGTCTTTAATTGAGGAAGCTAGGGATTGGTTTAATAGCTTTCCAACAACCTCTATTAATTATATTCAAGAGTTTCATGATCAATTCCTTGAACAATATGGGAACCAGTGTGCATCGGACTTTGCTTTTCATGAATTAGTGGGTATCCAAAAGAATCATAATGAGTCGATTTATGAATTTAACCGAAGGTTCAACAAGTTGCAAAAAAAAGATACCACTTGGGTCAAAATTGGTAGACCCTGCAACATTGAGTATTTCTCTGAAAGCATTTGATCCAAAAATAGGATATGAGCTTAGAAATAGATGTGTCAGGAATTTAGCTGAAGCTCATAAAATAGCATTGACCATAGAAAACAATAGGAAGGTTGCAAGAATGGTTGCTAAAAGGGATAATCCTAGAGTTCCTCAACAATACAACAACCCTCAACATAGACAAGAAAATACGTACATAAATGAAAGGCCAAGGCTACATGACATGCCTTATAATACAAATTAGAAAGATGGAAAAACGGTGATAGACAGACCTAGAAGTTAAGAAAATCTTGACCCTTTAAAGAAGAAAGCAACGTATATGGTCAACAATAATCTTTGGTTTGGAATTTGTGATGCCCCACATTCCCCAGATCATTGTATTGTAGCCCAGAAGATACAAGAAGAGGAGGTGTTAATAGATAATGAAGGAGAAGATTACACAATTTATTTAACCTCTCACACCATTCACCCCATTGAATAGAGGTATTCATCTTCAGAGGAGGAAGGTTATGAATATGATATTACAAGCCAAATATGCAATATCCATATGGTTGAACAATAGGTTTTTTTTAATTCTGAAGAAAATAATGGAGAACAATACCCTATTGATACACCTACTCAATGTAATATAAGGAGACCAATGGAAGAGGAAATTAAAATGCTAACCATTGTTGTTGTTGAACAAGAAAAAAACAAGTATTGGCTGAGAAATAGAACAGTGAATGGGAAGGAAGGTGTCCCAAGAGGAATTTTTATGAAAGATAAAGAAATAACACAAGGAGCTTTGAAGAAGACATAAAACAAACAACATGACAAGAAGGAATAGAAGCCTATCCAGAAAGAAGAAAGTAAAGAATTACACAAAGAAAAACAAAGGATTGATCAAAAAAATAAGAAGGAAAAGGAGGAAAACAAAGGCAAAATAGTGGAACAAAATAAATTGATCAAAGCAAAAAGTTCTTCTTTTGATTTTACTCAGGCTTTATCTCAGGTAAAAATGTCTGTCCCATTACTTGAAATAAGTAAAATTAAGGAGTATAGGGATAATTCCATTCAATTAATATCTAATGGGAATGATAAAAACACAAGTACTGAGAACAAAATGGTTAATAAGGCCAGCAATAAGCAAGAAAAGGTGAACATTCCTAAGGTATGTCTAGGGGATACACTGATAAATGCTCCACAAATTGACCCATTTTTTACTACATTTCTTATAAATAACAAACTTGTGAGGAACTGTATGATAGATTCTTGTGTTGCAATTAATATCATTCCAGTGGTTGTTATGAAACAACTTGGCATGTGGGTGGATACCAACGGTGGAAAATGTTATGCAATGGACATCAGACCTGTTCCAGTAGTCGGTGTGATGAAGGATGTTGAAGTAAAATTGGTTTCTTATCCTCAAGCAACCTATAATATAGATATAACTGTGATTGATACTCCTTAGTTTGGAATGGTTCTATCAAGAGAATGGATGGTAGAAGTTGGGGGGAATGTGCAATTTGATTTATCTTATGCAACAATACAAGTGAATGGTCAAGAAGTTAAATTATATAGGGAACCAAGAATGAATAAAATTGTAGACTATGTGCCCCAAGATCAATTAAACTATTTTTGTGATGTAGATTTGGGGAATTTTAGAATAGAACCATCTCAACCTGAGCTAGTTAACACTGACCAAATTGACAAGTATGTTTCAAATAATCAACATGGTGTGTGGAAGATGTACTTCGATGGAGCATGCAACCAAGAGGGTAATGGAGTAGGGATAGTCTTTATTTCTCCTGAGGGGATTACATTCAAATATTCATTTTTGTTGGCATTTGAATGTACGTACAATATATCAGAGTATGAAGCTTTGCTAATAGGTTTGAACATGGTGGTTAAACATAAGATCAAATTGATAGCTATTTTAGGGGATTTTGAGCTAGATGTTTCACAAGTTAAGTCAAAATATGCTACAAAACAAGAAAGATTGAAACAATATAGGAATGTTGTATGGGATACAATTGAATTGTTTGATGCTTTCTCCATTGAGTGGATAGACAGGTCGAAGAATATAATGGCAGATTTTTTAAATAATGTGGCACTAAGAAGAGATGATATTACACTGGCTAGAGTATCTCAAATTGAATTTAAAACAAGACTCGCTATCCCTGACAATATATATAGTTGGTAGGTTTTCAATGATGATACCGACCTCATAAAATTCCTTCATTGTATAGATCAATACGAATCTTAGGAGATCAACTTCAATTCTTTTGAGGAAGAAGTAGATGGAAAAAATATTGTATTCAGGAAAGAGGTCTTGCAGCTTAAAACTAACACGCTTCCCAAAGGGCTTGTGGCATTGGAAAGAGTATATGATGGAAATGATCGATCTCTCATAAAGCAGACACCATTCAAGAGGGAGGATATTGAAGAGATCAATCTGAGGACTGAGCTAGCACCAAAAAAGGTATTTATTGGGAAGAAGATAAGCCTAACCATAAAAAAAAAGTTGATTGTATTGCTAAGAAAATATAAGAATGTGTTTGCATGGTCCTATGAGGATCTCAAGGCATATAGGGAGGATTTATTTCAACATGAGATCCCACTGAAACTAGACGCAAAGTCATTCAGACAAAGGAAGAGGCCCATCAACCCAACTCTATAACCAATAATGTAGGAGGAACTGGCGAAACTCATAGATGGGGGTATTATCAAACCCATTAGGCATTCAACATGGGTTTCAAACTTGGTAATGGTAAGAAAGAAGAATGGTGATATTAGACTATGTGTCAAATTTAGGAATTTAAATAATGCCTCCCTCAAAGATAATTACCCTCTCACTAACATGGAAGCTATATTACATAAAGTAACATGATGTGAGCTATTATCAATGATGGATGGATTTTCTGGCTACAATCAGGTCAAGGTCAAGGAATATGAGCAGTACAAGACAAATTTTAGAACTCCTTGGGAACATATGTTTATGTGAGAATGCCATTCAGTCTCACAAATGCAAGGGCAACCTTCCAAAGGGCTATGAATGTGGCATTTGCAGACCTGATCAATGCCATAATGGTAGTCTATCAAGACGACCTTACTGCTTATTCAAAAAGGGCTGAAGATCATGTAGAACACTTGGAAAAGATATTTATCAAGGCTTTGGAATACGGTATCAGTTTGAATCCTAAAAGATGTCACTTTGTTGTTACAGATGGTAAAATTTGAGGGCATATTGTGTCAAAGGAAGGAATTAGAATAGATCCTGAAAGGGTAGAAGCCATAGATAAAATCCCCATTCCTAAGACTATCAAGGCCATTCAATTTTTTTTTGGGAAAATTAACTTTGTTAGGAGGTTTGTGTCCAATTTTGCTGAGATTGTTAAACCCATATCTAAAATGCTGAAAAAAGGAGAAAAGATAGACTAGACTGCAAAAGCTTTAGAAGCTTTTATATGCATCAAAAAGGCCATTAAAGAAGCCCCTATCCTAAAGTCACCTGATTTTTCCAAACCATTTCAAATATTTTCATTTGCCTCATTTCATACTATAGCAGCCGTCATGTTACAAAAAAATGACCAAGGTCATGAGCACCCCATATCTTTTTTCAACAAGTCACTGCAGGGGTCAGAATTGAAGTATGACATTATGGAAAATCAAGCTTTTGCACTGGTCAAATCAACAAAGGCTTTCAGACCATATCTTGTTGGAGCCAAATTGATTGCCTATGTCCCACATGCAGCTATAAAAGATATTCTGGTGTAGACAAAGGTAACAGGTAAGAGATACAAATGGATTAATAAAATCAAAGAATTTGATATGGAGATTTAGATTACCAAGTTAGTGAGGGGACTTGGTTTGGCCAAGCTGATGGCAGAGACAAATATTTAAGCAAATCAAATCTGTAATACAAAGAGTGACTAGAATGTATTTTCAAGTATTGAGCATACTTCTTGGTACACAAATATTGTGTATTATCTTAGACACATGAAGTGTCCTAAAGGATTGAACGATAACCATAGGAGAACTTTGAAGCTGCAAGCATCTAAGTATGTACTCATAGAGGGTGATTTGTTCTGGAAGAACATGGATGGGATGTTATTGCTGTGTCTAGATGAATCACAAGCTAAACATGTCTTGAAGGAGATACATGAAGGAGTGTGTGGAGGACACTATTCTACCAAAATGACTGCACACAAGATTCTCAGGGTAGGCTATTATTGGCCTAAGGTATTTAATGATTCTTTTTCATATATAAGAAGGTGTGAAGCTTGCTAATATTTTTTAGGGAAAATGAAATATGAGGGAGCCTTGCCACTCAGACCCTTACAAGTAGAAGCCCCTTTCCATCAGCGGGGAATTGATTTTATTGGAGAAATATAGGAGAAGTCAAGTGGGGGGCATAAGTGGATATTGGTAGCTACTGATTATTTCACCAAATGGGTAGAGGCCATCCCAACTAAACAAGCAATGAGCAAGGTGGTGATAAATTTCCTAATGGAGAATATTCTGACCAGATTTGGTACACCAGCAAGATTGATCACAGATAATGGGATGTGTTTCAAGTCTGATGAGTTTAGAATTTTTTGTAGTATGTATGGTATTACTATCTCTTATGTAGCCTCTTACCACCCACAATAAAATGGCCAGGTAGAGTCTAGTAATAATAGTATTCTAAAGATCATGAGGAGGATGTTAGATGGAAACAAAAAAGCATGGGATTCAAAGTTGAGAATGGTTGTGTGGGCAGATAGGATTACTGTGAAGAAGGAAATTAGAAAGTCTCTATTTGAACTGGTATATGGAACACAAGCGAGGATACCATTACAAAACCTATTACCAATTTAAAAATTTATTCTTTAGGAAGATATAGACGTTCCAAAACCAATGGAGGAAAGAATAGAGTAGCTTGTGGAACTAGATCAGATAACGAGAGCGGCTCAAAACCAAAATGTGAAGTTGCAGTCACAGATGAAATATCTATTTGATAGGAAAGCAAAAGATAGAAAATTTGAAGAGGATGATGTGGTACTGATGTAGAATGCTAGGTTTGAGGAGAAGGGAAAGCATGGTAAATTTGAAGCCTTATGGTTAGGGCCCTTTGTTGTCACTGGTAAAAGAGGAGAAGACTCATATTACCTATAGAATATGTTTGGCAAGGAACAAAAATTGCCTGTACATGGGCAGTTTCTGAAGCAATTTTTCTCTTGAAAACATAAAGGATTAAGGGTTGCCAGTGCATGGACAACTCTTGACAAACCTCTTTAATTTTTTTTTCTCCATGCACAGTAGTTTAGGAAACTTGAAAAGGGACTAGCACTTAATAGTACATGGACAATCCTAGGCATCCCTTGTTAAAATTATTTTTCTCCATGTACAGTAGTGTAGGATCATCTTCACCTTTATCATTTTTCATCTCCATATCCATTCCATCCATTCCATTTTCCACCATACTATCAAGGGGTTGGTCAGTAACTAGAGATTCTAGATTCTTGCAATGATCAATAAATCACTCATCCCCAACTGGAGCCACTGTTGGAACCAAAATTTTCATTTATAATTATGTTGATTTTTCCATATAGAATCAAGGGTCTCCCTTTATATTTTCATAAAAAAATATGTTTTTCCATCTGTAGAGTCAAATTAGCCTTTTTACCACCATACCACTACCATACTTAACTATCCCATTAACGCCTTGCCTTTTACCTCCTTACAGTGACTTTCAACAAGCTAACTCACAACAATGCGGTAAGAAGGTAGCAATATATTGTATTATTGTTATACTGTGGAAGGCTAATACCTCACCTGCGGTAGAGCAGAGTCAAAATCACTGCTAGCAGAGGGAACCGCTATATTGCGGAGGGTCAGAATGAGGCCCACGGTAGAGTGGTAAAGTGAGAATAGACACAAGGGAGACCCGCGATACCGCGGGGGGTCATCATGTGGCCCGCAGTAAAGCGGTATATAAGGGAAAGTACTAAGTATACACTGTGGTACCACTGAGGAGACCAATGAATCCCATGGTAGTGCAGTATAAGGAGAATAAGTAAATACAATATACCACGATATCATGGAGGAATGAAGGGCGATGCACGATAGTGTGGTAATCGACCGTTGGAGCATTAAATGAAGGCCAATCACATCAATCAATGTCAAAATATGAAATTTAGCTTAGTATGAAGGATTTGAATGATGTTGAACTTATAATTAATGTAGTATGATATGGGAATTTAACAAGGCAGATTATGAATTCATTCACTTGTGGTAGTAGAATCAGGATACAAGTGAGCTCAAGGAGTGACAATCAAGCAAAAATTCTTCAAGGCAAGTGATATTCTGGGTAAGTTCTACTCACCACACATTGAATTTCAAGCAATGGAACCTAAGAAAACAGGAGTAAGGATTGAAAAGGAGGAAAAATCAAATAAAGCTTCATTACAATTGCCATTACTTGCATTGCTACCTGGTTTAGTTGATAAGTGTTATAAGAGGGTGTTTAAGGATTTAGCTTATGGGTGTAGAGACCCAATAATTCCATGGTCTAGGTGGAATTTGTATTGGTATTTTTATAAGAATATAAACTAAAAGGTCTCGGTGTCAAACCCATGGACTCTTCATATGGGGAAATTGATAGTTCCTAATGTCTTTGTTGAAGTTGAGCTGATTAGAGCTCTAGCCAGTAGATATCATGCCTCGTCGAAAGTTGTTAGGCTCCCAGATGGACATTTTTTGGTAGATATCTCCAGGGAAGCTATAATTAGGTGTTTTGACCTAAACAAGCATGCTCTCATAGAAATAGATTTGGGGAGGCTAGAGCAGGAGTACAAAAGGTTGAAGAGGACTTATAGAATTGATGAACTCCCCTTACACATGAAAAGGGGTGACAAGAATAGAGTCCTTCCTATTCCGTCTTCAAAAACTAAGCCCTTTCTAGTGTTTGAATTTTAGACCTATTTCAAAAACACCTATTATGCATTATGCCAAATTCTAGGATTTGATGTTGAAGGAAATATGCAAATTGGATTAATGAGGATGACAATGATTATCTAGCACCTTGAATCCAATGTGTAGTTTGACTTTGCTTCTATTATTGAAGAGAATATTCATGAAGGCCTACTACAAGTTAGGGAGGGCAAGGCCCCTATCACTTTCAGAAATTATTCCCTACTGTGTCATTTAATTCTATTTCAAAATGAAACAAAATGGACTAGACGGATGAAGTTGAGCACACATGAAAATGGAGTTATTCTCCCAGTGCAAAATTGGTGCTATGTTTGGGATTGCAGGTGCCTTGAAGCTGACTATATTGTGTTTAGGGATGACTTTTCCATTAGACTAATTGATGCCCTTGGTTTTCCTCCACCAAGGTTGCCACAATCTTTAATGGAGGTTATGAGACCTATGCAATACAAACCAGACTAGGGTTTCATACACAACTATGCTGATTGGTTTTTAATTCCACAATATACCATCATTAGGGTGTATGGTTGTGATCATGCCCCGCATGTCTTACCAAAATTTGTGCCTAGTAGAGTATTTTTTTAGAATTTATCTAGAAAATGCTTTGGATAGAGCATAGCCTCATGAAGAATCAGAGAAAGGGAAATTTTTTGTTTGACTTGATGGTTTTTAAGGAATTATCAGTTGGATCAGATATGTTGGAAGAAGTGTAGAGCTTCATAAAAGCTATTTTTTCTCTCAGATCAGGAAAGGTGAGAGTTTGTGATCCAGAGGGTCATATCAACAATATCAAAAGGACCCTGCTTACAAAGAGGGCGATAACACATGCATTTGATCTAGAAGAGGATGTAATAAGGAACCTAGTATACTTTTAAGATGTGTTTGAAACAAGGAAAAAATGGCTAATGATGATGAGATGGGAAGACCAAAAGAAAGAAAAAGATAAGAAGCTCAAAGGATTCTTTGTTGAAGAACTAGATTTGTTGAAAAGGATGTAATTGATTCTTAGTAATTTTGATGAAATGTATAAAAAGGCTCAAGAAGAGAAATAAGCTCCACCCCAGCCATCACCATCCATAGCTTCCACATCACATACACCACCTCCTTCACTAGTTCATCCATCTCCTCTATCTCCAACTGATGAGCCTCCTACTAAGAAAGAGAGGGTTGAGTCACTAGTTGACTATGGGTTGAGTGATGAAGAGCAAGAAGTAGTCCCGACTTTGGCTGAGACGAAAGAAGTAGAAGAGTAGCAAAAGATGTTGGAAGCTCATGATCCAAAAATAAGAATATCAAAAGAAGTTGTTGATGAAATACAAGATGATTAGAGGATAGTCACTTCTCTATGGTTTTTGGAAGATGATGATTTCATCCATACAAGGGAATTCAAGGATTTTTGGATAAAAATAAAAAAGAAACAATTTGATGATAGGATGAAGAATAATATTTTTGGAATTAATGATTCAAAGCATGTAGAGGTGCAGACCCAGACAATGGAAAATTTGATATTGATAACATCAATATTACTCCCAAAGAAGCAAGAGATTTGGTGCTAAACAGTAATATGTTGATCATACCTAGAATGGAACTCTCTAAGGTGTTTTTGTTAGATCAAATCAAGGCCCATGATGATCCAAACTTGCTTGCAGAGTTTGATTTAGAAGGAGTTTCAGGCACATGATACAATCCTACCACCTAGACCCTTGCTTTATGGATGAAGCAAAAGAACACAAGGAAGCCAAGGCTTCTAGATGTGGTATGGAAGTGAGAGGATCTGCAATGGTTATATCAATGAAGGATACTACTCCAATAGAAGCAACAACCATAACTATCAATTCAACCATGTTCACAAAAGATATAGCAGAGAACATGGAAAAGAGGATAACATAGTATGAGAAAAGACTCAAGTTATCAAATGATGAAATGAATAAGTTATTCATTGAAAATGTCAGATTAAAGCAACAATTACAAAAAGTCACAGATGTAAAAGGAGATGAAATATTTGTCTATCATCTACCTGCTCCAGTTGAAGATCCACAAATTCAACAATTGAAAGAAGACATTGAAAAATTGAGGAAACACAATATGGATGGTGTCAAGCAGTACATCTTGGGTGCCTTAGAGGGAATACTAAAGCATAGAGTTGAAGTTTTAAAGGAGAAGATAAGTGGATTTTACGAAGGTTTTAGTCATTTGGTAAAAGCTTTGGAGCAAATAAATACTAATTCCCACATCTTGGAGGAATTATAGAAAAGATGGGAACCTACTTACCATATTTTAACCACTTTGTGTAAAGCAACCCAAAGGGATCCTGATGCACCTCTAAGATTAAAACCTACTCAAGAGATGGTGAAAGGAGTTATTGATGAGCATAAGTATTTGATTGACATGAAGAAGAAGGTAGAGAATAGAAGGAATTTATTTGATTCAATAAAACACAGTTTTAGTCCCTTGATCGTTAAAGGTAATGGGAAACTCAAGGATGTGGATGAATGGAAGAATGAGTTCAATCAAATGGTTCCCCAATGCTTGACATGTATTCAAGGTGATGGTGATATTAATCTGGAGAAGTTTCATACCATGCTTGATGGAATTATGACATTGGATAATGGTTATACCAAGTTTGTTGTAGATGCCAAAAATTTACTCAATAGTAGATGGAAGAGCCACCTTACAAACTTCACTACTACACAAGACTTCAAGTGGCTGAATGATTTAACAATTAGCAAGTGGGAGGAGAAATATCTAGGCTCGGACGAAGATTAATCATCATAATAAGGAGGAATATATTATAAAGTAAGGGCTTTGCACAGGTCTTATATGACCACGGGCTTCTTACTCGAAGACTAATAGACTGGGGAATGTGTTAGTTGTTTAGTTATTTATATTTCTTAATCATATTTTGTTATTAAAAGACACAACCTTTAGCTTGAAGCTTGTTTTTCCTCTCATATAAGTACGTGAGACCAAGGAAAAAAGGGAGATATATAAGAATAGGAAAAAAGAAGAAGTATACAATAGATAGTTTTCAAAGATGTACGTGTAAATTTTGATGGAGTTAATAGAAAATCTCTGATTCAGTGGATCAATATTGGTATCAATTGTTTGTTAATTTAATTGAAGATATTATTAGTTTGTCTCCATATTTAATATCTCTCTATTGTTTAAATTGATATATAAAGCATATTTTTAGTTTATCAGTGCACATTTGTTGTATCTGTGTGGCATAATTGATTGGGTCTTTCAAGTAAAGATTCAAAATCCTCTTGATTATTCACAACTTAGAATTATTACTTTGGATCAATAAAGAAGAATCTAATAATTGCATCCCTGCCAATTTATACAAGTTATAAACATAGAAGTGCCAAATAGTTAGAACTATTGCCAATTACAAGTCACAAGTCACTTAACCCTGATTTCTATTTGACTCCATATACCCAACAGGCACTGGTCCTATACATTTCATTTCATTCATTTTATTTTTTACATTTATTAACGGAACATATTGATCTTTACTACTCATACAATCTATACCAAATTAGGATTTCATCTCTCCACATCAGATTGCCATTGTGGATAGATTTCTTAGGAAAGAATCACATAGTTCAATTCTGCATCATTCACATAGGTAGACCCACCTAGGTCTAGCAACACTTGAAGAGAAGAAGGTCTAAACCATTTAGCCTTGTATGTTACCCTAAAATGTACCAAGAGTTTGGAAACCTCTTGAGGTATTTTACTTGCATTTTTGAGAGCTAACAGACTCCTTCAAAATAGGAGGATGCCATTTATTGAAATCATAGAAAAGAGAGGGAGGAAGTTATGCATGTGTGAAATTTGGTCAAAGCAAACTTGCCCCAACAAGAATCCAACACAACACACTCCCTAGATTCTCAACAAACAAACATGACCATTAAAAGGTAGTTAAAATATTTCATTCAAATTAGGAATTTCTCTCCATTGGAAGTTTTCCATCCTTTGACATCTTAATGACCATGTTCTTGACTTTCTTGGCAATTGACCAACTGGTAGGAGTTTCTTCCACTTTGCAAGCTTCGTTGACATCAAAATTTTAGTGTAAACCTACATAATGACATTAGCACATACAAACAATTGCATATCCACAATTACCTTAAAGTAACATCCATTCAACCACATGTAAAATTAACATAGATAATTCACATAGCATGTTAATGTCATTAAAAGTCACAAGGATAAACTTATGCCCAAGGTTTATGGTTTTAAGGAAATAACATGGAAAATGTCAACAACCAAGTGCCAAAGTCTATGGTAACAACAACAAATATATAATAAACCCTATCAAAATTAAGCCATTAATTGGACTCATCACATTTGTTATACTAAAAATTCTCCAGGTCCACTCATTAACTTATCCAATTGACAACAGTACCAAGCAGAAAATTACAATCACCATCAAAATCCTACACAAAGCAGTGTATCTAAGCTATCCATGATATCATGATACAACATGCTACAAGTCCCCATAACTAAATATTCAGGTACTTAACACCATCCATCCTCTCATCTCCAAGCAACCACACCAATGCAAAAGTGACAATAGACAAGGCCAACTAACATGTATGCACTAACACTGAATCAACCTCATGGAAATAGATAGTCCACTTCTGAGTTATCTCACTACAGCCAATGGGTAGCTAATCCACCAACTGCAGAACTCAAAGATCAATCACATCGAACATGCAAATCCATCATCGCCCTAGAAACAACGAAAATGAGATCTCAAAGAGAATAACAACGTAGACAACATGAATCAAACACCAGATCAAGTGAAAATTCGATTTTCCAATCATGTCCACAACTCGAGCACCATAGTCTAGGAACCCAACAAGCAACACCAAAGGAAATTCTAAGTGACTAATCATGCACCAACACTCCCATGCAAAGAAGACATCACACCTCCTCATACCATGCACAAAGCATGCATGTAGAACTACATCTATCTCACCCAACAATGCCCAAAAGCCAAGGTCTAGAAAATAGTTTAACAACATCTCCACAAAACCAAAAGTTTTTTTTTCTTGACCATGGAAAACCTACAAAACCACTATGTTCAAGAATACCCATGTACACCCATATCCACTTCACATCTAGATGAATCAAAAGTCTAAAACATAAAAACCATAACAGTTAAACCGGAATAAAGGATTATCATGAATATGCATAACCATAAATTCTTTAAAGGGAAATCTATAAAACCCTCAAATCCAAAGAACATGGATTTGAGTGATGCAAGTACAACACATCCTTAAAAGGAGACAACAGTTCAAGAAATCCAAGACCATATCAATCCAATCTCCAAAACCACCAACATGCACATGCATCCAAGAGAGAGATAGGCTATTTAAGAAGCTTCTAGACCATCCAAAGATCAACTCTATAGCCTACATGCAATCAAGGTAACATAAAGTTATGCCTTCCAATACTACAAAAAAAACACCCAACATAAACACATTTCTCCATAGTTGAGAAACAACCCAAGATTCTCCATATCATAATGGAGCCCCTCACACAAACACCCAATATGAAATCTTTGTTGTAACACAACCATACCTCATTCATTAGGATTATACCGCTGCCAACTCATGAGCTTTAGGTCACATCATTTCAATATGACCAACTAAAGTTTCTCTATCTTCCATATTGCATGTTGTCTCTTGGAACTCAAGAAAAAAAAGAAAAAAATTCTACTCACCAAAGGATCAATCCACCAGTTGATTCCTTTAGATTTCCTCAAGCCTGCCACACTAAGAAATCTTCATAGAAGGAATACCCAAAACCAGAAACACCAAGAATTCTTACATGCAAGCACATGCAAGCCACATGCAAGTACATGCAACACACATGCAAGTATATGCAACTTACAAACCTGAACATGCAAGAAAAAATCTAATCCCAGAAGAAAGCTCTAATACCACTTGTTGGAAAATTTTAGTCATCTAATAGAGAAACATCCAAGATCAGTAGTGCCTTTGGTATTTTATTTTCTTAGATTTCCTCAAAGACACATACTACTATGCCACAAAGTGGAATCAGACATAGTTCATTTCCCACATTGACCCTTAGAGAAAAGTTAATGCTAATTAAACCAGTTCCAAATAAGACCATTAAATAGATTCAATCACACAGAACCATTAAACATGAAATATGGAATAGAAAATAGGAACACAAGATTTATGTGGGGAAAACTCTTTTGGGTAAAAAACCCCACACTCTAAAATCCTAGATTGCCATTTTACTATTCAACAACAGCATACAATTACAAATACAATTTAGGCTCTAAGCCTTTACAGAGTTTACATCTTGTTCTATCGAGAGAGAATCTGACATCATAACCCTATTCTATTTCCCTCTCTATCTCATTGCATAATGTTCAATGTTTTATAACATTCATTCTCAACCAACAGGAAACGGTTCGGTTCAACTTCCAATGAGCAACTGTAGTAAATGGTCTAATTGTCTACTATATCGGACCATCAAAGAGACTTCATTCACACTCCCTTTGAAATCACCAAGTCACTTCGATGTCTGCAGAACCTACCAAGTCAACCGTACAACCAATTACCACTTTCTAGCTTGACATCGATTGGGTCCCACCAAGACACCCACGAGCAAGAAACAATACATTTCCCTATTGAGGAGACTGTATATCATCTCCCTCTGATATTGGGATGTCCCTACAATATTCGTTTTACTGCTCCAAATGGTCCCTACATCCATCAACTTATCAGACTATTGAAGGGACTTAACCCAGGGTCCCTTCGATATCATGAAGTCCCTCCGATAGGATTCCTTAATATGCTCCATCGAGCCATTGAGGAGACTCAAGATAGATTTCCACTGAAATGATCAACTCCCACCAAGGGAGCATAATGCAAAAAAATTCTTATCGGAGGATCGAGGAGACATGACTCCGAGTCTTGTCGATAACAACAAGTCACCTTGATACCACTCGAATCACTAAATTTCTAAAAACCCAAACCTTAGAACCTCTTGTCGGAGGTTACAAAGTTCTAAAAACCTATGAGACGTTGAAAACAAAGAGAACCTCAAAGCCGCTAAGTCGAGAGGTTATGAAACTTTAGAACCCTATGGCTTAAGTTAGAAAAAATTGAAACCCAACGAATTAACTAACAAACCATTTCCTGCCAACAGGATTTCGATCAGACTAGTAACTTTGTCCTAGTGATATTCAATTGTCTATTTGACAATGTAGAGGCCCGAACACCAGTACATTTGAGGCACCATTTCTCAAGAATAGGTATTATTCACATGTTAAGTATACTTAGGTCCTAGGAATATTTATAGAAGTCTTAGTTGGAATTAGATATTATCTTATCTTATGTCATTTATTTCTTTTTTCTTAGGTCATTTAATGTTTGTTCATAGGATTAAGGCACTTTTCATGATCTTTTTTAATCCTATGTCTCACCTTGGCTATATAGCCATGGGCTGTCATTTATGAATCAATCAATTGTAATCTATCATTTTTATCCTTTAATAGAATAACATTATTCTCTCATAGTTGATATCTCTTGTGCTTTCATAGAGGTTCTTAGATCTTGGGTGGCTACAATTTTCAACCAAATCTTGCATGGTGTAGAGTATTCTATACCAAATATTACATGGTATCAAAGCTTGTGGGATTGCTTCTTATTAGCCTTAATTGAGAGATCTAGATTGTAAATATTAGTTAATATTGAAAAGTTGAGTATGCTCTTCTCTTGCACCAAATGATGATTTGGAGAATTAGAAAAACTTAAAAGAAATACTAGATTTGGGGGTTTCCTCTTTGTGGCTTTGCATTGCAAGTTTATTTTGGAGGTTGTTGGTAGAAATTTGAGCTCACCATTGAGTTCAAATGGTTTAAGAAAGTTAGTTTCAATGCCTTTTATTTCATCCAAATTAGACATATGAGGCCAGATTTATGAGGGTTTGAAGTTGGGAGGTAGTTGCCAGATCTAAGAGGTGGCTGCAATTTGGGAAAATTTTGGGACAAAATAGACCTTGCGGCCGCATCCAAAAGGAAAAAGATTTCTAAGATCAATTATCAAATTTTCAAATTCCAAACACTTTTTCTCGATCCCTTAGAAACATTTTCTCCCATCGATAGTATAGTTGTTCATACTACTCTATGGTCACATCATAATTGTAGGCACAATCATTAGAATGATATAGTTGAAAATTTTTAAATCAAATTTTCAAAACTATTTTTTTATTTAAAAATTAAAAAATATGTAGAATATTCTACAATTTGTACCTACAGCACAAGGTATTGCATACTCGTGTAGGTAATTGTTTAGCCTTTGTGGCTACCACATGGTATGTCTACACCCTGTAAATGGTGAAAAACCCACCAAGACTACATGCTAGTAGAATATTCCAATAGTTTCTTTAGATTTCATTGAAATTTTTTTCCATGGAGGCATAGTCCTCGATGCAGAAAGATTTCACCAACATCAGCATCTTATAGAATATTCTACCACATATTCAAAATAAGAGAATATTTTTTTGGAGAGAATATTTTTCTACTAACATAGTGTTGATATTAGCAGGCACCTAAAATTTTTGCTCCCCTCTCCAATTTAATTTTCAAATTGGAATACAAACTTTAGATGTTGATAACTTGGGCTTAGGACCTCCATTTCTAAGAAATTTATGTTTTAATTTGGGGTATGATTTTGTGATATTTATAGTGATACAATTGGCTTTTGATTTTAGTGCCTGGTTTTTCTAAAAAAATCAAATTTTCACAAGTGTTGCTAAGTCATTCTCATTTTGGAAAGTTCCAAGGCTCCATTCTTGCTCCTACAATAACATTTTTGGGTGAAGTTTTTGTAGACATGTAAAAATGGCTTAACACATATCACACATCATGAATGAAATTTTTCCATTATTGACATCACTTTCATTATCATTATTGCATTTCGTATCATTTCCATTATTTAACCCTATTTTCCTCTATTAATTGAATAAATATTGAATTGTTTAATTAATTCATTGTCATCACCTTATTTAACCTTATTCCTCCCGATTAATTAAAAAAAATTAATTATTTAATTGTCTCGAACATTACACATTCTTCTAATTTAATTAAATAGTTATCATTAATTATTTAATTAATCTACTTTCCCTCTTCCAAATTAAATAATTAAATCAATTATTCAATTTCCCCAAATTCACTCAACATGGTCAATTAATAAATAAACTTTTATTTATTAAATCAAATACATCTTGCACGTTCCTCTCAAGATTTATTAATTATTTAATTAATCAATCATCCTCACACATTTTGACTGAACAAATCATGTTCGCTAATTACTCAATCCAATTTGGTAATCTCACTAATTACTCAATCTAATTTTCCAATCCCACTAATTATTCAATCAAATCCCACCAATTATCCAATCAATTCCCTTGATTGAATTAATCAAATCAATTAACTAATCAATCTATTTCCTCTCAACGGGCTTTGATCGTTGATCCTGATCTTTCATTGTTGAATCCCGATCATTCATTTCAAATTCACAAATCTATAAAATAACCCTCATCCCTCTCATAATGGGATCCAAAGAATTTGTAGAGAGGTCATGTTAGATTGATTCTTGAGAAAATTGAGCAAACATTCTTGCATTATAGATCATCATCATCATTATCAAGCTTTTGCAAACCATGGAGTCTTTGTGTTGAAGAGAAATCTAACATATCAAGATCAATATGAATACACCTCGACATGGGATGGTAAGATTGTGTAGTTTGAATTCATTTGTGTTTCCATTCGATTGTGCTAACCTCGTTTGTTGAATTCATAGCTATGACAATTGCATTTCATGAGTAGGTTGGGTTTTATCCTTTTGTTTTGATTTCATTTGGTGAATTCATTGATGTTAATTATTGATCCATATTTCCCTCTTACATAAATTAGCACACCCGGTTATCATATTCTTCTAAGTGTTTTAAAAGAATTTTGCAAGTTATAGCTAAGAATTTGCATAAAAACTTGTCATATTCTTTTATTCACAAAAAAATGGATGCAGTGAATTTTAGACAAATATTTATGGGTTTTGTAGACCTCACTCTTACCTTTCTGGAGCATTTTATGGTTTCTAATTTCATAAAAAATAAAAAAATTATCACGATTTTAGTTCTACTGTGTTTTTTAAATTTTTGTTGCTAACCTTCAAAAATTCATGTGTTTCATTCATCTCTAATAAATTCTACATGTTGAATTTTAGAAAAAGGTTTCTAGGTTTTGCAAATCTCCATTTTATCTTTCCAGAACATTTGACGATTTCAAATTTGATGGAGATTTGAGAAAGTTGTTGCTACTTCAATTTACTGCTATAATTGTTCAAGAAAGGTAAAAATTGTCAATCTTTTTTCTTCTTTCTTTTTTTCTTTTTTTCAATTTTTTGCAATTTTATTTCAGTAGAATAAGGTTTTCTTGTTACTAATATCTTTATTTACAACATGTGGCCATTAGAGGATTATCTTTCACATTTTTAAATTGGGATTTAAAAGGAACCTCACATTTATTTTTGGTGAAGAATTGACGTGAATATCTCACATTTATTTTTGGTGCTTAAGAATTGGCGTGAATGCCTCACATTTATTTTTGGTGCTTAAGAATTGGCGTGAATGCCTCACATTTATTTTTGGTGCTTAATAATTGGCGTGAATGCCTCACATTTATATTTTGGTGCATCTAAAAAGAAAAATAAAAAATAATCACTACTTTCTAGGTTAAAATTTACAGTGTGCTAGAACATGTCATTTTCATTTGGATACTAAAAAGAACCAACAAATTGGATCTGGTTTTGGTTTTAAAAAGAATAATTTGATTTTTGTGATTGCCAAGTCAAGTGCATATCCTCCCCTACATCTATTTTACAAATCTTGGGTGTAGAGAAACTATGTGAGGGGGAAAACCATAGATGGAAACAAGATTTAATGTACTTAAAATGAGAATCTAATCTAAAAATAATAACACTAATCTAGATTTAATCCTACACTTATGAAATGAAACTTGGCTATTGAAAACATAATTAGGAAATCTATGATTACCAAAATGAATGCAAAAACAAAGTGTTACCATCCTGTATCAGAGTGTATTCACCTGATGTTGGATTGTTCTTATCATCGTGAAGCCTCCAAAGTTTGTGTGCAAAGCTTGAAGAATGATGTTGATGTTGGTTGATCGAAGGAATTTTGAAGCTCTATCAATGATGATCTTGACAACACTTCATTGCATAAGGTATGTTGATTCTTCGATCCTTTCTTGTGAGGAGAGAGGTTTATTATATAGGAAATGAGATTTTGAATCAACGATCATGATTCAACAATGTTGGATCAAGATTAATGGTTGAAAGGTCTTGAGAGGATTTAGACATGAGAAGATTATGCAAAGTAGATTGCATAATTTATGTGATTGAGGAATAGATTAGTTAGTCAGGATTTAGATTGATCAGTTAGTGTAGCCACGGCAGGAGGGTCCTCAAAGAGAACAATCTAGACCGTGCAACAAGAGTAGCACAATGAAAACAATGCAAAATATGGAGGCAAATGCAGATTAAAACATTCTCATTAATAGAAATATCAGTTACATTGGGTCGACAACATCCAGACTTACAAATTCAGCTCATATGCCTGATAAAACATGTTCAAAAATATAATATTCCAATATGCTCCTATATGTGAGCTGAAATCTTACAAATCTAATCCAAACTTATCTATCTATTCTTCACTACCTATTCTAATGATCTACTACAAGCTTTATACTATATCCACAATTTTGGAAACACCCGTGTCAGCCAAAGATCATCACATTCTCCAAGGAAAGAAAATATAACAGGTGCATGAACAAGTCAGCCTCAAATTTGAATTACTCTTCAACAAGTGTGTAGGATGAAGTGTGGACAATGAAGGTTGGGGACACTCCAAAGAACATTTAAAATCACACCGTTAAGATCCGCAAGCCACGAGAATGATCCACAAATGATCAGATTAGCCATTAGGCTTGAAAACTATTCCGGTGTTGGTTCAAGAAACTGTCATGAAATCCGGAATTGGTAACTTGCCAGAAAATGATCCAATCTCACTTAAATCTCAGAATAAGGAAAATGAACATGTCCATGATGTACGTAGAGATCCATAGGGTATGGTGAGAAAAGGTGATGAATCCACCAACATGAACTACTTTTTGGAAAATGATCCAATTTGGCTCAAATCTCGGAATAAGAAAAATGAACATGTCCATGATGTACGTAGAGATCCATAGGGTCCAGTGAGAAAAGGTGATGAATCCACCAACATGAACTGAGAAAGAACAAAACAAGAAAAAAATTGAAAGGAAAATATTTGTGGTTGATGCAAGATTGCCAAGAACCAAGGATGCTCATGAATCAAACATCCAAGGTTAATTAAAAGTGAGTCCCTCACTTTGATGGGGCCAAAGGAAAACCAAAGCGGTTTTCCTCAGCCTAATAAATCCATGAAGAATCCTCCACTAGTCTACCTCTCCACTTCACAAGATATTCTTTATACTGTCTTCCATGAGTCTTTCTCCCATCTCTAATATCCAGAATCTCCTCAATCTCATATGGTTTTTGTTTAGGAAACTGATTCTCCAATTCCACTGTATTGTCTTTACTAAATTTTATTTCATAATACTGATGTAGGTCTGCAATGTTGAAAATAGGTGATATACCCATACCTTCCAGTAACTCCACTTCGTATGCATTTCTTGAATCAAACTTCTTCAAGATTCTACAAGGTCCAAACTTCCTCATCTTCATCTTGTTGTATGTCCCAATTGGAAATCTTTCATTCCTCAAATATACCATCACTTCATCTCCAACTTCGAACTCCTTATGTATCCTCTTTTCATCTACTTTCTCCTTATACATCTAGTTCATGTCTTCCAATTGTTGTTTCACTTGAGTATGTACTTTCTTCATATGTTTTGAAAATTCCTCTACTTTTACACTCCTTTTATCTTCCATACTGATGTCTCTTAACTCTGATATACCTCTTGGGTGAACTCCAATAACAATCTCAAAAGGTGTTTTCCCTGTAATCCTGTTCACTGAATTATTGTAAGCGAACTCTGCTTGTGCAAGGACTAAATCCCAACTTCTGGTCTTCTCTCAAACCAAACATCTTAGCAAATTCCCCAAGCTCCTGTTCACTACTTCTATCTGTCCATCAGTCTGTGGGTGAAACGTAGAACTGAACTTCAAATCTATCTTCAACTTCTTCCAAAGTGTCCTCCAAAAGTAACCAACAAACTTTACATCTCTGTCTAAAACAATACTCCTAGGTAATCCATGCAATCTAACCACTTCCTTGAAAAATAATTCTGCTACATGCACTGCATCTATTGTCTTCCTACAAGGTGTGAAATGTGCCATCTTAGAAAATTTGTCTACTACCACAAATACATGATCATTACCTCTTTGTGTCTTCGGCAATCCAAGTATGAAATCCATGTTGATATCCTCCCAAGGTCTCTCTAGAACTGTCAAAGGCTTGTACAATCCAACATTTTGACTACTCCCTTTTGCAACTTGACAAACTCTGCAACTCTACACAAATATCCTAACATCCTTATGAATCTACGGCCAAAAATAATTCTCACTCACCAATACTACTATCTTATCAATTCCAAAATGTCCTACCAATCCTCCACTATGCTTTTCTTTCACCAAGTTTTCCCTCATTGAACTTTGGGGTATACACAACTGATTACCTCTGAACAACATATCCTCCTAAATGAAATAATCCAATCACTGGCTTCTATCCTCCAAAACTGGTTCCTTACAAGCTTTCCAAGGTTCTACAAAATCTGGGTCTTCCTCATACAAGTTCTTGAGCTCATCAAAGCCTAATACCTCCACTCTCATCTCTGTCAGCAAATTCCTTCTCCTACTCAATGCATTAGCAACTCTATTTGACTTTCCACTCCTATGCTTCAAAAAAAAAGTATAGATCTATAAGAATTCCACCCATCTCATGTGTCTTTGATTCAATTTACCCTGACTGTTCAAATATTGCAATGCCTGATGATTTGTATACAACACAAACTCCTTAGGCAACAAATAATGTCTCCACTTCTTCAAGGATTGAATTATAGCATAAAATTCCTGATCATACACTGAATATCTTCTCCTAGCATCATTCAACTTCTCACTGAAATAAGCTACAGGTCTTCCTTCTTAACTCAACACTGCTCCAATTGCATTCCCACTTGCATCATAGTCTACTTGAAATACCTTAGTGAAATCTGGTAAATTCAACATAGGTTGCTCAGTCACCTTCTACTTCAACAATTCAAAACTTCAATCTGCTCCAGATGTCCATCTAAATTTTTTTCTATCTCCTCTCATTGTTTCTGTCATAGGGCTACAAATAGAATTGAAATTTCTAATGAACTTTTGGTAGAAACTAGCCAAGCCATGAAAAAATATTACCTCTCCAATGCTTTCAGGTGTAGACCACTCAAAAATTTCTCTAACCTTCTCATGACCCATCTTCAATCCTTCCACAGATATCACAAATCCAAGATATACCAATTCCTCCTTCATGAAACTACATTTCTTAATGTTTATCAACAATTGCTCCTCTCTCAACCTCTGTGGAACTTGTCTGATATGAAACAAATGTTCTTCTCTACTCTTACTGAAAATCAAGATGTCATCCAAGTAAACAATCACAAACTTACCCAAGAATTTCTTCAATACCTCATTCATCAATCTCATGAAAGTACTCGGTGCATTTTTCAATCCAAAAGGAATCACCAACCACTCATACAATCCTTCATTTGTCTTAAATGTTGTTTTCCACTCATCCCCTTCTCTGATTCTGATATGATGATATCCACTCTTCAAATATATCTTTGTAAAGTAGCTGGCTCCACTCAAGCAATCCATAATGTCATCCATCTGGGGTAAAGGAAATCTATACTTCACCATGATCTTGTTTATGGGTCTTGAATCCATACACATTCTCCATTCTCCATCCTTCTTAGGTTCCAATACAACAGGTACTGCACATGGACTTAAGCTCTCTCTGATCAAACATTTCCTTAACAATTCTTGCACTTGTCTATTCAACTCTTCATTCTCTAGAGATGTCATCTGGTGTGCTTCTTTATTAGGAAAACTAGCTCTAGGAATCAGATCCATGCAATGACTAATACTCCTCACAGGTGGTAATCCATCAAGTACATTATCTGAAATGATCTCCTCATATTCTATCAGCAACTCCTTTATCTCTTCTGGGTGTTCTTCCACATGCTTCAAATCTTCAGCCTTATTAGGAACTAAGGTATAACACACTTTATCATGTCTCAATCCATCAAGGAATCTCTTTCCATCAACCAGAAAAACCCTAGCATTTGTACAAACTTCAACTATAGGAACATCTTCTAATGGAAACAAAATTTGCTTCATCCCATTAGCAACAATAGTATATATGTTCTTTCCATAATGAATAGCCTATCTATCATACTTCCAAGTCCTTCCCAAAAAAACATGACATATATCCATAGGCATGATATCACACAAAACTTCATCATGGTAATTTCCTATCTTCAATTTCACCAAACATTGTTCACTTACCAGAATCTTATGTTCATCTTGTATCCATGCTATCTGATAGTGCTTTGGGTGCTTCAATCTTTCCAACTTCAACTTAGTCACCATCCCTTCAGAAACTAGGTTCTCAGAACTTCCACTGTCAACTATCACCTTGCAACATTTACTAGCTACTTTGCATCTTGTCCAAAAAAATTCTTCCTCTACAGTGGTTCCTGCTCCAACTCTCTCTAACACAGTACTCTTCTATTTACCAACACTTCTCCTTCTTCCAGTTTGTTAGATGATCTAGCATGATCTTCCTCAACAAAGGCTATTCTTCTTTTATTCTCTATCGTTTTGCTCATCTCTCCCTGATTACATTCAAATGCTCTATGTCCTTCTCCACCACATTTACAAGTTCCTCTGAATACCCTTTTCTCTTGTCCTCTATCATCTCTTCTATATCCTTCATTCCGGTAACCACCATATCCCCCTCTTTTGTATGAGTTTCCACCATTTTTATGATATGTATTATCATTCTTACTAACCTACTTATCCTTGTGCTGATCCAGAAAAGGTCATCTTCCTCCTCTAGCAAAAATTCTTCCTCTCTGAAATCTTCCACCTCTTCCTCTTTGTCTCGGCTCATGTCTCTTATTCAGTTTCTTTTCTACTTTCAGGGCACACTGATATGCCTCTTCCACATTCTACATCTTGATCAAACTAATGTCATCCTATATAGATGACCTCAAACCATTCACATATCTAGCTACTTGCTCCATCTCATCCTCTGAATGTCCAGATCCAATATTCAACTTATAGAACTCCCTAGTATACTCTATCACACTTGAATCTTTCTGCTTCAAATTTTGTGATTTTCAGAGCAAACTGATCTGATAGTCTACAGGCATAAACTTTGTCTTCAACTTATTCACCATCTAATCCCAATTTTTTATCTTTTCTTTCCCTCTTCTTTGTCTATCTGTCTGCAAATGTTCCCACCAAAGGGATGCATGTCCTCTCAACTTTGTACAAGAAAATTTCACCTTCAAATCTTCAGTGGTACCTTCGAATTCAAAATACTTTTCCATCTCTATAATCCAATCAAGCAATTCTTAGGAATCCAACTTGCCAGTATAATCTGGTGGATTGAAATGTGGCTTTGTATTTTCTCTAGTAGGGCTCTTATGAACCTCTCTTCCCCCTAGTCTAGGCCAGGTTGCTCTTCTCTTCCTCCTTCTTTCTGAACTTCTACCTCTTCATCACTCACATCATCAATTGGTCAACCTCTTCTCTAGGCCATTTCAATTGCATCTAATCTAGCAACAATTCCTCTTAGCATATCCATTATAGCTTGGTCTGCATTTCCACACACTCCATTTCCTCTATCATTTCTTCTTCCAGCCATCTTTACAATAGTCCTCTGCAGCTGCAGGTTGGATCCACAACCAGCCACCCTACAACAAATCTTATACAGGACTTTGCAAATTTTGTTGACCTCGCAAGGATCAAAGCTTGATCTGATAGCAATCTAGTGTAGAGATGGAATGAGGGTCCTCAAAGAGAACAATCTGGACCATGCAATAGGAGTAACACAATGAAAGAAACACAAAATATGGAGGCAAATGCAGATTAAAACATTCTCATTAATAGAAGTATCAGTTACATTCGACCAACAATATCCAAACTTACAAATTTGGCTCATAGGCCTGATACAACATGTTCAAAAGTACAATATTCCAGTATGCTCCTATATGTGAGCTGAAATCTTACAAATCTAATCCAAAGTTATCAATCTATTCTTCACTGCCTATTCTAATCATCTACTACAAGCTTTATACTATATCCACAATTCTAGAAATATCCGCGTTGGCCAAAGATCATCACATTCTCCAAGGAAATAAAATATAATGGGTGCATGAACAAGTTGGCCTAAAATTTGAATTACTCTTCAACAAGTGTGTAGGATGAAGTGTGGACCTATAATGAAGGTTAGGGACACTCCAAAGAACATTTAAAATAACACTGTTAAGATCCGCAAGTCACGGGGATGATCCACGAACAATCAGATTAGCCATTAGGCTTGAAAACTATTTCGGTTCCGGTTCAAGAAACTGTCATGAAATTCAGAATAGGTAACTTGTCAGAAAATGATCCAATCTCGCTCAAATCCCAGAATAAGGAAAATGAGCATGTTCATGATGTACGTAGAGATCCATAGGGTTAGGTGAGCAAAGGTGATGAATCCACCAACGTGAACTAAGAAAGAACAAAACAAGAACAAAAATGAAAGGAAAATATTTTTGGTTGATGCGAGATTTCCAAGAACCAAGGATGCTCCTACATCATCAGTCAAGGTTTAGATTGATAAGTCAGGAATTGATTGACTTAGTTAGGAAATACATTGATTAGTTAGAAAATTAGATTGCTCAGTCAGCAAGCATAATTTGCTCAATCAGAAAGTGGGTGAGGAATATGAATTAATTGATTTAATTAATTAATTCCTTTTTGGAGTTGAATGTGCAAATCAAGTTTGACTTTTGCAATCAAAGTTGCATTAGTTTGATTTAATTTTTCATAAATGCTTTGAATAGATTTAATTTAATTATTCAAAATTTGGAGGGAAAGTGTCGTAATTAAATTATTATGATTTAATAATTCAATTAACTTAGGGGAATAAGGTGATTTAGTGACGTAATTAAATATTGGTGCTATTTAATCAATCAGGACAAAATAAGATTAGATTAGGACTTTATTAAATAAATGTAATTTATTTAATTGGTCGAAATGATGAAAAAGTGAATTAATTAAATAATGTCATTTTATTTAATTAATAGCAGAATTAGGGTTTTCAAGATTTCATTAAATAAATAAAATTTATTTAATTCGCCGAAAATGATGAAAAAGTGAATTAATTAAATAATGTTTTATTATTCATTTAATAGAGGAAATTAGGGTCTTGGATATTGTTTGATGTTGTGTGATGGTTTTGAGATATTCTGGGATGTTGCAGGATGATTTTGAGACGTTCCAAGACATTCTGGGATGATTCTAAGATGTTTTGGGGTGTTGTGGGATGATTTTGAGATGTTTCAAGATGATTTTGAGATATTGTGGGATGATTCCAAGGTGTTTTGAGATGTTCTAGGTTGATTTCAAGATGTTCTGAGACATTATAGGTTGATTCTGAGATGTTTCAAGACATTATGGGTTGATTCTGAGATGTTCTGAGACATTACAGGTTGATTCTAAGATGTTCTGAGACATTACGAGTTGATTCTAAGATGTTTTCAGACATTTTGGGTTGATTTTGAGATGTTATGAGACATTATGGGTTGATTCTAAGATGTTTTGAGATGTTTTGGGCTGGTTCTGAGACATTTCAAGATATTACGGGTTGATTCTGAGATGTTCTGAGATGTTCCAAGTTGATTCTAAGATGTTCTAAGACATTATGGGATGTTGTGGAATATTGATTGATGTTGTTTAGGGTGTGTGATAGGTGTTAGGTCAAATTTATATGTCTACATTTTTCCCCTCTTTGATACAAAGTACTAGTTGCTTTGTTTCAAAGATTCTATTTTTAAGATCAAGTTTTTTGAAAAAATTTATGCCCCATTGTGCCCTAGTGTTTAGTGGAATGATGGTAGGACTTTGTGTTTCCCCCTTGAGAGGTTGGCCAAAAAATAGGTCAATTTTGAGGGAAAGCTCATGACACTATCTTGTTCTAGTTCCGAGGTGTTGAGATTGAAGAATTAGATATATAGGTCCTTCGTTCCTTGTTTTGATGTTTTTGTGAGCTTCTAATTTGAAAGTAGGAAGGCTCCCTAAGTAGAAATTAGGGTTTCTCGAGGTTTAATATAGGCATTTACACTTCAAATTTTCTCATTTGTGGTTGGACCCTATAGCTAATTCTTGTCTATGGTTTTCACATTATGCCAGCTGTCGAGGAGCAATGCCAAGATTTGAGGGTGCCTCACACTGATCTAAGCTTGTTTGGGAGTTTGATTGGCCTTTAGGCATCGGTGGCCCGATATGTACCTTCTAGCTTTTTGCTTTTTTCTTGTTTCATGCTCGTTATGTGTGTACAAAGTTTCTTGAGTCAATAGTGAAGTTTTGTGATTTATATGCACTTGCATCATTTTTCTCACTTTTTCCAAGTCAGATTCTTGCACTTGACACTGAAAACCTAACACTTGTCTTAAAACTTCACACTTGACTAGAAACCTCGGTTCTGTTTTATGCACTTGCTCTGAAAGCTTTCCTTTGACCTAAAACTCTACTTTTTCTTGCTCTGGAGTTTAAAACCCCACACTTGACCTTAAATATCACACTTGACTGAAAATATCTCCCTTGTTTCCTCACCCTTGACCTAAAAGCTTGCACTTACCTGAAAAGCTCACTTTTGTTTGGTGTTTTCTAAGCATTTGTTGAAAAACCTTGTATTTGACTTTTCCTTCTATATTTGCTTTTAGGTTTTTCTCTAGACCTTGGCATGTTGTTTTTTGTCATCCTAAATGTCATTTTTCATCATGTTTTATGCCATTTTGTGTTTCCTTACATTTTTTGAGAGTGAAACCCTAATATCCTTGTTTACAATGATTGCAGGTGGGTCTCAAGCCAATGCATTTGAGGGAGAGACGTCCTCGACACCTGTTTGATCCTATTGCCCATTTTGGTGTGTTGGAGTGAGACTTTTTTGATGCCATTGGACTATGTTATATTTGATACATGCCTCCTATCAGGACTTACACTGCGATGATGACTACACTTGTGGAGTAGTGGCATTCTGAGACGTCTTCATTTCATTTTCCTATAGAAGAGGCAACTATTACTCTTGAGGATATTTGGAGGATACTTCGCCTTCTCATTCATGGTGAGCTGGTTACATATCATGTTTGATGTGGTACCTATGCCATGCAATGGGTGTTAGGTGCTAGCCACTTGGAGGTACCCCAGTCAAAGATTGATTTGTCTACATTTTTTGGTCGTGTTGATCCTATTGTGCTTGTTTTATGTGGTTTAATTTTAGGACTAGTTATTCCTGATAGGAGAGGTAAACAATTCCTTGTGGGTTGGGGTGTATGTATCGAGAGTATGCTTGAGCATGGGATGTAGTATGCTTGGGGTGTGTGTCTTCTCGCCCACCTGTACAGAGATATGCATGAGGTCGTATATTGGGGCGAGAAATCTATGTCCATGGGTTTTTCACTTTTTCATGTTTGGGCATGGGAGCACATTGTTGTTGCTCAATCGGATGGGATATAGGATCATTCTCCTAATGATCCATACTCCTATTTTTATGGGGATTTCATGCACTATACCTTGCCCGGGGATCTTCCTTATTGGCACCAAATTTTTGATGAGATGTCAGGTTTTGTGTGGAGACGTTATATGGACTGTGAGGCTTGGCTAGAGGATTCAGATCATCTCGTTTAATTTCAGCAAACATGTTGGTTGATTGGTCATTCCTATTATGTGTTAGAGCGTTACTTACTAGACCGATTATGTCACCAGTTCAGAGAGAGACAGGGTCAAGTTCCTAATACTTATGAGGCTCGTTTGGGTTGGACCACTAGGGAGGTTTGTGTATGGGGTCTCTAGCTAGATGTAGATACTTTTGTTGCTAAGTTTTGGGAACTTTCCCCAGTTGGTTGGGGTTGGCTAGTTGGTATAGCAGATCCAGGTACCTCTCATGATTATGATGAGTGGTGCGCATGATGTAGGCTGTTGAAACTCACCGATCCTGGGGGTGATCCCGTTTTGAGTAGATCAGGTATTACATGTCGTCATGGAGAGCGATAGTGCATTGAGGTCCTTTTAGAGCAGTTAGATAGGGCCTGATGTGATGGGGCATAGGGTGGTTAGGATGAGCATAGGGTCATGGACATGGTCTGATTCCTCCTCCACTTGCTAGGGATGGAGACATACTATTAGCTATTGCCAAAGATACATAGATAGTACAGTGATAGGCCGTGGAGGCTCAACTAGATATTTTGAGGGTTGAGTGAGATAGTGAGAGTGGTTGATGACATGCTGCAGAGTAGAAGGTACAAATGCTTACAATGGAGAGGGATACTCTCAAGGTAGAGTGTGATAGCATGCGAGCTGAGTGAGATCGATATCTATAGATGTCTACTTATTATCAGACCTTATATGATGCTATCATTCCTAGGGTTGTTCAGTGTCCATGGTTTGGAGAGCCTAGTGCTGTGAGCAATGGCAGTGGTGGCGGCAGGGCAGGTGATCAGTCCATGAGATAGCCAACTCCTTTTGATGGTCCCCAGCTTGGTTTATATGTTTTTGTCCTCTTTTTTGGGGTATTATTTTTTGTACTTGATCTTCATGTTGTTCATTGCTCTGATACATATTGTAAACACATGTTTTGTATACATATTCATCGGCCCAATCGAGGCCTCGTATATATGTTATGATTTTGTATTTACTCTATCACACTTGTTTCACTAATGATGATGATGTACTCCCTTTTTTTATGATGATATATATGAGATATACCTTCGATTCAGCTTCATTATCTTTATGATGATAATTTATGATGATGTGTGCATATGTGGGATGAATGTATATGATGTGGATGGATGAATCAGACTTTTGTATATATGATGTTTTATTATGGATGATCTATATATCATTGTGATATATGATGTTTATGTGGTTTTGATATGGATGATATATGATGGATATATGTTTATAATGGATTTATGCCCCATTCATGATACATGATGTTTTTATTGGTTTATTATCATCATGATTTGTATTCACGATACTAGGGATGTAGGATGGATATGGTACTAATGTTATTTCTATGCAGGGTAGATGTTAGTTAGAAGAAAAATTATGATGATGGATAGAAATTTTATGTTGTTAGTTGTGATGAGTATTCCTTTCATATCACTTTTAGAGGCTTCACAGTTTTGAACAATCCTATTTGATGTAGCAAATAGATATGATGCACCATTGGTATTAATAACCAAGGTTTCTTTGTATCCATTGCGTGGAATTTGACTCAAAAAAAAGAGAGTATGTTTTCTCATACCAAACATACGAAAACTTTGTGTAAAGTATAGGGTTGGGTTGAGTTAAAAACATTTGAAACCAGTCACATAGAGAGGTATAGAACACCTAACATGCCAGTGCTTCACGAACTATTTTAATACAACTTTCATAGACTCAATAAATCAAGTATTCGCCATGGTAATATTACAAAAATATCTTACAAAGAAAAAATTAAAATGACACTCAATTTCCCTCATTCCTTCTTCTCTAAATCCTTATGGACATCCTCGAGAGATCTTGGGAATGATTCAATAAGATAAATCACAAAAATAAGACTACAAAAAGATAAAATAATGTTGTTATATCACTTGCCATATCTATTTGTGGTAGGTATATTATCCAATGTTGATCATGTCTATCGTAGGAATGGATCTATTAAGGCATATCTTATGATGTTGTTAGTACATTGTCAAACAATATGTAGGTAATACTCTGGAATTTGTTCATGTCTATTTGTAATCCAATCTATGCCATTGTTTTGCTTGAAATTTCTAGCTTTTGATCTTTTCTCTATTTGTTTTTCTATTTTTTCAAAGGGTGAGTGTGACGATTTGTGTATTATGGGTGAAAATTGTATTGTGAATTGTGATGATAGGATGGGTCTTTTTTATTTTTCTAATTTTTTATGATGTTTTTTTGTTTTCAAGGGACTAACCTAGGACCTTGGGGGCTCATCAAAGATAAGCCTTTCCTACGTTGTACATGTAGAGGCTTGTAGCTCACTTGGTTTTTTTTGAATGTTTTTGACCTTTTTTTGTTTTCTAGGTGTTTTTAATTTTTGCTATTTTTTTACTATTTTAGGATTTTGTAATTTTTGGACTATTTTTGGATTTTGTATTTTTTGACTAAGTTGAAATAAAGCATGTTAGAAACCTAGGGGGATTGACCTAGGGTCTCGGGGGCTAATGAGCCTTTCCTATGTTGTACACATAAAGACCATGTAGTTCGACCATTTGACTCAAAGCATAAACTCTTTTTGGAAAAAAATACTTGGATTGATATTTCACTTCTATGTCTAGAGGATATGTTGTGGGAAATTGACTTGAACTAGTTGTGAGGTTCAAGTAAATGTTGATATCTTAGACTATTTGAGTGAAGGAATAACCCAATGATGTTGTTTTGTTTTTGATTTTTTTCAAATGTTTTTGACTTTTTGTTGTTTTCTAGATGTTTTTTATTTTGGCTATTTTCTAGGTGTTTTTTATTTTTGTTGTTTTCTAGGTGTTTTTGATTTTTGCTATTTTCACCATGTTGGGACGTTCAAGGATATAATCCATGACCACCTTTAGGAAGTTTCCCCTAGTTCTATACAAGAATACTTTCCTTAATCAGTGACAAGCCATGGTTTGATAGACTATTTTATTATGAAATGGATGGGTGGATGTTGTGGATAGTACTAATAGATAATGACGTGAGTCTTATTCAAACATAACACCTATTTTCTAGGTTTTCACTATGGTACCTGTTCTAGGAGTGCCACAAAGTGGTTTACAATCAGACAATGTTTTATTTCTCTTTACTATTTTTCTTGCTTTTTTTAATTTTTTTTGTATTTTTATCCTTTTTTGTATTTTTATCCTTTTTTGTATTTTTCTGGATTTTTACCCTTTTGCTTGCGGTAAATTGACATGCTTCATGTGTAGAACTTCTTGAGGTGGTTGTTGTTCAATATTTTGGCTAAAATTTCTCCTTCAAGAGTAGCCAACTGATATGCCCCAGAGCTATAGCTTGTTGTGATAAAAAAATGAGCCTAACCAGTTGGGTTCAAATTTTCCTTTGCCATCTTGATTTAGTTGTACCTTCTGATTCTCTTTGAGGACTAAGTCACGAACTTGAAAGTTCTTGTCCCTAATCTTTTTTTCATAGTTTCATTTGAGCTTATTTTGATAAACCTACAGATGGTTTAACGCACTCAAATATTTTTCATCTAAGAGCTCTAATTCATTTAGTCTGGCTACCCTATATTCTTCATTGCTGACCATGCCTTTCAATGAAACTCACAATGAGGGGATTTCAACCTTGATAGGTAAGACAAACTTTGATCCATAGACCAAGGAAAATGGTGTGGCACTAGTAGGTGTTCAGATGCTGGTTCGATAAGCCCATAGGGTTGGGTTTAGCTACAAATGCCAATCACAACCAACTTCATTAACAGTCTTTTTGAGTATTTTCAATATGGTTTTGTTAGATGCCTTAGCCTGACCGTTTCCTTGGGGGTAATAGGGTGTGGAAAATCTATGTTGGATAGAAAATTGGGAACAAAGTTCTTGGATATCCCAATTCTTGAATGGGGTCCCATTGTCTATTACTATCGATTTGGGGATTCCATAGTTATAGATTAGATAATTCAAAATAAATTTTGATATCTATTTTTTGGTGATATAGGTCAATGGAATTGCCTCTATCCATTTAGTAAAATACTTTGTTGTTGTGATAATGAATTTGTCCCCATTGGATAAGGTAGGTGATATCTTTCCTACTAGATATAATTCCCATTGCGAGAAAGGCCATGGTGTGATGATGGGTCTTAGTTCCTATGTTGGTGCATGAATAAGATCGATGTGTTTCTGACATTGTTGAAACTTTCTGGAGTATTGCATGCATTCCTATTCCATGGAGGGATGGTAGTATCTTGTTCTTAGTAACTTTTGGACTAGGTTAGGTCCACTAGAGTGGAAACCACAAACACCTTCCTGTACCTCTTATAAGGCTATTTATGCTTCTTCTACATTGTGGCACCAGAGTAACATACCATCTAGACTATGACGGTATTGGTTATCTCCTAGGTTGGTAAATCAGGAAGTTCTACGGGTGATGGTTTTCTTTTGGGTGGTCATTAGATCAAGTGGTATAATATTGTGTTGAATATATTCAAAAGTGTCTTGGTACCATGGGGAGTTAGGACCAACAACAACACATACCAATTCTGATTCTAGGATGTCAAATGTAGTCACCAGCAGCTATTCCATGAGGAACTCATACTTAGGCATATTTTGTGGAATATCAAGAAGTGAGCCTATTATTTCCATTGTGCCAGAAGCTCTAATGTTGATCTATGGAACTTGCTCAAAATTTATTTTGACAAAGAATCCTTGAAGCTATCCACCATCCTTTTATATGGCATCAATTTGTTTTCTTTGGTCTGGTACTCATCATTCACCTATCTGATTACTAGCTGAGAGTCTCGAAAGACATGTAGCTCCTTTATTCTCCATTCAATAGCCATTTTTAGCCCTGTGATCAAAGCTTCATATTCTGAAATGTTGTTTGCATAAGGGAAAGCAATCCTGTAGGCCTTGGGAATACTATCTCCTTGTGGTGTAAGGAATAACACACCTACTCCAGAGCCATGTTGAGTGTGGGGTCCATCAAAGTAGAGAGTCTAATGGCCTATTTGTTCTGTGATCAAGGTACTCTCATCTAGAAAGTCTACCGTGAGAGACTTGTGATCATCTATGGGTGCTTCGACTAGCTGGTCTGCTATGATTTGTCCCTTGATAGCTCTTTTATCCACACATTCAATGTCAAATTCACTCAATATCATCACACATTTGGCAATTCAACTGGTTAGGGATTCTTTTGCTAGTAGGTGCTTGAGTGGGTCTACCTTGGAAATCAACTTGACTTTCATGTTCAGGATGTAGTGTCTCAGCTTTTGTTTTGCAAATACAACTGAGAGACATGCTCTTTCTATGAGTGAGTAGTTTAGTTTGTATCTAAGGGTAAACTTCCTAAGGTTAGATTAGATTAATTAAATCCATGATAAGCATAAACCCAAAGAAGTTATGAAGCACAAAGAAATCTTAAAACAAAATGAAACGATTATACAAGCCGGTTTGTGAAGCTTCCATGGTTCACCTCCATAACACCTCCTAGCTTGCAGCATATGATTGATGCCCTTAGATTGAGTGTGTGAGCATTTCGACTATGACATTGTCTTATGCAAGTTTTGAAGGATTTAAATAAACATTATACCTATGCCTATGCCAAATGACTCTAAAATGAAAAATAACTCTAAGTATTTATGCATCAGAATAACAAAGTTCCTCTGTGTAATCTCAAAATGTGAACAAAATAGCATTTTATAGAAAATGTCATTTTGAATGGACGGATGAGATTAACTTTCGACAGAGACCTAAAATCAAAGGAGAAGATTTAACCTGATAATCCCTAATCAGGGTTAGGGAAAAATCCTTAAACGAGTGGTCGAGTTGTCATATGAGAGAATCGAATTGGCGGTGGAGAATAAATGAGATAATTAATTAGAAAATAAGTATTTTCAAAAATCAAGAAGATAAAGACTGGCTGATTTGTGAGATTTGAAAAATCAAGAAGATAAGAGTTGAACTGAAGATTAGATTTGGAAAATCACTAATTTGCTCAATTACTTGATTTTTGGAGGAAAGTTACCATTTCAAATTAAATTAATTCAAAATATGGATTTTGTGAGATAATAAATAATCGATTTTCAGATTATTTACTAAAATGAACTATCAGTTAAGAATGTGATATCATTTAAAATAATTTCATTTATTTAAAATGAGGGAAATATTAATTTTGACAATTAAATAATTAAAGATAATTATTTAATTTAGAAGATATGATTAATAATTAAATAAATTAATAAATTCATTTAATTATGAGGATTAGTGGCATATTAAATAAATAAATAAATTTATTTATTTAATAATTAGGAAGAAATAAATGAAGTAATTAAATAAATTAAGAAATTTATTTAATTAGGGAAGACTTAGACAATTAATGACGTATTTAATAAATAAATAAAATTTATTTATTTAATAATCATGAAGAATAAAAGGACATGAATTAATTAAATAATTATGAATTATTTAATCAATAGTTGAATGTGGACCAAGGACATAATTAAATGTCATAATTATGCTAGGACAAAAGTGGTAAAAATAGAGCTTGCAGGCCTAGGTCATTTTTAAGTGTCTACATTTTGCCCCTCTTTGTCATAATATAGCATGTCACCTTGTGACAAAGAAAAATAAGTCAAAGCCATGCCCAAGTGAAGGTATAGAGTATCAATGCCCCCTTGGGAAATTTTTCAAATTTTGGGTCGGCGGTAGAAAAATTTGGAAAGGGTCCTAATAAGTCAATTTGATTACCAGAAAAATGATGGTGCAGACGGTGTCAGATTCTAACATGTTTAAGGCCTTCAAAAGGATAGTCAAAGTTAGTCAAAAGAAATTCCAGTAATGACCTAGTTGACAAATGCCATTTTGACTTTATAAATAGGTTGACAAAGGGGTAGAAGTCAATTCATTTTCACTATTCACATTGTAAATTCGAGGGTTCAGAGATAGTGGTATGTACCCCTAACCCCCTTTGTAATTTTCTTGTTTTGCATGTCAAAGTTAGGGTTTTAGGGCAAACAACGAATGCACTACAACGCATATGTGTGCGTGTGAGCCGCATTTGACTTTGCGTTCAACACATTTGATGTGTCGTGATGCAAGTGCGAGGGGTTTTTAGGGCAAGCCAAGGGCTTGCAATGCATTTTCCAAAAACTATGACGCATTCACCTTTTTGAGCCGCATTTGAAGGTTAGAACGCCGCATGTGTCCTTTCGCGATGCATTCAACTTCTTGAGCGATGCATTCAAATGAAGCGACGCATGTTTCATATATCGTGATGCAAGTGCTCTGTTGCAATGCAATTAAGTGATAGAACGGCACAATCAATATGTTGTGATGCATTTGAAGTACGAAACGATGCATTTGTTATTTTGCAACGCAATTGCAGTCAACGCGACACATTTGACTTTGACTTTGACTAGGGCTGATTCTGATGCTTTTGAAATATGAAATGTTTTTTTGATGATACTAACAATTGTCTAGAAGGTAATAACACATCGTTTGGCTTTGTGCAGAGATAGTTAGCCCCCATATATATGGGAGAGAGCAGACCGTTGACTTTCCAATTTGTGGATCAACTGACTCTGTGAGAGCGACAATGATTGATGTCACTAGGTTTGTTTTATGTTGCCTATATGCCTGCTATTTGGGAAAATAGGGGACTATTGACTACGTTATGTGAGCAATGGAATTCTAAGACATCCTCCTTTCACCTGTCGACGGGAGAGGCAACCGTTACACTTGAGGATGTTTACCTCATTCTACGCGTGCTAATCCGTAGAGAGGGGATCATCTATGATCCTCGCCATGGCCAAAAGACCTTCACAACATACTATCGAGATGAGGGTGCAGGACTCAACATCTAGGGATACAAGATCCGCTGGGAGTTTATGGTGGAGCATTATGCTCAGTTTGATGCATTCCTAGCGACATTAATTGGTGGGTTATTGATTCCTGACCCTCGCGGACATGGGTTACCTATTGGTTGGGGAGACATCATAGTGGGGATGTGGTGGGATAGGATAGTGTATGCCTGGGGGCCTTGTTTAATGGGCACACTCTACCACCAGCTTCACGAGGTTGCCTATAGGAGGGCAGAGAGTATTTCATGTGGCACTACACTTTTGATGATATGGGCATGGGAGCATATAGCTATATTTCATCCGCTTATTCAGAGACCATAGCTAGCTGAGGGGATTCCCTATGCGTATTACTATGCTGGTGCTCTTCAGCAGACACAGATGGGGGAGGTAGGTTGGTGGCAGCATTAGATTGATACTATGGTGTCATTCATCTAGAGGCCATATAGAGACTGCCAGTAGTGAGACGATGAGGATGGCCACCTGAGCTTCTACAGACAGTATCACTACTTGATTGGGAGGATAGTGTAGAGCCAGTTGATCAAAGAGATGCATTTGCCACAACATTTCCTTAAACAGTTTGGACAGTAGTAGGGTGTACCTACAGGCACAACCGAGTATGCTCGGTCTTCCAGAGAGTCAGCTTGGGGGCCAACGATTCTCGTAGCCTTTGTTGAGCAATAGATTGATGGGCTAGGAGCCCAGCAGTGGGGATGGAGAGGTGGGATTGTAGATCCTGGGACCACGACCGATTACGACTTATGATGGTAGGTAGATAGACCAATGCCACTGACAGATCCAGATGGGCCAGCACCTATGGACAGGAGTTCAGTTATACCTCGTGTGTCAAGAGTCAGGAAAGGGGGAAAAGACAGTGATAGAGGCAGGGGTCGGGGGAGGGATGGAGGCAGGGATGGAGGCACGGGGAGGGATAGAGGCCGAGATGGAGGAAGGGGGAGGGATGGAGGCTAGGTTGGAGGGCGAGATAGAGGCAGGGATAGAGGTTGAGGTGGAGATGATGGAGATGATGGGGATGATGGAGGAGACGGCGGAAGATGGAGGAGAGATGGCTAGAGATAGGGCAGGATGGTGCACCCATGTGTGGTGAGAGTGGCATTAGATACTATCCTAGAGGTGGTCGAGGAGGGGGAGGAGGAGAGACAGGAGGAGGAGTCGAGGCAGGAGAGGGAGGAGGAGGAGAGACAGGAGGAGGATGTGTAGGTGGACGTGGATGTGCCTCGGGATGAGGGAGTCAGTGGAGAGGATGCTGAAGAGGATGATGATGATGATGATGATGATGATGATGATGATGCCATGGATGAGGCCGAGAGACTCTTGAGATTTAGGATGGTGGAGGGAGATGAGGAGATACCATCCAGCTCGGTGCTACCTCATGATGCCACGATAGACCAGAGGGTGGCAGAGCTTCAAAGGAGACTGGATGAGAGTGTCGCATAGGTCCGAGCATTGCAGTCAGAGCTAGAGGTGGCTCGGGTAGAATGCGATTAGGCAGTGATCTACCAATAGGATTCAACTCAGTGGTGTGTAGAGTTTGCATCAATATGTTCTAGGCGTTTTGGGGATATTGCTCATGAGCTTGCCAGGGTGAGCACTAGGTATGGGAAATATCAGACTCTATATGAGCAAGCAGTGCCTCCTGAGCAACGAGATCCTACACTGTCATGCTCACAGACGAGGACATGCGGCGATCATAGATCAGGGAGTGGGAGTGGCAGCAGGAGTCATACCAGTGTAGGAAGATCCACCTCCTCGAGGCACACATCAGGGCATAGGTCCCACCACTCACACATGCAGGCCTCAAGTCATCATTCAAACCATAGTCATGGGTCCACTAGTTCAGGGCAGAGATCGGTATAGAGGCAGCCACCAATGACAGATCCTTCAGCGTCACAGAGTCAAGTTGCAGTGTCATCACAGGTGTCTATTACTATAGAGATGATCCCATCAGTGTCAGTTCCATTGGTTGCATAGACAGAGGTCGCTACAGGTCCACCCATTATCTTAGCACTAGTCATAGATCCTTAGCCACCACACTCTTCGCCATAAGGGGATGATGAGAGCCTTTCCTAGGGGCATTTTTGCTACACTTGGTTCTTTATTACGACACATTATGTATAGACCACTGAGCCTGCGAGCTCCATTTTGGGATATTTGTTGACTCTATCCTGTGACATTGTATATTTTTTAGATGATGCTATATGATGATGCAGTTTTGATGTGGGCCATATGTGTGTTATGTGATGCTATTTGATTTATGCATTATGATATATGTGATGTGATGCTTTATGTATGATGTTGATTTATGATATATGATGGTACTTATTTATGTCTTTCCGTGTATGTCCTATGATGCTTACTTATGAGATGATGTGATGATGATGCAATGCTTATTTATATGTTATGTCAATTTTGTGATGCATAATGTATTTATTTAAATGGATGCCATGTTTATGCTTATGTTAATGCAATATGCAATGAAATTTATATGATTTAATGCTATGAATGATGTATGTATGGACCTAATGCAATGTTTATATGATCATGTATGCACTTATTTTTTTGTATGTAATAGGATATCATCATGAGATGGATGAGAGAAGATGACTAGACCGAAGGAGATGCATGTTAGTTCCTAGACAAAATCCTTCAAAACTTTACCATAGGACTTTAATATTTATTGCTCTTAATCATCATTGGGTAGACTGTTGTAATGGCCAACAAACACCATGATATGACATAGTTCAAGGTGTGCAAGGTCATACCATCACATAAGACAAGTAGTCACATAAAAGGATGATCATGACTCAAACTAAGAGAGTGATTGCCCTAGTCTTTTTGTCATAATCAACCACAAGCAAAAAAGACAAGGACAACTCATGAAACGTCGTTGCTTCTCTAAATCCTATTTCCATTAAATCCTTGAGAAAATAGCATCATGATTGACAAAATACAAAAATAGAGCCATTATCATGATACGTCGTTGTTTTTCTAAATCCTGGAATCAAGATCTCGCTGAGAAACTAGTAATCATGCGTGTCAAAAGTCGAGACAAACGTCATGATACGTCGCTGGTTCTCTAAATCATGTTGTTGGGATCTCACTGAAGAACTAGTAACATGATAAAAATCCAAAAGACAAGTGCCAAGTGTTTGCCAAGTGCGTCTTGATACCCATTTTTTTAATGTCAAGATGTTAGGTTTGATGACGATGAGATGCCGGGGTGTCAAAGTTTTGACGATGCCATGATGACGAATGTTGAAAATTTCCAAATTTAGGAAGGACACATCTTGAATAATGTTGATGTTGAGAGGATTGATCCATAAATGTCAAAAGGGATCCCTCAAAATGATGATGATGCCTAGGAAGGACACATCCTAAGGCATAAATGACAGAGTTTGTTCTTCATAAGGACACATCTGAAGAATACTGATGTCAAGAGGAATGATCCTTAGATGTCAAGAGGATCCCTCCAAATGTCGAATGATGGTGATGATGCCTAGGAAGGACACATCCTAAGGCATGAATGATAGAGGTTATCTTTTAGAAGGACACATCTGAAAGCTAACCAAGAGTTTGACTTTTTTTAACTGAGTTTGACTTGTGTTGACCATATATCGATTTCCTTTGACATGTTGATTTGATTGTCATGTTTGAATAAATGATTGTTTCACTTTGTTTTAGGAGTTTTTCCATCTGGAAAATGATTTGTCTTGACTTGAAGACTTTTGACGTGTGTGTCAGTGTAGTACCATGAACCCTAATGGACTGACCTAGTGTGGCATCGAGGGCTCATCGATAGATGGCCTTGCCTACATCATGCACTCAGAGACCTCGTAGTTCGACATGACCAATGACTTTTCCTTAATGACAAAAGATTGCATCATGATTTTATTTTGAAAAACCTAAAAGGACTGACCTAATGTCTCGGGGACTCGAAAATGAGTCTTGCCTATGTAGAAAATGTGCAGAGACAATGTAGTTCAGATGGATCTTGACTAAAATGATGGACCTAAGAAAATGTGACCTTTATTTTGCGTTCTCTGAGACTGCTCAGTATTTTTTTGTGGTTTCTTCAAGGCGTTTTCTGATTTTTTTTTTTTAGGACATTTTGCAATGTTTTTGGTCTTTTTTCAGGACATTTTGTAATGTTTTGTCCTTTTTTTTTTAGGACTTTTTGCAATGTTTTTCTCTTTTTTGAGGACTTTTTACAATGTTTTTGTCTTTTTTCAGGACTTTTTACAATCTTTTTGTCTTTTTCTAGGACTTTTTACAATGTTTTTGTCTTTTTCCAGGACTTTTTGCAATTTCCCAGACTGTGCGTGATATCCACTGCAATGACATGATAAAAATGTTGCCCTAGTCAATTCCAAGACTTAGCCAATTTTAAATGACATGAAGAAGGGATATGCATGCGGTACCAGATGGACAGTATAAAGGACTTAATGTCAACCGTTTATCAACCATGAGAGGAAGGGTATGATGTCATGGTGAGTGTCGTGATAGTGATAGGAAATGTGTTCCATCCTAGGTCTAGGCAGATGAAGTAATAGTAGATATCCAAGCAATGATTGACTATGCATGGTGCCTGTTTACCAAGTTTTCACCATGGTACGTATCCAAAGCGCCTGTTCGCCAGGTTTTCACTATTGGAAGAATTGTTTTTCTTTACTATTTTTGTCATTTTTCTTATTTTTTTGGTGCCGCCAAGATGGTTGTTTTCCAGGTTTTCATCAGGGCAACAATTTTTTTTTTTTACCATTTTTTTAATTTTTTTTTGTATTTTAAGGTTTTCAGCTTGATCTTTTGATGCTATGTGTAGAACTTTCGGAGATGTAGACTATTGATAGGATTTGTTAATTTTTCTCCATCTCGAGTCACTAGTTGATATGCTCTAGAACCAAAAGAAGATATGATGACATAAGGACCCAACCAGTTTGGTTCAAACTTTCCTGGCTTTTCTCTGTCAACTTGGTTCTTAGGGTTCTTTATGAGGACTAAGTCGCCAATTTCAAACTTCCTAACCATAACCTTCTTGTTGTAACTGTGACAAAGATGGTTCTGATATGCTTGTAGATGGTTTAGGGAATTTTTCCTTCTTTCCTCTAACATATCCAGCTCATGTAGGTGCGACTGTCTATACTCCTCATCATCAGTTAAACCCTTTAGGGAGACTCATAGGGAAGGAATTTCAACCTCGATGGGCAAGATGGCCTCAGCTCCAAAAAATAGGGCAAAAGGAGTGGCTCTTGTAGGCATACGAATGCTAGTGTGGTAAACCCATAGAGCAGGGTTGAGTTGTATATGCTAGTCACGACCAACATCATTGACATTATTTTTGAGGATTTTAACAATGGTTTTATTTGATGCCTCAGCTTGACCGTTTCCTTGCGGGTAGTACGGAGATGAAAAATGGTGTTGGATTTGAAATCACTCACATAACTCATGAACATCTTGGTTTTTAAACGAATGTCCGTTGTTAGTGATGATGGATTACGAAAGGCCATACTGACAAATGATGTAGTTGAGAATGAATTTGGATATTTGTTTGCCAGTTATGTATGTTAGAGGGATGGCATTGATCCACTTCATAAAATACTCAGTGACGGTGATGATGAATTTGTGGCCATTGGACGAGGTTAGATGGATCTTACTTACAAGGTTGAGTCCCCATTGAGTGAAGGGCCAAGGAGAGGTGATTGGCCGAAGTTCCTATGCTGGAGCATGGATCAAATCACTGTGAACCTAGCATTAGTGACAAGTCCTGACATATTCTATTGCATATTTTTCAATGGTTGGCTAGTAGTACCCAAGTCTTGTTATCTTCTTGGCCAAAGTAGGACCACTCGATGAGACCCACTTATACCATCATGTACTTCATGTAAGGTTGTACGTCCTTCATTAGTGTTGAGACATCTAAGGAGGGTGTCGTCAAAGCTACGACGGTAAAAGGTGTCACTGACGATGGCATATCTTGTGGCTTTTTGGATAAAGGACTTCCTCTAGTTATTGGACAGGTTAGGTGGAATGGTTTGAGACTTAAGGTAGTCATAAATATCTTGGTACTAGGGAGAGCCAGGACCAACAAGTTCACAAACCATCTCTGACTCTGGAATGTCATAGGTAGGGATAAAAAAATGTTCTATTAGGAATTCCAGGTGAGGCATATTGCTTGGAATGTTGAGGAGAGAACCTATTGTAGCCATGGCATCTACTGCTTTGTTTTGTGCTCTTGGAACTTTTTCAAAAGTTACCATATGAAAGTACATTTGGAAACTGTCAACCATTCATTTGTAGGGCATCAGCTTCTCATCTTTTGTGTCATAGTCATCATTAACCTGGTTGATGACTAACTGAGAATCCCCATAGACATGCAATGCTCTGATTTTCCATTTTATTGCCATTCTAAGTCCTGTAACTAGTGCCTCGTATTCGGCCACATTGTTTGTAAATGGGAAAGCTATGCGGAAAGACTTAGGAATGGAGTCTCCTTGAGGGTTGATGAATAGGATCCCTGCTCCCCAACCATGATTTGTGTGTGATGCATCAAAGTAGAGTCGCCAAGGTGACTTAGGTTTCGTATGGAATATCGACTCATTTGGAAAATCTACCACTAATGGGTGATCACTTTGTAAAGGTGCACCTACCAGCTAATTTGCTATGACTTGTCCTTTTATTTCCTTTCATTCTACATATTGAATGTCATATTCACTCAGAATCATGACCCATTTTTCCAGACGTCGGGTTAATGCTGCCCAACTTAACAAATATTTGAGGGGGTCGATCTTTGCTACTAGTTGTGTCTGATGGCTTAACATATAATATCTTAGTTTCTATGCTACAAAGACCACGACTAGACAATCATGTTCAATTGATGTGTAGTTCAGTTCATACCCGACCAATGTCTGACTGATATAATATATAGCTCTTTCTTTTTCTTCTTGGTCATTTTGCACTAGTAATGCCCCCAGTGTTGAATTAGTGGCCAAGATGTATAGGATCAATGGTTTTTCATGAATGGGAGGCATGAGGACTGGTGGTGGTAGTAAGTAGTCTTTTATGTGCTGAAAGGCTTCTTGGCATTTATCGATCCACACGAAGGGGATACCTTTGTGTAGAAGATATTGGAATTGTTGGCATTTATCGGCCAATTGGGCTATAAAGCGTCAAATAGATTGTACCCTTCCTTGTAGGGTTCTAAGTTCACTGATTCCTCTAGGCGGAGGCATGTCTATGATGGCTTTTACTTTTTCTGGATCGACCTCAATGCCTCTTCGAGAAACTATGTATCCCAAGAGTTTACCTGATGTTACATTGAAGACACATTTCTTAGGATTTAGCTGAACTTTGTATTCTTCTAGTCTTTTGAAAATTGTGTCTAACACCTTCAAATGATCCTTTCTTGTTACTGATTTAGCCAAGAGGTTGTCTACATAATCTTCCATTATTTTATGCATCATGTCATGAAAGATTGTGGTCATAGCCCTCTTATATGTGGCGCTTGCATTTTTAAGACCAAATGACATGACATTCCAATAGTATGTACCCCATGGGCAAGTGAATGTTGTTTTATGCTGGTCTTCTAGGGCAATACAAATCTGATTATAGCCAGAGAAACTGTCCATGAGGGACAACACCTCATATCATGCTGTGAGGTCAACTATGATATCAATATTTGGTAAAGGAAAGTCATCTTTTGGGCATGCCTTATTCAAGTCTCTAAAATCTGTGCAGACTCGGATCATTCCATTTGGCTTTGTTACTAGCACCAAGTTAGATATCCATTCAGCATATTCAATAGACTGTATGAATCCAACATCTAGAAGTTTCTTCAACTCAACCTTGACCAATAGAGCGACCTGAGGATGCATTTTGTGTAACTTCTGTTTAACTGGTTTGGCATTAGGCAATAGTGGCAGATGGTGCAGAACCAATTATGGGTCTAATCTTGGCATGTCAGCATAGGACCATGCAAAGTTGACTTTACGTTCTGCAAAGAATTTGTGAAATTCCAGTCTCTCTTCTTCAGTTAAGGATGCAGCAAAGAGGACCATTTTGGGATCTTCTGCAGTTGATATGTTGTCTTCTATGGTGTCTTCTATAAGCATAGCTGATTTCTCTTGTGTTACGGGGAGAAAGTCCAGTCCTCCATCTTTGGGCACCTCAGAGAGGTTTTCACCTACAGATACATCCTTTGTTTTTACTTTTTTGTTGTCAGAAGGTGCCTTTCGATTTTCACCTAAAGACATTTCATTTTTTATTTTATTTTTATTTTGAATTTTGCGATTGGAGGACGGAGCAGTCTCACTAAAGTAGGCCACACAATCTAGATCAATGGAAAATCCTGACTTGTGATCCCCACTGGGTATGCCCTCACGTAATCCCATAAATTCTGCAATTGCCTCATCATTCTGAAAGGTGTCTAGGACTGGTGGGCCTTGTTGGTCCCAATCAACTAGTTGAGGATAAACTAGGGAAATGCCATCGTCAGTGTTGGTGAATTGAGGGGAGGATGCGGAAAGCATATAGATGGATTCAGAGATGTTTTAGATGAAATTATCATCATCCAATTCCACATCGGACTCTATCCAATATTCCCCTTCGCTTGTCTCATATTCATTGTCAAAATAAGGGGTGAAGGACTTAGAGTCGTGATTTTTAATGTTATTTGGTAAGTCGAGTGGGTTGGACTGATTGGATTCAGATGGTGGGGTTTGTAGGTCATGGGGAATGGTAATGGGACTGTGACTGTTCGGTGCCTGATAAATTTTAAATGTTTTCCAAAAATTTTGTTCAGAGGTGAGCTCCCTCATTTCGACAAAAAAATCATCAAGGCAACAGTCACTTAAGGATCTTTGAGAGCCAAATTCCCACTCTTGGGAGTTCGTTTTGGTGAAGGTTTCCTTAGTGGTCTTGACACTTTCCGAAGCATGCACTCACTCATTCAAAAGTCCATTGGTACATCGGTCGTCATTGTCGGGCAATCCATACCCTAATCCAAGATATTTTGGTATTTTGAAAGGTTCTATGGGCCCTCTTTGTCCAGTTTTATTTCTTCCTAGGCCACTAGTTCCATCGTAGCCTTTAGCCTTCATCATGTCATATCCCTTGCCATATTTCTTAACTAGTAATGGGGATAGGTCTGCCATTTCCTTATAGAGCCATCCTGTAATATCAGTAAGGTCCTCGTTACTCATGTCTCCCCATTTGATGAAAACTATTTTTGGTTGAACTTTGAAGATTTCTTTGGGTTCCATTCTAAAACATGGTCGACCATAGACCTTCAGAGACCTGGGTATTGTTGTGATGCAATATGTTGTATGCAGTTTGAATTCTCCATAGCCTAGGTCCTAGATCTTGATAGTGGTATCAACCTTAGGGTTTGCGAAAGATGGTGGTGTGGTGGAAGACATGGATAGAGTGGACGTGGAAGATGATGCGAGTGTGGATGGGTCAATGTATTTAGATGAAGAGGAGCCAGGTGCTTCTTGGTTAATAGGCACTCGGTTTGCAGAAATACCCCTTAGGTTGGTACAATATTGAAAAGGGTTGGGGTCGCCATATATAGTGATTTATGTGCTGTCAAATGGGAATTTTAAGCATTGGTGGTATGTGGATGGAATGAATTTTAAGGCATGAATCCATGGGTGACTGAGCAAGATGTTGTAAGGTAATTCTAGATCCAAGACCTGGCAGGTTTTATCCACAATGACTAGTTCCACTCTAATAGGAAGAGAAATAACGCCTCGTGAATAGCATTCTTCATCATCATATGCTTTATCACTATACTCTTTGTAGGGTCCACGCATGCATTAGAAAATCCTAGAGCCTTAACCAGTTTCAAGGAGCATATGTTCAATCCTGCTCCACCATCTACTAAAACTGTTCTAACCTTGTGCTTATGGACAAAATTTTCAATGTGTAATGCATCATTATGGCTAGTCTTGGGTGAAGAGTAGTCTTGATCAAAAAATTTGATGTGGTGAGGCGTAGTGAGGTATCCCACCATGGTCTCAAATTGGTTGACATCAATATCTTTAGGGACTGACGACTCTTGCAGGGTTTTATCCAAGATAGCCTTATGCATGGGAGAGATGCGAAGTAGCTCGAGTATAGAGATTTTCATGGGAGTTTTTCCAAGCTGGTCGATAAGGTTAAACTGACTCTTGGGTTGCCACTGCTTTGTGGTCGAGATGGGTTGTGACTGTTTAGGAGATGGGCTAGGTATGGTGATTTTGGGTTGCCTAGCGGGAGGCAGACCAACTATGGTGACCTTGCCACTTCGAGTAGTAGCATTGCATTGGGCTGCTCTCTTAACCGTGATGGTGTTGATGTATTCATCGTTAGTTTAGACATTATGTATAGTGGTTTTGCCAAAACAGTCATACTTGGCTTGGGCGAAATTGGCTTGATTATTGTTTATCTGTGGACCTGACGTGGAAGAATTATTAGAACCATGGTCTTGCAGTGGGTTCTTATGGATGGTATGATCTGAATTAGAGGCAAATTGTGGTCCACCTAACCTCAATGATACAACTCTCGATAAGGTCTTGTACCAGGTTTTTCAGTTGTCGATAGGTAGAACTTTTATGTCCTTTTGCTTGATGATAATCGCAAAATGCATTCTCGTCCCACCATGCTAGTTTGAATTGTCTTGGTTCATATGGTTTTGGTTCTTGAAGTGTGATGAAACCATTCCGGAGGCATTTCTTGAGGACTTCCTCGATGGTCTCACCCAATGGAGTGTATGTGCGACCCCTGGGGAATTGTCTCATATGGCGATATTGTCCTTGATTATTTTTTCCACTTTGGTTGTTTGAAGGGACATTGGTAGGGGGTGTCAATATCGTTGTTGGTTTGTTTTGCGGTTGAACCACTTTTAGAGCCAGTACAGGACCCATAGTGTTTGCATCCTTGGCATCAACAACATTGTCATTTGTAACATGTTTATTTTTGACCCAGTACTTGTTTTTGTCAGTGGGAGGATTTATATTTGTGTTTTTAGGACCATATCTTAGCTCTCCCTTTGCGATAAGGGCTTTCTCAATCTGGACACCTTTTTCGACTAGGTCCTAGAAGTGTTTGAACGAACATGTCCACCTTTTCCTTTTTGGGTATGTCGATGTGGCAACGACTAGCTAGACTTCTCCATTTTTGAAAGAATGGGATGAATGTTTCACCAGAATCCTCTTGCATAAGATTGCATAAGCTAGTAATAGAGGTGTCCATGTCAATGTTGTATGCGTAATTTTTTATGAATTTCTATTTAAGCTCATCCCATGTTTGGATATCCTTTTGAGTGGAAAACCATTCAAGGGCAGGACTTGCAAGACTTTTAGAAAAAAGTCTCATCATGTATATTTGTTCATAAGCGACATCCATACAATTGGTTGCAAATTCACATACATGTTCGATGGGGTTTGTCTTTCCTCTGTATTTGGTAAAATTAGGTGACACGTATCCCGGAGGAAATGGTGGCATGTATAAGTTCATTTCGAAGGGATATACATTCAGATCATATGACACTTCTAATTTTTTGCCAGATATTTGTATTTTTTCTATGGTCTTCGCTAGACCCATTAGTTTTTCTTGTAAGGCATCGATTATAGGGTCATTTTTGGTCCCATACATTGGATTGATTGGTATGCCATAGGTCCCCATTTGTTGTGCGTGGATGTTGGTGTATTGTTGAGGGATGGGTTGTTGTGATATGTGTGATGTGTTGTGATTTGTGTGTTGTTAGTATTGAAAGTTTGGATTGGGGGTATGTTGGTGAGTATGAATATGGGATGAGTATGTTGGGATGTGTCCCCTAGCCATTTGGGTCCATACTTTGGGAATATGGTGACCATGAACATTTTGATGTGTGAATGATACCATAGGTTGTGTTTGTTGACTGCCTTGTCCAAATTGTTGGGTTTGGACAAGGGGAATGGCCGTATTTTGTCCTCGGGATTTGATGGTATTGGACTGTGTTGACATGTTAACATTTTGTTGTTGTCCTTGAATAAATATACGTCGTTTACCTCCCCCCAAATGATTTTGTGAAATACCAATGAGAGGATATGACAAAGGTGTACTCATGGTACTAGACGTAGTTGTCAATGGAGGATTTGTATGACTTGATGATGCCCCTGTGGCATTTACCGTAGTGGTAAAGAGAGGATTGGAATAACTTTCCCACACTACCAAGGAGCCAAAGGTGGTTCCTACCGATTGTGATGGTGTTGTGGATATTGTGGGCACTGTGACAGATTGTGATCCTCCAATGGATGTAGCATTATTGAATTGGAGGTGTTTGGGATGTTGGAGGTAGCATTCACTGTCGTTGTAGCATCAAAAAATGTATTGCTCGTAGTGTTTCGAGGTTGACCACTATTTGACATGTTAAGTGTATTGTTGACATTAGGGTTAGGAGATGTTGATCTCAACATGTTAATGTCGAATCCATGGGGTAACTTAGCTCCTTGACTTAAGAGTATGGCCAAATATCTATCTTTGTCATATAGGACCATTTGTTCCATGAATTGAGAGGCATCTGGATCTTGTGCTGCTACCTTTAGGTTTTCCTCAAGTATTTTTCCATATTCATCCTTACGTAAGAATGGTTCAAAGGGATTGTTTGATGAGGATGGTATGGTCGTGAGAGGTTGATTGTTCGTGTTGGAAAATGGATCGTCAAAAGTCCAATTTGGGTCATACGTGGGATTGTTGACATTGGAAGTGGAGTCTTGTCCAAAGTTTTCCATTTGTCATTTTTGTTTTTGGAGTCTAGTTTCCACCATAAAATGATATTGCTCAAATGAAAATGATAACTAAATGCAAGGATGACACTATGCAAGGTCTAGGTTCAAACTGATGACTAGGATGAATAATATTTTTGGGTTTTTGGGAATAAAATATGTAAGGTATAAACTAGAATGCAATTTGGAGAAAAGGATACCTAAACACTTCTAAGCTCAATCTTTGTCTTCGATTTCATTTACTAAAGGACTTATTGAAAATGACAAAGTGACAAGGTCAAAATGACTAGTGAGTTTTCCTAACTAGACTGTTGAGTTGGAAAATCTCACAAAAGGGACAATGACTAAAAAAGGGAATGATGATTAAGCCCACGATAACCTAGTTTCGAGAGAAATGATGTTGCAAATTGTGTTGAGATTAACCTAATCCAAAGTATGCAAGGATGAAAACCTAGGGTCAAGCTAATGCCTAATGTATGCAACTAAAAATTTGATGGATGAAGCCTATGGTCATGAATGCAAACTAATTGTTGAAAATTTTGAGCAATTTCAAAGTTGGTTTCTGACATAATTCCCTTGGAAATAGTGTTTGACAAAATATTGACAGAATTTAGATTCAATTTGGACTTTGTATGAAGATTTTGCTTATGTCGGGAAAATGCATCGTTTGAGACCTCAAATGCGTCGTCAGATCATGAATGTGTTTCGGTATAGAGAATGCGGCTCTGGGACTGAAAAATGCGACTCAGTTTTGCAAATGCAGCTCAGTGAGTTTCAAATGTGTTGCGACATAGACAAATGTGGTGTTTTGAATTGCAAATGCAGTTTAACAGGTCTAATGCGTTGCAAAATTTGGCAAATGCAATTTGACAGAGCGATTCTGTTTCAAGAGTTGCAACACAGTTTGCTAAAATTGAGGTTTTTGATGTATTGAGAGAAAATATGATCTGTCTAATGTTGAATGTTTTGTGTAGAAGTGAAAATGTGGTGAATAATTTTGAAAAATCTAGTAAGCACTTGACAAGCACAATGTTTTGAGTGTAAGCAAGCACACATAAGACAAGTACAATCCTAATAGGCCAATAGGCCAAGGGCTTGTATACTTGGTATAGCCCATCGATATACCCCGGATTGGTGCTAGACACCTTTCCTTCTCGAGAGCGGATAGCTTAGAAGTTTGGTGGCATTGGATCCCCTCCATGGCTCATTAACGTCATTCAAGCACACCAACTTCAGATTCTTGGGTAGTGACTTCCCAAGAATTTCTATCTCTACTCAAGGGATCAATAGTGAGTGTCTCTGAGCATGATAATGTACCCTACACTATACCAAGCAACGACTGAAAAATGGCTAGACTCTAAAACAAAAGGTGTTTAGTACGAGCATTTACTTCGTAAGGAATGATCCATGTGGTGAGAGTCCCCTTTTGGATCCATCTCATTGGAACCATACGCGTGATTCTTGGGCTTTCCCCAAGAATCCAATTTTATATACCGGCTGGAAGTCCCTCAGGTTCAGGGTGCTACCAGTCTGAGTCATCCTGGGGTGAGTACTTTTTCCCACCAGAACAGGCCCAAGTTCTAGAGTTAGTAATCATTTCTCTTACACCAAGGATCACTCGAAAGCGCAAGGGGAGAGGATACTTCGATTACTAAGTCTTGAGGGTGACAAAAAATAAGGTGGGTCTAGTTTTCTGATCACCTAGTTTTCACAAGGTGAGAGCATAATCACCTACCACCTTCAAGTACAATCAGACAAAATCAAGCACACGCTCATTTTAATGCACCAATGGAAGTGTTTTCTACACTAGAAATCACAAACATATTGTTTGAGAAATGAGTCTTTGACTAATGAAGCTGAAAAACCACAAGTTGGTAGTTTCATCCACCAGTCTTGGACCCATGAAATGTAACCGCCACACGCTACAAATTAAAATTAGTAACACAAAAACCTATGCTAGGCAGAATGCAAAAGAAAACCCGAATGTTAAAGAAAACAAAAAGAACAGAAAAACATCAAAACCCGAATGTAAATAAGAAGAAAACATTACTAGGAAAATGCGTCACAATAGAGTGAATGTGTCACTCTGTGTTGCAAATGCGGCTTAGTCCTACATTCTGGTCTGACAGGTAGATGCATCGATGCACTATTCAAATGTGGCTCGGTGTTACAGATGTGGCTTTCTCAACCTCGTTTGTGGGTTAGCAGGGCGATTGTGTTGTTTTAGATGACGAATGTGTCGCGATGCATCAAATGCGGCTCAATAAAAGTCAAATGCGTCACTCCGTACCTGTACCTGCAAAAAAAAATAGAAAACAAAAAAACCGTATGGAAACAAAGAATAAAAGTGTCGGGTTCACCAATGTATCTAAGGGTAAATTTCCTAAGGTTAGATTAGATTAATTAAATCCATGATAAGCATAAACCCAAAGAAGTTATGAAGCACAAAGAAAGCTTAAAACAAAATGAAACAATTATACTAGCCAGTTCGTGAATCTTCCACGGTTCACCTCCATAACACCTCCTAGCTTGCAGCATATGATTGATGCCCTTAGATTGAGTGTGTGAGCATTTCGACTATGACATTGTCCTATGCAAGTTTTGAAGGATTCAAATAAAGATTATACCTATGCCTATGCCAAATGACTCTAAAATGCAAAATAACTCTAAGTATTTATGCATCAGAATAACAAAGTTCCTCTGTGTAATCTCAAAATGTGAACAAAATAGCATTTTATAGAAAATTTCATTTTGAATGGACGGATGAGATCGATTTTCGACAAAGACCTAAAATCAAAGGAGAAGATTTAACCTGATAATCCCTAATCAGGGTTAGGGAAAAATCCTTAAATGAGCAGTTGAGATGTCATCTCAGAGAATTGAATTGGCGGTGGAGAATAAATGAGATAATTAATTAGAAAATAAGGATTTTCAAAGATCAAGAAGATAAGAGTTGAACTGAAAATCAGATTTGAAAAATCAATAATTTGCTCAATTACTTGATTTTTGGAGGAAAGTTACCATTTCAAATTAAATTAATTCAAAATATGGATTTTGTGAGATAATAAATAATCGATTTTCAGATTATGTACTAAAATGAACTGTCAGTTAAGAATGTGATATCATTTTAAATAATTTCATTTGTTTAAAATGAGGGAAATATTAATTTTGACAATTAAATAATTAAAGATAATTATTTAATTTAGAAGATATGATTAATAATTAAATAAATTAATAAATTCATTTGATTATGAGGATTAGTGACATATTAAATAAATAAATAAAATTTATTTATTTAATAATCAGGAAGAAATAAATGAAGAAAGGTAATTAAATAAATTAAGAAATTTATTTAATTAGGGGAAGACTTGGACAATTAATGACGTATTTAATAAATAAATAAAATTTATTTATTTAATAATCATGAAGAATAAAGGACATGAATTAATTAAATAATTATGAATTATTTAATCAATAGTCGAATGTGGACCAAGGACATAATTAAATGTCATAATTATGCTAGGACGAAAGTGGTAAAAATAGAGCTTGCAGGCCTAGGTCATTTTTAAGTGTCTACATAGTTCATAGCCCACCAGTATTCTGCTGATGTAGTAGACCACCCTTTCTTTATTGTCATCATCTAGTTGGGCTCAGAGAGCTCCTAGTGTTGCTTGTGTGGTAGACACATATAATATCATTCCCTTGTCTAGAATAGGTAGCATGAGTATGGGAGGTGAGTAAATATTCAGGTTAACTTGCTGAAATGCTTGGTCACATCTTTCATTCCAATTGAAGGTGACATCCTTGTGTAGGAGATGAGTAAAAGGGTGACATTTTTCTGCCAGTTGTGCAATAAATCGCATGATGGACTACAACTTTCCTTGTAAACTCCTTAGCTATTTCAATGTTTTTGGTGGAGGCATCTCTAGAATAGATTTTACGTTTGTAGGATCTACCTCGATCCTCCTTCTTGATACTATGTACCGTAATAGTTTTCTAAATGTTACTCCAAACATACATTTCTTAGGGTTGAGTCTTAGATTGTACTATTCAAGTTGATCAAACACCTTTTCCAGGTTTGTCAAGTGATCTTTCCTTTTGACTGATTTTGCTAGAATGTATTCCACATAGTCCTCCATGATGGTGTGAATCATATCATGCAATATGGTCATCATTTCTCTTTGATATGTCACTCCTGCATTATTTAGACCAAATAGAATTACATTCCAGCAAAATGTGCCCCAAGCACAAGTAGATGTTGTTTTGTGTTGGTCATCAGGAGAGATCTTTATTTGGTTGTATCTGGAGAAACCATCCATTAAGGATAGCATCTCATGCACTGATATTAGATCCATAATCATGTCTATGCTTGGTAATGGGAAGTCATCCTTTGGACAAGCCTTGTTCAAGTCCCTAAAGTCTATGCATATTCTGATGCCCCTAGTAGGCTTTAATACTGTTACTAGATTGGATATCCATTGTGGATAGTCGATGGGTTTGATGAAACCCACATCTAATAGTTTCTTTAGCTCTACCTTTACCAATAATACAATCTAAGGATGTATTTTTCTAAGTTTTTTCTTGATAGGATTTGCTTCAAGCACTAAGGCTAAATGATGTACCACTAATGCAGGATCTAGTCTAGGCATGCCAACATAGGTTTGGGAAAAGTTTACCTTTCTCTCATTAATGAAAGTTATGAAATTTTTCTTTTCTTTAGGATCAAGTGATGCCACATGGTATGTTATCTTTAGGTCTTCTATTGTTCCAACATTTATGGGTTCTTCTTCTTCTACCAAGAGCATTGATCTTTCCTGATACTTTGATATGGAGAGATTGAACCCTCCATCCTCGAGTGCCTCTAGGAGGTTTTCACCTTCGGATGTGTCCTTTATTTTCCTCTTTTTTGGATTCGATAGAGCCATAATGTGGTTTTCTCTAGGGGGCCTTATGTTTATTGTCAATTTTTTTCTCTCATTTTTGTGAATGGAAGGTTCAATCTCCTCACCAAATTATTCCTCCTATTCGAGCCCATGATGAACCCTGCTTTCTGATCGCCTGCTGATATATCTATTCAAAGTCCCATGAACTCTACTATTGCATCATCATTTTGGAATTGATCCATAATAGGTGTATGTTGTTGTTGATCCCAATCTATGAGTTGTAGGTAACAGAGTGGGAGGCTATTATCTTGGTCTATAAAGCTTATGGAAGTGGGTGAAAGGGTTAATATGGCTCGGATGTCTTTCTCCCACTGGGTTTCTAGGCCATCATTGCTAGAAGTAGGGGAGTCATATCCAGTGACGAAGGAAGGGGAATCCCACTTGTATTTGTTAGAATCATTTCTATAATTGTAGTAGATGTTGGGAATGGTCTTAAGGCTTTGGAGAGAGAACCTATCAATGTGAAAGTTTTCAAATAGGTCTTCTATAGGTAAGTTATTGTCTATTACATGGTAGATATCTAGTGCCTCCACTTTTGTAGAAGTCTCCTTTTTTTCTTATAAGAGGTTTGTTTGGCCTTTGGAGTGACCACTTATTTTGGCTTATAACCTAGTCCCACATTATTTTTCTTTGTTCCACTACTATAGGCTCCCATCAGCCTTGTTTGTGTAGACCTAGGCCACTAGTCCCTTGATACCCCATGTGTTTCACCATTCGATAGCCTCTACTATTAGGATCAATAGTTTTTGGATTTTTTGGCTCTTTTGAGTCTCCTTTGTAGATCATAGATGAAAAATACTCTTGGAAAACTTATTCATCCTTCATGTCCCCCCACTTGGTGAAAATCATGGGTTTAGCTATCATTTGTACTTTCTGAGCATGTTTGATCTCTTTCAACCCTCCATAGATTTTGGGTGTTGGTGGAAGCATACCAATTCAAAATGCCTAGATAAAATGATAGTTTCTATTTCCCTTGTCAAGTACTTGAATCTTGAATTCCATTTTCGGTTTCTCACTTGGTGTATTCTTGGTTGAAGTTGATGGTATCATGGAAGGGTCAACCTATGAGAAAGAGTGGAAGGCTATATCATTGCTAGGAGAACGTTGGATTTTATTATATTTCTCCTCTAGCTTTGCACATAAGTGGAAAGGCTCAGGGTCAACATATAGGGTTACCTCTTTTCCTTCATGGGGAAATTTTAGGCACTAGTGAAAGGTGGATGGTACAACTTGTAACGCATGGATCCAAGGGTGTCTAAGGAGAAGGCTATATGGTAATTCAAGATCAAGTACTTGAAATGTTGTTTCTGTGAGGACCGGTCCTATCTATACAAGTAGCCTAACTATTCCTTCATAATTTCTTTCAAGGTCATTGTAGGCCCTTATGGTGATGCTTTTTTCCTTTTTCTATCATGTCATTAGAATACCTGGTTTTTTGAAAAACTTTAAGGTACAAATGTTTAAACCTGCACCATTATCTATTAGTACTCGTTTTACCATGGTTTTATGAACACCAACCTCTATGTAGAGGGCTTGGTTGTGGAACATTCTTTGGGGTAGATATTTCTCAGAAAAGAGTAAATGATCTTTCCAGCCATGGCTTGGAACTGACTAGGATTGAGGTCATTAGGGACTGACATTTCCAATACCTTTTCAAGTATTTCCTTATGTGTTAGTGATAGTTTTAGCAACTCCAAGATTGAGATTAAAGCGGGGGTTTTATTTAGTTGTTCCACAATGTTGTAGTCATTGGATGACTTGATTATGGGTTTTGGAGGAGCCCCTTGTATAGTAACTCTCCCTCGATGGGTAGTTACATTATAGTTGTTGTCTCCCCCTTGTATAGTTTCTATGTTTTCCCTATTGTCATCAGCTTGGGATAGAGTTCCTAAAATCATGTCCCCATAGGTATAGTTGGAATTATGGTAACCTTTGTATTTTCCCTTGTCATTCCTTTTCTTGTGGTTTGGGATTAGGTTGTTGTATATCTACAAATCCTTATTCCCAGGACGATGTTCAACATCTACCTCACCTTTGTCTATCAAGTCTTGGATGAGGTGCTTGAGTCTCATGAAATTGTTCGTGGTGTGTCCTTTGATCTTGTGAAATTCACACAAGTCATTTTCATTGTACCACAATGTTTTAAAGTTAGGCTCCTAATAATTTTGGTGATCATTAGGATTGATTAGGTTCTGTTGTATGAGTTTCTACATGAGTGTTTCACTAGATTCTCATAGTACTGTGAACTACCTCCCTGGTTGGTCATACTACTTTTGTTGTACTCTAGGATTTGTATGTTGGTTTATAACTAGGTTGTTCTTGGGATAGGTTATTTGGTTGATTTTTGTGTTGTTGGGACCAGAGCTTGTTTTTGCTACCCGTGGTTTGTTTTGAGGTGTGTTCAGTGCATTCCATAGTGCTCTTGCGTGAACCACTCCATCATTTGTGACGTTTTTGTTCTTAGCCCAAAATTTTGGCTTTTTGTTTGAATTAGAGGGACTATCTTTTGAGCTATTCATCTTGAGGGATACCTTGGAAATGAGGGCTCTCTCAATATTTAATCCCTTCTCGATGGTTTCTCCAAAGTTTGTTGGACATAACATTGTGAGTTGATAGTTGATCTCAGGTAAGATGTTAGTAATGAATATGTCCACCAACTCCTTATCAAGAATGGGCCACTTGCATCTACTAGTCTTCTATCTCCATTGTTGTAGGTAGGAAGTAAAGGACTCTCCTTGATTTTGTTTGATTCTGGATAAGCTTGTGATGGTGACATCTTGTTTGATGTTGAAGGAGAAGTGACTTATGAATTTGTTAGACATTTCATTGAAGGTTTTGAATACTGGGGTCAAATGGGTGAACCACTCCATAGAGTGGTCCATAAGGCTGCTTGGAAATAGCCTCATGAGATAGGAGTCATTATGTTGTACTTCTATGCATGATACAGAGAAATCACATATATGCTCTATTGGGTCCCCTATCCCTTTATATTTGTTATCAAACTTGGGTATCTCAAAATTCTTGGGAAAGGGTATTGTAGTGACAGATTGATCGAATGGGAATGGGTAGATTTCTTGGATGGTATAGGTCTTCTTTTGTTTTACAGCTTGTATGCCTGCTACCTATTGTGTGACGACCTCTGTTTTATTTTGATGTCTATTTTTGGAACGTTCGTTTGTGAGTTTTGTGTATAATATCCTTGTTGTCCCACAATGTTTTGATCATATATCAGGTATTGTGATGGTATAGGACCTTAATATCTATTATGGATGTAGAGTGGGTTAGGTCCTTGCTAGGTGTAAGGAGGGTTATCTCCTTGTTGTTGAGATGAAGTGTACTTAAGGTTACCCTATTGATGCATTAGCGGGACACCTTATTGATAGGATAAACTAGGAGGAGTACCTTGTGGCCTACCTTGCTGTTGGGGATGACTAAAATGAAGGTTACCTTGTTGATGCATTAGTGGGACACCTTGTTGATGGGATGACTATAGAAGGGTACTCTATGGCACACCTTGCTATTGAGAAGGACTAAAATCAAGGTTATCCCATTGATGCATTGGTGGGACACCTTGTTGATGGGATGACTGAAGAAGGGTGCTTTGTGGCACACCTTGCTACTGGGAAGGACTAAAATGAAGGTTACCCTGTTGATGCATTAGTGGGACACCTTGTTGATGGGATGATTGAATAAGGATGCTCTATGGCACACCTTGATGTTGGTATTGTTGGTTCGGAAGGGGACCCTTTGGTACACCTTGTTGGTGGTACTAATTGTTTAGAGGGGGACCCTATGTTCCACCCTGTTGATAGTACTATTCATTCAGAGGGGGGCCCTATATTCCACCCTGTTGATAGTATTGATTGTTTGGAGGGGGACCCTATGTTCCACCCTGTTGATAGTACCATTTGTTTGGAGGGGGGCCCTATGTTTTACCTAGTTGATAGTACTGATTGTTCTGGGAAGGGTCGACACTTGAAGTTTTTTGAGGTATATTTTGTCTAGGAGGTGGATTGTTGCTTTGTGGTTCATACTGAGATGGCCCTCCTTGATACAATTGTGCTACTACTACTTGTTCAATTTGTGTTGGTTTTTTGAACAAGGGGTTCTCTTTGGGTTGACCACTATTTTGTGAGAACATAGGTGGCATGTTTGGCATCTCTAGGGGTTCAGTTATTTGTCTCACAACTAAGTTATCCTCTAAGGGAATAAGATTGGGATCCTTGAGAGCCTCTACATTGAAGTCCACTGGTAGTTTAGCACCACTTTGTGCTAACATGAAGAAATAGGAGTTTGGGTCCTTTCTCAACAACCTGTCCATTAGCTTGAGAACCTTGGGGTTGTTAGAATGTTAAAATAGTTCCTCCTCATTTATCTCTTCATCTGTATCCACCTCCTCTACAACTAATTTGTTTGGGTCCTAGTTGTTTTGTTCCACCTCCTTTTGTTTGTGGTTTAGTTCTTCCTCAATGAAGGTGTCTCTATACATGGGCCTTTTATGAGGTGTTTCAAGGTCGCTTGGCCTATAGCCCCATGGGTTACTTTCATCATTCATGGTATTGGCTAGTGGGATGCTAGTGTTGTTCTTGCTTGCTTCCATTCTCTTTCTGTGTTGTGATCTTGTGGTTGTCATAAACAACTTGGGTCCACTGTGGGAGAGTTGTGTAATGTTTGAACTCTCTAGTTGACTCAAATCCTAAAGATATAATGTTGTCCTAAATGAGAGGATAGATGTGGGTATGTAAACCTATTTGGTTCCTCCTAGCTCGAGCATAATAGTTTCTTAACAAGAGATGGCGATTGCGGTAAATTATTATGGCCCACTTCCTACTAAACTTGGAATTACGATTCCTACGTCTGAGATGGCGAGATGTAGATATTCCCCTATGGATTTTTATTGTGTGGTAGATCATTTAGGGGAGTTCAGGATCATGATTTATGTGAGATATTGGAACTGTTGGAAAAGACCTAGATTCTGATAGTAGTAGAAGGAATACAAGTTTGGATTGTGGCTTGAAGCACATTTTTACAAGTTGTTTACCAACCTAGTTTTGGTTTCATGAAGTGCCCAAATGTGTTTCTTGAGAGCTTTTGGACTAAGATTTCTAATTCAGAAATGATGATCTGTAGACTTTACTTTAGGGATCCTGACTTTATGTGAGATCATGGAGGGAAGAGGATATTTATTGCCATGCAGGTGGTGGTAACATGGGTCTTCCGACTACTATGCCTAATTTCTCTTCCTCTTCGTCTAAGATGATTGATGCGGTGAGAAACTAGTGGGTTGTTTCATTCTTCTCAAATATAAAGGTTCTCAAGTTGCTTATGATGTCAGTTTGTGCACCTTCAATGTATGTGAGACCTGGTTGAAGGATTGGTACTACAAGGTCTAGTTGTTGAGCTAGAGTAGTTGGTTGCTAGATGGTCATAAGGTGAAATGATGTTTTGGGATGGTTGCTATGAAGCTCAAAACCCTAAGGTTTGAATGTTGTTTTGGAATGTGGCTACTTTTTGGAAATCAAAATGTTGAAGAACTAGGGTCAATATTTCACTTCCTTGTCTAGAAGATATGTTGTGGGAAAGCTTACTTGTACTATCTTTGAGTCCCAAGTAACTATTGATATCATAGACGTATGAGTGAAGGAATGACCCCAATGGTTTGTTTGATTTTGATATTCAAAAAGTAGGATGGGAATGATGGATGAGAGACTATGTGATCTATCTGGTTTTCCACTTGTTTTTTTCGAACAATGACCCTATAAACAACCTCAATTTTTTCCCCCAAGAGTCAACAAAATGTTTAAGACTGTGAGCTAGAATGACAATTGTAACCTCGGTGTGTTTCTGTCAAATTATAGGAATGTTTAGGCAAAAGTGAGCTTCTATTGGAAAATGAAAGGATCTCAGTAGCAAGTGCGTTTTTTTCTCAAAAGAAAATGCAAGGAAATAAAGGAAAGTGTGTGGATCCCACAACAAGTGCTCAATTTCTATCACAAGCAATTGGTTTTTTTTTCAGTGGATTTTTCTGGGATAGCAAACGAATGCAATGAAATTTTGGCTACTTCTCAGAAACTATGGCAACTGCACTGGGGTTTTGTGCAAATACACTGGAAATGATGCAACTTCTCAGGTTTTGTGAAAAATGGTCTGCATGTGTTTTGTTTCCTCTGTGTTTTGGAGTATGGAAAATGATAGAACAACACTGGACTGAATCCAAAAGCATGGACTTTGTGTGACCTGAATTTCTATAGCTTAAGTAGTGAAATCACAACACCCAAGCCATAGTTCCCAAATGTTTACTTTGATTTAATGTAACTTGAAAAAAAAGCCTAAATCTCTAGAAACCTTGAAGGAAATCCTCTCAAGAGTTCAAATAAGGGGCTTTTCTTGAAAGCGTACACCAAGTCAAAGGGTTTGTGATTTGACCATCGTATTCAATGTTTGTTTGGATGTGTTCTTCTTTAAATCAAGCATAGAATTTGATGTTTTGGGTTGTTTTGAAATGTACTTTGGGAAATTTTAACATTAACAAGCACTTTACAACCCTAGCTCAAGTGGGTACATATTTCTCAAGAGGCCTACCAATCATCCCCTGGATGATTAATCTGAGAAGATGGAATGGAAAAATAGGCTATGCCAAGGAAATGGACCATCTTGACACTCCAAGCAAAAGAGTCCCTTCCCTATTTGATTTATTTCCTCAACCAAAAAATGAACATGGTAAGTAACTTCTTGTAATGGTGCTATTCCAATGCACTACCTTAAAATACTCTTTTGGATAAATGGATGGCTTCTAAAAACAAGTTTGGCTCGTAGTGATAACTGTGAACGCAAAAAATTGACACTCACCCGCTGGCCACTTAAGGTTCTTTAATCATTCCCGCTCCACTTAAGGCATGGGATTAGGTGCAGTTTATTGTTAGCACAGTTTGAAGGTAATTTCTTATGATTTCACAACCTTTAATATAGCCTACTAGTAAATGTGCTTTGAGACCTTGCAATGAGTTCTCTAGCACAAGATGTGTCTGAAAGAAAGCCCCCTCTCTAAGGTAAAATTTGAAAACCAAATGTTAAGCTCAAAAATGTTTTTTCACTCACCCAAGATCACCAAATGGTGCAAGGGGAGAAGATAAAACACTTCAGCTTTCCAAACACTGTATGCACAACAAACACTTCATAGAAATTGATTCTTTTTAAACACCTCGAGTGATGTTATCCCCAAAAATATGTGAATAACATAAACAAATCATTCTTTTTATTTGCACCAATATGAAGTATTCAGGACATCAATCAATTAAGATAACAATGGTGTAAAGAAACATTTGTTCATTTTTAAAGCCCTAAAATTGACATGTTTCTAAGAAATCAGGCCTGGTTCTAACTTGGTCAACAAAAGTAAATTGAGCATGTATTAGCAAAAAAATGGAAATTATTTTGCATTATTTTTATGCACCAAAATTAAAGTTCCTAATTATGAAAACATGAAATGTGTTCATTTTTAGAGCCCCAAAATTGAAGTGTTTTTTTTGTTCTTTTTATGAGCACCAAAATAAGAGTTCCTAATGTAAGAAATCCTAAAATTGGTTCAATTTTAATAGCACTAAAAAAAAATGTGAGTTTGTCTTGTTCTTTTTAAAGCACCAAATTTAGATGTTCCTAACTTAAGAAATCTCAAAAATGGTTCAATTTTAACAACACCAAAATAAAATGTGTGTTTGAGTTGTTCTTTTTAGAGCACCAAATGAAAATTTTACTAAGTTAACAAAAAATATTTGTGGATCTATAAATCTTGGACCAATTGTCTTCCCTATAAAAAATAAGTTAGAGTCATGTAAATCCTATATTCAAATTTGTTAATACCTGTTACACATTAAAAAACAAGAAAACGTTAGCAAAGAAGTTCATTACAATAGTGCAAGATCTGTGCACTTGTCTATCAGAGCAAATGCTCAGAAAAAATGTAAAAATGCCCCTATCAAAAATAGATGCTCAAATATGAGAGTAGATGCTACCACTATCGGAATCCAATGCAATGGTTTTGAAGCATATGTGTGGTTCTTGTTGCAAGTGCGCAGTTCCCATGGCAGATGCATAGTTCTTCAGCAAGTGCACAATTTTCTTGACAGCCAAGTGTGTAATTCTTCTGGGTAGTGCGTTTCTGGGACTTTCAACTTCAAAAATAGCTCAAACAAATGTTAGTGTATGGGAAAAGGGTCCCACTAGGCGTGCCAGAATGTGTGAGGGGGAAAACCATAGATGCAAATAAGATTTAATGTACTTAAGATGAGAATCTAATCTAAAAATCAAGAACACTAATCTATATTTAATCCTACACTTATGAAATGAAACTAAGCTATTGAAAACATAACTAGGAAATATATGATTACCAAAATGAATGCAAACAAGAAAAAAAGTGTTACCATCCTGTATCGAAGTGTATTCACCCGATGTTGGATTATTCTTATCACTGCAAAGCCTCCAAAGTTTGTGTGGAAAGCTTGAAGAACGATGTTGATGTTGGTTGACCAAAGGTATTTTGAAGCTCTATCAATGGTGATATTGATAACACTTCATTGCATAAGGTATGTTGATTCTAAAATCCTTTTTTGTGAGGAGAGAGGTTTATTATATAGGAAATGAGATTTTGAATCAACGATCAAGATTCAACAATGTTGGATCAAGATCAATGGTTGAAAGGTATTGAGAGGATTTAGACATGAGAAGATTGTGCAAAGTAGATTGCACAATTTGTGTGATTGAGGAATAGTTTGGTTAGTCAGGATTTAGATTGATCAGTCAGGGTTTAGATTGATTAGTCGAGGTTGTGATTGATCAGTCAGGAATTGATTGATTTAGTTAGGAAATAGATTAATTTGTCAACAAATTAGATTTCTCTATTAGCAAGCATAATTTGCTCGATTAGAAAGTGGGTGAGGAATATGAATTAATTGATTTAAAATTAATTAATTCCTTTTTGGATTTGAACATGCAAATCAAGTTTGGGTTTTGCAAACAAAGTTGCAATAGTTTGATTTGATTTTTGATAAATTATTTGAATAGTTTTGATTTAATTAGTCAAAATTTAGAGTGAAAGTGTCGTAATTCAATTATTATGATTTAATAATTCAATTAACTTAGGGGAATAAGGTGATTTAGTGACGTAATTGAATAATTGGGATTATTTAATCAATTAGGATGAAATAAGATTAGATTAGGACTTTATTAAATAAATGTAATTTATTTAATTGGTTGAAATGAAGAAAAAGTGAATTAATTAAATAATGTCAATTTATTTAATTAATAAAAGAATTAGGGTT